>CAWUFW010001431.1:0-600000 GCA_963921515.1 Calotriton arnoldi
GGTGGCAGTAGTGGTAGGCACCTGGCACCCCCTGGGTAAGGGTGGTAGTAGTGACAGGCATCCAGCCCCCATGGGTAGAGGTGGTAGTAGTGGTAGGCACCTGGCACCCCCATGGGTAGAGGTGGTAGTAGTGGTAGGCACCTGGCACCCCCTGGGTATGGGTGGTAGTAGTGGTAGGCACCTGGCACCCCTGGGTAGAGGTGGTAGTAGTGGTGGGCATCTGGCACCCCTGGGTAGAGGTGGCAGTAGTGGTAGGCACCAGGCACCCCCTGGGTAAGGGTGGTAGTAGTGACAGGCATCCAGCCCCCCATGGGTAGAGGTGGTAGTAGTGGTTGGCACCTGGCACCCCCATGGGTAGAGGTGGTAGTAGTGGTAGGCACCTGGCACCCCTGGGTATGGGTGGTAGTAGTGGTAGGCACCTGGCACCCCCTGGGTAGAGGTGGCAGTAGTGGTAGGCACCTGGCACCCCCTGGGTAAGGGTGGTAGTAGTGACAGGCATCCAGCCCCCCATGGGTAGAGGTGGTAGTAGTGGTAGGCACCTGGCACCCCCATGGGTAGAGGTGGTAGTAGTGGTAGGCACCTGGCACCCCTGGGTATGGGTGGTAGTAGTGGTAGGCACCTGGCACCCCTGGGTAGAGGTGGTAGTAGTGGTGGGCATCTGGCACCCCTGGGTAGAGGTGGCAGTAGTGGTAGGCACCTGGCACCCCTGGGTAAGGGTGGTAGTAGTGACAGGCATCCAGCCCCCATGGGTAGAGGTGGTAGTAGTGGTAGGCACCTGGCACCCCCATGGGTGGAGGTGGTAGTAGTGGTAGGCACCTGGCACCCCCCTGGGTATGGGTGGTAGTAGTGGTAGGCACCTGGCACCCCCGGGGTAGAGGTGGTAGTAGTGGTGGGCATCTGGCACCCCCTGGGTAGAGGTGGCAGTAGTGGTAGGCACCTGGCACCCCCTGGGTAAGGGTGGTAGTAGTGACAGGCATCCAGCCCCCCATGGGTAGAGGTGGTAGTAGTGGTAGGCACCTGGCACCCCATGGGTAGAGGTGGTAGTAGTGGTAGGCACCTGGCACCCCCATGGGTAGGGGTGGTAGTAGTGACAGGCATCCGGGCCACTATGTGTATATGTGGCATTGGTGATGGGCATCCCGCCCCTATGGTGCTGCTGTTTCTGGAGTAAGTAATTTCTGCATCCCTCTGTGTGTGTGTGATATGTCGGGTACATGTAGTTTGTGTTTGTGGTTGGTGTCTGACCTACCTTCTGCGCCGTACGCGTCCGTGCCTGTTCCGGTAGTAGATGTAAAATATTGGTAGGATCGGAACGATGGGATTCATTGTTGGTTCGTCTCGTTCGTCTTTGTCGTTGCTTCGCCTCGTCCTCGTCGCTTGCGTGTTCGTCTCGTAGCCGTGGATCGTGTTGTGGCGCGAATCGGAGCTTATGTGCGCCTCTTCCGGATGCTTTGACGTGCCGTGCGTAGCGACGGGTTCGGTGCGTACGGGAAGCGCATCGTACTTGTCCGGCCGGACGGGGCTGCTTTTTGGCTTCCGGGCGACTCGAATCTGCGTTTACGGATCCGGCTCGGTCGGGGATCAGGACCTGTATTGGGTGAGTACGACTGGGTCGGAATCTGTGCTGTTGTGCGCATCGTACTTGTTCGTTCGGATTAATGTGCGGATCGGTCGGGAAACAGGCATTCGCATGGCTTTTTTCCCGACCGAATGGCGTTGGGTGCGTCTCCGACCGAGATCGGAATCGACCCCTAAATCTTTGCTTGAGTCTTTGAATGAAAATAAAGACATAAATAAAATATAAATATTGTTTTGTATTTAATTCCTATATTAATTTTCTTTCTGTATATACTTTTAAAAAATTCTTTTTTTATTTGAGAGTGAGACAAAGAAAACAATTTTCTCATCCCCCTCTTTTTATCACCTGCTCCCCCCCGGTCCACATTTATCCATATCTTATTCCAATCCCAAGGTGGTGCAATAATCTCCAACAGGCTTCAATTATACATTTAACAAATTTAAAGTGCCAAGTGCTAAAGTGCGCTAAACAGTATATCGATACTTCAAGTTTCAAGCTTCTATACTATAGCAACACAGGTAATAAAAAGTGGCATTTTGGGCAAGCCCCCACAAGTACTTATTACAAGGTGCATAATATAGCAGCATAAGTAATAAAAGTGGCAGTTTGGGCAAATCCCCACAAGTACTTATTACAAAGTGCAGGGTGCATTGTAAACAATAATGCTAAAGTGCCAGGTACCTAAGATATAACAATTGTCAGTCCTTACAATACAGTTCTATTTTTTAAATACATAGTCACTTGATGATTAGTAAATTCGACAAGGTTAAGAATATAAAAAGCTTTATTCAAAGTGCTTAGTGCATGTATCAGGGAGAATACCCATTATTCAATCCAATCTGAAACGGGCTTCCATATTTCTATTTCCTTTTTTTTTGCCCTGCTTCCCTTGCGCCAGTAAATAGCCTTTTCTAAATTATATATAGCCAATAGCCGCGCCACCCATTGCTGAATTGAAGGGGGAATCGGGTCTAGCCAAGCCGATGCTATACACAACCTATACACCGCCATTGCTATAACTAATATCGCACCTCCTTCTCTTTCCGTTAAGCTGGTTATTCCCAGCAAAATTGCTGGAGCATCCAGCTCGACCTGCAGCTGTAATTTCTCCTTTAAAAACCCCTTTATGTCTTTAATCAGGGGGTCAAGCTTGTCACAGGTCGCAAACATATGGATTATGTCCGCCTTGTGGAGGGAACAGCGCGGACAGTAAGCTGCCTTTCCGTCGCTCCATTTCGCTATTCTGTTTGGAGTATAATAAAGCCCAAAGCATGTCTTATAAAATTGGACTTGGAGATTGGCCAGTATTAAAATTGTCTGGGTGTTTAGAAATATCTTTTGGAAGGTGGTCCCCGAAATCTCTAGTCTTTTTTGCCATTTATTGGAAAATATTTCCATATCATCTTTGGAACGCTCGTTCAGAAGCTTATAGATAGTCCCAATTCTAGGGGGGATGGGCAGAGTAATTCTGTCCACCAATTCACTTCTCCCGAGCTGGTCCACCTTGCCCTAAACCAGGAGAAAACCCAAATAGTTGTTAATGAATTCACTACTTTTAACGATAGGCGGGTGGTTAAAAAAGCCAATTATTTGGGGGTTAAAATCAATTCAGATCTGGATCAGGTGGTTAAGGAAAATTTGGTGAACTGCGCGGAGGAAACCAAGAAAGCGTTAAAAAAATTGGACCACCTACACTTAACTCTTATTGGCAGAACCAACATAATTAAATGATTTATTTTCCAAAGCTGTTATACTTTTTTAAAGCAATAGCGATTGTTTTTACAAATTTTTGGTTTAAAAAATTTGAAAATATTTTTGCACAATTTATTTGGTCTTATTCCCGACCATGAAGAGATTTTAAATTTTTATCGCTGCCCAGGGAGCGCGGAGGCTTAGCCCTCCCTAATTTGAAGCTATACTGGTGGGCAACCTCACTCACGCACTTTACTACTCTTTTTTGTATCTACAATAGTCCAACGCAAACTAAATCTCCCACTTCATGGGAACAGGTGATTGGCTGTGACGCATGGGGATGCCTTTGGCATCAGCTAAACTATGGGTATTACAAAAGAGTCCGGTTCAAGACACTACTTACGGCTTTTAAAATCTGGGGGGCAATACGGCGCCTAAATGGAATAGGAAGGCTCAATTATTATACTCCATTATGGCAGAACAGAAATCTACCAGAAATTTTTAACGATATACCTTGCAAGACCTGGTTTGAATCGGGTATTAAGCAGCTAGGTTGTTTTTATTCTCAGGAGGGTATTAGATCATATATGGAACTAACATCTAAATTCGGCCTTACACATAGGGATTTCTTTAAATATCTGCAGATTAGGGACTTTTTTTCTGTATTTACAATAAAATGTTTATCTTAAATTGTCAGACTTAAATTAATTTTTTTAATACACATATATAAAATACTTTTACCACTTAAACATACATTTTTATCATTAACCTTACTCCAAAATAAAGAACTAATTTTTTTACTATTCCCACTCTACACTATACCAACTCAGGGAAACTGCTGGATACTAAACATATATATTTACTATTCCCACTCCAAACTATATTAACTCAGGGAAGTTGCTGGACACTAAACATATATAATTTACTATTCCCACTCCAAAATATTAACTCAGGGAAGGTGCAGGACACTAAACATATATAATTTACTATTCCCACTCCAAACCAGAAAAAGTCAGAGAAGGTGCTGGACACTAAACATATATAATTTACTATTCCCACTCCAAAAGGCAGTACCATATTGAATGTCCACCAGAGAATACTGCAACACATCAGAGCGATTGTAAACAAGGACTCTACCTATCCAGTGGCGAGGCACTTTGAGGCAGTACATGATAGTAACTTGGACAATTTGCAATATTTTGCTATAGACCAGGTACCTATTCGAAGTAGAGGAGGAAACAGAGAACGCTGCTTGAGACAGCTGGAATCGAAACACATTTTGAGATTCAATACGAAGGTCCCTATGGGTATCAATATTGAAGAGGACCTACATGTTCATTTATAGTTTGGGTTCCTATTGTATTGAACACAATCTGAGAGCCAATCTGTAAAATAACTTGAAAGAAAGAGAGGTAATGTTTTTTAACTTTGAGCACAGAGCACTTTAGACATGCATATGTGAATTAGAAGAGTGGGCATATTAGGGCACTTGCCCGAAAATCTTAAAAAATCTTTGATGATTACATGAAGTTTGCACTTGGCACATTTTTAGGATAGGACATTAGATTGTGCATGTCAGCTAAGAGGTATTTATCTCTAGTTGCTTATTGTTTTATATACAATACCTTCCTACATGTTGCACCTTACTATGTAATAATTCACTGTTTGCACTTTATTTATGTGTATATGTTTACATACTGATTCAGCACTTTATTAGAGTGTTCAGGCAATTGTTCGAACTTAGGGATATAAATTGCGGGCTTGTGAGCAAATGGTGCAATATATGTCTGTGCAATATAGCTACATGATCAATGTTGCCATGTACCGGTTTGGTCGAAAAGCAGTTATTTTTACGCACTCAGCACTTTATGAAGAATTAGCATTGGCTTGTTAAGGAAGAAGTTTATATATATTTCCAGCAAGGGTTTACTGTGAGAGGAGGCACTATGCACTTTGAAAATAAGGACATAATGAACGCCATTAGTACTTTCATAATCTTTGGAAAGACAACAGGACATTTGAACCCTTGCATAATAGATGGCCAATTTGAAGATTGCCCAATTAAATCGAGGTACAAGAAATTGACACTAGAGGTTTACAGCACCGTATTTCTATTATAGCCCATATTGTCATAAAATCACATTATGCATGCAAGGATTAAGCACATATTAAAGAGTCACAATCACATTTTTATTTGCAAAGAAATCAGCGAATATGACGACATTGTTATATTTGATTTGTAAGGTTTATTATGTTCAAGGTTTGAAATACACGGTGTGATTGTATAAGCATTGAAAAAACGTTATTGTTTGTGAAATGATGAACAAATTTGCACTGTCACTTTAAGGATTGTGAAAAGAAAAAAAGTATATATTGCACAAAATGGAGTCGGGCATTGTTGTGAGATCGACCGCGGAGACAGTCGAAATGTGTCATCCCAAGCCACAATAAACTTAGGAAGAAGAACCCGAGCATGTTGGGACCTGTTTGTTATTGAGAATGGGTTTGCTGAGTCATATATATATATATATCGAAACAACAATCCAAGTGCAGGTAATGCACAAAACAGATTTACGGACTCCAATTTTGCTGGTGCTGATAAGTAGAAGTTATTTCAAGCTTGTGCTGCATATATATATATATTATATATATATATATATATATATATATATATATATATATATACATATCCAATCAACAAACTGCACCCTTTCACTTTCACTCTGACGAGAAAAAAGAGAGCACGAACTCCACTTGCTGTAGAGCGATTTCTTTTATTCAACTCACAGGCTTGTTCTTCATGTCATGACGCGTTTCGGTCACCGAGTGACCTTGTTTATATATATATATATATATGTATATATATATGGGCAACCACAATCCCGATTGGACTCCACTTTAGCTGGAAATCAGGTACGGACCACAAAGTGCTTGATGATAAGGTAGTGCTTTATTGCAAAATCCAAAGCATGACGCGTTTCGACCGGGTTTCCCCGGTCTTGATCACATGACGTGCCAGAACCATTAAGCAATGTTATATAGTGACAGACTAATTGATTGAAACCTCCCACTATCACGCTGAAGCTAGACAACAGACTAACATGATTAGAAGAGTTGATGTGATATCTTATATACACTGTTGTGACATAGTTCTAATACAAGCATCAAGTAAAAGCATAGTGCTCTACGATAATCGGAATGAACAATTCATCACATGTTGCGAACTTACTTAAATGTTGTTGTATCATGAAATAGTGGCCAAGTGGCCAAACCGTATAATAAGGCAAATATTACCTGAAAGCAAAAAGGTCACAATAAACACAACTTTGCAAATCGATCTATTCATGATAATTTGGCTTATTTTTGAGTGGGAGTCAGTGGTGAAAAAATCGTGAAAAAAGTGCATTGTTCTTAAAAGGTGCATATAACATTTAAAAAATATGACAACTATTTGAATTGACATAGCTGCATATTGGGTAAAAATATATGGACGGCCGACCTGAGCCTAAATTAATACATGACACATGTTCAATGTAACAGCTAATGCTTGTTGTCATGAAGAAAGTGTAAACAAATACGGACATCTTAATTCACTGATCCAAGTTATCACAAATATGTGTTCACATAAGTGGCCCAGGGGAAGACTCCAAAATAGCAAAAGCAAATATTTCTCTAAAGTGCATTGATAGAACTGTGCAAAATTCGCAAACTCCAGACCTTTCTAGAATTAGTGCAAAGTAATAAATACAGTACAATGATCGGAGATAAATAGGTTCTCATTTAGTCCATTTGAAACCGGTTAAAAGCACCCAATTAAAACCCTGCAACCAACCCAGTAAAAAACCTCATTAAAACCGATAAAATCGATTAAAATTTGGCAAGGACTGGGCTAAAAACAAGGCAAAATCCGGGGCTAAAAATCAACTGGAGATAAAAGTTCAAACATTAATGTAAAAACCCTATATAGTTCTGAATAAATAACCAAGTTATAAAAAGTTATGTAAATCTTCTCCCGTATTGAGGCCATTCGGCATTTTGGTATCAAGTTGTAAAATATACTGAGATTCAAGCTGACGTAATTTCTTTTCCCTGTTGCCGCCTCTTATTGACCTCGGTACTGCGTCAATTACAAAATATTTAAGGTCGTTTAAGTTGTTGTTATGGACTAGCTTGAAATGGCGTGCAACAGGATAGCTGGGATCAGAATTTACTATTGCACGTAGGTGTTGTAAAATACGATTAAACACCTGAAGTTTCGTACTACCTACGTACTGTAACTGACAAGTACATTCAAGGACATATACTGCAAAGTCAATTCTGCAGGTGAACATCCCATTAATTTTATTTGGAGTTTGTCCAAATGCGTCAGTATATTCCTGTGTGTTGACACCAAACTTACATGCACGGCATGAGCTGCATTTGTAGAAGCCGGTCTTGCTAGATAGCCAATTGGTGGGAGCTAGTACCTCAGGGCTTGTTTTAACCAATCTATCCCTCATCGACGGTGCCCTTCTAAAGGTGATAGATGGTAATTCTGGCAGAATAGATGATAAAGTTAAGTCTGTTTTGATAATTGGCCAGTTTTTGTAGATGATGCTCCTAACCTGTTTTTCCTGCTGGCTATATGTAGTTATCAATCTGACAGTGTTAGTATTGTCTTGTGTAATATTCGAAGTCTTTGTCCTATTAGAAATTAAATCACACCTTGGACTACTCTCATCCTCAGTATTGTTGGCTCTACATAATGCACTATTCAGATCTCTCCAATCATATCCTCGAGCTAAAAATCTTTGTGTTGCTTCTGCTTGGCATTGAGCAAGGTCTGAGTTAGAGCTACAGATTCTTTTGATCCTAAGATATTCCCCATACGGGATGCTTTTCATTAGGTGTCTTGGGTGGGAACTACTCGCATGTAGTATTGAGTTTCCTGCTGTACTCTTTCTGTGGAGTTTCGTTTCTATCTTGTTGTTATCAATATACAATTCTACATCAAGAAATTCGACACGCTGATTGCTAATGTTGGCTGTAAACTCAAGATTTAGATTGTTGACATTAATTGCATTGACAAATTCCCGTGCAGATTCCATTGATCCCTGCCAAATCACACAAATATCATCAATGAAACGCCACCATCTAAGAACATGAGCATCAAACATTTCTTTGTGGGTCTGTCTGAGGACATGCTCCTCCCACCAGCCTACGTGTAAACACGCATAGCTGGGAGAGAAGCATGCCCCCATAGCAACTCCACGCAGCTGTTGATATATCTCTTTGTTGAACAAAAAATAATTGTTCAACAAACACAGTTCAATCATGTTTAACAACATAGCATTGTGTTTGAAAAATTGGATATTCCTTTTGTTTAAAAAGTATTTGACAGCCTCCAACCCGTCAGTATGGTGTATGCTAGTGTAAAGAGAGCAAATGTCCATAACTATGAAATGGCAATTATGATTCCAGGTAACATCTTTCAATTTAGAGAGGAAATGCCCAGTGTCCTTAATGAAGGAAGGAAGGCTGTCTACAAATTCATGGAGATAAAAATCAACATATTTAGACGTGGCTTCAAGAATACCTTTCTGAGCCGAGATGATGGGTCTACCAGGTATGGGTTTAACCTTTTTGTGGACTTTGGGAATGAAGTACAAGGTTGGAGTAATAAGATGGTTATTTTTAAGAAAATTGTACTCGTTTTTACTCAATAACCCTTCGCCTTTCCACTGGCATAACTCTTTACAAACCAGATCTTTGACGGATTTCAACTCCTGGAACGACGCTTTCCTATAGCATGATGTGTCGCTAAGGTGTCGTTCTGCTTCATTCATATATAGATTTCTGGGCCACAGCACTACATTCCCTCCCTTATCCGCTTTATTTACAATAACGTTCCCATGATATATAAATATATGTATATATATGTGTATATATATATATATATGTATATATATGTATATATTATCTACTGGCGGTCGCCAGTAGATAGTTATAGTTAGGACCTATTTTCCATAGGAAATCCGCAACATTCTATTTGAAATAACTCCTGCGTCGGTTGACGAATCTTCGCGAAATTTTCAAACTTTATGGCCCGCTCCGGTCCGCTCCTACCCTGAAAGTTTCGGGGTGATTCGTCAAGCGAGGGCCGAGAAAAAGGGGGGTCCCAAAACGTGTTTTCCCCATTCATTTTCCCATAGGAAACTAGCCACGGCTACAGCCCGAACTGCTGAACGGAATTACACCAAATTTGGCAAAGAGGTAGTTCTTGGTTCAGAAAGAACCCTTTTTGTTAAATGGTGTAAATCCGTTCAGTAGTTCCTGTGAAAATCAAAACAAAAATCACATATATATCTATGGCCGCGTCGGATTCGCGCACCCTCCCGATCACGAGCTGCATGCTAATTGGCTGTCAACACTCCAAATCAGGAAGTGTTGGTAGCCATTTTGTCCTCGGTAGAACCGAGGGACAGAAACAAGTGCGCAAAGCGTAAAAGGGGGCAGGGTAGGAACACCCTGACCCCCTAGGTCTGCTCAGGGGGTCCCACAAGGACCCCCTGGGCAGAAAAAAGCTTTTTTTTTTTAAAAATCGGCGGGATGCGCTTAAGGTGCGCGGATCCCACCATAAAAAAAAAAATCGAAGCGCGGTCTCCCGCGCTTCTATGCTATTTTGTCCCCGGGTGGGCCAAGTCCCGGGGGCATGCGGGGGGGTGGGTTTATATTTAATTTTGGGGGGCCTCGAAGGCCCCCCAAGCCCCGGGGACCGCCACCCCCCGGGGCTTTAAAAAATAATGGTGCGGGAGGGCTCTTGCCCCTCCCACAACCCCGGGGACCGCCACCCCCCGGGGCTTCGTTTTAATTTGAATAAAAAATGACCTGTGTGGGGGGGCTCGAGCCCCGGGGACCGCCACCTCCCTGGGGCACTAAAAATTTCATTATGGGGGTCCATTACGGACCCCCAGAGCCCCGGGGACCACCACCTCCCTTTGTTGATGGAGGGAGGGGGGCCGCGCGGCCCCCCTCCTGGAGCCTGTAATGGCCCTGGGGCCGGCTCCTGCAGTGTCCCGGGGTGCCTACCCCGGGACACTGTAGTTTGCTATGACAGGACGGAGCCTCGCGGCTCCCGTCCTGTCATAGCAAACTGCTTTGGATATTGGAAGAGAGAGCAGGAAACCTGCTCTCTCTTCCAATATCCAAAGCAGATTGCTTTTCCACATGGGGAGCTGAATGTTAGCAGCTCCCCATGTGGAAAGCAATGCCGGCTCCCGCAGGAGGCGGGGAGCCGGCATGGTCCGTGGGGGAGTTGGGGTCCCCCCACGGACCCCAAAGGATAGGGCCAGCCCCGGGGGATGGGGTCCCCGGGTCAAGTAGTGGCCCGGGAGGGGGGCCACACGGCCCCCTCCCCAAAAATAATAAATTTATTTAAAATAAATAAATAAATAAAGGCCTGCCCCGGGGGATGGGGTCCCCGGGGCAAAAGGAGGCCTGAGGAGGGGGGCCACGCAGCCCCCCTCCTTAAAAATGTATTCAAAAGTGTGGCCATGCCTCGGGGGATGGGGTCCCCGGGGCCGGATTCGGCCACGGGAGGGGGGCCACGCGGCCCCCTTCCAGTTTAATTTAAAAAACAAAAAGGGGTAAGGCCCTGGGGGATGGGGTCCCCAGGGCCCAAAAATAGGAAAAAGGAAGGGGGGCTACACAGCCCCCCTTCGGGGAAAAAAAAAAACGATCGGGCCCCCTGGCGCGTTTGCAGATGGGGAACAAATTCCCCTTAAATACTGGGGGTCCCTGGGGGCCAACTAGCCCACCAGGAACCTCCAGTATGCGCCAGGGGCTGCGTTGCAGAGAGGTGTACAGAGGCCACGCCCTTTACACCTCTCTGCAACGCAGCTCTGTGGCGCTTTTGGAGGTAAATGGTGGGCTACTTGGACTCCAGGGACCCTCAGTATTCAAGGGGACTTAATCCCCAACTTAAAATGCGCCACGGGGCGCGTTTGCACAGTGGTGAAGGGAGGGGGCGGGGCTTCAGGTGACATGTGTGCAAACAGGCCCCGTGGCGTGTTTTAAGATGGGGAATTAAATCCTCTTCAATCCTGAGGGTCCCTGGGGCCAACTAGCCCACCAGGTACCTCCAGCAGCGCCACAGAGCTGCGTTGCAGAGAGGTGTAAAAGGGCGTGGCCTCTGAACACCTCTCTGCAACGCAGCTCACTGGCGCATACTGGAGGTACAGGGTGGGCTAGTTGGACCCCAGGGACCCTCATGATTCAAGGGAACTTAATCCCCCAACTTAAAACGCGCCACGGGGCGCGTTTGCACAGTGGTGAAGGGAGGGGCGGGGCATGTTATTGTTAGAAATTAGCATTTAAAAACCTTTGAAATTCACTTAAAAAAACATAGGTTTCAGGCACGTTATAGTTAGAAATTAGCATTTAAAAAACCTTTGAAATTCACTGAAAAAACCATAGGTTTCAGACACGTTATAGTTAGAAATTAGCATTTAAAAACCTTTGAAATTCACTGAAAAAACCATAGGTTTTAGGGACAGTTATAGTTAGTTGGACATTGCACTCGTACAAAACCCGTGAAATTCCCCTGTTATAGTTAGTTCAGGTAACTATAACTCGCGCCCCCGCAATGCACTGCTGATGACGTCACATATTACATCACTCATGACATGGTCAGTGACATCACTGATGACATCACTGAAGAATGTGCTAGTATTTGTATGAGTAAGTGAGTTGGTGTGTGTATAACTGTATAGGTGAGTAAATGGGTGTGTGCTTAATTTTTGGCATGACTGACTAGGTGTGTGAGTACCTCTATGGATGAGTGGCGGTGTGTGAGTGTTTATATAGGTGTATGAGTGCATATAATAGTCCTGTACTGAGTGACTATAAGTATGAGTGACTGTACGGGTGAGTGAGTAGATGTGTGTGTGTAGACCTAAAAATCAGTGAGTGTGTATATAGTAATTGGTGTTGGAGTGTCTATGGTTTTGACAATGGCAGTCTGTAATTTACAGTGGGTGTATCAAAAGTTATATTAGGGTGTGAAAAGATGCATCAAATTATCACATGGATGATGTCATCAGTGATGTCATTTGAGATGTCATCAGTGATGTCATCAGTGATGTCACTGACCATGTCATGAGTGATGTAATATGTGACGTCATCAGCAGTGCATTGCGGGGGCGCGAGTTATAGTTACCTGAACTAACTATTTTTTTTATTTTATTTTAAAAAGTTTTATATAGCGCTGGCTAGACCCAGAGGTATCAGAGCGCTTTACATGGGAAGATAATATAAAGCAAACATGGCATGTAAATAGATAAAAAGATAATGAAACAACGTATGAAATATACACAACAAAGTAAATATACAGGTGTAAGAGCTATACACTTCAAGTAACTAGGTATATGATGTTCGTGAAATGGACAGATAATACTGGACAAAATGTAAACATGGTGATTGGAGATCAGGTGCAGGTCACAGGTTAGGATCCCCAATAATAATTGAGTCAAACATGGCGTATAAGTAGATAAAAGATAATGACAACAATATGTGGATTATACAAATCAAATAGATAAACAAATCAAACAAATAGATAAATGAATCAAATAGGTAAACAGGGGCAGGAGCTATACATATCAAGTAATTAGGCAGGAGCTATACATATCAAGTAATTAGGTCGATGATGTTCATGAAATGGACAAGTAATTACTGGACTAATATAACATGGTGAAATTGGAGATCGACTGCAGGTCACAGGTTAGGATCCCCAATAATGATTAAGGAGGTGGATTTTGAGGTCTTTTTTGAAGCTGAAATAGGAGGGGTTGCAGCGCAGGTTTTTGGGAGGGCATTCCAGATGATAGGGGCATTACCAGAGAAGGAGCGTGATTGTGTGGCTTTCTTTTTATGCAGTGGTGGTATAAGGAGGAGGGAGTTGGTGCTTCTCAGGGGTCGAGTGGTGCCCGCAATGAGGAGTTTCTTGGAGAGGTACTGCGGAGTGTTTTGGTAGAGGACTTTATGGGTGATGCAGGCAGTTTTATAGGCAGATCTGCCTTCAATAGGAAGCCATTTAAGAGATTTGAGAGCCTGGGATATGTGATCGAAGCGTTTGCAGTCTGTAATGAGCCTGGCTGCAAGGTTGAGCACTGCTTTGATTGGAGCAAGGTGAGACCTTGGGGATTCCGTTGAGGATGGCATTACCATAATCGATGCGTGAAAGAACAAGTGACTGAACTACAAGTTTAAAATCATCAGTGGGTATAAAGGGTTTGATTTTCTTGAGGTGACGGAGAGTGAAGAGGGCTCCTTTAGCCGAGTTTTTGATGTGGACGTTAAGGGTCAGGGTGTTGTCGATAGAAATACCAAGAGATTTGACGGAGTTGGACAGGGTGAGTGAGCAGTTGAGTGCGTTAAGGTCAGAGATCCATGATTGAACGGGGAGAGGGTTGTTTTTAGGGGAGAAGAGAATGATTTCAGTTTTATTAGGGTTAAGTTTGAGATGATTGGAGTGGAACCAGGTTTGGATCTTGGTGAGGGTGTTGTTCAGGTGTAAGATGTCGGCATGAGTTTTAATCTTGTAATAGATTTGGGTGTCATCGGCGTAGAGGTGGTAATTGATGCCTGCTTGTTTAAGAATGAGGGTGAGGGGTTCCATAAAGAGGTTAAAGAGGGAGGGAGAGAGAATAGACCCTTGGGGGACTCCAAGGGAGACAGGAGTGGGTTTGGAAAGATAGTTTTGAATTTTGATTTGCTGAGTTCGGTGTTGTAGGTAGGAGACGAACCATTTGTAGGCAGTATCATTGAGGCCGAAACGGGTCCTAAGCACATTAAGTAGGGCTGAATGGTTAACTGTATCGAACGCTGCGGAGAGGTCAAGGAGGATAAGAAGGCAGGTCTCGCCATTGTCAAGTGAGTGGTGGATGTCATCGACGACATTGAGCATTGCCGTTTCGGTGCTGCAGCCTTTCCTGAAGCCTGATTGAAAGGGATCAAGTAGGTTGAAGTTTTCGATGTGTTTGTCTAGTTGTAGTAGGACACATTTTTCAAGGACCTTTGAGAGAAGGGGGAGGTTAGTGATGGGGCGGAGATTGTTTAGGTCATTGGGGTCAGCATTGGGGTTTTTGATTATGGGAGAGATTTGTCCAAGTTGAAGGGAGGTGGGGACACAGCCAGTGGAGAGAGAGGTGTTGATGATTGTGGTCCAGTATGGGGTGATGATGTGCTTAAGGGCAGGGACAAGGTTAGAGGGTAAGGGGTCTTTTGTGTGGGAGGACGGTTTAAGATTATCAATTATTTTAAGGACTTCTAGCTCAGTCACGGGGAGGAAGTTGAGCAAGGAGGCATTGTTCTTTAATTGTGAGTAAGGGTAGTTGGTTTCAGGAGAGGTAGCAGGGTCAGCTGGTCGAGGGGATGTGGAGTAGGCATTTGAGGTGAGGACGGGTTTGCATTGTGAGTTGGAGGGGAGCTGTGTGGAACGGAAGGATTGATCAATTTTGGCTATTTTTTCCGAGAAGAAGTGGGAAATTTCTTCACATCTGGCTGAGGAGGCGATCAGATTTGGAGGTGCAGGGGAAGTTTGGTTACGAATGATTTTGAATAGTTCCCTAGGTCTGTTTTTGGCACGATCAAGTTGAGTGCGGAAGAAGGATGCCTTTTCCTTGAAGATGTGTTTTTTGTACGTGGATCTAGCGTGTCTGAGGAGTGCAAGATGGGAGGGAGAGGGATGGTGTCTCCAGGTTCTTTCCGACAGTCTGAGTGACCGTCTTTCGTTGTTAAGCTCGGTATTAAACCAAGAGTTTGAGGGGGTCATTCTTTGGTTTTTGAGTTTCGGCGGGGCTAATTGGTCAAGAATACCAGTGACAGTATTGTTAAAGTGTTCAGTGAGCTCATTAGCATTTTGTGAGGGGGGAATGAGAAGAAGTTGAGCTTGGAGTTTAGACTCGAGGGCACCCGGGGGATATGTTTTAGATTTCTGGTCAGTTTCTTTGGTCTGTTAATTTTGGAGGTGGGGAGATTTGCATTGGTAGCAATGGTGAACAGTATAAGGTGATGGTCAGACCAGTCAATGGGGACGATATTGGTCATGGAGGCCAGATCTTCGTTAGAAAGAATGGCGTCTAGGATGGCTCCTTTGGTGTGTGTCAGGGACAGGCATAGTTGTTTGAGTTCATTGATCTCAAGCAGATTAGTGAGGAGGGAGATAGTGGGATCATCGGAATCGTTCCAATGGAGGTTAAGATCCCCAAGAAAGAGATTTTTTGAGTTGGATAGTGAGGATTGTGTCAGGAGCTCAGATAAGTCCTCGATGAAGGGCTGGGGGGCCTGGAGGGCGATAGATGTTGTGTAGACGAATTGGGTGGGAATTTTGGGTTGTCAGTTCAGCTTCCAGGTATTCACAGGAGGAGTATCCAGAATTTTTGACAAGGGATAGCTGAAGTTCATTTTTAAAGATAATGGCTAGACCACCTCCAATTCTGTCAGGTCTATCTTTTCTAAGAATAGAGTATCCCGGGGGGATGAGTAGGTCAAGTATGCTCGTTGAGTGGTCTTTGAGCCAGGTTTCTGTGAGGAATGCAATGTCAATGGATTCACTCAGGATAGTTTCTGAAATTTCCGTGGCATGTTGGACTGCGGAGCGACAGTTGACCAGCATACATGTAAGTGGTGTGGGGTTGCATAAGGTGGGTGGGCAAGTGTGGATCAACGTGAGTTGGGGGAGTGGTCTGGGGAAGCGGGAGAGGAGGGGATTCTATTAGTCCCTAAGATAACAGGGATGTGGGAGTAGGAGAGTGGAGAGTTGGTGGTTGGTAAGCTAGGAAGGTAAGAGTTGCATAGGTCGGAGAGGTCGGACGGGGAGAGATGGTTCGGGGTGCGGTGAGGTCTATGTATACGGCAGCGGAGAGGAGTCGATCTCCAATGATTGTGTTTGGTGTTAGGGATTTTCGGGGGAATTTTTGGGGGGATTTCTGGGGGGATTTTTGGGCGGGCTGGGTGGGGATTTTATGGTGAGGGAGGGATTTGGAGCTGTGGAAGATAAAATCTTTCCTGAATTGAGAGAGTTTAGTAATCAAATTAGATAGGTCCAGTTCGATGTTGTGTAGGCTCTGGGCAATTAAGGAGAGGGGAGGTACCGAGGGGGTGGTCTGGGTTAGTTACGGAGGGTGGACTGATGTGTGAGGGGGAGATAGGGAAGTGGGTGAGGAATGAGGGGTGACGTGGCTGTTAGGTGTGAGGGGTTCGGTAATCAAATTGGATAGGTCAGGTTCAGTGTTATGTAGGCTCGTGTCAATAGGGGTTGAGGGGGTACTGAAAGGGCGTGGGCGGGGGTTAGGGAGAGATAAGGGTTAGTTGCAGAGGGTGGGCTAATGTGTGAGGGGGAGATAGGGTGGTGGGAGTGGGGTGAGGGGTGACGGGGCTGTTATATGGGAGGGGTTCAGTGATCAAATTAGATAGGTCGAGTTCACTGTTGTGTAGGTTAGGGGCAATTAGGGTGAGGGGAGGTACTGAGGGGGCGGGGGAAGGGAATGATCTGGTGGTAGGGAGTGGGCTGGGTTAGTTGCGGAGGGTGGACTGAGGTGTGAGGGGGAGATAGGGTAGTGGGTGTGGAGTGAGGGATGTCAGTGCTGTAAGGTGTGAGGGGTTGGGCTAGGTTAGACATGAGGTTAAGAACTTCAGGAGATGTGGTCAGAGAGGATAAAAGGGCATAGAGTGAGTGGAGAACAGATATATTAGGGTGGAGGGGTTGTGTATTTATCAGGGGTTGGGATAAAGGATTGGGAGGCGGAGTTAGGAGGACCTGCAGGGGCAGGATAGGGGGGAGAAGAGGGTGTATGGGATGGGTAGGAGGAGGGGGTGATGAGTTGTGTTAGGGGATTGAAGGGCAAGGATGGTGGTGTACGTGAGTAGTTGGGTAGGGGGAGAGAGGTTGTGGGGTCAGGCAGATGCGGGGTTATGGGAGGGGAATGATAAGTAGATGTCAGGGATTGGGGGCAACTGTTTTTAGTGGAGGGGTCCGAGGAGTGTGAGTTCCGGGTGTTAAGTGGAGAGAGGGAAATTAGAGGGGATGAGAAGTAGGTAACGGTGGTTGGGGGATGTTATTTGTTGTAGAGAGGTCCAGGGAGGGTGATGGTGAAGTCGATTGTTGGAGGATGGTGTTAGCTGGATGGTTGAGGGTGGAGGTGGAGTGAGGGGGAAAGGGGGAGGGAGCGATTGGAGGGTCGTTATTCCGTAGGGGAGAAGGAGTGTTAGGCGCAGAGTGGTCAAGGAGGAGAGACATAATGCTGAAGTGGTGTTCGAAGATGGAAAGGTGGGGTACCGTGGCTTGTATGAGGATGTTACCTGTTTTGAAGATGGAGATATCAATATCACCAAGAAAGGCTGGGGAGGGAGTGGTGGATATTTTGAATCCATATGGAATTTTGGTTGATTTAGAGATTGGGAGGTGTTGTAGGAAGATGCGTTTCCATTTGGAAGGACGAATGGAGTAAAAGATGTAGTTGGTTATAATGGGGGAGGTGAGGCTGAGGTAGTAATCAACAATGAGTGTTTCAGGGTTTCGGATAAGGAGTTTATGTTTGAAGTTTTTCTTGGCATGTTTGGAGAGATTGGGGGTAGAGAATGGTCCATGAGTTGGGGCCATGTTTGGAGAGAGTAGGGTCCTGGGGGAGGTGGTTAATGCTGTGGGGGGGCATGTTGGGTAGGCGTGAGAGGAAGAAAGAGTGGAGAGAGGGAGGATAAGGAAAATGGGGGTAGAACAGGAGATGAGAATTGGGAATAAAGGGGGCACTGGGAGAGTGGGGGTAGAAATATGGGGGCTAGACAAGAAATAGGGTGGACAGGCGAGGAATTATGACTCAGCAAAGAGGAGCAGATCAAATAGATAGACAAAATTAGATCGACAACATGGAGCAAATCAAATATATAAGCAGTCGGCACAAATGGAGCAGATCAGTATACCAGCAGCAGGTTTGCAAATAAATAGATATCAGTAGAAGACAGCAACAATGCTTGTGAGGGCGTGGAATGTCTAAATTAGAGAGGGAATGCCGTAAGAGAGAGTAATACAAGAGTAAAAATATAGACAGAGTTAGAGGGACATATGAATAAATCAATGAGCCAAGGAAATACTAGAGTCAATAATCAATAGAAACAATTAGAAAGGGAATACCTGAAGCAAAGCAAAATAATAAGCGGTAAGAAATTAGAATAAGAGGATAGAGTTGAGTGACTGTCTTGTGACAGGAGGTAGGTTAGGGAGATATATTGAACTTGTTTCCCAAGTTCAATATATTTTTATCAATTTTTTTTATTTAGCGTGGACTTTACCCGAAGGTGTCTGTGCGCTTCCCAGTAGGAACGGTAACATTACATTAAGAGAAAATTAACAAGTGAGCTTAATACAAATGCAAGCGTTTTCATTACATGAGGAAAAAGTAACAATTGTGCAACTAACAAAAACAAACAAAATACAAAAAGAGGTAGCAAATGATACGTTACAAAAGGAAAGATGTCTGGGGAAGTAAATCAGGTCAGATTCCCAAGTGCATCTCCGCAGCTTTTTCGGTCTGTTGCTTTGTCTGTAGTGGCCCAGGTTTCTGTGAGGTGAGTATGGGTGGGGGGGGACAATTCCCCTTATGTTCTGGAGTCCTGTGCCTTACTTCCAGCCCCAACACTCAATCTTTACGATGCGTGCCCCTACTGGTATCCTCCTGGAATGATCTCTGAAGCTCCCAGGAAGGCGGTGCCTTGTGTCTGCGGGGTAGGGAAGAGCTCAGTTGTGATACTCAGCTGGCAGTGTTGACAGACGCAGCTAATCGGGCTCAATATCTCCCCCGCCCCAGTAGACGTGCTATCTGGGGACAGTGGGCTTTAGCTGCTACAGGTAGGTGTTTCAGTTTGGCTGCGTGTATAATAGCGGAGGTGGTGGGGGTTTCAAGGAGCCGATCCTTCACCTCGTAATCTTTGCCCAACTCCCATGCTACGCACACTGGGACCGCTTTCCGATTATCGGTGGTCGCGGGAATAGGTGCACACAAAAACTCCGTGCATCCCCTCCGGCGCTGTGGTGGTGCCTCTTTTTCCCCAACGCAGCGAGCGCAGTGACCCAGTGTGGAGCAGTAAGCCACCGGGACCCAACGGGCACAACCCTCGCGTATTATTTACTGGCCAGGCCTCCTCTGTACCCCCGATATTGCGGATGCGCCCCTGCTCAGACCACACCATGTAGCTTGGCTCGCCTCAGTGCTTCATTCCGCACAGCTCCGTCACATACTTTCAAGTCCCGCTAGGTGACTCCCTTCACGGCGTGTGATTCCCAGCCTCAGTTCTGCAGGATTTAACGGTCCCTCAGGGCGCCCGCCCCGACAAAGGTGAAAGGATGACGCAACTGGACTGGCTCCCGGCAGCGTCACATGCGCCTCTCTGAGCCGTCACTGTGCTTTTTTCGCGATGGTCGCCAGCTTGCTCCTTGCCAGTAGGGCAGTGCCCCCGCAGCCCATTCTCACAGCTCCGGTGCTCAGCAGACGGATTCTTGTCACTCAGCAGCACACCACCCCCCGCAGCCCATTCTCGCAGCTCCGGTGCTCAGCAGACGGTTCGTGTCACTCAGCAGCACACCACCGTACTGTTAGCGCCGTCTCACCTCTTCAGGCAGCATACTGCCCGCGTCGCATCGCCGTTGCACCGCTACTCCGGTGGTGGTCGCCATCTTGTGTGGTCGCCGCGATCACTAGCTGCAGGCGCCAAAAGTCGATCTTTCCGACGGCTGCCGAATTCCGCGACAGGCCGGCAGGCTTCACCAAATGCTCCGATGTTCGGAACTGGTGACGGTGGGCACAGAGCTGCAGCGTTGCACAGGATAGTTACTGTGCTTTTTTCGCGATGGTCGCCAGCTTGCTCCTTGCCAGTATGGCAGTGCCCCCGCAGCCCATTCTCACAGCTCCGGTGCTCAGCAGACGGATTCTTGTCACTCAGCAGCACACCACCCCCCGCAGCCCATTCTCGCAGCTCCGGTGCTCAGCAGACGGTTCGTGTCACTCAGCAGCACACCACCGTACTGTTAGCGCCGTCTCACCTCTTCAGGCAGCATACTGCCCGCGTCGCATCGCCGTTGCACCGCTACTCCGGTGGTGGTCGCCATCTTGTGTGGTCGCCGCGATCACTAGCTGCAGGCGCCAAAAGTCGATCTTTCCGACGGCTGCCGAATTCCGCGACAGGCCGCAGGCTTCACCAAATGCTCCGAGGTTCGGAACTGGTGACGGTGGGCACAGAGCTGCAGCGTTGCACAGGATAGTTACGGATGTTGCCGCTCGGTCAGCAGAGCTGCTCTAGCAAGCAGCCATCTTGCCGATATCCGAGGTCAACTGAACTATAACGGGGGAATTTCACGGGTTTTGTACGAGTGCAATGTCCAACTAACTATAACTGTCCCTAAAACCTATGAGGGCATATTAGCAAGACCCACGCTAAGATTATCGCCGCTTTAGCGGCAGGAAACTGCCGCTAAAGCGGCGATAATGGGCTTGCTAATACGTTATAGAATTCCAATAGAAGCCCAGGTTAGATGTGCAGGACATCTAACCTGGGCTTCTATTGGAATTCTATAACGCATATTAGCAAGCCTCATTATCGCCGTTCTAGCGGCAGTTTCCTGCCGCTAAAACGGCGATAATTTTAACGTGAGTCTTGCTAATATGCCCCATGGTTTTTTCAGTGAATTTCAAAGGTTTTTTAAATGCTAATTTCTAACTATAACGTGTCTGAAACCTATGGTTTTTTTCAGTGAATATATATATATGTATATGTATATATATATATATATGTATATGTATATATATATATATATGTATATGTATATATATATGTATATATGTATATGTATATGTATATATATATGTATATGTATATATATATATATTATCTACTGGCGGTCGCCAGTAGATAGTTATAGTTAGGACCTATTTTCCATAGGAAATCCACAACATTCTATTTGAAATAACTTTGGCGCCGGTTGACGAATCTTCGCGAAATTTTCAAAACTTATGGCCCGCTCCGGTCCGCTCCTATCCTGAAAGTTTTGGGGTGATTCGGCAAGCAGGGGCCGAGAAAAAAGGGGGGTCCCAAAACGTGTTTTCCCCATGCAATTTTCCATAGGAACCTTTCATCGCAGCTACAGCCCGAACTGCTGAACGGAATTACACCAAATTTGGCAAAAGGTAGCCCTTGGTTCAGAGTCGTGCCTTTTGGTTAAATGGTGTAAATCCGTTCAGTAGTTCCTGAGAAATTTGAAAAAGAAAACACATATATATCTGGGCGGAGCCTAACCACACATGTCATCGTGAGATCTGATTGGCTGTCAGCACTTCATCCTGGAATTGCTGGCAGCCATCTTGGGACCAATATAAATGATAGTACCCCATTGAAATGCATTGTAGTGAATCGAAGATTTTGAGGGTTACCAAAAGGAGAACTATAAAGGGTGATAACAGACTTTAGTTACATTAGAATTCATTTGTTGATGGTACCATACTAATTTCAGGAATTGTGGTGTGTTCTAAGGTGATTTTACCCTGTAGAAAAACCTTCTGCTGGGATATCATGAATCATGTTTGAGAGAAAACTATTTTCACATGCTTGTCCCATACAGTTTTGGAAGGTGCTCCAGAAGCTAAAATGAGAGCATATTTTCTGTAAATTCACATTATCTTTCTCAGTCATGTGAGAATGAAGTCTGACATTCTCAGTAAAACATGTACATCCAACAAGGGCAGAGACTGTCAGTTGATTCCTTTGTGTTCTACTGCAGCTTCCCAGAGTGTTCTAAAGAACAACTAGAGTGCTAACAGCCTTACTTATGACAAAAGTATGGCACACCTGAAGCCATCTTGATTGGAATAAACTGGTAACACTTAAAACATTTAATTTAAAAGGAACAAAATGATGGGGTTCATTTTGTCATAGAAATTATGGTTAGTGCTGTAGAAAGAAAAATTAGGACATGTTTCAAGTGTGATCTCAAATATCTTCCTGTTATATTTCAACAGGAGCAGCCTGTCAGTTGATGCCTTTGTGTTCTACTGCAGCTTCCCAGAGTGTTCTAAAGAACAACTAGAGCGCTAACAGTCTTACTTATGACAAAATTATGGCACACCTGAAGCCATCTTGATTGGAATAAACTGGTAACTCTTAAAACATTTAATTTAAAAAGGAACAAAATGAGGGGGTTCATTTTGTCATAGAAATTATGGTTAGTGCTGTAGAAAGAAAAATTAGGACATGTTTTAAGTGAGATCTCAAATATCTTCCTGTTATATTTCAACAGGAGCAGCCTGTCAGTTGATGCCTTTGTGTTCTACTGCAGCTTCCCAGAGTGTTCTAAAGAACAACTAGAGAGCTAACAGCCTTACTTATGACAAAAGTATGGCACACCTGAAGCCATCTTGATTGGAATAAACTGGTAACACTTAAAACATTTAATTTAAAAAGGAACAAAATGAGGGGGTTCATTTTGCCATAGAAATTATGGTTAGTGCTGTAGAAAGAAAAATTAGGACATGTTTTAAGTGAGATCTCAAATATCTTCCTGTTATATTTCAACAGGAGCAGCCTGTCAGTTGATGCCTTTGTGTTCTACTGCAGCTTCCCAGAGTGTTCTAAAGAACAACTAGAGCGCTAACAGTCTTACGTATGACAAAATTATGGCACACCTGAAGCCATCTTGATTGGAATAAACTGGTAACACTTAAAACATTTAATTTAAAAAGGAACAAAATGATGGGGTTCATTTTGTCATAGAAATTATGGTTAGTGCTGTAGAAAGAAAAATTAGGACATGTTTCAAGTGTGATCTCAAATATCTTCCTGTTATATTTCAACAGGAGCAGCCTGTCAGTTGATGCCTTTGTGTTCTACTGCAGCTTCCCAGAGTGTTCTAAAGAACAACTAGAGCGCTAACAGTCTTACTTATGACAAAATTATGGCACACCTGAAGCCATCTTGATTGGAATAAACTGGTAACTCTTAAAACATTTAATTTAAAAAGGAACAAAATGAGGGGGTTCATTTTGTCATAGAAATTATGGTTAGTGCTGTAGAAAGAAAAATTAGGACATGTTTTAAGTGAGATCTCAAATATCTTCCTGTTATATTTCAACAGGAGCAGCCTGTCAGTTGATGCCTTTGTGTTCTACTGCAGCTTCCCAGAGTGTTCTAAAGAACAACTAGAGCGCTAACAGTCTTACTTATGACAAAAGTATGGCACACCTGAAGCCATCTTGATTGGAATAAACTGGTAACACTTAAAACATTTAATTTAAAAAGGAACAAAATGAGGGGGTTCATTTTGCCATAGAAATTATGGTTAGTGCTGCAGAAAGAAAATTTAGGGCATGTTTTAAGTGAGATCTCAAATCCTCTTCTATTTCATTAGAAAATTCTGACATGCAGACTGAAACAATCACTTTCAATACCAGCAGTAGACTTCCAGTTAACTCCCTGGTGAGCAGAAGCTTTACTACAGTGATCTATTGAACAACTAGAGTGCTAACATTCTGAATTTATGGCAAATGTGTGACACATCTGAATGCCTTCTTGATGGAATCAAAGTAAAAACTGAAAGCATTTCCTACTGAGGAGACTGCAGTAAATGACGAAATTAGGAAACTTCATAACAAATAAGTCTCCCAAGATGGCCACCAGAGAAAAAAGAGCCCAAATGTAGCACAAATATCACCCAGATGTAGCCCACATATAGCCCAATGACAGAAGTGTGCAAAACACTTTTTATTTTTAGTTTTTCTGCAGTTTTATATAGTGCAAACTGGTCAGGTATTGGAGCGTTACATCTTACTTGGACCCCTTATTGCGTATTTTGCACGAAGTACATGAGATTGATCTTGCGAAACATTGAACTTTACGATTCTGTTAACCTGAAGTTGCTCTGAACCGGGCTTTGTAACACCCGCTTTTACCTACTGGTTTTAATTAATTCTCACTGTATTGTATTAGGAAAGAGGATTTACTGTTTTTATGTACACTTTTATGATCTATGTTTCTAAATCAGATCAAATAAAGTTTAATGAATTCTATGGCAGGACGGAGGCGAGGATTATGCATATCTTTCCTCACTTTATTTGCATAGCAGTTCAAAGAAAACGTAACACAACAATCATTAAACAAAAGACTACACAACCCATGAACCATTAGGGGGTAGTCTCCAAGGCAACTATAGTCCAATCATATCACAGTCCATCGTATATAATATCGTGACGTCCCTTCCGCTTCCTCTTTCTTCACTGCTCATCAGTTAAGTGCATTCCTTACATTCTTGGCTTAATCTGACGTTGTTACTGTTTGTATAGCGGTTTCTTGTGCACGTTATTAGCATTATTGCCTTGGTATTGTTTCATATTCCCTGCGCAGCAGGCTCTTGCCCGAGCGCGTTCTCCCCTCGCAGTTTCTCCCGCTGTGTGCTCTGCGCGCGGTGAGATCCTGTCAGGCGCGTCTGGTCCGAGCGAGGCAGCTCCGCCGAGCGCTCCCGCTGGTCTTTACGCGCGTTTGGGAATCCGGTCACTCCTTTAGTGTCCGCTTGATTCCTGACCAACCTCGCCTAATTTTGACACCGCTACGCGGTGATTTCCCCACACGGCCACGTTAGTGACCAGCGCCACCTGGTGGTGGTAATTGGTATTGCGCCTCAGTCTATTCTTATAACAGCTTCGGGAAAGCCCAGCTGTTGGAGCACCGCGAGGGGGCTGTCTTAAGGATTTTAAGGGCATTTGTTCTGTGCTCACACCCTCTGCTATCATGTCTTCTCCAGAAGACCATTTTTACTCCTCCTACCAGGAAGTGGAGGAGGAATGGCCCCTCAACTTCTCCCTCCAGCAGTGGACCAAGCCCTCTCTCTGGCTATTTCTAGGGCGCTGGCTCCTCTTAGGGATCAGGTTGATAAGCTGGCGAAAAGCATCCCTGGGGTGTTCAGTGACCCAGATCTGGTGGTGGCGGGTCCAAGTAGCTCCCAGATGGGGAATAAAAGGGCCGTTAAGCATAACGCGGGGCACTTGGAAGGATTTGATAAACTTACGGAGACCTTCCTCAAGAGTGCGCGAACGCTAAAACATGCACCCTGCCGGGAGGAGGAGAGGCCCGGAGAAAATTGCGACACTGTCACCACTATTGTAGACCCCGACGGCGTGGTTTCCTTAGAGGGAGAGGGTGTATCGGAGGACGATTTCTCCTCCGATGAGGATAAGGACTCGGGCGTCCCTGGCGTCCAGAGTCCCACTCCTCTCAGTCCCCGGTTGGGGACGGGGTCCACTCGGACATGTTCGAGCCTACCCAAATTTACCATCCTAGGTCGGCAGAGTGGACACCTGACGCCAAAGTGGCAGAGTATGTGGTGGGGAAAATCCATCAACCCCTTGAAAGGGAGGTCAGGAATAGGATGAGGGGAGAATGCCCCAGGCCCTCACTGAAGGGGAAGGTGGCACACACGCCTGAAATTGATGAGAAACTATGTACCTTTTTCTCCAAGTATATGAGGGATCCCAAGAAAGGAATTGATAGGTCTTGGATGTGGTAGGGCCCTTGACCCAAATTATTCAATTGACGGAGCGTTCCAAAGAGTCAGGATCCCTTTGTCCACGGATATTGTGGCTGGTTGGGCGCACTACCCTAAACCCTAAAACACTACCCTCCACTACCCAAACACCACTGCACTACCCTAAACCCTAAAACACTACCCCCAGCATGACACCCTACACTACCCAAACATAACTGCACTACCCTAAACCCTAAAACACTACCACCAGCACGACTCCCTACACTACCCAAACACCACTGCACTACCCTAAACCCTAAAACACTACCCCCAGCACGACTCCCTACACTACCCAAACACCACTGCACTACACTAAACCCTAAATATACCCCCAGCACGACCTCCTACACTACCCAAACACCACTGCACTACCCTAAACCCTAAAACACTAACCCCAGCATGACCCCCTACACTACCCAAACACCACTGCACTACCCTATACCCTAAAACACGACCCCCTACACTACACAAACACGACTGCACTACCCTAAACCCTAAAACACTACCCACAGCATGACCCCTTCACTACACAAACACCACTGCACTGCCCTAAACCCTAAAACACTACCCCAGCACTACCCCCTACACTACCCAAACACCACTGCACTAACATAAACCCTAAAGCACTACCCCAGCACAACCCCTACACTACACAAACACCACTGCACTACCCTAAACCCTAAAACACTACCCCAGCACGACTCCCTACACTACCCAAACACCACTGCACTACCCTAAACCCTAAATCTACCCCCAGCACGACCCCCTACACTACCCAAACACCACTGCACTACCCTAAACCATAAAACACTACCCCCAGCATGACCCCCTACACTACACAAACACCACTGCACTACCCTAAACCCTAAAACACTACCACCAGCATGACCCCTACACTACTCAAACACCACTGCACTACCATAAACCCTAAAACACTACCCCCAGCATGACCCCCTACACTACCCATACACCACTGCACTACTCCTAAACCCTAAAACACTACCCCCAGCACGACCCCCTACACTACTGCACTACCCTAAACCCTAAAACACTACCCCCAGCACGACCCCCTACACTACCCAAACACCACTGCCCTACCCTAAACCCTAAAACCCTACCCCCAGCACTACCCCTACACCACCCAAACACCACTGCACTACCCTAAACCCTAGAAAAGAAACCCCACCCCATGCCCAATCCCCCTTACCTCTCACTCCTCATGGTTCCTCTCTCCTCGTGGTTTCTGCTTCACGTCATCTCTGAGGGGCGGTGCACGTCGTTGTGAGGAAACGGAACAGCCTCTGTTTCCTTACAACGACATGGATCGTCTACATGTTTTTAGAACTCATGGTCATTTACCATACATACCTTTACAACAAAATTCGTTGTAAAGGCATGCGTGGTAAATGACCATGCGTTCTAAAAAATGCGTAGTAATGACTTCGTGATGTACAACGCATGCGTGGTAATGCATGCGTTGTAATGGTATCGCAAAGTAAAAAGTCGTTGCAACGGCTGTTTACCGATCGAAGCTGGCCCCTGTTCTTCAGTGAGACGTTTATTTGATTAATTAGGAGGAAGGAATGTGGTTTTTTTACCGAAAAGTGCATTACCGGCTGTTGTATTGTGAAAGAGTCCGCGTGGCCTGGTTTCACTTCCGGTGAGAGAGTGGAAGAGTCTGTTTGGATCTAAAGGAGTTCTGTTGTTGGACGGGGCCGGCGCGACATGTCATCAGAAAACATAGCTAATGGAAAGCGTCCTCCCTGAAGTGTGGAGCAGTGCCATGAGAGGTCAACGAGTGTGCGTCCCACCGCAGTATGACCGTACCACGTGACCCATGTGCCGCCTCCAGGGTACGGGAGGCAGAAGCGACATCGCAGGTCCGCTTGAAGACCGTTGTAGCACTAATTCTACATTTTGGTACTAGGGCATTTTAACTTCGTTGTTCCTGCCAGATACAAAGAGAAGATCCTGTGTTATTCAGTGCCCTCGTTACCTTTTTGTGGGTTGTGGTGCTTGTCACTTCGCTGCCCCGCCGGTGCACACGACTGGGCACCCCACCTCGAGTGCCATCTGCAGGGCCTCTGCCCTCGGATCACTGGTTTCGGTTTCTGGAGTGGCAACATAAACAGTTGCTCCCAAAGGACTAGCCTGAACACTTAGGTGAATATCCCCTGCACCAGCATTCCACGGAAATTCTTTCCTAGCTCTCCCACGTGAACGAGCACGGCTCCGCTCGCGACACCGTATGACGTCATCGGAGCCATAAGAGGACCTCGTCGGCCTGCTGACGTCAGTTCCACCCATTTTTTCCGTGCCACCGAGGCAAACAGGGGACCGAGACATTTTCACATGTATACATAGTATAATAAATATATATATATTCACTGAAAAAACCATAGGTTTCAGGCACGTTATAGTTAGAAATTAGCATTTAAAAAACCTTAGAAATTCACTGAAAAAACCATAGGTTTCAGGCACGTTATAGTTAGAAATTAGCCTTTAAAAACCTTAGAAATTCACTGAAAAACCATAGGTTTCAGGGGCATTATAGTTAGTTGGACATTTCACTCGTACAAAACCATAGAAATTCCCCCGTTATAGTTAGTTCAGCTAACTATAACTCGCGCGCCCGCAATGCACTGCTGATGACGTCACATATTACATCACTCATGACATGGTCAGTGACATCACTCATGACATCACTGATGACATCTCAAATGACATCACTGATGACAAAATCGCATGCCTGGCATGTCACTGCACCACATGGCAGGCACCACACGGGGCCTGCCACTTGATGCAGCGACATGTAGGGGGGTACCATAGGTACCCCCCAAGTGCACCCCCCACCCCCCCGGGGGACCACAACGGGCCCCCAAAGCCAATCCCCGCCAGCCTTTCCATGGCGGCATCGCCACCATGGAAAGGCCTTTAACAATCGACATCCTAATATGGCTGGCGGTACCTGCTAGACACCGCCACCATTGTAGAGCCCCTGCTCCGCCCGGCAGGCAATCGTAACGATTGCCTGCCGGCGGAAAAGTGGCAGATGGACTTTCCGTCCGCCGCGATACCCACCGCCATCGTAATATGGCGGGGTGTATTTCACGTTACGATGGCGTAACGGTCGCCACCGTTAGGCCATCGTAATGAGCCCCCTAGTTTCCATAGGAAAAGCGTTTTTTGTTTTGCTAATAACTTTGGCGCTGTTTGACGAATCTTCACAAACTTTTCAAAACTAATTGTTCATTGAGGTCAGCTCCTGTCTTGAAAGTTTGGGGGTGATTCGTGAAGGGGGGGCCGAGAAAAAAATGGGAGTCCCAAAACGCGTTTTCTCCATGTTAATTTCCATAGGAAACTTTAGACACGGCTACAGCCCGAACTGCTGAACGGAATTACACCAAATTTGGCAGAGAGATAGCTCTTGGTCCAGAAAGCACGCTTTGTTTAAATGGTGTAAATCCGTGCAGTAGTTTTTGAGATATTTAAAGATTTACAGATATCGATATTTCAGAATTGTGAGATCTGATTGGCTGAGGTGTTCCGAGCACAAGCTTGCCTGGGATTGGCTGCCAACACTTCAAACTTGGAAGCGTTGGCAGCCATTTTGTGAGTCGGTTAAAACGAGTAGGGGGAAAAGGGGGAAAAAAAGTAGAAGAGGGTAGGGTAGAAACACTGTGACCTTCCTAGGGTGCTCAGGGGGTGTCACAGGGAGTCGGAACGTAAAGAAACATTTTTATATGTTTTCGGAGGGATTCGCGTAGGGACTGGAAATCACGGCAGGCAAAAGAAAAACGAAGCGCGTGTCGAGTGCTTCGTTTAATTAAGCCCCCGGGTGGGCCAGTTCCCGGGAGCAATGTTTAGTTATGATGCAGGGTTTACTTCTGTCACGGGGACCGGCACTTCCTTGGAGCAAATATAATGATATGGGGGGGGTTCGCATCTTTCCTCCGTGTCCGCTCCGAGGAGCAGCACGTGTATATGTTTTCGGCGGGATTCGCGTATAGACTGGAAATCACGGCGGGAAAAAAAAAAAGGAATCGCGGTGTTGAGTGCTTCGTTTAATTAAGCCCCCGGGTGGGGCAGTTCCCGGGAACAATGTTTAGTTATGATGCGGGGTTTACTTCTGTCACGGGGACCGGTATTACCTTGGAGCAAATATAATGATATGGGGGGGGATACGGGTTTTCCGTCCTTCTCTGCTCGGAGGAGCTGCAGTGTTTGGAGGTATACGTAAAATTGAAGTGTGATCTCTGAGGTATGCAGACATAGCTTTATTGACATTTTTCCTAGCTTTCTCAATTTGAGGACAGAATTGATTTGACCATTTCCACTTCTGTCTTTGGCATACATTGGAGTATACAAAGACAGTTTGAGGCAAAAGCAACCTCAATTGTCCAAAGGTATCCTTCATGAGCATTTCCAGACCTACCCCAGTCAATGTGCCTAGGTTATTGCCACCACAGTGCACAATCATGAGGTCAGGGGTTGGAGATGCATAGAGGTTTTAACCAAAGGCAACAATTGGTGCCACTTTAATCCTCTCTGTGTAAACCATTTAATGTGCACATTTTGTAAACCTAGGTCTATTTTAATAGGTCTGTGTTCAGCATACCTTTGCACCAGAAAACATAGCTGTGTCCTACGATCCATTCTAGCATTTTGACGGTATGGCTGGAAGGAATGAAAAGATGTTTGTAGCTCATGTAGTCCGTTGGTAGAATGAGAGATATGTTGAAAGGTGGAGAACAAGCTTTTTTTGAGAAAATAATAACTGGGTGATGAAGAACATTGTGTATTGAAAACTAGGGTGCATGTTACTTTCGTGAAAAAGTATGTTTCTGATTGGTTAATAAAAAATGCTTGAAACGTACACTACATAGGATACCATCAGACGTGTGGAGCGCAACCACACCTGCTACTTGCATTTGGAAGGTACTGTTCTGAACTTAAAAAAATGGTGAACTTGTGACCTGCACCTGCTGTTGAATGTTCCAGAAACTGTTAGGATGAAGTATGGTGAATTTATGACCTGCACGTGGCGTTGAATGTTCCAGAAACTGTTAGTATGAAGTATGGTGAACTTTTTTTATTTTTTTTCTTCCATTTTATCAATACAAAACAAACAAAAATCCAAAAACAAACGACATACAAATAGAAATGATGAAGCTTAAAGAAAAATACACGCATGAAGTTATCTTCATGATTGTGACCAAATAACAGAAATCAAAAGGCAGATACATATACTAATATCAAATTACATTCACCAACTAAAAGAATAATGATCACAATAATTTAGAGGCAATACCACACAGTAACTGATACATAGGACTGCAGTGTGTAATCCAATACCGGTGAGTTCTGTCATGGCTGTTGTGACCCATCTGTGGAGGCGGGTGGCACGGAAAGCTCCCAAGCCTGAGTTTCAATGTAAGTAGTGTATAAGCTCCAGAAGTTCTTTGGGCGGTTCCGAGGGGGGAGTAGTTCGCTATATGCTTCTGTTTGAGTATTGCAATATATCATGACCCTAGTCCATTGAGATAGGGGGGGTAACCACGGGACCAGTGCATTGCTATGACGCGTTTAGCGACCAGAAGGGCCATATCCACTAAGCGTCTGATGGGCTTCTGCAATTTTTTGGAGTAGCCTAGGAGGGCCAGCAGCGGGTCGGGGATGATCGCTTCTTGTGTAACTGCACTTATTAATTCAGCAAAGACTTGTAGCCAAAAATTAGCAATAGTGGGACAAAGCCATGCTAGGTGAAAGAAGTCGGCCTCGCTCCCCCCACATCTCTCGCAATTGGCCGTGTCACGTAGCCCAAATCTGTGCAACCGGACAGGTGTATGATAAATTTGGTTAAGAAATTTAAACTGTATAAGGCGGTGTAGACCGTTAAGTGAAATGCGCTTGGTAGCCTCACAGCAATATTTCCACATGCCGTCATCTATATTGAGCTCTAGGTCAGCCTGCCACTCAAGTCTGGCTTTGACATAGTGGTTACGGCGCAGCTCCTGTGTCCTCGAGTATATATGTGAAACCAGTCTCCTCGGGTAATCTGTGCGAAGCAAAGTGGAGAAAGAAAGTACCTCCGGGGGTTCCAGTAACTCATCCCCAAGTAAATCCCGCAGTGCGCTTCTAGCTCTAAAGTAGTGGAATGTGGTTAGGGGGGATGGTGGCGGTTCGGTCAGCAACAGGTCATTCCAGTCTTTACCTGCCCCATCACTAAAGAAGGAGCCTATAGTGTCCATTCCCAGGGAGTGTAGCGCCGCTATCATTTCTGGCGAGGTGAGAAGCGGGAGCCATGCACAACAAGCAATGGGGGTAATGGGGGAATATAATATGGAGAGTGCTTGCCGGTTAAGGAGTTTATGCCAGGCGTGTATGGTGGCATTAATCGAGTCAAGGGTCCCAGTGATTCAGCGCGGCGTACGGAACAATGCAGTCGCTAAATGAGCAGGAGCCAGCGTAAGGCACTCTAAGTGTAGATGAGGAGGGGGGGGTCTGTTGATGCAGCCCGTAGTATGCATGTGAGGCTTGGGCAGCCCGGTAGTAGAGGTCAAGGTCTGGGGCTCCCAGCCCCCCCCATGGAGTATGGGAGGACGAGGCGCTCCCAACTCGCATGTGGCTGTTTGTCGGCCCAGGCCAATTTAATTTGTAGCGTTCTAAGATGTTTGAAGAAGTGTGCCGGTAGGACCATGGGGATGTTGAGAAACAGGAAAAGAAATCTGGGAAGGACCACCATTTTCATGATAGAAATTCTGCCTAAGAGGGAGAGGGGGAGACGAATCCATCTCTCAATATCTTCTTCTAATTTAGTAATGGCGCGGCCATAATTTTCCCTGAACACTAGCTCAGAGTCTGTATGAATTTGAATTCCCAGATAGCGCACCGGGTCAGTAGACCACCTTAAGGGAAAGTCTAAATCTTCAGGGAGCGTCGCTGGGGTGAGAGGAAATATAACAGATTTTGCCCAGTTAATTTTCAATCCTGAAAACTCTCCGAATCTCACTATTTCGCGTAGAACTGGGGACACATTTTGGGCTGGGTCACGAACGTATAGGAGGGTATCGTCCGCATAAGATGAAATAATGAGGTTGTACCCAGGGAATCGAATACCCCTATGGCTATGGTATTCTCGCAACGCACAGGCCAGTGGCTCCGCCACCAGGGCGTAGAGGAGCGGGGAGAGCGGACAGCCCTGTCGAGTACCTCTGGATATCGCCAGGGGAGCGGTGACCACATTACCCACCCGCACTCGGGCCACAGGGGCCATGTATAAAGTGTTGACTAGGCGTAGGAAAACACTTCCCAGCCCCATTCGTTCCAGGGTCAACAACATGAAATTCCACTCCACCGAGTCAAATGCTTTTTCAGCATCCCAAAAAATTGCGGCGGCCTTGGTGTCTGGTTTAGTATGATGGATTGCTCCAAATACTGTACGCAGATTGTGCGTAAGTGTGCGTCCTGGTATAAAACCAGCCTGTTCCGATCCCAAAAGGGTTGGCATCAGAGGGGCCAGACGATTCGCCAACACCTTAGCAAACATTTTTGTGTCTACGTTCAATAATGAAAGTGGTCGGTAAGAGGAGCAATGCTGCGGGGGTTTCCCGGGCTTCAAAATGACAACCAGGAAAGCCTCTCGCATCGTAGGGGCCATGGAGCCTCCCTCAGTCATCTCCTCAAAGAGTGTTAGTAACTGAGGGGTAAGAAGTTCTTTAAATTCCTTGTAAAACCCCACTGTAAGTCCATCTTGCCCTGGCGCGCCACCGGAGCGCATTGTAGACAGGGCAGCATGTAACTCCCATGCCTCAAGTGGACGCATCAGGTATGCTCTGTGTTCATCCAATAGCCAGGGCAGCTTAATATACTCCAGGTAATCTAACATGTCGGAGTGTGCATTGTGGGACTTAACTTTGTAAAGGTCAGCATAGTATAGCCGGAAGCACTCTGCCACGTTATCAGTGTCAGCAATCTTTTCGCCCGCTTCTGAGGTTAATTCTATGGGGTGAAAAGCAGCTCGGCGCCCCTTCATGAGATTCGCCAGGGCTGTGCCGGATCGCTCTCCCTCTCCATATGTCCTTGCTACTGCATATTTACCCTGTAGCTTAACCTCCCTATCCGCCTGAGAGTGATATTCCTCCAGTGTAGTCTTAAGGGTGTCCAGCAGTGAGGGGTCGTTCGTTTCTTGCGTTTCTCTTTCTAGCCTAGCCAGAGTTTGTTCTAAGAGAGCCAGCCTACCCCTAATCGATTTCAGTGCCCCCGAATGTTTAGAGATTGCAATGCCTCGGACATATACCTTAAAGGTCTCCCAAACCGTGGCAAAGTGCGGAACTGAACCCAAGTTGGTAGCAAAAAAGGTTTCCATTGCCTCCAACATTTCCGCCCCAAAGGCCTCATCTAATAATGCGTAAGGGGGGAAGCGCCAGGTGAAGGGGGGGCGCTTGGCAGGAGTAGCTAATATTAGTAGCACAGGGGAATGGTCAGAATAGGTACGCGGAAAGACCTCACAGTCTCAGATATTACATCTAAGCGATCTCGTCAGGAACCAGTAGTCGATTCTGGTATGAAGATTATGGGGCACAGAATAATGCGTGTAGCCACCCGCCGCCGGCGAGCGGGAGCGCCAGACATCTACCATATTCAGCTCTGTCAGGGCGTCTAAGATTGCCTCAGCCGTCAGAGATCGGCGTCGTGGTGGTCCACCAGAGCGATCTAAGTCAGGATTGAGTACACAATTAAAATCGCCCCCCCATATCTGTGGTATATCAGGCAGCTGTTGAGCCAGGGTCAAAAGGTCGTGGAAAAACTGCGGACAATCGTGATTAGGGCCATACACATTGATAATTATGTATTCCGCGCCCCTCCCCCTGCACCTTGACACCACATATCTACCGTTAACATCTGTATGTAACTCTTCTAGGGTGAGTCGGGCTGTGGGATTAATCCAGGTGAGGACCCCTCGTGCATGTGTAGTAAAGCCTGCGGCATGGAATGTGCGGCGGATCCTGCCTCGGGTCTGCGGGAAGCTTGCTACGGGGAGGTGCGTTTCTTGCAAGAGCGCTATGTCAATATTATGTCTAGTGAGGTACGACATGACTTTCCTGATTTTACGCTGGTCGTTGAGGCCCCTGACATTCCAGGACAGGAACTTCAGCCTATCCTCCATGTCCTATAGTAGTGAAAAGAGAACGATGCAGCTATAGCGTCCCCCCCGCCCTCTGGTGATCATACCGGTTACAGGGTGATGTCGTCGTGTATCCCCTAATGTGTGTGTCTCATAGCATTGTAGCATAGTGATCCAAAAAAACAAAAGCAAAATAAGTAAACAGAAAACCACAGCAATCCCCTCCACCCCCCTCCCATGCCATGCCAACCCAAACTGAGCACAGTCGAATCCCCCCCCTCCCTTTCCCTTAAGAAAGTGTGGCAATTAGCCATGTAGTGTGTAACACGCAGGGGCGGATGTTACCTAAGCACTACGAGTAACCGTCAGCATAAATCCACATTATATTAAACGTGGCAAGGCAATCAGACTCTAAAAGCATCTATCTGAAACAGCGAGCATCATAAGGGCTCAATGCAACTATCTATGTTCAAATAATATAAAACAACCCCTCAGGAGCGAACCCAAAAATATATCAAGGACCACAATAGTCAAGTAATAAGGCATAACCATTCCCCCAAGGAGCACATAAACCCCAGATACTTGCGGAAAGTCCAGGCGGTTGCTTCCCTACTCAAGCTCTTCACTGGTCGCTAAGTGCACTTATGGTGAGTAGACCTGGTGACTCAGAGACTATTGGGGCAACCCTTACTGTTAAAGAAGAACTGTATATCAAATTTCAAAAAAGGGGGCCTCCACAGTTCAGATGTCTTAGTCATTGTCCTCAAGGGAGCCCTCTTGTGATCCGCCTGCCGCTGCGGCTGAATTCTCCTGCACTGCATCGTGTTTCGACTTCTTGAGTAGGTCTTTGAGTGCCTTTTGCAGCGTTTTCGGGTCTGTGAAATTGCGTGAGGAGCCGTCCAGATTCACCCTCAATTTGGCCGGGTACAGCATGGCGTAGGTGATATTGTGATCATGGAGTTGCCGTTTGAGGGGGTTAAATTGGCGTCGCGCTTCTTGTACTTTCGCCGTAAAGTCTGAGTAAAGCGAGATCGCTGAGCCCTCATATCGGAGTTCTCCCAGTTCTCTGGCGCATCGTAGGGCTGAGTCTCTATCCCGATAATTAAGCAGTTTGGCTATCACTGGGCGCGGTTGGGCACCCGGAGGTGGACGTGGACCCAACGAGCGGTGGGCTCTTTCAATCACAAATATGTCTGAGAAAGTTTCGCAGCCCAGCAAGGTGATAAGTAGCTTTTCTATAAATTGTTACACGTTGCCCATTGGGGTGGACTCTGGAAGGCCCGTGATACGAATATTGCTTCGACGGGAGCGGGCTTCCAAGTCTTCTGCTTTATCTTGCAGGGAGGTGAGGGTTTTAGCCATTTGTCTCTGTACCAAATCCGTCTCGGACTGGGCCTCTTCGACCTCTATGACCCTGCGTTCTGTCATATCTATTCGTTCTGTTTGCTTGTCTAAGCGTTCCGACATCTTGTCCATACGATATACCAGGGAGTCGATCTTCCCATCCATCGTTGACAGACTTTTCTGTATTGTCGCAAACATTTGTTTGACCTCACCCGATTCCTCCTCCGAGTTGTCCGCTCTGGTGTCTGCGGAGCGGGCCCTCTCCATTTCTTTAGTTTTGGTTCGCTTGGCGTCGAACGGGAGCTTCGTCTGCGTTTTGTCCACCCTGCCCATAGTGCTGACCTTATACCAGGAAGGGGTGAGACTGTTTGCCTGGCCTGCGGCAGGTGGGCGAGGCGGCTTGGCACGATTGACGTCCGCGTTCTTCAAAGCACGCAGTTAGGGCCGAGGAATAGGTCCACCTATATTCCGGAGGGAAGGATCAGGTCCTGCACGTTGCGGTGGCCCGCAGGGCGGCGAGTAGCAACAGGGTGCGCGCGGTCGGAGCACTCCCGTGGGGAACCAGGAAGTCGTCCAGTTCAGCGATCCCCTCTAGAGTAGCCCACGTTCGAAGGGTGAGTTGCAGGGGCCCCTATATAGGCTGGAAAGTACACCACTGTGAGGGGGCGCCCAATGCACGGGGGACCGGGATGTTGCTGCGCCTCCCGCCTCCAAGCAAGAAGTAAGCGTATGTGCCCAAGGCCTCCTCACCTTTATGGTGCATCGCAGGGAGTCCAATAAAGCCGGGTGTCGGGCCCGCCGGCGCAGAATCGTCTCAGGCATGCAGTCACAGTATTCCTCTCTGTAGGTTTGTGGACTTCGCCTCAGCGCCGCAGGCCAAAACAGGGCACCCCTCTCCCACAGTGGATGTCGCTGTCCCAGTGGAGGGCTCCGGCCGGGATGGGCACTATCCGGTGGGCCCCAGCAGCAAGCCAGCGATGATGAGCAGAGGCCCAGCTCAAGTGCACAGAGGGTCTCAGAGGGCCTCGCCCGCCGTCCCAGTCAGCAAGCCATGCAGGATTTCTCCTCCAGGGAAGAGGCACACGTTCCCGTCGTGGATCTCAGGCGGGGCCGTCAAAATGGTTCTAGAGACAGAGCACTCAGCAGCGCCGCCTCCCAGAGGGCCGCAAATCAGAGCCCACCAGGCCCCGCAGCGGCGCGACGCAGCAGCGCACCGCATCTAGGCCTCCAGGCAGCGGGAGTCCGCTCCGGCAGCAGGGGACTATTTCGGCAGCAGTCGGAGGTAGGCTCTCCGGGCGGGTGTCAGCGCCGGAAGGGCCTCAAAGACCCAGAAGGTGAGAGCGTGTAGTGGCGCCGCGTCGCGGCCCCGGCACAGCGAGGAGAGGCCCGATGAGTGTGAGGCCGTCTCCGCCCCCGCTCCCGCGGTCAAAGTCCGCAGCGGATTCTGGTCGTTGTGGGGCGTTTTTTTCCCCGAGAGGGCAGCGGCCAATAGATCTTGCTTAGCGGCGTCTGAATTGGGGGAAAATGTTCGGCCAAAGTTGTTGATTGCCAGGATAAATGAAGCGTGGTGTTGACGGCTCACGGAGCTCTTTCGCTAAGCGGCCATCTTGCGCTGCGGCAAGCTCCGCCCCCTGAAGTATGGTGAACTTATGACCTGCACGTGGCGTTGAATGTTGCAGAAACTGTTGGGATGAAATTTGGTGAACTTGTGACCTGCAGCCTTCCGTTGAATGTTGCAGAAACTGTTGGTATGAAAATTGGCAAAAAGGTGATTGGGGGAGGAGTAGAAATAAATGTGGTATTAAAATATGAAATGCAAAATTAATTAGAACTGGTAAGCTATTAAAGTTAATTTTTGAAAATGAGTAGTATGTCTAGAAGAAGTGTATTCTTTAAAATTTGCAGCAGTATTTTTAGATATAGGCTTCTGAATTGTTGTAAGGGTTCGGGGCTGAATGGTGATGCAGCAGTGTGGGGGAGTGTCCAATCCACAAAATAAGAGAATCAGTTTGGGGCGTTTTAGAAGAGAGTTAGAGAGGGTTAATATGAGTAACCAATAGGAATGTGTTTTGCAATTTGAAATAATGAAGGAAGGATTTTGATTTGTTATGTATATGTATTTATGTGCGGAAAGAGAGGGAAATTTTGCCATTACTGGTTCTATTCTTGACGAGAGTCTAGAATTACATTTATTGTCTGAGAAAGAAAATATTGCATGCGTTTGTGAAATTCGAAATCTGCATACCAACTACAGAGGTGAGTTACAAATTAATAACGTGTGTTATATATTGTGTAGTAGTGGTTAAGTCTTCGAGGCGATATTTTAAAGTTTGAAAATATTATTTTTAAAATAATAGTGTTGCCGAAGTGTGCTGTTTCTCTTTTGTTACAAAATGTGCATAGAGTGTGAGTAGTTGCTGAACAAGGACCCCATATATATTTAGGAGTTTTTGAAGAAGAAGAAGTGTAGTTTGTCATGTTTAAAGGAGTATATGGTTTTGAAAGTGAGGTGCAGGGTTAATTTGGGTTCCAAAATGGATTCGGGCAACATAAAGAAAATGTGGGACGTTTGCACGTTGTTACTTGTCGAAAAATAGTGGGGAGGGGGGTTAGAAGAGGCATGTTTTATTAAGTTGAGGGAAATAACAAAAAAAAAAATGTTGTGTGCACACGTTGTGCTCGGACTTTTGACACTGGTGAGTTATCGTTGTATATAAGTGTAGGCAAGTGTCACAGTCCCTGGCTGTGTAGAATGTGCAGAGATTAGAAGGCCGGTAGATCGAGAGACTAAGAATGGCATGTCCCTTTGTATATGTATTTTTACACGTGTTATGCATCGGGAGATTCGTTAAGTATATAACAGTGGTATATATCTATTTCTATGTTTCTTTTAAGGATGTTCTACTAGGAAAAGATACAGCTCCATGTACGCATGCTTTCCAGTGGCGGTGCGTCCATAGGGGCGCTGGGGCGTTGCCCCACTAATGCCACATGGCTCCATTCACGCGCGCCTAAATTCGTGCAACTTCTTTCAGTGGCAGTTAACAATAACTCTCAGTCTCGCGCAGCGGTCGCGCGACGCGCGGAAATGCATGCACTGGACACGCCCGAGGCTGCGAGGCAATCGGACGGTGATGAAGGCTAAAGGGGGCGGGTGGGTGGGGCTGCGGCAGCAATTGAGTGACTGACAGACACAGACTCACTGTAACTAACAGCGCAGCAGTGGTGCGCATGTTTGGTTTTGGGCAAGTCATTTTTACGACCAGCCCCGAACATGCGCACTGCCCACTACTACTACTTTTCGAATCTTCCCATTAGGAGAGCGAGGGACCCAAGGGTTGCTTCATGCAGCAGCCCCCGGTCTCCTAATGGGCGGGGAGTATCCCTGCTCTAACCAATCCTGGCGCTGCTAATGCAGCGTCTGGATTGGCTGAGAGGGGTTGCCATCCACTCCGAAGACGTTGAAGGCAGGCGCCAACGCGGGAGTCGGGACCCCAGCCGAGGAGCAGCAGAGGCGGCGTGGACCTGGTAAGTTTTCTTTTATTAATATACTTATACTTTATTTTTAAACCGTCCCCCCCGCGAGACCCCCGCGAGTATTGCGACTCCGAGCCGCGACTGGTAGCTCACTGATTTCTACCATGCCTCCATATACAACATGCACACACAGCGTGTGTGTATGTTGTAAATGGATGCATGGTAGAAAAGAACGCAGTGCATTTCATGATTTCACTTACTAAGTAAATGAAATCATGAAATGCGAGGTATTTTGTTTCTAAGATGCCTCCATAGAAATAACTCAGATTTCGTGCATCACTGTCAGCTGTGCACCTGTTGACTAGAGTTTACTATGCACGTTAGATAGCGCATCCTGTGTCACACAGCCAGTAACAACAACAGTGAGGCATAAGGTCACGTTCTGCAAACCACTCAATGTTCGCAGGGGAAGATTTGCAAAGCCCTGGTTTTTTTCCAGCCAGAAAATGAGTTTACAAATAAAAAGTAAAACGAAAGCGTAGCTATGGGAATGTATTTATTGTAGTTTTGTTCGGGACGAACCCGCGTCAATGGCGCGTCAGAGTGCTGTACAGAGAGAGCAGAATAAAAAGAACATAGAAGTTTGTGTGCCTATTAACACAGCTATTCAACGACGCCCTCTTAAAATCTGCCGCTCGTTTCCTTATTTGGTAGTCAGTTATCAAGTATGTAAAATGTGAGGCCATGAGTATGGGAGGTGCCAGTGCCCGGGTATGGTCCAGTGTAAAGGGGTGCCTGTGTGCGAAAGGCATGCAGCACACCCGCCGTGAGGAGTGCCGGAATGCGGCTGTGAAGGGCGGGCTAAATACTGCTTTAAACTCCTCAGACTACGAGATGAAAGTGTTTTTATTTTCCACCCTCCTGCTCTGCGAAGATGTAATGTGCAATGTAACATCTTTTGAAGCAGATTGGCTCTCGGTTCCTTTAGCGTGTAATAACACTGCCCTCTGTCGAATTTTATAGAATGAACATTGTGAAAATACTGCTTTTTGTTGAGATAAGTAGCACATGGTGTGGTAAATGTGCGACCAGTCCATGAAAACATCCAGGACAAATAGCTCTATTATATATCATCTTGAAGGTGGATAAACGATAATTGTATGTCTCTTTACCAGATATATTAAATGTTTCAAGTAATCGAACACAATCCCTGTAGACCAGTCAAAGATGGATTCTCATAGATCCAGTTCTTAGTATTTGTTATTTAATGGCATTTAATAATAATAAAAGCTTTATTTCGATAACAAAGTATCTTAAAAGCATTAACATTCTTATTTCCATCCATAAACAGTATACAGAATAAAAAACGGGACATAAAAGCTTTAAAAGTCCATCAATTCTTGTGTTTCATGATAGCCCAGGGCTGGGAAGAACGGACTGCAAAATCTGGGAGCACATTACAATAAAATAAAAAAAATAAAAATAAATAACATTCTATACCAGCTCTCATCATCTAAAGTGACAGTGCAACTTGTGTAAATCGTTTTAGTTAAAAAAATAACATAAAAACATAAGATTCATCAAAATGACCCTCGCAAGATACAGTATAAAATGACAATGGAATTTAAGATATACAAGCAATTTTCGCTAAAACTAACACAAAAACATGAAAATTCATCATGAAACCCCACTCAAAAATGTATGTCTTGTTATCCAGGCGCGGCCGAGATACTTAGCCACACCGCAGGCAAAGAGGGTCCGTGCGTCTGATTTTAAAATGCGCAGGGCAATACAATGTTCTTGAGTTCCCAATTGTCTGCAGATGGGTTTAAGCCATCTCGACCTAGCATTTTTATAGAAAGGGCAAGCGAACATAAGATGCGCTACACTCTCAGCAGGCGCCTTACAGCAGGGACACTCCTTTGATGTTTGATGTGGCACACGCCACTTTGCAGTAAACTCTCGAACTGGAAGTGATCCTATCCTAAACTGTATATAGAGTGTTCTGTCGCGCGGTGCCTGGATGAAATCTAGGTAGGGTTCAAATGAAATAACCTGTTTGTGGAAGTAAAATTCATCTGTAAGCCTACCTGACCCAGCATAGTTAAGCTCTTGGTCATCTATCCAGGCCCAATAGCGTCTTTTAAGCTCCGCCCTACAGGGCGGAATTTGTGAGTCCCACAATTCCTTAAAGCCGAGCGCAGTTAGCATTTTCTTTAAGGTACACACCCAGTGAATTTTTTGACAGCCATCTAGGGTCATCACTTCTGCCAATGCTGAGGCGTAATTGGAAAGCTCAGGAGTCCGGCACAAACGTGCCCAGAATAATAGTGGCTGCAACCTGGCTACGTCTTTGAAAGAGCGTCTACCCATATCGCTCATCAAAGGTTTCAATGGGACGTTGGAAGGGAGCCGACACTAAGCCTCTTAGGAACTTATGTTCAGATCTACAAATACAATCTACGTTCTCGAGCCCCATAGCTCAGCACCATAGAGGGCTGAGCTTACTGCTTTGGCTGCATAGATGGTGAGTGCAGGGGCTACTGGTCTACTCGCTGAGGAGCGGTGTTCTCTAGTTAGTACTCCTGTCGATGCGCTTATGGTTTAAAAGCATTTTATCAACATGGTTTCTCCACTGCATATTCTCAGCGAGCCGAATTCCTAAATAGTCAAATGTTGTGACTCTTTCCAGACCAACTCCGTCAAGGGTAAAATTGCTTCTGTATGGCCTGTAAGGGTTAAATACCATAAGCTTGGTCTTGGAGGTGTTAACAATAAGCCCCCTGGATTCGCAGAAGAGATGAAATCTATCTAAAAGCTTTTGTAGCCCTGCTGGCGTCTTTGAGATGAGCAAAGTGTCATCCGCAAAGAGGAGGGTGGGGACCCTATCACCCAGCAGAGCTGGGGCATCAGCTGGACACTCTTGGAGAAAATCGACCACCCCATTCATATACAAGGAAAACAGAGTAGGCGCCAGGACACAGCCCTGGCGAACTCCTCTGTTAACCGGGATTTTGTCTGTTTTCTGGCCTTGCGACCCCCACCTCACTTGCGCGAAAGTGCCCTCGTGTAGACGGATCAACAGGTTCAGCAACAACGGGGGAATCCCCATTTCGCCCAAGATGTACCACAGCCGCTCGCGAGGGACCAGGCATTTAATGAATTTCTATAGATACATTTCCATCTGAATACGGTTGCATCATGACAGCGTGCAATGGTGTCTAATGGTCTGCTTCACTTGGTATTTTTAGCCAATAGATATGGTATTCTTTAGAAGTGGAGCTGCGGCATTTGCTCCATTGTGAAATGGATCCAAATATCCGAGTCAGGCCCAAAGCGAGAGATATGTGCTTACTGTGTAACATGTGCACTGCTTACAGTGGCCAGTCCTCTGATGTATGGCATTAAAACTGGCCCTGTGTACATGCCCCTAAGTTAACACTGATGCCAAAAACATGGATTGACTTGCAAACAATGAATGTTAAAAACGTCGAGGGAATGCATTTTAGCGATTTAGTTCCTCTCTTATTTTACATGTTTACTTAATCTTGCATTCCCCATGAGTTAGCTATTTTATAATGTTGTTGTTTATCTGTATTTTTTTCTGTGCATACTTTGAGGCTTGAGCCATGCCAGGTGTTTATGAGGGGCTTTGATTGAGCACGCAGGTGCTAAGGCTAAAGCCAAACAAAGTGCCTGTCAGTGGGTTGGCCTCTCTGCAGAGCACACAGAACAATGTTTGTGTATTCCATTTGAAACTGAAATTCTGTGGAAATGTGTGTGAAGGGGGTACACTGATGTCAAAATATTTGCAAGGCAAAAGTAAGAGAAATTAAGGTGCTTATATTTGAGGGAGTGCAGTGCATGTTGGGGGCGGGGAAGTGACAGAAATGTGAGGAAGGGCATTCGGGGAAGAATGAAAAGAGGATGCTGAAGAGGAAAGAGAGGGGGTTGAAGATGTGCAGATGGACAAGATATGCAGAGAAAAAGAGGATACATATCTAACATAAAGCACACATAATTGAAGGCCAAAACTCCTTCCACAGGCCTCAATGCTATTTAATTCACAGACTCACTATTTCAGAAGTTCAGAATTTAAACATATTCAATGTTAATTATTTATAAGAAATCATTGTTGTTACTCATTTATCTTAAACAGCTAACACTCCAGTGACAAAGCCAATCATACTGACAGGCTTTAGGCGTATGTCAGTTGCTGTGCCATTTATCTGGATAAAATTACATCTCAGAGAGAAACCAAAATACCGGTCTGATGGCACACTATGGGAATCATAGAAATGTATTTGGCATGTTCCTTTATAGGGAGCACCCACTTTTTCATCTCACTTAAAGACCTGTCTGCACATATTTCTATATGACTGGTTACAGCCAGCAGCTGTGGGTGCTTCCCGAAGTCTGGTTAGAGCATATTTTTCCAAAGTTAATGCTGCATGCAGTGCAAGACACTGGGCAAGCATACATTTTAAAGGGCTAAAGTTGTCATGCAGAACAATTTACATATTACAGTAACTGTTGAACAAATTAATGCAAGAAGATACGGGGCAGTTTTTAATGTGTTTAATATTTCAAGACTATACGTTCCCACTGCTTAATAAGCCTTGCTTTATCGCTGCATTCATTTGCTTTAAAATGCACCATTTGCCAATCTTTTTAAATTTCTTTCTCTGGAGAGGACTCTCCCTAGACCCCAGGTTTGTCCATTGAACTTGTTCACATCACTAACTAGTGTTTTCTATTGGAAAGGGTAGAGCCAAAGCAGTCTTGCTTAGTACCCTAGCCCTCTTCAGAAGTCAGACTTGCTTGGCAACCCAGAAATTCTCTGCAATAATGTATGAGTTTTCTTTTATGAATGCCTAGAAGAACTGAATTTTTAGTCCATTTATCACAGAAATAGTGCTGAAAATTGCACCAAAAAGATGCCAATTTTTAAAAAATGTCTTCATGGGGTGAGAACCCCCCTTATTGCCGTCGGACTCGCTCGCTGCGCTCGCTCGCATACGTTGATTTGTTCTGCCTCACCAGTTTCAAATTCCACCAGCCGCCACTGATGCTTTCAGTGATATGGTAACACTCAGCTCTGATATGAAAAGGGATTCTGCTTTGCATTTGGATAGAGTCAACACTGTTAGTAGTTGCTGAATAGTGAAGAATGAAATACAGATGAGGTGAAATACATGGTGGTAAAGGGATTAGTGATTATGGTACTTTGTATGAGTGTTTGGGAAGGTATTGTTGAAGTGCGCAGTATATATTTAAGTGTTTTCGTGAAATGAGGAATGCAGTCTCTTATGTTGAAAGGTCTGCATGGTGTTGCGAGTAAGGTACAGGGTTGAATTAATATCGAAAATCGGCCCGGTCAATGTAAGAGAAATAGGGATGTTTGAAGATTGTGCCTTGTTGGAAAATACAGGTGGGGGGGGCGTTTCTTTACAAGAGATATGTTTTATGAATGTGTGAGAGATAAAAAAGAAATGGAAATGTTCCGATGCATATTTTGTGTACGAATTTGTTCACAATGGTGAAGTATATGTGAATATAAATGGAGGGAATTGTCAGGGTCTTTCCCTGTGCTGAATCTGCATATATTAGAGGGCCGGCAGATCAAGAGTTTGGGAATGATACGTCCCTTGACCACCCCCTCCTTCCTCCCACTCTGTAACGGTTTGTTTCCCGTCATTTGTAAAATGAACGTAAGAGAGGTCCATGTACTCTGAAAAATAGCACTTATACCTTGACTGGCTTGTTGTTGGCATCTGTGCACCGCAGAGAAAGTTGCAATCGGTTTCAGTGGTACACGAGTGCAGTGTGTGATGTTGGAAGGGTTACATGGTGTTGTGCCTAAGATACAGGGATGAATTGGGGTACAAAATTGGCTGTGGTATTGCACAAGAAATGGCCTTCTGCACATTGAAGCTTGTGGGGAAATACTGGGGGGGGCGGTTTAACATGGACATGCTTTATTAACTTCAGTGAGATGAAAAAAATAATATGTTGTTTGCACACTTCGTGCATTGGTTTGTGTACAGTTGTGAAGAACACATGAATATAAGTTAAGGTATTGTCAAGGTTCCTGCTCGTGCTGAACCTGTGTACATCACAGGGGCGGCAGATCGAGAGACTGGCAATGACACGTCCTTTGAGCCCGCTCCCCCCCCTCTCCTTCCTCCCGCTCTCCAACGGTTGTTCTCCCGTTGTTTATAAAATGAAGGTAAAAGAGGCCCATCTACCATGAAAAATAGCACTTACACCTTCACTGGCCTGTTGGTGCCATTTGTACAGCACAGAGAAAGTCGCAATCGGTTCAATGCTATAGGAGTGCAGTGTGTTATGTTGCAAGGAGTACATAGTCTTGTGACTAAGGTACAGGGATGAATTGGGGTCTAAAATCGGCTAGGGAAATGTACAAGAAATGGCCTTCTGTAGATTGAAGCTTGTGGGAGAAATACTGGGGGAGCTTTAACACGGACATGCTTTATTAACTTCAGTGAGATGAAAAAATAAAATGTTGCCTGCATACTTGGTGCATGGGTTTGCTCAGACTGGTGAAGCACACGTGAATATAAGTTAAGGCAATTGTCAGCCTTCCTGCTCGTGCTGAAGCTGCCTACATCACAGGGGCAGCACATCGAGAGACTGGGAATGACACGTCCCTTGACCCCCCCTTCCTCTTTGTTCCCGGTCTGTAATAGTTCCTCTTCCCTTGTTTGTAAAAGGAAGGTAACAGAGGCCCATCTGCGTTGACCCTCACTGGCCTTCTGGGGACATGTGATCAGCAGAGAGAAAGTTGTATTGAACTTCTGTGCTATAGAAAAAAACGCACACAGTTGCAACTTACACATCGCCCCAATTTACATTGCTCGATGATTTGTCTTAATAGTTTAACTTTGCTGAGGTACGTCTATGCTTCAACATGTATTTTTTGACACGAGTTATGTATTGGAATATCTAATACCTATAAAACAGAGGTGTAGAGCTATTTGTATGTTTGTTTTAAGTATAATGCCACTAGGAAAAGGGACAGGGAGATGTATGCATCCTTTCAGTAATATGGTGAGACTTTCAATTGTGACATGGAAAGGGTTTCTGGTTTGCATTTGGGTAGGCCCAACATTGTTAGTAGTTGCTGAGTAGTGGGATGCAAGAGGCGAATGAGGTTAAAGACATGATAGGAACGGAATTAGTGATTATGGTACTTTGTATAAGTGTTTGGGAAGGTATTGTTGAAGTACACACTATATATTTTAGTGGAATGAGTAGTGTTTTGAAATTTGAAATCCAGAAAATAGTAATGTAAATAATTGCTTAGTAGTTAATATTAGTAATGACATGTAATTATTTTGAAATATTAAATAGATGTAAGAAAGTATTGAAAGTGTTCTTTGTTTTTCAGAAAATTATTTTGTTTGGATCACTAATTCAAGATGGCAAGAAAAGATGAAAAGAGAAGGAAACAAAAAAAAGAGATCTACTTAAAGAAAAAGAAACAAAATGTGGTAGAAACAAATGAGAATGTTACCAAGGATAAAGTTTGTTTAGGTAAGACTACTAAACATTTTCTTAAAAAAGTTGTGGAGAAATTATATGAGAACAATAGGAATCAAAGGAAGAAGAAGAGTTTTTCAACTAAGGAGAAGGAGGATGACACTTCAAATGGAAACAAAAAAAGAAAAATAAGGAAAAAACACAAGTTACACGAAGACAAAAACAATTTCAAGAGATTCGACAACGACTCTTTCGAAGTAGATAATTCAGAATTTATTGAAACATCATAAGAAGTATAAAAGAAGATTACTAGCTTACAAACAGAAGCAGCAGATTGAAACTGTAGTTGATACTGCTTTTAAGTTGAAACGAAAATTATTTATTTTGATTTTAAAAAGAATGAAATCTTTAAATAAAATAATGAAGTTTCTGAAAGACAAAAGCAAAAGAAAAAGACTTGTTAATAGAACTAACTTTTGTAAAAGTTTCAGTGGTGAATGGAAACACCTTTCTACTAGTGAGCCTTTCTTTAATGAAGAAAGCTACTTTCAACAAAATAATTTACCATTTGTAGTTGATACTGGAGGTCGCTGTTACGAAGTTCGGAATGGTTGTCCCATTGCAAAAGAAGAAATAGTTGTTATAAGTGCAGAAGAATTCATAGCTGAAGAAGTGCAAGGGAAACGCACACTCCTGTATATAAGTGGGATTGTAGCAGTATTTGCAGTATTCGACAGGAATCTATTGACATAATGCGAAATTTTTTACGACAATATGCACAGAAAAGTGTTAAAGAGAAGATTAGGTTGTTACAAGGACTAGATCCATGTAATGTAAGACAATATACTAAGAAGCACGGACATTCTCTGGCTTGTCTTTCAAGAAAAGTGTGTAAAAGTACTTTTCATCACTTAAGAATGTTAGCAGTACACCACTCAGAAATGTGGAAGTTTGTAAGGAAAGTGTATTATGTGAAGACTCCTGCATTATGTTTAAGTGAACTGAACACAGCTCTTTTACACAGTTGTTTATCAGATGTAGAAAAATGTGTGATGAAATTGAATTTTGTTTTTGGTTCAGAACAGCAGTGTGCAGAAACTGAGAGCTTGACAACTGCAGATGTTGAAGAACATGGGAAAGAGATTAGCATTGATCAGTTTGAAGATGAAATTAGAAAGTTTAAGACAGTTTGTTCTGAAAAACCGTTTGTATTTGTTGTCGACGTACTCATTATAAAAGTCAAACTAGGAATGTTAATTTGCATTAAAAAGTGAAAAGGAGAACAATGATAGGTGGCAGCAATTTGGAGCTTACTTGTTGGTAGAAGGTCGATTTGAGTTGGGTACTGATCAACGTATTTGTAAATATTGCTACAACAAATTAGAAGAAAACAAAATGTCAGCTAGGGGAGTACATAACAATTTAGAATTAGTACCTATTCCAGAGGAACTGGCATTTTTGAATACATATGAGTCAGTTCTTATTCAATCTGTTCACCCATTTCAAGCTATAATTCGCATGGAGACTAAAACAGGTAAACTGCCACCAACAGACTTACAAAGAGGTCTGAAAGGAAGAGTTGTGTACTTACCTTTAGATTTTAAGAAAAATATTGAAACCGTTGGTGGAGACAGAGAGGAAAATGAGCCACTAGTTATTCTAGTAAACGGTGTACCAACAAAGAGTCGGAAAATATGGCAAGAGTTTGTAGATGTCAATAAACTTCAAAAGGCTACGTTATATCTTGTACAGAACAATATTTATTATAAAACTGTAAATGTTGATGAACAGGTAATAAGTTTAGAAGATGAATCAGAAATTTCAAGTGGTCAAATAGAGAAAGTGGACAAGTCGAGGAGTGAAGAGATTTATGAACATTACACAATATGTCCTCTACATTCAAAAGAAGTAATAGGAAACAGCATTGAGTTATTTCAAATGAAAAAAGCACAGGGAACTCCAATGAGTGTATGGGAGAAAAGCTTAGAAGCTCGTTGTTTTCCACAGCTGTTCCCCACTGGAGAAAGTGGACAATTTGATGAGCGACCTGTACAGATTCCAGCTTCAGAATATCGCTCAAAAAGATTATACTCGGAAGATCCTAGATTTCGACAGTGCATTCCATATATATTTCACCTTTTGTTTGAAAGTGATTTGTCTTCTCTTTCGTATGCAGTAAACCACATACTTAAAACGGGAGTTCATCAATCACTTGTTTCAGCCAAAGAATTCATGGACAAAGTTCAACGAACAGATGAAAATTTAGAAGCACAGTTAATTAATTTGATGGCATGTCAACGTAGAACCAATGAGTATTGGTATTGTCGTCATGGTGAACTTAAGTGTATGTTAAGAAATTTAGGTACACCAACATGGTTTGTAACACTTAGCTGTGTGGAGTATGCATGGGAAGATTTACTTGAATTTCTACGAGAAGCAAATTCCAATATAAAAAATATTGAAATGAAGACACCTGGAGAACTGTGTTCATTGGATCCTGTAAATGTGTGCAGGTATTTTAATCATGGGTTTCAAGCTATGATGTCTTTTATCTGCAATAAAGATAATTGTCCTCTTGGAGAAGTTATTGATTTTTTTGGGTGAAAAGAGTATCAAGCGAGAGGTGCTCCACATATACACATGCTATTATGGATAAGGAATGCTCCAAAATTTGGAACGGATACTGATGAAACAGTATTGTCTTTCATTGAACAGTATGTTACCTGTGAGATTCCAAGAGAAGGAGGAGAAAAAGCTTGAGACAACAAGTTCTACGTTTCCAAAGTCACCGTTGTGGAAAGTACTGTCGACGAAAATACAAGTCTAAAGGAAAATTTTATACCAAGTGTCGGTTTGGATTCCCACGACCAGTACTTTCTAAAGGAAGAGTGAATTCTTTTATGTCTGCTGTAAGGCATACAATAACTCGGAAATCTCAGAAGAATACGTACAACTTAAAAAGAACAGAACAGTCAAAGTATATTAATGACTACAATCCAGTTATTTTGAAAATGTGGAATGCAAACATGGACATTCAATATGTTACAGATAACTCAATTGATGTTGCACGCTATGTTACATCATATATAACGAAATCAGAAAAGACAGAGATGAAAGAAATGTGGGAAGAAATTTCACAAGAGAAGAGCCTTAGCAAAAATTGTACAGCTTTAGCTTGAAAATGCTTTCCCACAGAGAAATTGGATCCTATAAATGTTCGGATCGCTTGTGCTCTTCCAGTTTATAATCAAAGTCAGGAGGAATCATTTGGGTAAGTTTAGGTCTTGCCTGCACGCGAAATAGAGTGTTGAAAACATTAGAAGAAATTGAATCCTTAGCAGTGAATGAACCGGAAAGTACAGAAATTCTTAAAACTAATATGTTGGATACATAATATCCCAAAAGAAGTCAACATCTGGAAGAGCTATGTCTGTATGAAATACTTCAACATTACAGCTTTAAAATAAATGTTACAATAAATACCAAAGGAGGGAGTGGAGAGAGGGTGTCCTACACAAACACCTAGGGTGGATTCGACCTCCCCATACAATTATTTATAAACAAGAGGATCCACCCAAGGGAGAATGCGATGGATGATGATTGATCATGGGTCAGGTGTGTTTCCTACATTGGTGGGAAGCACATCGTGTTTCTTAAATACCCCTCACACACCAAAAGGGCCCTTGGTGTCATGCTTCATCATAGGAGTCTTCGCGTCCCTCTACGGAAAGCGGCGTGTTACTACCAGCGAATACGCGGGAGCACTGGTGCTGTCACTATGTGTAGTGTGTGAGAGGGTGAGTGGTAGGGTCAGGAGTGAATGATAAGTGAATGTTAAAAAATACCTAGCACCTGTGGAGTAGAAAAATGTAATATGCCTTGGTGCCGGTATTATTAAAAAGGTGTGAGGCGGAGGTGGGTTGTATTAATGTACAAGACCTCCTGTGGGTGTCAACATGTTTCGAAGCGTGCTGCTTCTTCTTCAGGACGGGTACACAGATCCCTACCCTACTCACATGAATAGTATGACAATGTTAACAAAAAATGTGTAGACAGTTGGTAAAAGCTACAAAATGCGACACAATGGTCTCAATCTGATTAGTGAAAAGGTAATTCCTTAATTTCAATCTGAAAAAGAAACACAATATATGGAAAAACATCAGGTTTTGTAAAGTTACTCCAGATATGGCATTCGTGACCTGCAAAAGTGATATATACAGTGCCTATTAATAAAGTAACATATGAAATATTTGTGCCGGTGCAGTGTCCTGTAAAAAAGGGAACAGATACAAGACGCACAGACATATAACTAAAAACAGAAAACACACACTCTACATGGATTAAGTCCCAAGGCAGTCTTAGTTGTGACTGAGGAGTTCATGAAAATAGGAAGAAATGCCTAAGAAGGAAACTGGTTGCATACTTGCAGTGCTGAAGCCAGTGGCGTCATGAGCCTTTAAAACGATAGGGACCCCGTGCTAATTGCACTCTGTAGATAAAAATTGCTGCATTAGGTAGGTGTCAGAGGTCCTACTTGATGAGAGCAGGAGTGGCTTCTCCGATGCGGCTATGCCGTACTTACATACACCAGGATACTACCTTGCATAATCGTCCCCCTCGCGGCTCCGTGGATGATGTCAAGCCTCGAGGAGTTCCTATTTATACTGTGTCTAATTGCCTCGGTTTTCCCACCTCTAGCGGTGTATACGTGCGCCATGGGAGCGCTTCCATCCACAGATCTGCGGTTCCAGTTACGGAGACAGAGATGCCCCGGAAGTGGTTCTGATTCGGCTTGACCCGGAAGTGGAGGGAAGTGAAGCGTTTCAACTAGAACGCTCGCACCTTCCTACACGGAAACCGGCGTTGCTCTGATTGGGTCAATCAGAGGCGCTCGTGTGGGGTTGCCTAAATTCATTGTGGGACAGAGGTGCTAAGAATATAATAGCGCTCGCATCTGACTGCATTGAAGACGCGCTGCCCTGATTTGGGGTGCTCGTATTGAGCGTGCCTCGACTATTAGAGGGACAATGGTGCTGAGATAATAATGCCAGAGAAAGGTGTGAGAATAAAGTATAATCGTCACCCTGTTATATCAATAGTAGGGGGTAACGCCTACTAAGAGGGGCCTATGTGACAGTGGCAGGTAATGTTAAAATATCAAGGGTATAAAAAGAGGCTATTGTTCGTAATTGCTACAACCATGTTTTCAAAAAGGACAAACAGAGCCTAATTCATTCTAAAACAGGGGAAATGGTACTAGGTGTTTATTAACCAAAATGGCTACTGTACTAAGGGTAGAGGTTCGTATTTCATAGTTATTGGTCTGAAAAAACGGATATTTAATAAAATACTAGGTTGGCTTACAGACACTAGGTTGATGAGTGTCCATGGTTACATCTGGTACCCATTCAGGAGAAATGACTCCACGGTATATTATCATTAAGGCATGTTATGTGGGTGCCCAGACGGAACACCCAACGTTGTTCTTTTTCCAGCAAACCGCTTTCAGATTGTATTTGTTCTATGATTGTCCATCGTAGGTCATTCACTGTATGTGTTTCAGACAGATAGTGCGTCGCCATTTTTGTTGTGCTTTTCTTACATCGGACATTACTCTTATGTTCCCCGATGCGGATTTTGGCTGGTCGTGACGTCATTCCAACATACTCTAAACCGCAGGGGCATGTGATCATGTAAATGACGTTCCGGCTATTACAGTTAGTAAATTTCATTTGCTCCCATTCACTGCCATTCCTAAACTTAATCCGTCTGCTCTTCTTCGTGAGATGGCAAGTTCTGCAGTTGCCACACGGGTGGTGGCCTTGAATCGGTTGAAGAGTAGGGTTGTCACTGGTTGTGACCGTGCCTGAGCGTGGTCGTGTATGAACGAGCATGTCCTTCAGGTTTCTGCCTCTTTTGTGTGCGAACAGTGGTTTTTCAAGATTCAGTTTGCCGCAGTTTAGGATTCTCCAATGTTTGTTAACAATTTTTGATATTTTGTTGGAATGAGTGTTGTAGGTTGTCACACAAATGGGTCTGGCCTCTTGTTCCTTATCCACCTTATCCTCCAATAGGGCCTCCCTGTTATTATTATGGGCCCTCTTCATTGCTCTGTAGAATGAATTAGGCTCTTTTTGTCCTTTTTGAAAACATGGTTGTAGCAATTACGAACAATAGCCTCTTTTCATACCCTTGATATTTTAACATTACCTGCCACCGTCACATAGGCCCCTCTTAGTAGGCGTTACCCCCTACTATTGATATAACAGGGTGACGATTATACTTTATTCTCACACCTTTCTCTGGCATTATTATCTCAGCACCATTGTCCCTCTAATAGTCGAGGCACGCTCAATACGAGCACCCCAAATCAGGGCAGCGCGTCTTCAATGCAGTCAGATGCGAGCGCTATTATATTCTTAGCACCTCTGTCCCACAATGAATTTAGGCAACCCCACACGAGCGCCTCTGATTGACCCAATCAGAGCAACGCCGGTTTCCGTGTAGGAAGGTGCGAGCGTTCTAGTTGAAACGCTTCACTTCCCTCCACTTCCGGGTCAAGCCGAATCAGAACCACTTCCGGGGCATCTCTGTCTCCGTAACTGGAACCGCAGATCTGTGGATGGAAGCGCTCCCATGGCGCACGTATACACCGCTAGAGGTGGGAAAACCGAGGCAATTAGGCACAGTATAAATAGGAACTCCTCGAGGCTTGACATCATCCACGGAGCCGCGAGGGGGACGATTATGCGAGGTAGTATCCTGGTATATGTAAGTACGGCATAGCCGCATCGGAGAAGCCACTCCTACTCTCATCAAGTAGGACCTCTGACACCTACCTAATGCAGCAATTTTTATCTACAGAGTGCAATTAGCACGGGGTCCCTATTGTTTTAAAGGCTCATGACGCCACTGGCTTCAGCACTGCAAGTATGCAACCAGTTTCCTTCTTAGGCTTTTCTTCCTATTTTCATGAACTCCTCAGTCACAACTAAGACTGCCTTGGGACTTAATCCATGTAGAGTGTGCGTTTTCTGTTTTTAGTTATATGTCTGTGCATCTTGTATATGTTCCCCTTTTTTACAGGACACTGCACCGGCACAAATACTTCATATGTAACTTTATTAATAGGCACTGTATATATCACTTTTGCAGGTCACGAATGCCATATCTGGAGATGTTTTTCCATATATTGTGTTTCTTTTTCAGATTGAAATTAAGGAATTACCTGTTTACTAATCAGATTGAGACCATTGTGTCGCATTTTGTAGCTTTTACCAACTGTCTACACATTTTTTGTTGACATTGTCACACTATTCATGTGAGTAGGGTAGGGATCTGTGTACCCGTCCTGAAGAAGAAGCAGCACGCTTCGAAACATGTTGACACACACAGGAGGTCTTGTACATTAATACAACACACCTCCGCCTCACACCTTTTTAATAATACCGGCACCAAGGCATATTACATTTTTCTACGCCACAGGTGCTAGGTATTTTTTAACATTCACTTATCATTCACTCCTGACCCTACCACTCACCCTCTCACACACTACACATAGTGACAACACCAGTGCTTCCGCGTATTCGCTGGTAGTAGCACGCCGCGTTCCGTAGAGGGACGCGAAGACTCCTATGATGAAGCATGACACCAAGGGCCCTTTTGGTGTGTGAGGGGTATTTAAGAAACACGATGTGCTTCCCACCAATGTAGGAAACACACCTGACCCATGATCAATCATCATCCATCGCATTCTCCCTTGGGTGGATCCTCTTGTTTATAAATTAAAAGAAATGTTACACAGAATTTAAAACAAGGAAAATATGCAGTAATTGGATGTGACGGTTGTTTAGTAAAACATGCCAAAGGAAATCTCATTAACCACAGAAAACTCAGTTGCGAAACTCCAGATAAGAGAGAATTTTTCTATTTAGCACTTTTGCAACTGTTCAAGCCATGGCGTAGCGAAACTGAATTACTTGGACATTTCGACTGCTATGAAGATTCTTTTAATGCATGTAAAGATAGTATTGCATGTACAATTTTCACTACATATCTACAAATGTTAAATGATGAAATTGAACAAGAAAAGACTATTACAGCTGAAATAGCTAACAACAGTTCTCAAGATAGTCAAAGTTCTGGTCCAGCTAGTCAAGATCCACTGGGACAACCAATAATCGAAAATGAAGCAGCAATAGCCATGTATGAAGTAGAAATTGCAATGCAACAAGCGCAACAGGAGAATACTACGTTGGAAAACTTAGAAGAACAACTAAATATTGAACAGAAAGAAATATATGTACAAGTAACAGAACAGATACAACATGGTTTGTTGCATGAAAAAAAGGAATGTATATGTTCATCATTTAAACCTATTCTTATGTACATCAGTGGTCAAGCTGGAACAGGTAAAAGTTTTTTAATTAAAGGTTTGACCAGTTATCTACAAAAACTACAGATTCACATTTATCTTGTGTTGTAACAGCTCTGACTGGATTAGCAGTGCACAATATTAAAGGAATTACTTTACATAGATTACTTATGTTACCAGTTGAACATGATAATAAATTAGAATATCAGAAGTTGTCTGGAGATGCTTCTTATGAAGTGTCAAGAGTGTTGAAGAAAATGAAACTTCTAATCATTGATGAGGTGAGCATGGTCTCAAACTTAATGTATGCCTTTGTACACTTGAGAATGCAACAGGTTTTAAAAACAGATTACGATGTTCTGTTTGGAGGAAAACATGTAATTGTATTTGGAGATCTACTACAACTAACTCCTGTAAAAGGAGAAGCAGTTTTTAAAACACTTGTGCATGAAGACACTAGGAAGTGTTTGGGAAGTATTGAAAATGTGAATATATGGTTTACATTTTGAATATAAAGAACTTATAAAGAATATGCGACAAGCAGGTGACGAAGATTATGGAAATATTCTGAAAGATATAAGAATTGGTGTCCTAACGAAACATGGTAAACAAGCTTTAGAAAGTTGGCTACAAAGGAACTTGTTTACAACTGAAAACACAGCAGCTGAAGTAATGTATAAGAAGATTGGAGAAAAGAAGTCTATAGTTTGCCTAATGCCTACACTGTAAGAGTGTTGCACATTTAATCAAGAGCTTCTGAAATTAGAAAAACAAGAAATAGTTCACCTTGAAGCTATTGATAAAATAGAGCATCAGGGAGTGACCATTCTTCTTTCAGAGAAACTACAGACTAAATTGGACTCTTTCGAAAAGTCTGTATCTAAAACTGCTGGCTTAGAAAAAACTTTAGATGTATGTATAAACTGTCGGGTAATTTTGCGGCGTAATTTGAATGTAGAAGGAAGTTTAGTAAATGGAGCAATGGGGAAAGTTGTTGATTTTGTAAAATAGCAGAACAGAGATGGAATAGAATTCTTGAAAATAAAATTTGATCAGATTACAGAGGTAAGACAGATTGGGCGTTGTGCTGTACGTTTTTGCTCGTAAAAGACTTGTATGTTCGCAGAAAACAGTTTCCTTTGTCTTTAGCATATGCAGTAACTATTCATAAATCTCAAGGTTTAAGTGTAGACAGTGCTTTGGTAAATATTGGAAGTACTGTGTTCAAAGAGGGAATGGCATATGTTGCATTATCTCGAGTTAGAGCATTGTCTGGTTTATATTTGATTGATTTCGATGACAACAAGATTAGTGCTGATGTAAATTGTGTTAGAGAATATAATCGTTTAAGAAGACTTTATGCACCAAATTTAGGTGAATATCCCATTTATGAGAAACGTGTTGTGTGTTCAAAACGAAAATATGTTAAAGAATCAAGTGCGGTTGAAAAGCATAAAAAATGGAAGACAAAGGAAAAGGTGTAAAGAAACAAAAAATGGAAAGTATTGATGACGTTGTGGGATACCAATTGGAAAATAGTTCAGGTATCAACTGCTATGGTAATGTTATTCTGAATGTTGTATTTTCCCTACAAGATCTTCATCATGAAATTATGGGAAATCAGGACAAAAGATTATGTTCTGCACTTTATAATGTATTTCAACAATTGACAACTGACAGAAGTAAAATCCATACTGCTTGTGGTATTCGCCAACTCTTGGATATATGTACTGGTTCTTTGACCTTCAGTCTTAATATACAACAAGATGCACAAGAATTTCTGATGGTTATGCTTGGAGTATTAGAAGATGAAGGAATACAGATTGAAAACTTATTTGGACTAAGTTATAAATGGGATCATAAATGTGAACAGTGTTCATTAACTTCCAGCACTGAAATCGACACAGAACGATTCATATACTTAACGATACCAGACTGCAAATCAGTACCTTTTAACAAACTAGTAAAAGCAGCAAACCATGATATGAAATGTTCTCATTGTAAATCAGAGATGTTATCTACATTACGCATAGAAAGGTATGGAAAATATCTGATTTTAATGCTACAACGTTGTAGAGCTAATGGAAGAAAACTGGAAACCAGAATTAAAACTTTTGTTGCCAGTCAAATATCTATTTCTGGAAGAACTTTTACAACAGTGGCTATTATTTTCCATGCTGGACCTACTACGACATCTGGACACTATACTGTGTATTTAAAGTGTAATAAAGGATGGACACATTGCAATGATGCACACTTGGAAATAAAACCCAGATTGCCTTACGAATTACCAAATTCATATTTGATATTTTTGAAGCCTAAGTTTTGTATACATCATTTGGCCTATTGGGAAGATGTAAACATGCTTTAACGAATTCATATTGGATATTTTACAAACCAAAGTTTTGAATACATTATTCGGCCTATTGGGAAAATGTGAACAGAAAGTAGAGAGCACTGGAAACCATTACTAATGATAACTAGTGTTGGGACTATTATTTGTGCTGATTGATAATGCATTTGGAAAAATTGCGTTCAAATCAAAATAGTTTACATATTTGTTCTGTATATTGTAGGAGATGTAAATTTGTGTACATTTTGAAAATGTTGTTGATTTAAATAAAAGGCATCCTGTAGAAGAAGGATGTAATGAAAAAAATTGTAAGGAGGAACACATATAGGTACAGATGTTGAAAATAATGTTGTACAGTCATTTGTTTTTTTTTAACAATCTAGTTGATTGGTTTTTTTTCCCCGCTGTTTCATGATGATACTACATTGACATCACTGTGTATAGTGAAGTTAAGTGGAATCTGAGAACAGCAAAAAAGGGAAAATAAAATGTTATGTAAATGTTAAATTATGTTGTAGTGTTTAAAAAGTAACAGTGTAATTTCTGAAATACATTACATTACATAATAGTTTTTCGGTTTATTTTATTGTACGTAGTGGTAAACTTTGAAAATATTTGTAATGATAAATAGCACAATAGTACTTTGATATTTACTGAAAAACATAGGTTTCAGGGACGTTATAGTTAGAAATTAGCATTTAAAAAACCTTTGAAATTCAATGAAAATACCATAGGTTTCAGGGACGTTATAGTTAGAAATTAGCACTTAAAAAACCTTTGAAATTCACTGAAAAAACCATAGGTTTCAGGGACGTTATAGTTAGAAATTAGCATTTAAAAAACTTTAGAAATTCACTGAAAAAACCATAGGTTTCAGGGACGTTATAGTTAGTTGGAAATTTCACTCATACAAAACCAGAGAAATTCGGCTGTTATAGTTAGTTGAGCTAACTATCAATCAATCAATCAAAAACAGCTTTATTCGGAGTAATATTTACATCCATAAAAGCATACAGTAGGACAATAAATTCAGCATTCATAGAAGGAAATAATGAAGTTCTCAAGAAGAAATACAAGAAAAATAAGTTAAAACTATTGTACATGTAAAATATTGATTTGAAAAATGTGCAAAACTACAAGGATCTCCATAAAATAGTTGTTCAAACGTTTTATAAAAAAGGCACAATATCCTAAGGCTTTGTTAAAAATATCCAGGGTTGGGCGCCATAAACAATCGATTATTTAAGATTAAATATAAAATCGTTAAAATCCAAGTCAGGTCAGAAAACACAAATGATAAAAACAAGTATACAAAACTTATCACAATTATGTTACATAATTCAATGACATAAAAGGGACAAATCTTATTTTCCTAAATGTGTTACGTGCAAAATAATCCATTATATATATGAGTGCCAATACCTGACAGCAGCCTCTAAAAGAAAAAGTTGATCAGATAGGCCAGAGTCATAAAACATACCAATGATTAAAACGGATATACGGAGCTTATCACTATTACTAAACAAATTTAAAAATCACATTGTGTTCGATACCTAACAACAGCCTTTAAAAACGAGGAGATGATCATAATAATCTGTTCATTTTCCAACAGTTGTAGCCTAAGTAGAGCTGTTCTACATTGTTTTAAGCCCCAGCTTCTTAGGGTGGGCATTAAGAACTTTTTCCTTGGTACAACATAATATTTGCAGAACAGAGTACAATGCAAAGTTGTTTGTATTGAAATATCATCGCATGGGCATATAGGCGACCTTTCTGACCAATCATTTTTTTCAGGAAATGTGATTAACCTAAAGAATGACCCGCAGCGAAAGCGAGCCAAAAGCATGCGACAAAAGCTACTCTGAACCAATATCAAATAAGGTTGTAAGCCTATGCATGTGGTCATCAAGTGATTGTCCATGACTGTTTTTTTCCCTCTCCGCTAGCCAACGCTTATTCTCAAGATGGTTCAGGCAGTTGTCTCTTAGCGTTTTTCTAGATACCATTTCCAGGGTACTCGGGAGTCAAAATATTCTGGGTGGCCAATTTCATATGTGAATCTTTTATATAGTTGATCCATGTCATATTAGCCACTCTATCTGATTTAAGGCAATCAGAAATTACATCTCTGTTAAAACCGGTCTCCACCGATGCCCAAACCTTATGCCATAATAATAGGGGGCTAATTTTGATGGTATCAGAAATATAAGGAAGGCCAAGTTCCCTGTGACAGCTAAAAGTAGCGGTCGAACTAGGAACAGCCAACAAGTAACGAATAAAAGTATTTTCGCAGCATTGGATTTGTTCTGCTTCTTCTATGCCCCAGATGCCAGCTCCATATGTCCCTGTTGGGATACATTTGGATTTATAAATGGCCAGCAACTCTGGGACTGGCCTGCCACCTAGTTTCTTAGAAAAGTTGGTAACCGCTCCTATCGCTCTTAAGAAATTCAATTTTCTAGCCTTCATGGCCGCTTTCCAAGTCCCCTTCCTATCAAAGGTTATACCTAAGTATGAAAAGGTATCTGTACTTTCGATTTTTTTACTATCGATAAAAATGTCACATATCTTTTTCCTGTTTGTACCACAACTCATACTATATGTTTTAGTGATATTTACCCTTAAACCCCTATCATTCATATAGGCAACAAAGTTACTAACAGACCTTTGTAGTCCTAATTGCGTCCGTGCCATTATCACTGCGTCGTCCGCATATAAAAGGATGGGGACGGGAGTGTCCTTTATGGTTGGGTAATCACATTGATATGTGCTCAAGTGTTGCCCCAGACTGTTAATATAAAGTGAGAAAAGCAGAGGGGCAAGTATGCACCCCTGCCTGACTCCTTTTTTTATAGGGAACTTAGGTGAGCACTCCCCTGTCTCCCAAAACGGACCATCGCCCCTGCTCCCTATATAATTCCTTAATGAACGTTAGCAGTGATGGATCGACCTTTAATTCTTCAAGAATGGTCCATAATTTTTCATGTTTAACACAATCAAATGCGGAGCTTAGGTCCACAAAGGTAAGAAAAAGTTTACCCTTCTTTGCTCTTGTATATTTATCTATGATTAATGATAGGTTGAGTCCCTGCTCCGTTGTACCTAGACCTGGGCGAAATCCGTATTGAAGATTTGATAGGACTCCCATGTCTTCAATCCATGTCTGGAGTTTATTTAAAATGACCCTCCCTGCGACTTTCATGAGAGCATCTAGTAAGGAGATGGGGCGATAACAGCTTGGTTCATTTCTATCCCCTTTTTAAATATGGGGATCACAATGGCATCCATCCACGTGGGAATGAACCTATAGTGATTACAGCTGTTTAGGACATTTGTAAATATTGGGGCCCACAGCCCCACGTTCGATTTGTAAACATCCACCGGGATACCATCTGGGCCCGGTGCTTTCCCTGAGGTACTTTCCTTTAACGCTCTAATAACCTCCTCAAGAGAAATGTCAATGTCTAGGGGAAAGGGTCCATATTTAATGTTATCTTCGGTGCCCAATACTGCGCTTACTGTAATGGTTTCACTAACGGTCTCTTCATTATATAGTCCCATAAAGAATTCTGCCCACTTTTCTCCTGTGATGGCCGTGTCTATAATATCGGTCTCTCTATTAATAAAAAAGGAGCATTGACCGCTTTCCAGAATCCAATATTATCTTTCCTTAAGCAGGCCTGATGTAAGGACTCCCAAGCTTCCCTTTTAATTGTACTTTCCGTTTCTTTAGGGCTGATCGATATGATATTCTGGCCTGCCTTATTTTTTCCCTTGCATCTAGGCACACTATGCAAGGTATTTTTCAAGAGAGTGTGCGTCTTTGTACATTCCTTATCAAACCAGCCCAAAGGACTGCGCGATACATCTCGCTTTTCCCTAGTTAATAGTTTCCGAGCCTCATTAGTAATCTTAAGGAAAGCATAAAATATTTCTTCATCATCCCTGCCCTGTGAGAGGCATACATCTATTTCCTCTCTCGATTTCTTGAGTAGTCGTTGGAGGAATGCCCGGGATCCACTTTTGCCCAATTTAAGGTGTACCCGTTAGTACTTGCAAGATGAATGTCAAAATTATATCGTGTATTCCTATTAATTCCTCTCGCCAAGCCTCTCAATAGGAGATTTAAACAAATTGGGAAGTGGTCACTCATTGCAATGTCAAGGGTATTACAGGTAAGTACATTGCAAGAATACCTCTTAGACAACAGAACAAAATCAATAATTGAGTTACAACCCCTACCATTAAAGGTCGTTTGAAAAGGTATCGGAGGTGAGCACAACTCATTTGCATATCCTAAATCAAATTGGAAAATCATTTCATTTAACAGGTCCAGGTTGAGCTAACTATAACTCGCGCCCCCGCAATGCACTGCTGATGACGTCACATATTACATCATTCATGACATGGTCAGTGACATCACTGATGACATCACTGATGACATCTCAAATGACATCATTGATGACATCATCCATGCGATAATCTGATGCACCTCCTCACACCCTAATATAACCTTTGATACACCCACTCTAAAATGCAGAGTACCATTTTCGAAACCATAGACACACCAATACCAGTTACTGCATACCCACTCACTGATTCCTAGGTCTACACACATGTCCACTCATTCACCCATACTGTTACTCCTACATGTAGTCACTCATCAATACAGCACTATCATACGCACTCATACACCTATACAGACACTCACACACCGCCACTCACCCATAGAGTTGCTCACACTCCTAGTCAGTCATGCAAAGAATCAATCACACTCCCATTTACTCACCTAACAGTTATACACACACCACTTCACTTATTCATACAGATACTAACACATACTTACTCTCTTCTAGAATCACTGACACAAGCACATACTGATCCATACAGCCACTCTCACAATCTCTCACATATAGTCATTTATATACTGCAACACTCATATATACTGCCTTTCACATATGTAGTTACTCACACATGTACCACTGAGACATCCATTCACTCACCAATACACCCATACACACACTCACCCACTCATACAGGACTTCCCAGATGCACTCTTGAACCCATACAGCCAGTGAATCACCTACTCACACATCTATGCACAGAGTCACACAACCCCCCACCCACCCACAGAGACACTCAGGCACCCATACAGATACTCAGACAACCAATCGATAACCCATATAGACATTCATGTAGCTACTCGCCAACCCATGCAGCCACTTACACACCAACTGACAGACTGATACAGACATTTACAGTTTACTCACTAACCCATGCATTCAGTAAGATACGTTTAATCACTCACTTATACAGTCAGTCACGCGCCTACTAAATCATCCATTCAGACACTCATACACCCACTCATACTTCAATACACCTTGGCATATATATATATATAAAACATATTTAAACTTTACAGAAACACACAGTCACTGGATGATGTCATCAGTGATGTCATTTGAGATGTCATCAGTGATGTCATCAGTGATGTCACTGACCATGTCATGAATGATGTAATATGTGACATCATCAGCAGTGCATTGCGGGGCGCGAGTTATAGTTAGCTCAACTAACTATAACAGCCGAATTTCTCTGGTTTTGTATGAGTGAAATATCCAACTAACTATAACGCCTCTGAAACCTATGGTTTTTTCAGTGAATATATATATACATATTCACTGAAAAAACCATAGGTTTTAGGGACAGTTATAGTTAGTTGGACATTTCACTCGTACAAAACCAGAGAAATTCCCCGTTATAGTTAGTTCAGCTAACTATAACTCGCGCCCCGCAATGCACTGCTGATGACGTCACATATTACATCACTCATGACATGGTCAGTGACATCACTGATGACATCACTGATGACATCTGAAATGACACCACTGATGACATCATCCAGTGAATGTGTGTTTCTGTAAAGTTTAAATATGTTTAATATATATAGGGAAAGGCGTATTGAAGAATGAGTGGGTGTATAAGTGTCTGAATGGATGATTTAGTACATGCGTGAGTGAATCTACAAGTGAGTGATTAAACGTATCTTACTGAATGCATGGGTTAGTGACTAAACTGTGTGAATGTCTGTATCCGTCTGTCTGTTGGTGTGTAAGTGGATGCATGGATGTGCGAATAGCGACATGAGTCTATATGGGTTATTGATTGGTTCTCTGAGTATCTGTATGGGTGCCTGAGTGTTTGTGTGGGTGGGGTGTGTGTGACTCTGTACATAGATGTGTGAGTGGGTGATTCACTGGGTGCATGATTTCAAGAGTGCATCTGTGATGGACTGCTTGGGTGGGTGAGTGTGTGTATGGGTGTGTTAGTGAGTGAATGTATATCTCAGTGGTACATGTGCGAGTAACTACATATGTAAAAGGCAGTATATATGTGTGTTAGAGTATTTAAATGGCTATAAGTGAGAGTGTGTGATTGTGAGAGTGGCTGTATGGATGCGTGTGTGCTTGTATCAGTTATTGTATAAGAGCGTAAGAATGTGCTAGTATTTGTATGAGTAAGTGAGCTGGTGTGTGTATAACTGTATAGGTGAGTAAAGGGTAGTTTGAATAATTATTTGTATGACTGACTAGGTGTGTGAGTACCTCTATGGATGAGTGGCGGTGTGTGAGTGTTTATATAGGTGTATGAGTGCATATGATAGTCCTGTACTGAGTGACTGTAAGTATGAGTGACTGTACGGGTGAGTGAGTAGATGTGTGTGTGTAGACCTAAGAATTAGTGAGTGGGTATGTAGTTATTGGTATTGGAGTGTGTATGGTTTTGAGAATGGCAGTCTGTAATTTAGAGTGGGTGTATCAAAAGTTATATTAGGGTGTGAGAAGATGCATGAAATTATCACGTGGATGATGTCATCAGTGATGTCATTTGAGATGTCATCAGTGATGTCATCAGTGATGTCACTGACCATGTCATGAGTGATGTAATATGTGACGTCATCAGCAGTGCATTGTGGGGCGCGAGTTATAGTTAGCTGAACTAACTATAACGGGGAATTTCTCTGGTTTTGTACGAGTGAAATGTCCAACTAATTATAACTGTCCCTAAAACCTATGGTTTTTTCAGTGAATTTCAAAGGTTTTTTAAATGCTAATTTCTAACTATAACGTGCCTGAAACCTATGGTTTTTAAGTGAATTTTAAAGGTTTTTTAAATGCTAGTTTCTAACTATGCCTACAGAGGTAGGACATGTGAAGAAAGAAGAAAAAAACGCACAGAAAGAAGCAAAAGAAATGCAGAAAGAAGCAACAGAAGTCCACAAAGACGAAGAAAAGTGCAGGAAGAAGCAAAAGATGTGCAGAAAGAACCAACAGAGGAGCAGAAAGAGGCCTTGTTGCAAAATCATCCTGTGCCCACAACATTTTCAGACGGGTACTGGTGGTAACTGACTCTGACTAACCAGAGCCAGTGCTATGCTAAAAGACACTTAGAATACAGTGAAAACACCTACATACACTAGGGAACACTATGCGTTGGGGGTACCCCTGTGATTAGCATGACCTCCTCTGTAAGTCCCTAGTACATAATAGGGCAGGGGGATTAAAACTACCTCTTAAAACGTGCTACGGGGCGCGTTTGCACAGTGGTGAAGGGAGGGGGGGGCCTGAGGTGACATGTGTGCAAACGCGCCCCGTGGCGCGTTTTAAGTTGCGGGATTAAGTCCCCTTGAATCCTGAGGGTCCCTGGGGCCCAACTAGCCCACCAGGTACCTCCAGTAAGCGCCACAGAGCTGCGTTGCAGAGAGGTTTAAAAAGGGGCATGGCCTCGGATCACCTCTCTGCAACGCAGCGCAGTGGCGCTTACTGGAAGCACCTGCTGGGCTAGTTGGCCCCCAGGGTCCCTCAGGATTAAAGGGGAATTATGTCCCCAACTTAAAACGCGCCACAGGGCGTGTTTGCACACGTCACCTCAGGCCCCGTCCCCTCCCTTCACCACTGTGTAAACGCGCCCTGTGGCCGTTCTAAGTTGAGAGATTAAGACCCCTTGAATCCTAAGGGTCCCTAGGCTCAAACTAGCCCACTAGGTACCTCCAGTAAGCGCCACAGAGCTGCGTTGCAGAGAGGTGTAAAGGGGCGTGGCCTCTGAACACCTTTCTGCAACGCAGCTCCCTGGCGCATACTGGAGATACCTGTTGGGCTAGTTGGCCCTCAGGGACCCTCAGTATTGAAAGAGAATTAATTCCCCAACTTACAACTCGCCACGGGCGCGTTTGCACAATGGTGAAGGAAGGGGCGTGGCCTGAGGTGACATGTCTGCAAACACGCCCTGTGGCGCGTTTTAAGTTGGAGAATTAATTCCTCCTCATCCTGAGGGTCCTGGGGCCAACTAGCCCACCAGGTACCTCCAGTATGCACCAGAGACCTGCGTTGCACAGAGGTGTTCAGAGGCCACGCCCCTTTTACAACACTCTGCAACGCAGCTCCGTAGCGCTTACTGGAGGTACCTGGTGGGCTAGTTGGCCCCTAGGGACCCTCAGGATTAAAGAGGTATTAATTCCTCAACTTAAAACACGCCACAGGGCGTGTTTGCACACATGTCACCTCAGGCCCCGCCCCCTCCCTTCACCACTGTGCAAACGCGCCCCGTGGCGCGTTTTAAATTGGGGGATTAACTCCCCTTGAATCCTGAGGGTCCCTGGGGTGCAACTAGCCCACCAGCTACCTCCATTAAGCGCCACAGAGCTGCATTGCAGAGAGGTGTAAAAAGGGGCGTGGCCTCAGAACACCTCTCTACAACGCAGCCCCCTCGCGCAAACTGGAGGTTCCTGGTGGGCTAGTTGGCCCCCAGGGACCCCCAGTATTCAAGGGGAATTCGTTCGCCATCTGCAAACGCGCCAGGGGGCGCGTTTGCAGAGTGCTGCAAGAAGGGCGTGGCCTCCGGCGCGATGCCGGTCTTTTATTTATTTATTTTTTAAGAAGGGGGCTGTGTGGCCCCCTTCTTTTCTAATTTATTGGCCCTGGGGACCCCATCCCCCAGGGCCTGCCCCCTATTTTGTTTAAAAAAAAAAAAATTTGGAAGGGGGCCGCGTGGCCCCCCTCCCGAGGCCTCAATCGGCCCCGGGGACCCCATCCCCCGGGGCATGGCCTTTTTTTTTTTTCAATGTTTTGGAGGGGGCTGCATTGCCCCCTCCTCAGGCCACTTATGGCCCCGGGGACCCCATCCCCCGGGGCCGACCTTTGTTTTTAAAAAAAAGTTTTTTTTTCAAATAAATTTTGGGGAAGGGGGCCGCGTGGCCCCCCTCCCGGGCCACTTGTAGCCCCAGGGACCCCATCCCCCGGGGCTGGCCCTCTCCGTTGGGGACCGTGGGGGGTCCCCAATCCCCCACGGTCTTGCCGGCTCCCCGCGTCCCTCGGGAGCCGGCATTGCTTTCCACATGGGGAGCTGCTAAGATGCAGCTCCCCGTGTGGAAAAGCAATCTGCTTTGAATTTTGGAAGAGAGAGCAGGTTTCCTGCTCTCTCTTCCAAAATCCAAAGCAAGTTTGCTATGACAGGACGGGAGCCGCGAGGCTCCCGCCCTGTCATAGCAAACAGCAGTGTCCCGGGAGTAGGCACCCCGGGACACTGCAGGAGCCGGCCCTCGGGGGTGGTGATCCCCAGGGCCATCACAGGCTCCAGGAGGGGGGCCACGCGGCCCTCCTCCCAACATGTTCAAAGCCCCGGGAGGTGGTGGTGCCCGGGGCTTCGGGGTCCGAAACGGACCCCCAATTTAAAATTCTTAGTGCCCCGGGAGGTGGCGGTCCCTAGGGCATGTGGGGGGGCTCAAGCCCCCCCACACAGCGCATTTTATTTTAAAAAAAGAAACCCCGGGGGGTGGCGGTCCCCGGGGCTGCGGGAGGGCCAAGTGCCCTCCCGCACCATTCTTTATTCAAAGCCCCGGGGGGGGTGGTCTCCGGGGCTTGGGGGGGCCTTAAAGGCCCCCCTCAGAAATTCTATTAACCCCCGCATGCCCCCGGGACTTGGCCCACCCGGGGCAAATAACAACGAGCGTGGGAGTCCGCGCTTCGTTTTCTTTCTTTCACGGCGAGATCCGCGCATCCTAAGCGCATCCCGCCGATTTTTATTTTTAAAAAAATGCTTTTTTTTGGCCCTGAGCAGGCCTAGGGGGTCAGGGTGTTTCTATCCTGCCCCCTTTTTGCGTTTTGCGCACTTGTTTCTACTGTTTTCTTGTGACTCGGTTCTACCGAGTCACAAGATGGCTGCCAATACTTCCTGGTTTGGAGTGTTGACAGCCAATTAGCATACAGCTCGTGATCGGGAGGGTGCGCGGATCCTCCGTGCCCATAGATATATATGTGTTTTTACTTTTGATTTTCTCAGCAACTACTGAACGGATTTACACCATTTAACAAAAGGGTTCTTTCTGAACCAAGAACTACCTCTTTGCCAAATTTGGTGTAATTCCGTTCAGCAGTTCGGGCTGTAGCCGTGTCTAAAGTTTCCTATGGAAAATTGCATGGGGAAAACACGTTTTGGGACCCCCCTTTTTTCTCGGCCCCCGCTTGCCAAATCACCCCGAAACTTTCAAGATAGGAGCGGACCGGAGCAGGCCATAAGTTTTGAAAATTTCGCGAAGATTCGTCAACCGGCGCCAAAGGTATTGGAAATAGAATGTTGCGAATTTCCTATGGAAAATAGGTCCTACCTATAACTATCTACTGGCGACCGCCAGTAGATAATATATATATATATATATATATATATATATATATACCTATTTCATGTGAAATGTAGAAATTTCACATCATGTAAATTTAGAAAACACATCATATTTTCTTTACCAGTGTACATATATATGTAATCTTTACATTACAAATGATGTTTGCTATGTTTATTATACCACAAATCACTCAGCCTAGATCAGGTGTCTCCAACCAGTCATTTGAGAGGTACCAGTAGCATCCAGACACCTTCAGAGTAGCTCACAGCCTTGAGTTCTTTTTCAAATGAGCACAAGGTCATATTTTCATTTCAAACTTAAGGGAAGGATGTGTTCATGTGACATCATGATCATCAGGCTGTAGATAGCAGAGCTTGACAATGAGCAGTGCTCAGTCAGATTTGAGGTATTTTACTTTTAGAAAAATTCCTTGTAAACTCAAAATTGGAGTTGTGAACAAAATTATGCTTCTGAATGCTTTTAAATGGAAGAAAAATGAAATGGAGTGTTACCTTAATTATCGAGTTAACACTTCATTTCAATATACTCCCATTTCAAAGTGCTGCATTTATAAACAGCAAGCCCCTCACTCCCAGTGGGCAATATACACCGTGCCATAAGTATATAGGAAAAATACAGCCATTTTCTTTACATGAGTGAAATCTTAAGTGTAGAAAAATGACCCATGATATGAAGTGTTTGGTAGAATATTTCTCTGCACTTTTAATTTCTCCAAATTAAAAAAAACATACAATGGTATATTTGTGTCATTCATGTAACGGTGCCACATATAGCGAAAGGTATGTCCTGTGCTGCAAGTACATACGACACAGGCTCTCAGTCAACTGTACAAATATATCCCCTTCATACGCACACATGTTCATACATCTCCAAAGACCACACTTTCACTGACACACATGGCAGCCATTTCATAGTGCCCTTAGTCATAGTATTTAGTTCAAACCGTAGTATCTGTCTCTATGGACATTAGGCTTCAAATCGATGTAGCTGGGCGTGGTGGTGTCTGGCTACAATGTGCAAGCCTTCAGTATTTCACAATGATATTCAATGATGAGAAGTAGCTCTCATTACAGAAAATGTTGAAGACCCCTGGCCTAGATGATGTGACTGACCTGGATTAGTTAAGTTAGGACATTGCAAGGGATAGGGGTACTCAACAGGTTACTACAAATGTGCTTTTTTTCACTTTATCAGAATGAGAAAACAAAATATTGTATTCTAATTTTTGACCAATGCTTGTGATTGATGTCTGAAAAGTGTGTTACATCAGTACAGACAAACAAAAAGTCATAAAACAAATTTTCTTTCTTTCATTACTTGTATCCATACAGGTCAACGCCCATCAGAAGAAGACCATATGGAAGGCCATCGCCAAGAAAGTGCAGAACCTGGGGATCTACAAGCGGTGCAGCCTACATTGCCGCATGAGGTGGGAGGACCTACGAAGCTGGACCAAAAAGTCATCTGAAGTCCAGCTAGGGCAGATCTCCCAATATTAGAAGTGTGTGAGCTGCACCCTGACCCCCCCCCCCCCCAATGTCCCGCCTACTTTTTTTCCCTTTTTTCCAGGGGTTTTATATAGCGCAAACTTGACCCGAAGGTATCAGAGCGCATTACATGAGCACCAGTTGCATTACAGACCAACACATTCATTTTTGTTGGGCACATACTTGCATTGACCTATTTGGTGCTTGATGGGCAGTTGAGAGCCCAACAGCAGCATCAAGGTGATAAGTTCTTGTTTGAGTTTAACATGTTAAATAACTATTTTTTGTTACAGCAACAAAATATGGCATCAAGATTAAGGTCGAAACGTCAAACGAATATGAAGAGTTCTTGAAGGTATAAGTTTTGCACAAGGTGTATGATGATGTGTTTTCTATATTAAATTGTGGGAAAAGATAACAGCTGATTCATGTTCACAACCAAAGGACTGTTTTGAGCATGCATGCCTGCCTAAACAAGAAATATACATGAGTCAAACTGGCCACAAGTTTGAGGCTCACCTAGATTTACTGCAGGGATGAAATTAATGGAAGCGAGGCTAGGTCCCAACTTCCCTCACCTACCTCCTTCACCCAACTAGGTCAAAGCAAAAGAGGAAAGGTGGGGAAGGAGGGAAACAAAACAAGGAAAGGGAGAAGGGGTAGACGTCCACTGGATCTTCTGCGGGATGATCTCCAGGACTCCTGAAGGAGAAAACACAAGGTAAGTGCTAATCAAGAATACAAGTAACTGGCTGTATGTTAACCCCCTCCTTATTTCTAATGAGATACTTGTAAATGAATATGCCAAGTACGTGAGGGGAAAACAACTCCCATGGGCTGAAGAACACTCCCGGTGTCTAAATGGAAGGACAATGTTCAGTATGTGGACGGACTGCAGAAGTTCAACATTAAACAAGAAATGAACAATAATATACAAACCTATGTTGGAAGAACCATAGGAGTAAATAGGAAATGCCTGTAAAAATTGGCGAAACCCAGAAGGCTCAGGAGCAAGATGAAGCGCTGCCGCAGGCAGCGCGTCCCGCAGAGCACGACAGCACCCCCCCCTGAGACCCCTCCCCCAACAGGTTTGGGTTTGCTTGGATAGCGCCGATGAAACAAGCGAACCAACCGGGGAGAATGTACATTAGAAGCTGGTTCCCACGTCCTCTCATCAGACCCATAACCCTTCCAGTGGATCAGGTACTGCAACCGACGACACACCCTGCGAGAGTCCACAATATACGCCACCTCGTACTCGGGATCCTTGTCCACCAAAACAGGGGGGGGTTGAGCAGGAACAACAGTACCAGGGGCGACAGGTTTCAACAAAGACACATGAAAGACAGGGTGGATGTGCAATGAGTCAGGCAAGTTGAGTTTTAGAGCAACAGGATTTACCACATTAGAAACAACATAAGGACCAATAAAGCGGGGTTTAAATTTGTTTGTTCCTTTAATCTGGATGTTCCAAGTGGACAACCATAACCTGTCTCCTACAGAATAATCCGGTGGTGGTCGACAATGACGATCAGCCACCTTTTTATACCTGCCCTTTGCCTCATCCAAGGATTTTTTGGCGGAAACATGAATGTCTTGGAGACGAGACACCCAATCCAAAGCGGCAGGAGAGTCAGTAGGAACTATAAGTGATACAAAACCACAGCGAGGGTGAAACCCGTAGTTGCAGAAAAAAGGTGATACCCCAATAGATACATGTTCACTGTTGTTATACGCAAACTCTGCAGTCCATAGAACTGTGTCCCAATCCCTATCTCCCTGTAAGAGGTAACACCTTAGGTATTGCTCGATACACTGGTTAACCCTTTCTGTCTGACCATCTGTTTGAGGGTGATGGGCAGTAGAGAGCAGTATATCAATCTCCAGCAATTTGTTCAAACCTTTCCAAAAACGGGACACAAATTGAGGGCCCCGGTCTGATACAATAACAGAGGGCAGGCCATGAAGGCGCACTACCTGTTGGAGAAATACACAAGCTAGCTCTTTAGAAGTTGGTAGATTCTTCAAGGGTATGAAATGGGACATTTTGGATAGCATGTCAACAACTACAAATATGGCGGTATGCCCTTGCTTTGTAGGGGGCAGTTCTACAATGAAGTCCATAGAAATGGAATGCCATGTGTAGGAGGTGTAGGCAGAGGAGTTAAAAGTCCTGCTGGTACCTCCCAAAACACAATCAGGACTCAGAAGGGGAGGTGGGTCTTGCGTGCCCGGTTCATCAATAATCTCATATCCAAAGCGGGATAGGGCATCAGCCTTACTATGTTTAGTGCCCGAATGAAATTGAATGACGTAGTCAAAATCACTAAAGAAATGTGTCCATCTCAGCTGTCTCATGGATAAGGCCCTAGCTGCCTTCAAGAACTGCAGATTTCTGTGATCAGTGATGACTGTGACAGTGTGTAAAGCTCCAAGTAGGTACTGATGCCATTCTTCGAAGGCCCTTTTTATTGCCAACAACTCCCTATCTCCTACAGAGTAATTCACTTCAGCAGGGGTTAGTTTATGAGAATAGTAAGCTACAGGATGTAGATGACCTGTCTGTCTATCTCTTTGTGACAACACTCTTCCTATAGCAACCTGAGATGCATCTGTTTCCAATCGAAAAGGTTGGGAAGTGTCAGGATGTTTCAAGATAGGAGCCGTGACAAAAGCTTCTTTTAAACAGGAAAAAGCTCTTTCAGCTTCTGATGTCCATTTAAACGACATCCCTTTTTTTTAAGAGTTTGGTGATAGGCGTTGTTAAAGATGCAAACCCTTGTATAAAATGCCTGTAAAAATTGGCGAAGCCCAGAAGGCTCTGCACTTCCTTCACTGAACGGGGAGATGGCCACTTGGTGATGGCAGCGACCTTTTGGGGGTCCATGGTCACTCCTTTTGCTGACAATACAAAACCTAAGAAGGTGACTTCAGGAACATGAAATTCGCATTTGTCTAATTTCACGTAAAGGTGGTTATCTCTGAGACGTGTTAGAACACTTGTTACATGTCTTATATGTTCTTCAATAGATGAAGAATAGATCAGAATATCATCAATATAAGCAATGGTATTTACATCTAAGGTTTCTCTTAAAACGTCATCAATGAAAAACTGGAAAGCTGCGGGAGCATTACACAGCCCAAAGGGCATCACCAAGTACTCATACAACCCGGATTTCGTGCGGAAGGCAGTCTTCCATTCATCCCCTACTCGTACACGGACCAAGTGATACGCACCTCTTAAATCTAACTTAGTAAAAATAGAGGCATGTTTCACCTGATCGAGTAACTCTTGAATCAGAGGCAACGGGTATCTGTTCTTAATTGTCACCCAATTGAGGGCTCTGTAATCTATGCAGCACCCAAGACCCCCTTCCCGCTTTGGTATAAAGAAAAGAGGGGAAGATGCTGCAGAACTAGATGGGCGAATGAATCCTTTTTGTAACATATCGTCTAGATACTCCCTCAAATACGTGTTTTCTGTTTCAGTCAATGCATAGATGCGACTACACAGGATTTTGGCCCCGGGTACCAGGTCTATGCGACAGTCATAGGGCCAATGGGGTGGCAAAGCAGAGGCTTTCTCTTCATCAAACACTTCTCTGAACTCTTCGTAACAGTCAGGTAATACAGGTAAATCGAAATCAGTACTACCAGCCACGTGTTGCATTATTGTGGAAGGATTTAGGCAGTGGTCCTTGCAGAATTCAGAAGTGAAAGCTACGGTATGGTATTCCCAATTAATGTCAGGGTTGTGTTTCATCAACCAGGGAAGACCGATGATGGCCTGGAACTGTGGCGAGTAGATGATATTGAAATGGATGGATTCATGGTATTTATATAGAAGGAGCATACCTAGCTGTTTGGTGGTATGAGTAACAGGCCCAGACTTCATATGACTTCCGTCAATGGTCTTAACTATGTCCACTGTCTTTTTTGGTTCCACAGGTATATTCATGTTCTCAACCCAGACGGAATCAATAAAATTTTCAGTGGCACCTGAGTCAAGCATGATTCGTACGTCTATGCTTTGATCACCCCAACTAAGCTGGGACGAGATAAAAAAATTTCGTAGAGGATAGGAAGTGGGATTTATCCCTACCAGGTGGGAGACCATTAAGCCTGTTTCACCTGAGCGATTTGTCTCCACCATGCTCAGGTGAGTCAGTTTCCCAACTCCGTCCGTCGTTTATGTTTAACACGACATTCCTTTAGAAAGTGATCTGATTTGCCACAATATAGACACAGATTATTAGCCCATCATCTCTGCCGTTCTTCCTGACTCTGGGGCCCTTTAATGCTGCCTATTTGCATGGGTTCTGGCTCCTCGACTGACTTGTCTGTCTCTGGTTTCCTTTCTCTAACAGTAGGGTACTTGGTTTCAATACGGCTTTTCTCCCTTTTTCTCTCATGCAAACGGTGATCCAGTTTCCCCACTAAATCGATCAATGCATCACAGGTTTCTGGTGGGTCCACCACTTGTGCTAACATATCCTTCAGTTCCTCTCTCAGGCCTTTGTAAAAAAGAGCACCTCGTTTGGCTTCCGGCCAACCCGCTTCAGCCACCAATCTGTTAAAGCAGGAGATGTAAGACATAAGATCCTTAGATCCTTGTTTGAGGTTTAATAACTCAGTGTCCACAGACTGCATAAACGAATGTCTGTCAAATAAACGCCTTAGCTCTTCTTTAAAGGCCGTATAATCATACAACAGAGGATCGTTTCTATCCACCAAGGGAATTGACCATGTGGCGGCTGTACCACCTAAATACGATAAGACGAATGCCACCTTGGATTGCTCGGTGGGGAAGCAGGAACCTTTGCACATAAAGTGCAATTGGCACTGGTTAACAAAAGTTGCAAATTTGGCTGGGTCACCCAAGAATCTCTCTGGGGGTGCTAAAGGTATAGAAGAGGGAGTTGTGATATGATACACCGGAGGCATAGTGCTAGACGCTAAAGGATGTGACGCAAAAGGGGGTGTACGAGAGTCTGTTGACAGATCAGGAGAGTGAGGAGTCCGAGAGGCTTGTTGTAGGGAATCAACTCTAAGAGTTAGAGCCTGGGTTTCTTTTTGTAAATTCCCTATCATACTCGCCACATCGGCTAACGTTTTCGGATGTTCCTCCATAACGCCCTGGCAGTAATGTAAAACGTGGGCTTCGCGTTCTGTGGGGCTCACCTGGATTTACTGCAGGGACGAAATGAATGGAAGCGAGGCTAGGTCCCAACTTCCCTCACCTACCTCCTTCGCCCAACTAGGTCAAAGCAAAAGAGGGAAGGTGGGGAAGGAGGGAAACAAAACAAGGAAAGGGAGAAGGAGTAGACGTCCACTGGATCTTCTGCGGGATGATCTCCAGGACTCCTGAAGGAGAAAACACAAGGTAAGTGCTAATCAAGAATACAAGTAACTGGCTGTATGTTAACCCGCTCCTTATTTCTAATGAGATACCTGTAAATGAATATGCCAAGTACATGAGGGGAAAACAACTCCCATGGGCTGAAGAACACTCCCAGTGTCTAAATGGAAGGACAATGTTCAGTATGTGGACGGACTACAGAAGTTCGACATTAAACAAGAAATGAACAACAATATACAAACCTATGTTGGAAGAACCATAGGAGTAAATAGGACCCTTTTAAAAAATAAATATCCGTTACTCCTGAATTAGGGAAAAACCAAAAAACGAATTTCCCTGGACAGGAGAGAGCACGGGAAAAAATAGAGCAAAAAGTGCAGGGTCACTTTTAACAAAACAAAAGTAGGATTTCCGATATTATTAATATTGTCTTTCTTTTCTCTTTTGCAGCAAGAAGAGAATTAACAGAAACTAAGAAGACCATAGAAGAACACCTCTAATATCAGACCATCAGATCAGTTTGACTTTTTGTCTGTAGCAAATAAACAAAATAATACTGAAAGCGAAGAAACTAAGATCCTTTACAATCCTTGCTGTTTTTTGTGTTGCAGAAACAAACTGCCAGGAAGACAAGGGTTAACAGGCTGAGATTATCAAGAAACAAAGTTGCAGGCCGGCAAGAGGCTATGAAACGAAGTGCTCCGGAAGAGCACCAGAGAACCCAGGAAGGAGAAGGTAAAGGAGAAGCCCTGCAACCAGGAACAAAGTAAAAGAGCCCACTGCGGTCGAAGGAGATCCGGTAAGAACTGCGGCGTGAAACGGGAGGCCTGGCGGGATCCGTGTTGGAACGCGAAGCGCGTTACTGACGCGGATCCCTCCCTTAAATACGCCTCAGGCGCTGCCCTCGCTCGCTGACTGAACACAGCGGGCGGGGCTCGCGCCTACGTGCTCAGGAGTGGGAGGAAGCGCTGCCACAGGCAGCACGTCCCGCAGAGCACGACAACAAGTTATTATTGTGTCAGGTGTGAAACTCCTTCACTATTGTGAATGATGTTACGTTAGACATATTACAGGTGACATAGCATAAAATGCACTTATGCTACATTGGATGTCCTAAACGTCACAGTGGTGAGTTGGTATTATTACCAGACAAGAGTGAGCATGTGAGCCCAAATGACTTGAAACATCTGAATTAATGGCTACATTTTTTATTTAAAACATATCGCAAATGTGCTTTGAATCAGAAATACAATTAAATTCATGTTAAAAGTGAAAGTGTTGCATGATTGATGTCTTACTCCTTCTCACATGTGTATGCAAGCCAGTCTGTTTTTGGGTAAAATATTTTGATAAGCATACCGTTTTTTGAAAAAACAGACAGGTATGTGTACACATTGTTGACAGAGTAACACATACCTGCAAACATTTGTCAAATGTCCTTTGTTATGTCCTGATGATTAATCAATGATGAAGGGAAATAGGATACTTAAGGGGACTTTAGCGAATGGAATGTTACGTCACATATATGTTGGAGTATCCCATCTGGATAACTCACAATCGGCCACAACTCATGACTCACTAGGAAATTGTGAAAGTGCATCAAGGTGCAGTAATCTTTTGCATATTGTGCTTTGCATTTTTTTTTTTGAAGTAAAAATTATATATGAATCAGTGTATGAATTATTTACTGTGATGTTGTACCAATTTTGGCCTAAAGTGAAAGGCAGCATATATTTTTAAAGTTTTCATGATGGTAAAACAAACTGGAAATAACTTGAGATGTTTTGGAGTTAGATGTCCAAATTTTTTGCTCTGTACTAAAGTGGATTAGAAATGTATCAAGCCGTATGTATTTAATAATGCTGTAGAAGTCGTTTGTCAATCCCCCCAAAAACTATTTCCTCATGTCTTCAACAGCATAGGTATGTACATAGTGCATGATACATTGATAAGCAACTTCAGTACCGAATCCATATAATATTTTGAGCAGTTGAAATATACTTAGGTTTCTTGAAGTAAGTGTTTCCATTGTGAAATGCCCAAACAAAGGAAATAGGCTTTCAGTTTATACAAATATTGGTACAACATTGCAGTATTTGTTGACGCACATTGATTTATAGTTTAATTTGTATGCATGAATATAATTCAGCTCTATTCTACCTTATACACTCACTGTACAAAGGTATGTTTGCTTGGTATCTTTTTTGTGACATAAGTTCACTATTCTAAACAACAAATCAAATGCATTCAGAGGTGTCAACCAGTTTCTGGAGAGAATTGATAATGGTTAAGCAAAAAGATCATAAATGATGATATAGGAGCAAATAATGGTTAATTACAAAACTGTGACCAAATATTTTCTGAAGAAGTTCCCTATATGCATGAGATAAAGAACCAAAGTTTGTAAGCCTTGAAGCAGGTAAAAACTAAAAAAATGGAAAATGCTTAGAGGAAAAACTTCATGATCACTTCTATTTACACAGATACAATGAAACTATTGTATATGTTTTACAGCATCTTTAGCAGCAGGTGAAGGGGACATTGGCCACGTAGGCGGGAAAGCAACTGGCCACTGTGGTTCGGGTGCTGAGACCACCGACACCGAGGGACCCAGTAGCATGGAGTGTGATGGGACTGCAACGGAGGCCACCAGCTCAACCAGTTCTCCACTGCAGACTCTTCGGACCAAACAGTCAGATCAAAGTTCGCTGTTCAGGACCCCAGTCGGGATGACTGCTGGGCGAGGCACCGTCTGGTGGGACAGAGGCAGCAGCTGCTAGTAACAGAATCTCTTCGTGCAGGGATCCCTGAGCCGTCAGTCCGACCCGACGATGTCCTTGTCCTCCCCTCCGTCTGCGCAAAGGGATGGGTCAATAACCCAAAGGAGTCCCTGTTCGGGCACCAACTGAAAGAAGTGGCCCGTTTAGGGTCACCTGGGTCACTGGTAGACCACCTCTCAGCCTTCCATACCAAATGAAGAGTTGGAGAGTCAGTGGAGAATATAGACCAATAACATTTCATTCGTATACACTCAGAGAGGAGCCCTGTCTGCACAGTCTCTGAGAGTGGTACAGAGGGAACTAAAGATCTGCAAGCATATCGATACATTATGTACATTTCATGATTGGTTAAGAACACTCCCATAGTGGAAATTTCCAGGCTCACACAACAGGACAGTAAAATACAAAAAACAGTTTCTGTTCTCGCAACTCAGCACAGTCCAAGGCCGTTGCACCTGGTACTGCGGTAAGACTACCAGACAAGTGCGAGAGGGTCTCAATCGAGTGGGAAAGCTCTGTACTGGCACTAACTGCTCAGTATTGCAGAAACGAAACTTAGCAAAAGGCATTTCTTGGAATAAGCGTGAATTAGTTTCCATCACCATACAAAATGGACAACAGAAAAGCAAATGGTGTAGCAAATGCTAACTTATACAAGGCACTGCATACGCATTAACGGGCCTAATCTAACAGGCTGAATATGGGACACAGAGGTACGTGATAAGAACACAGGACATCCTACTATTGATTTTATGGACCTCAAGTATAACTGTAAGTTAAAAATATTTCTGGACTATATATCTGTACCGTTAGCTAGAAAACTGTACCTTCAGTTTTGATTTGGCACCTTACCTGTGATGTTTTTCTTCCAGAAGTGGAATGGCGTGACCGGCCTTTGCACTATGTGCTCGGTTTGCCTACAGGCAGATGAGACACTTTTGTATTATTTCTTCATTTGTCCAGCCTATGCCTGCCCTAGGAAGAGGTGGATTGTACCCATTTGCACACAGCTTGGCTCAAGATAGTGCTTTACAGCCTTCAGGCTGCTGTATGCTGAAACAAATGAGGCAATAGTGTGCACAGTAGCCAAGTTCCTACATTGGAGCTGAATCATCTGTTCGAACACTATGTCCTATCAGTATCCTGTTGGACCTAGTGCCCCAGGTCGATACACAGGGTCACATACTCCAAAGCTATGTCCCAAGCTGGGTTTATATGTGTTTTTTATGGCCTGAATGTTTTGCTCTGCACTTTATCTTAACCCACATATACATGCTATCATGTTCTGCTTCTGGATGGATGGCCCCACATGGAACTATTGTAAATCGGCTATTTGAGCCATGCGATAAGGGGGTTTTATATCTATATGTGCTCTAATTTGGTTTGACCCTTTGTGTTGTACTGTATTTTAGCTATATACATATACTTCTATGCCCTGCTGCAGAATGGATGGTTCCTTATGCAATAATTTTAAATGAGCTACCTGCTTGCTTATGTAAAGGCTGATCTGTGAGTTTTAGAGAGTTCTTAAGCTTTCACAATTGGCCTACACTGCCCCATGGGGGGGTTTGTCAACCGGTATGCAGGCCAGTTATCCTACTCTGTGAATATTTATAGATTGGTACATGCAATTCCTATGTGTTGTCTTACACTCCTATGGTGTAGCCCAGTGTTAATCTGTGATTAGATTACCCTTTTTGCCACCTACATTAAATTTACTATGGAATGGCTTATTTTATTGATTTTATATATGTTTTTATGGTGTATCACCGAAATAAAGTACTTTTGACTGACTGAAACACAAGAAAACGAAGGCGCAAGCACCCATCCATGTGCTTCAAAGTACAGCGTCAAGTGACTGTTTACTCAGTTTCAGCACAGCTGCTGATATGGGACTGATTTCAGTAAACTACAACATGAATGCTCACCATGAAATAGTAAGTCAATTCCCTTCATTGTTTCATGGTTTAGGAAAGCTTAAGACTATGAAAGTAAAGCTGCATATTAATGATGGCGTCCGTCCTGTTGCTCAAAGACATAGACAAATTGCTTTTCATTTCCAAGACGCTGTTGAAAAAGAACTTGTATCGTTACTTAAGCATCAAATCATTGAGCATTCTACTGGTCCAACACCATGGGTTTCTCCTATAGTGGTAGTGCCCAAAAAAGACATTGAAGGAGCTGTATGCATATGCGTTGACATGTGTCAGGTAAACAAGTTAATTGAATGAGAACGACATCCAGGTCCACACATTGCTGACATGATAACGCAATTAAATGGTGCAAAGGTCTTCCCTAGCCGTGATTTGAATGAAGGTTATCATCAGTTGGAACTCGAAGAAAATTGCAGGTACATTACAAGCTTTTCTACACATGTTGGTCTGTTTCGATACAAAAGACTAAGGACCTAATTACGATCTTGGCGGTTAGGATACTCCGTCACAAACGTGATGGATATCCAGTCCGCCCGATTACAAGTTCCATAAGATATTATGGAGTTGTAATTTGGCGGACGGGATATCCGTCATGTTTGTGATGGAATAACCCGGTCCGCCAAGATCATATTCAGGCCCTAAGTTTTGGTGTGTCATCGGCTGCAGAAGTTTTTCAAGATGTCATTCAACATATCATACAGCCTATCATGAATGCGTTCAATTATAGCGATGACATATTGGTTTTCCAATCTACACAAAAAGCTCTCACAAAAGTGTGTCATTTACTTGCTGATGCAGGTTTGACTTTGAATGCAGACAAGTGTGAGTTCCATAAGACAAAGCAAAAATTCTTTGCCATATCTTTTGTGATGGGGGTATGAAACCCGATCCTGCTAAGTACAAGTGCTGTCAAATGCTGATCCCCCATAAGTTGTTTCTATGGTACGTTCATTTCTTGGCATGGCCAATTACTGTTCCAAATATATACAAGACTTTGCCACTGTAAGTGCTCCATTGAGAGACTTGATGAAAAAGAATGTTTTGTTTCATTGGTCACATGAATGTGAGAAACGTTTTAAGATAATCAAACAAGACATTGAGAATACTACTGAAATGGCATATTTCAATCCGAAGCTTCATACAGAGGTTGTTGTTGATGCGCTATCCTTCCACAGCACAGCAGACACTTGAATGCTCGAAGGCCTATTATGGCATATGCAAGTAGAAGTTTGTCACAAAGCGAATCTGGTTATTCACAACCAGAAAAAGAAAGTTTAGCCATGGTATGGGCTTGTGAACATCTCCATATATTCCTGTATGAAAAGCCTTTTATGCTGGTAACTAATCATCAAGCTTTACTGACTATATTTGGCAATACAAAGGCCAAGATGCCTCCTCACATTGAAAGATAAGGACTAAGATTACAAGACTACAATTATACCATTGTGCATCATCCAGGGAAGGATCAGAACCCTGCTGACGACATTTCCAGAGTGCCTATACAAGGTCAAGTTAATCCATCCAAGAAGGCTGAAGCCTATATCAATTTTATTGTAAAATCAAACACACCAGCTGCCATTTCGTTAGCCCAGATTATCACTGTCACAAGCCATGATAGTGATATGCTAAAGTTGAAAGATATACTTGCACATCTCATGGAAAAAGCACACTTAACCTCTGACCAATGATGGTGAATATCAAAAATGTCAACGATGAACTGTCCATAACACCGGAAGGAGTTATACTGCAAGGGTAGAGAATCCTGATTCCGGAAAGTCTGCGACAGAAAATAATTAAAGTGGCCTATGAAGGAGAAGGTGGAATCATTGCCACTAAACGAGTTCTCTGAGACCGAGTCTGGTTTCCTTATCTCGACTAGAGGGTTGAAAAAGAATTAAAGGCCTGTCATCTATGCAACTGCCTTTCTACAAAAGTTACTCAACACACCTTAAACATGTCAGAACTCCTGAAAAATGCATCGGAGAGAGTAGACATTGGCTTTTTTGGTCCATTTGACAATGGACTTCACCTGATGGTGATTGTGGACGAATACTCATGATTTCCATTAATTGAAGATCTCTCATCTACCACTCAAGACTGAGTTATTGAGAGACTAGATGGCATCGTTGCGACATGGGGTATTCCAGCCATATTGATATCTGGGGCTTGCCTTTTAGTAGACCACAGCTCAGAGATTTCCTAGAGCATCTGAATATAAAGCATCAGAAAAGCACAACTCTGTGGCCGCAGGCCAAAGGACTTGTTGAGTGCTTTATGAGTACGCTAAAGAAGGCAGTGCAGCGTGCTACTCCTGAGAAGCTCGATTTAAAAACTGTGTTAAATTCTACCCTAAGAGCTTATCGTTCAACACCTCACTCGACCACAGGTGAAAGTCCTGCGACATTGATGTTCGGGAGAGCAATGACAACCTGGTTGCCTCAATGGACCAATCAGAGAGAGAAAACGAGAATGCAACTTGTGAGAAGGACTTGGTTCATAAACAAAAAATGAAAGTGTATGCTGACAAAAGTCGACATGCGAAGAACATTGTCTTTAAGAAAGGAGATCGAGTGCTTGCAAGCCAAATGTGGAAAAGAAAATCTGATGCTCTTTTTGATGCAGAACCTTTTCAAGTGGTGTCTACCAAGGTACACATGGTGACTGCCCATCGCCCAGGAAAGTCTATTACCAAAGACAATTTTCGCATTCGGTATTTAACTCACCGTTCATCAGATCTACATGTTGAAAGAGAGACTGGTTCTGAAGCATCAGCCCCTATCCCTACTCAATAGTAGCTTCCATAATGTTCCTAAGCTTGGCGTAAGTGGATCTACCTCCCAAACCTGGGATTGAAGGTCTCCTATCCACCTCGCCACCCACTGCAATTGAGCTGCTAAGTAGTATTGCTCAAAATCAGGGACCGCCAGTCCGCCCTCCCGCGTTGAGCGCTGCATTGTTCTTAGGGTGACCCGCCTCCGATAAGTGCCCCACAGAAAGGATGTAATTATGGAGTGTAAGTCTGCGTGCCATTTCGAGGGTATCCATATTGGAAGTGTCGTAAAGAAGTATAATAGTCTTGGTAATGCCGCCATCTTCAGGAGGGCCACTCTCCCCGCCAAAGATAGCGGTAGTCCCTACCAAAACTCCATGTTGGTCTTTAAGGACCTCAGGGCCGTATCTAGGTTATCCCCAAATATGTCAGCTTGGGCATGGTATATTTTTACCCCTAAATATTCTACACAGTGGGGTTCCCATGTAAGAGCACCCAGCTCCGCCACAGGGGCCCCAGTGGCCGTCAATGGAAACAACTTGGATTTCTGCCAATTCATTTTCAATCCAGACATTTCTCCGAATTCTCCCATCAATGCTTTAGCCCCTAGTAAGTCCTCCTCCGTGTTCCCAAGGAAGAGTAGTAGATCATCTGCATAAAGGGCAATATAGTGCGTATTAGTCCCTAATCGTATCCCTTGATAACGCCCTCCAGGGCAGGCTAGGGAGGCCCAGTGCTTAATTTGTAAAATATGAAGTCCAGGTGCTCAAATATTTGTTGGAGGCCACACCCACTTCCCCGCTGGCTCCAACCACTTCCTCCACAGTGGGCCCTTACCTCCCCATACCCCCTCTGTTCCCTCCACCAGACCTGCAAACGCCCTTACACCTCCCTCCCTCCTGCTGTCTCCACACACCTGCGCACTTTCCCCTCTTGCGCTCACCCTCTATCTAGACAAGCTCTAACCCCCCCACCCCCTTCTGATGTCTCCAAGGCCTGCACACTCACACTCTTCTGCTGCCAGTCCCCATCTCTTCTGATCTCTCCTTGAGGCCTCCTACCCTCTCAGCCCTGAGCATGACCCCCCTCCTCCATGACAAGTTCTCGCCCGTCCCCTACTTTCCTTCGGGTCTTTTCGCTATGCCTGACACCTCCCCATCCTACACGCCCTTCTGACCCCCTCCCTCCTGCAGGCCTACACACTTGCTCCTCTCTTCTGCTTTCTAAACATAGACTCGCCCCTCTTTCCTGCTCTCTCCTACAGGGCTGCCCCCCTCCCTTCTGGTCTCCAGTCTCCTGTCCTAGAATGACACGGACCGACCCCACATGCCCTTCTGTACTCTTCCCCAGGCGGACATCACCTGCGCTCCTCAGCCATCTCCAGGCAGGCCTCCAAACCACCATCTCTCCCGCTCTCTCCTCTGTCCATGCTGGGGGTTCTCCTGGCTGGCCCCACCCCCGCTTTTCAACCTTCTCTAGGAATGCACTGCATACCCCCTGCAGGTAGGTGCCCCAATGTGACGTCAAGTAACCGCCTCACTCTACAGACTAATCACTCACAAGCAAGGACATCATGTACCAGGACATGCCTGCCAACAAACCTTTCACCCCCATCACCCCCAAACTCCCTTAGAGGCTGCAGCCAGGTCCGTGGTCTGAGGCCTCGTGATTCTTGCACTGTTCTTGAGCTTCACTTTTGTTCCAGGCACATTCTTGCATGGCTAGCCCTCCTGATCCCGTGCACACTATGGATGTAGGATGTATGCTTGTGAAAAGCTCAGTTGGGGATATTTGGGTTTATTTCCTTTGCCTTTCATGCGACCTGATTATCGCCACTTAGGTTTGAAATTGTACACGTTATACTGCACATTTCGGTATTTTGTGCAAGCAATATTGTTGTTTGAAAATAAATATGAATAAACTGCTTGTGCAAACAAAAGAGTGCAGAGCAATAAGAAAGATTTTGAAATTTGTCCATGAGATAATCCTACAGCTTCAGGAGAGATGATTTGGAAGAGGTTACACAAAGACAGTGAAACTACTTACTACACTAATGAAATAAAGTAGGAAACGATACCTTGAAAAGGGTGCTGCTGAAAAAAGAGAACACTTGTGCGTGCAGAATGTCAGTGTGCTAGTCAGTCTACCTTAATTATAGCGCTGATGGTCATTCTGCTCCTTGAATTGAATTCGTAGCAAGACGGTGCTAAAGAAACGAAGTAGATTATTTAATGGAGGCAGGGACAATGTTGCCGGACACCAATGAAGTGGCAATTAGAAGATCAATCAATCAATCAATCATGTCACTTATAAAGCGCACTACATACCCGCGAGGGTCTCAAGGCGCTGGGGAAGAGGGGGTGGTGCTGCTACTGATCGAAGAGCCAGGTCTTGAGGAGTCTTCTGAAGGCCAGTAGGTCTTGGGTCTGTCGGAGGTTGGTGGGGAGGGTGTTCCAGGTCTTGGCGGCGAGGTGGGAGAAGGATCTGCCGCCGGCGGTCGCTTTTCCGGATGCGGGGGACTGTGGCGAGGGCGAGGCTGGTCGAGCGGAGCTGGCGGGTGGGGGTGTAGAAGCTGAGTCGTCTGTTGAGGTAGGCTGGTCCGGAGTTGTGGAGTGCTTTGTGTGCGTGGGTGAGGAGCTTGAAGGTTATCCTCTTGTTGACAGGGAGCCAGTGCAGGTCTCTCAAGTGGGGTGTGATGTGGCTGCGTCGGGGGATGTCGAGGATAAGACGTGCAGAGGCGTTCTGGATGCGTTGCAGCCGTCTCAGGAGCTTAGCCGTCGTTCCTGCGTAGAGGGCGTTTCCGTAGTCCAGCCTGCTGGTGACGAGGGCCTGGGTGACTGTTTTTCTTGTTTCGGTGGGGATCCACTTGAAGATCCTGCGGAGCATTCGGAGGATGTTGAAGCAGGATGAGGAAACGGCGTTGACCTGCTTAGTCATGGAGAGGGTGGGGTCGAGGATGACCCCTAGGTTGCGTACGTGGTCGGTGGGTGGCGGGGCTGTTCCCAGTGATGTTGGCCACCAGGAGTCGTCCCAGGCTGAAGGGTTGGAACCAAGGATGAGGACCTCCGTCTTGTCCGAGTTCAGCTTCAGGCGGCTGGTCCTCATCCATTCGGCGACGGCCTTCATTCCTTCGTGGAGGTGGGCTTTGGCGGTGTGAGGGTCTTTGGTGAGGGAGAGGATCAGCTGGGTGTCGTCGGCGTAGGAGATGATGTTGAGGTTGTGCTGTCGGGCGACGTGGGCGAGGGGTGCCATGTAGATGTTGAACAGCGTTGGGCTGAGGGAGGAGCCTTGGGGTACGCCGCAGATGATCTTGGTGGCCTTGGATCGGAAGGGGCGAGGCGGACGCTTTGTGTTCTGCCGGAAAGGAAGGATGTGGTCCAGTCCAGGGCCTTCTCTTGGATCCCGGCGTCGTGAAGGCGTGTTCGTAGTGTGTGGTGGCAGACCGTGTCGAAGGCGGCTGATAGGTCCAGGAGGATGAGGGCTGCTGTTTCTCCGTTGTCTAGCAGGGTCCTGATGTCATCGGTGGCGGCGATGAGGGCGGTTTCGGTGCTGTGGTTGCTGCGGAAGCCGGACTGGGAAGGGTCCAGGATGTTGTTCTCCTCGAGGTAGCGGGTCAGTTGTTTGTTGACGATTTTCTCGGTGACCTTCGCGGGGAACGGGAGCAGAGAGATGGGTCGGAAGTTCTTGAGGTCTGTGGTACTGAAAATTCTGGACCTGTGTCATTAACATCATTGTAACATGACGATTTTGGTATCAGCAGACCGGTAATGACAGGTATGCTATATCTGAGTATTTGCGCTCATATTCGAGTGACGGGATCACTCTAATATTAACGATTCCCTTGTGAACCCTCGGGTTCCATTTTGTGTACGGCAGCCATTTTGTGGTTGCCCTCACATAAGGCAATGTCTCAAGCCAAACGCGCCTTAGGGGACACGTACACTTTCAGTGACCTGGGCAAGCTGACTCCACTGTCCAGAGCCAGAACCTGTTCGGCCAGTTTTAGTTCCCAGTGGCCGATCGAGATTAGGGGCCCAGGTGCAGCATGCCATAAACCCTTCATTGCACACATCTATATCTAAATCTTATTCACACCTGTCACTGCTCTTTCTTTATGACCTGCTTTACGAGGAGGAGGTGCCCGGTTTTATTAGGGGTCCAGATTATATCTGTTGCAGGTGTTGGGCCTCACTGGGTATTTGGTTGTGGGCTGGACAAACTGAAAATGGGCTTGTCATCATGAATCTGTCTTTGTTTTGTTGTAAGAAATATGTGAATGACCCACTGTAAAAATAAGGAATGTTTGCCTAAAGCATAATATTCTGTATAAAAGAGATAGCTGGTTTCCATGAAAGGGAGCAGTCTCCTGAGAACATACACCGTGTTGTACTTCTAGGATACCTGTTGCTGGCTGCAGCCAATAAATTGATCTTTGAAGCCACCAAGAAGACTCTGTGTTTCTGTAGTCTGAGACAGGAAGAACTCGAGGTCATTGGGTGTGTTCCCTGGCACCGCTGGGTCCAATAAAACCCAGTACTTCAATTGGCGCCCAACGTGGGGCGATTTCAGCTGTACCGGTCCAAGCCAGAGGTAGTGAGGAGCTTCGTGTAAAATTCTGGAGGAAGGCCAACCACTTCATCGACCCCTGTATGTCGTTCGTGGTCCGAAAGTCTTTGCTGCGAGGTTCCCCGCGTCCCGACGGCTACGAAGGACTGCTGCCCTGACTATCGCCCTGTCTTGGACCCTTTTATGATTTGTAGAGCGAGACAATAGACGAGTCTTCTGGTGACGTCATCGATACCTCAGTTAAGTATAAGTGGAGCGTCTCCCAGTCCTTAGTCTTGGTTCTTAGTTTTGGGTATCCCATGGGATCTTTGATTTGTTAGGATTTTTTTTTGATTTGGAACTTGCAAGTACCAAAGCCGAAGGACTCGTGTATTCACGAGACTGTCGTATTCGATAATCCTTTGAAGTTTGAAGCTAGACTAGTGAGCGAAGATGCCTGGTCTTAGCAGACTTGGAAATTTGTTTTGTCTTGGTTGTAATAGGGATTCCCGATTGGAGGACTCGTGTCCGGTTCCTCCAATTGGAACTCCAACCTATGAGCTCTACGTGAAGCATGGAGTGGGCCCTATCACGTATAATAACGTATGGGTTAGGTACACAAGGAAAGATGGTGTCCTAAAGTGGCCCCAATATGGTAGTTTTGACACCGAAATTCTGGATAATTTAGAGGTTAGACTTTTTAAGAAGAAAGCCCGGCCGGCGATGTTTGACTCTTTCCGCCTATGGCGAAAAGAAGCCAAACAGAAAGAAATTAAATTAGTAAAGAAGAATAAAAGAGAAAAGGGTATTTCAATAATGCAAGCTGCTATGCAGTATAAGGATGATGAAGAGGAACAAGCGAGTGAACAGCTGCACAGGCAACGTAAATTGGCAATTGATAAATGTTATCCAGTTTTGCCACCTCTTCAGCAAGATACAGTGAAGGAACTTGAGAAGGATCCTTTAATGTCTCATTTGTTGAATTCACCACCTCCTTATGCGCAGAGTGCTACAGCACCTCTGCAACCTTTAGTCGTACAACCCCCAGTTGTTGTACCTCCGGTTCTTCCACAACCACCAGCTGTTTTTCAGTTGGCACCTACTACTATGGCGCAGCCCCCTCAAGGGCTGCCACCTTTACTACCTGTTCCATCTTTACTTCCTATGACTTTGCCCCCTGCATCTATTTCCCTCCACACTATCCCTTCTGACACTGCCTCTGCATTTGCTTTGTCTCCTCCTGTTTTTCCTCCTGTTCATTTGTCAACTTCTCCTTCTGTCCGACAGAGAATGACAAACACTGTTACTAGTATTTTGTCTCCTTTCTTTGGGTCACCGACTACGACCCCCGTTTTAGAGCGTAAACAATTGCGTAGCCAATTGCCCGATTCTAGAGAGAAGGGAGTATTGGATCATTTGGCGCATAAATGGGTCACTGACCCTACAAGATATGAGTTAGAGTCTGTTATGGATGTCTTCCACCAATGGCAAGCACCGAAACAGAGATATGTTTTTGACAAAATGTGCGAAGTTCTTCTTGAAAGATTAAAAGATTGTGATATGGAGGCCAATCCGCCTGAGTTGTGTCATGTACGGTTTGAGTTTTCCAAAGGCACGATTGTGGGTTCCGATATTGAGAAAGCAGTTGCGACATTATTATCATTTAGGAGTGAGGGTATTTCTCGACTGTTGTTTGAGCCAGAACCCTCTGTTAAAAGGAAGGTCAGACAGTATCCCATGAGAGAAGTTCCCCAGTTTGGAAAGAAGGAGACCTAAATGCTGTTCCACCTATTCAGCCTCATTTTCAACGTGTGTGGGTACATGTTCCATGGAAGCGAACTGAAGTCCTGGCTCTTAAGCAGACTCTACCCGACTCCCGTAAAAACCCTGCAGGTTATTATAAGGAATTATCACAGACTGCAGACTCCTGTGTTATGAATTTAGCTGATATAGACATGTTGTTTGGAAATGTGGTCCCACAGCCTTTATGGAGAGTGATCCGTCACACGGATCATGCGCCGGAGTTAGGGGACACATGGATTAATATCAATGCGGCAAATGACAGACAAGTAGGCGGTGCTAAACCAGAGCCTTTAGTAGCAGACCTCCCTGGTAGGATCGTTACTTACATGAAGACTTTGATGCCTGCAATGCGTGTAAATTGGGATAAATTGTCTGCATGCAAGCAGAAGAAGGAGGAAAGTGTATCTGACTTCTTCACTAGGTTTGAAGAGACATTTATCGACCACAGTGGTCAGGATATGAGTACAGAGGGTGGTCAAAGGTTGTTTGTTGACAAGTTTGTGCATAATTTGCTTCCCGAATTGTGTAAAAAATTGAAAGATTCAGAGAGTTCTTGGGCCGTTTCCTCTTCAGCACAGATATTGGCTACTGCACAATACTACGAAAATAGAGATAAAGATGAGAAAGATAGAGCAGACAAGAAAACTAAAGAGTTAAAAACAAAGGTTCTTTTACAACAAGCGTATCCGCCTCGTAGTAATCAGCGTGACTATCAGCAACCTCAACAGTATCAGAGGAATTCGCAAAGGTTTGAGTATCCTCAACAACGTGCTCTGATAGGCCCTAACCAATGTTCATATTGTAAGGAAGAAGGTCATTTTAAATATAATTGCCCTATTTTGTTGCAGCGTATGAATGGTATTTCTGGCGCCAGAGGTCGAGGTGTTCCACAAGCACCTAGAGCTAGAGGACGCGGAAATTTCACCCAGAACGCGCGCCCATTTCCTCCTCAAAATTCAATGAATAGTTTTGATCAGCAGAATAACGCGTCTGGTAGGACGACTCAGTACTATGCTGATGACTACTATGCAGAAGGTGAGAGTATGGAAGGTGATGATTGCTAGGACAGCCATAGACAAAGAGAGGGAGTTGTTTCAGTTCCAGTAGATCAGAGTGGACCTTATATTGAGGTGATTACATCAGGTGTGTCAGAGCCTTTTCTGTTGGATACTGGTGCTACAAAGAGTTCTATTATGCACTCTAAATTCCCTGGCGCACCTTTGTCTGGCGAAACTAATGTTTCAGTAGGTTTTTCTGGCGCCCCGGTTAGGAACCCGATTTCTAGCCCTATGTCTCTTTCTGTTGGACCTTGTGAAATCGAAGCACCACTTATTCTAACGACAGGTTGTGGTGAGAACTTGTTAGGATTGGATCTGCTGAAAAGATTGTATGCGACATTGTATTGTTCTCCTTCGGGAGTACAACTCACATTGGGTAAGACAGTGGTTTCACCAATATATTTGTCAAAGGACAAACTTCCAACAGAATTGTCGTTTCTCCCTGATATTCTTTGGGCTACTGGTCCCAATGATGTAGGTCTTTTGGAAATACCGCCATATGTTGTAACGTTGAAAGCCAATGTTAAAATGCCGCGCATTCCCCAATACAAGATCTCTAATGAAGGTGAAAAAGCGTTGCTAGCGATCATTTATGATTTGATTGAGAAAAATGTAATTGAAGAGACAAGAGGTAATGTTTGCAATAGTCCTGTTTTACCTGTCTTGAAGCGTACTGACTCTTCTCAGCCACCTGTTTACAGGTTTGTGATTGATCTTAGAGAGGTAAACAAGATAGTTCTGCCACAGTTTCCAGTCGTTCCCGATATCACTGCTTTACTGACAATGATTCCAGCCTCAGCCACTTGGTTCTCGGTGATTGACTTGAAGAATGTTTTCTTCAGCATCCCTATTTCCGTAGAGAGCAGGGATATTTTTGGATTCTGTTTAGGAGGCCGAAGCTTCCGATTTCAGAGAGCTCCTCAAGGTTTTTGTGAAAGTCCTTCTATCTATAGTCAGGCTCTGAAGTCTCAGCTTGACACTCTTGTGTTACCTGATGGCGCTACCCTTCTACAGTACGTCGATGATTTGTTAGTTGCTGCAGATACTAAGGAGATTTGTAAAGAAGCCACTTTGTCATTGTTGCCTCATTTGTCTGATTTACACCACAAAGTGTCTCTTTCCAAGTTACAGTATTGTCGACAAGAAGTGACCTATTTAGGTCACCTCTTATCGAAAGAGGGAAGAAGATTGACCCCAGAAAGAATTCAGGCAATTGCAAAATTAAGTGTGCCAATGACACAGAGAGAAGTGCGTGCTTTCTTAGGTATTACATCCTATTGCAGACAATGGATACCGAATTTTTCATTGATGGCTAAACCTTTGGTAGCATTGACCTATAAAGACACGCCGAATCCCCTTCCTTGGTCCGAAGATTGTCAGAAAAGTTTTTCCGAATTGCGTGATGCATTGTGTTCGGCTCCTGTGTTGGGTACCCCGACTACAGCAAGCCCTTTACGCTGTATGTCCATGAGAGAGAAGGATGTGCATTATCAGTGTTAACACAGTCTTTTGGGGACAAGCAACGTCCATGTGCATATTTCTCGTCGATTTTGGACCCGGTAGCTAGAGCGTTGCCGAGTTGTTTGAGAGCCACAGCGGCAGCAGCTGTTTCTATTCGACAGTCTGCTGGTTTGGTGATGAATAATACGCTGGTCGTGATGGTCCCACATGCAGTGGATATTTTGTTAAACAGGACCAAGACACAGCACTTAACTAGTGCTCGATTGTCAGGTTACGAGTTGACACTTTTAGCGAGCCATGTGCACATAAGAAAATGCAACACGCTGAACCCAGCTACATTGTTGCCAATTATAACAAAGACAGATGTTCCGGAACAGCATGATTGCTTTCTTAGGACAGAAGAAGAAACGAAAGGGAGAGTAGATCTTAGGGACACTCCTCTTGTAAAGTGTGATGGTACCTTATGGGTGGATGGGTCATGCTTCAAGCTTCCGAATGGTGATACGACTGCGGCATATGCTGTCACGACTTTACATACGATTGTTGAAACTGCACGTATCCCACATAATTCAGCTCAAGCAGCAGAGTTGACTGCACTTATGAGAGCGTGTGTATTATCAAAAGGAATGAAAGTGACCATATATACCGATAGCCAGTATGCGTTTGGTGTGGCCCATAGTTTTGGACGCTTGTGGAAGGAACGTGGGTTCCTCACGTCTCACGGTACGAAAATACAGCATGGTCAATTGGTGAATGAGCTCCTGGAGTCACTTACTTTGCCATTGCAAGTCGCGATTGTGAAATGCAGTGCACATAAGAAGATCACTGACGACGTTGGTCGCGGTAATATGTTTGCTGATGAAGTTGCGAAAGAAACAGCAAGAGATGTGATGAGTCGAATGTATGTTGCGGGCCCTGTTGTGGGTCAAGTGATGAAACGAGTGTGTGAAGGTTTAGGAATCCGGCAGAAATTTCACGCTGCAAATCATCCCCAATCAGCTGGATTAGTTGAGTGCTATAATGGCACTCTTAAACTAAAACTGGCCAAGATACAAGCAAGCTCTGGCCTTAAATGGCCTGATGCGTTGCCATTAGCACTATTGTCAACTAGGATGACCGTACATTCCCGAGTAGGACTTAGTCCTCATGAGATAGTGTTTGGTCGCCCGGCTAACATATGGGAGTGCCAAGGCCAACGAAATTCAGCGAGATTGAACACCCTGTACTGCTTGATTACTTGCATGATTTGACGGCTAAATTGCGTGTTTTACACCAACAGGTTCATAATACACTGCCTCAGGCTTCTAAAGATCCAGGGCATGCAATCAATCCCGGATCGTGGGTGTTAATCAAGAACTTTCAGCGGACAAAGAACGATCAGCCCCGCTGGATTGGCCCCTATTTGGTGATTTTGTCCACAAGATCTGCAGTGCGAGTACAAGGGAAGAAAAACTGGATCCACGGCGTACACTGTAAGAGGGTCCCTTTGCCTCTACCATATGACCGGTGGGTCCAGGAGGGAATTGCTGACTCGGAAACTGAAACAGTGCCTCGTTTTCTGCCTTTTAGTGACGCACGCGTCACAGGGACAAATTCTGAGCGAGAAAGTGACGATCTTCTCCAAAGAGCAATACCATCACCACTTCGATTGGACACTACTGAGCCTGAACTTTTGTTTTGCGACCAGACATTGCCTGGAAAAAGCCGTTATAACTTGCGACCGAGAGTCATGGACAAATAAAATGAAATTTTGGTCCTCCCATCCGAAAACCTGTTTTTGAACCACCATCCGGGTTCAGCTGTAGGGTCGTGGTGAAAAGACTTGAGTGTGTAGCCTGCGGACACAAGGTCTACGGGTCTGGTTTGCTCTAGGGCGTTCCTGGGACATTCAGAAACACTCTCAAGTGAAGAAAACCAACCGCCGCGAACAGCACGTTAGAGGATGGAGCCTTTTCAGATGGAGAGACCTGTTGAAAGAATAAGTATCAAGAGGAAAATATGTGCAACCATGAGCAGAAAATGTTTTCTAATTATGTGTCTTTGTATTTTACTTAGTCTAATGATGTCTTTAGTGGGGTATATCATATTCTCTTTTCAAGTGACATCTGCACCCACTGTACAGCCCTTGCCTTCCTCTACTATCTCCTCACATTCTTTTCACCCTCTACCTGAACACGAGTCCGTTAGAAGATTAGAGTTTATGAACAACTCCTTTGTTCAGCTCTTACACCAACACCAGCTAGTAGTGAACAGAACCAACTGTTGGGTGTGTGGCCTTATGCCTCATACTACTGAGAAAGGTATTCCCTACCTAGTGCTGCCATTCAGCTACAATGGTTCTGTGTGGGCATACCGAACGATGTTCATCTATGCTCGCGAAATCCACCCCTACGTTCCGTCAAAGACAACCCAAAGAATAGTGCTCTAGTTAAGGGGATAGTCGACATGATAAGGGGAACTAGTTCCTACGAAACTATCCCGGAAGATGAGACACTAGCGTATATTGGATGGAACGTGACTGGATATGGAGCGAGTCTGAGCGAGAACCAGCAAGCAAAAAGATCCGCTCCAATTTGGATTGTACCCCATCAGGGTCATCTATGTCTGCAAGGTAATGGCAAGAATCCAAGAGCTCAGTTACAGAAGAGTATCTGCACTGAAACGTATATTTTTGCGTCTCAGACTTCCCCTTTGTTCTTAGCAGCTAGGGGTACCTACTTTATCTGCCATGATAGGGCCTACACGTGGTTGCCCCTGACTTCTCGGGCACATGCTTCGTTTCATTCCTGTTGCCTCCCACCTACACAGCTGCGGCAGATTACCATAAGATAAGAAGAATTAGGGGTGTCTTCAGCAAGGAAGACACTGCAGGACAAGAAGCGGGAGACTTCTTTAGGGGTTTTCTGCCGTTCTGGGGACCTATGGCTAACAACAGGAATGTGAGGCAATTGACGCGAGTGGTTGAATCCACCATAGTCGAAACTGTCGGTGCCCTTAATAATTTGACTGCTGAGCTACAGTCGGACCGCCTTATGACCCTGCAGAACAGGGTCGCGTTAGACATCATACTTGCAGACCGTGGTGGGGTATGTAGAGTGATCCAATCCAGTTGTTACATTTTCATTCCAGATAATGCTCCAACAGTGTACCAGGCCATCTCCAAACTACATAGGATCTCTGAATCCATCCATGTAGATGAAGGAGACTGGTCGTTGATGGGATGGTTCTGGGAACTGTTATCCACCTGGGGATGGAAAGTTCTGATGGTCATTGGGATACTTCTAGCCATCCTTTTCCTGTTTTGTCTGTGCATACAGTGTGTTCCTGCCATATGCGGCCTATGTGTTACATCATGTGTAAGGAAACCTGTATCAAGGGACGAGCTAAGTAATAGGATGATGCTACAGCAACATCTCAATGAATTCATGAACATAGACCTAGACTCAGATTAGCATGAGTGTAAGTAAATTGCCTATGTAAGGGCAAAAGGAGGGTCTGTGGTACTGAAAATTCTGGACCTGTGTCATTAACATCATTGTAACATGACGATTTTGGTATCAGCAGACCGGTAATGACAGGTATGCTATATCTGAGTATTTGCGTCATATTCGAGTGACGGGATCACTCTAATATTAACGATTCCCTTGTGAACCCTCGGGTTCCATTTTGTGTACGGCAGCCATTTTGTGGTTGCCCTCACATAAGGCAATGTCTCAAGCCAAAACGCGCCTTAGGGGACACGTACACTTTCAGTGACCTGGGCAAGCTGACTCCACTGTCCAGAGCCAGAACCTGTTCGGCCAGTTTTAGTTCCCAGTGGCCGATCGAGATTAGGGGCCCAGGTGCAGCATGCCATAAACCCTTCATTGCACACATCTATATCTAAATCTTATTCACACCTGTCACTGCTCTTTCTTTATGACCTGCTTTACGAGGAGGAGGTGCCCGGTTTTATTAGGGGTCCAGATTATATCTGTTGCAGGTGTTGGGCCTCACTGGGTATTTGGTTGTGGGCTGGACAAACTGAAAATGGGCTTGTCATCATGAATCTGTCTTTGTTTTGTTGTAAGAAATATGTGAATGACCCACTGTAAAAATAAGGAATGTTTGCCTAAAGCATAATATTCTGTATAAAAGAGATAGCTGGTTTCCATGAAAGGGAGCAGTCTCCTGAGAACATACACCGTGTTGTACTTCTAGGATACCTGTTGCTGGCTGCAGCCAATAAATTGATCTTTGAAGCCACCAAGAAGACTCTGTGTTTCTGTAGTCTGAGACAGGAAGAACTCGAGGTCATTGGGTGTGTTCCCTGGCACTGCTGGGTCCAATAAAACCCAGTACTTCAGGTCCTTGGGGTCTGCCTTGGGTTTCTTGAGTAAGGCGGTGATCTCGGCGTGCTTCCAGCTTTCCGGGAAGGTTGCTGTCTCGAAGGAGATGTTGATTATTTTCCGGAGATGGGGCGCGATGGCTGTACTGGCTTTGTTGAAGATGTGGTGAGGGCACGGGTCTAGCGGTGAACCGGAGTGGATGGTGTTCATGATCTCGCTGGTGTCCTCGTCGTTGATGTTGGTCCAGGAGAGCAGTCGGTTGGTGGTTGTGGGGGCAGTGGTCTCGGTGGTTGCCGGGGCGGTCGTGGTGTTGAAGCTGTCGTGGATGTCGGCGATTTTGCGGTGGAAGAAGGTGGCCAGTGAGTCGCACAGGTCTCGCGACGGCTGGATGTCGTTGGTGTTGGAGCTGGGGTTGGAGAGTTCCTTCACGATGTTGAAGAGCTCTTTGCTGTTGTGTGCATTGTTGTCTAGGCGGTCTTTGAGTGAGGCCCTTTTGGCGGATCTGATGAGGTGATGGTGACTGCGGGTGGCGCTCTTGTGGGCGGCGTAGCTATCCGCTGTCCGTTCGTGGAGCCAGATCTTCTCCAGTTTTCGGCATGTTCGTTTGGAGGCCTGGAGGTCTTCGGTGAACCAGGTGGCTTTCTTGCTGGTGTGGCTGTTGGGCGGATTCTTGAGCGGGGCGAGGGTGTTGGCGCAGTCGTCGATCCACTGTCTGAGGTTGCGGGCGGCGGTGTCGGGGTCGGAGGGTTCGGCGGGTGGGCTCAGGGCGAGGGTTGTGGTTAGCTGGTCTTCCGTGACTCTGCTCCAGCAGCGGCGAGGCATTTGTTCGGTGCGGTGGTGCGTGGTGGGCTTCCTGTAGGTGAAGTGGATGCAGTGGTGGTCAGTCCAGTGGGGTTCGGAGGTGTGGTTGAAGGAGACGTGTGGGCTTGCAGAAAAGATGGAGTCGAGCGTGTGGCCGGCGGCATGGGTGGGTGTAGTCACGAGCTGTCTGAGTCCGAGGGTGGCGAGGTTGTCGATCAGGGTGGTGGAGTTGGTGTCCTTGTTGTTCTCGAGGTGGAAGTTCAGGTCCCCGAGGAGGATGTAGTCCGTGGAGGCGATGGTGTGTGTGCTGACGAAGTCAGCGATGGAATCGCTGAACTGTGGTCGGGGTCCGGGGGTCTGTAGATGAGGGTTCCTCTGAGGGTGGTGTTGGGATCGGTGTGGATCTGGAAGTGCATGTGTTCGGCGGTGCTGAGGGTGTCGTCGGTGTTGGTTGAGACTCTGAGGGTGTTCCTGTGGACGATGGCGATGCCTCCTCCGACTCCGTTGGTGCGGTCCCTGCGGGTGATCTTGTATCCGTCCGGGATGGCAATGGCGATGTCGGGGGCTGAAGCGGGATTCAGCCAGGTCTCCGTCAGGAATGCGACGTCTGGGGAGGTTGAGTCGAGAAGGTCCCAGAGTTCGATGGCGTGTTTGCGGGCGGAGAGGGTGTTGAGGAGGATGCATCTGAGGTAGTTGGGTTCTTTCCTGGGCGGTGGTTTGGCGGGGCGGGTGCTGGCGAAGCTGCAGTTCCGGCAGGTGAAGGGCCCTTGGGTGCGCTTCGGGGTGGCCTGGTAGCAGGCGTGATCTTTTCCGGGGTTGAGTGCGTGGAGGGTGCTGGCGTTGTATCGGCGTCTGTTGATGTGGCGGGCGCGGGGGATGCCCGGACCAGGGGGTCTGGCGCTGGGCGCGGTCACGGCGCGGACGGGCGCAGACGGGCTTGCCTTAGGCGCGCGCCAGCGGCCGCCATAAATGGGGAGGTGGGAGGGAGGAGCAGGGAATGGGGCAGCGAATGGGCAGTGAGGGGGCGGGGCCGCAGGGGCGCAGCGGCGGGAAACAGGCACAGAAGGGAAAACGAGCACAATCAGGGCATCAAGGGGGCACAGAAAAGAAAAAACTAGCACAATGAGGGGCAGCAAGGGGGCACAGAAAGGAAAAACGAGCACAATCAGGGGCAGCAAGGGGGCACAGAAGGAAAATACGAGCACAATCAGGGGCAGCAAGGGGGCACAGAAAGGAAAAACGAGCACAATCAGGGGCAGCAAGGGGGCACAGAAGGAAAAACGAGCACAATCAGGGGCAGCAAGGGGGCACAGAAAGGAAAAACGAGCGCAATCAGGGGCAGCAAGGGGGCACAGAAAGGAAAAAACGAGCAGAATCAGGGGCAGCAAGGGGGCACAGAAAGGAAAAAACGAGCACAATCAGGGGCAGCAAGGGGGCACAGAAAGGAAAAACGAGCACAATCAGGGGCAGCAGCAGGGCACACAGACGGAGCTGTGTGGTGGGGGAGCGACCTACCTACAGTCAAGGCATTGTTGAGTTGTGTCTTTTATTCGCAGCACCGTTCTCATAATAAGTCAGTTAGCAAATGTGCTTCTGAAGGCCACTCATGCTTAAAAGTATTCTTTACTGTGCTTGATGTGGCACAAATGGATTTACAGCCAGCTGCAGGGGGCTGTGCAGGGATTATTCTTATTTTCGAAAGGTCATCTCAACCAGGGAGTGTTGTACATAGAAGAGTGCGTAACTTGGGGACATTGGAAATCAGGGACAGTTGAGACATGATTTGGCTGCACACTGTTTGTGTCACATGTATGTGACCAGAACGATTCTTTGCGCTGTGTCCTATCAATACACACGGTGCCCCACCCGACGCCGGTGGCATGATTGCTGGGGCCTCTGACTCGGTTCAAGTGACTGTCAACTCGAGCCAGTAAAAGCAGCATTGGATTTTATTATTTACTGACTGTATGCGCCACGGTTACTGCTGGTGGCTCTTCCCACACCATGCAAATCACATTTCCTGAAAGATTATCACACCTTTATTTTTAATCCCTTTGGCTTTCAAGGATTTTTTCATTTCTTTTGAGCACTGCCAGCCAAGTAAAAGTAAGTATACACTTTAGTAGACAGGGGTTAAATTAAGGGCAAGGCCCTGCGCTTCCGGCAGCCTCGGAGGAGAGCATAGCACTGCACATGGTGCCCCGCCCGATGCAAGTGGCATGATTGCTGGGGCCTCCGCCTCGGTTCAGGTGATCGTCACCTCGAGCCAGTAAAAGCAGCAGCATTGTTTTTTTATTACTTACTGCAGTTACTGCTGGTGGCGTTGACTTATTAAGAGGCCTGATGCTGCTTCAAAGTGCCCGCCTCGACGTTAACTGGTGCTGGTGACTCGTCCAGTGCGTGTGTGCTGGGGTGTGTCCCTGGAATTAAAAAAGTTTACGCACGGCACGCAGCCCCCTCCCCTATAGAACCAAATACAGCCCAATCAGTGGCCCGCCCACCACCAGCAACTCTGAAAGCAAATTAATTTGCATCATGGATATGGATTTATCGGCTCGCTGTATCAGCAGCCCTGCAGAGAAACACACTTCTTCACCGACGGAGGATTCTGGAGACTGTCTGTGAAGTGAACGACGACACTGCAGTTAGGCAATTATATTTAATTTACTTTGACCATGACGTGCAGACTGCAGTGCAGTCGTGTCGTTATTGTAATTTGGCAGAGGCAGTTTAGACCTGGCCCTGATAAAAAGGTGCCGGTGCTGAGCACCGGAAAGCACCGGCACAAATTAAGCACTGGGGAGGCCAAAGGCTCCATAGCAAGGGCAAACAGGAGTGGCAAGAGGGGACATCCCTGCCGAGTCCCCCCTCAACACTGCAGCTCTCTGAGATCGTCCGTCCTAATCGAATTCTCGCCATTGGTCTCATCAGAGAAGCCCTGTCCCATTCCCATTTTATCTACGACGCCATATAAAAATTCCCACTCAAGACTATCGAAGGCCTTTTCCATGTCTACCGCAAAGACCACCTCTTCGCCCCTCCCTTCACCTCCTCTTGTCATAAGTGCCATGAGTCATCTGATGTTGAGAGCCGTATTGCGCCCTGGGATAAATCCTGCCTGATCTTGATGCACGAGGGCAGACATGAACGGTTGGAGCCTCATGGCCAGATTTTACTTAGTATTTTAAAATCTAAATTTAGCATTGCTAATGGTCTATAAGCTTCACACTCCGTGTGGATCTTACCTGGCTTAAGAAGAGGGACAATCAGTGCTTCCCAGGTAGAGCCTGGGAGTTGGCCTTCCTCCAGGGCTGCCTCATAGACTTCCACTAATCTAGGTGCCAGTTCCTCAACATATACAGCGTAAAGCTCTATGGGATCCCATCTGTTCCGGGTGTTTTATATTTAGCTAATCCCTTAATTGCAGCTCTTATTTCCTGTACATTTATGGGGGCTCCTAAGACATCTGCCTCCTCCTCAGCATCCAGGGTGGGAAGCAGAATTGCATTCAAGTACTCCCTGATCGCGTCACACCCCTGCCCAGACCGTGACCTATATAAGGTGGTATAGTACTCTAGGAATCTTCTGTTTATGTTCTACTGCCTACATAATATATGCCCTCTCGTGTCCTCAACAGCCAGGATCGGAGATCCTCTCTGGGCTGGATTGGCCAGCCAAGCCAGCAAGGGTCCAGTTCTATCCCTCTCTGCATGCGTGCGCTCCATGTACCGCTTATAATCGTAACTGCGCAGTCTCTCTGATTGTTTGGCCACTTCATCTTTGGCATCTAATAGGACTGTACCCAGCTCTGGGTGCCCCGGTCGTTGCTTCTCTAATGCGTGCAATGCACTGTCCGAGGTCTCGAGGTCAGCCTCCAGGGAGCGCCTCACTCCTATAGAGGTCGCCATACATTTGCCCCTCAGCACCACCTTAAAGGCGTCCCACTCTGTTAGTTGGGAGTTAGTCGTGCTCATATTTTCAGTGAAATAATTCCCTATGCACTCTCTGATCTCTTCACGGAACACCTGTTCCTCAAGTGCCTCGGGCTTGAGTCTCCATGTTGGTATTCTCCGACGCATTTGTCCCCACTCCAGATGTAGTAGGGTTGGATTGTGATCAGACAGAGCGCGTGTTAAGTATTCCACTATCTGAAACTGGGCATGCATATCTGAGGAGCACAAAAAGGTATCGAGCCTAACATGCAGGTCGTGCACCGAGGAGTAAAACGAATAGTCCCTGCCCTCTGGATTCAGGTGCCTCCAGGAGTCAATGAAGTCCCATCTGTCCTGCTAGCCCTTAAATACCTTGGCTACTCTAGTTATAGGGGCGTCCCTCAGAGGTGGGTGTGAGCGATCCTTCCGGGGATCCGCTATACAATTAAAGTCCCCTCCAATGATAATGGACCCTGGTAGGTAGGTCGCAAGAGTGCCAGTGATCCTGGACAAGAACGTCCCCTGTTCTGCATTAGGGCCATATATACTCACAATCGCTATATCACGACCGTCCAGCCTACCCCTTACCGCTACATACCGGCCTTCTGGGTCTATCATCTCCCCAGTACATTTGAACGGGACCCTGGCCCTAACCCGGATCAAACCCCCCTAGCAAAGGCGGAGTACGATGTGTAGTGCAATTGACCTCGCCACCTAGGTCGGAGTGCCTCCCCCTCCCTCGCAGGCAGGTGGGACTCCTGTAATAGTGCAGACATTATTATGGACCTAGTAAAAGCAAGCAGACCTGCCGGCAGCCCTTCTGACCCATGTCCACCACAAACCTTCAAGAGTATTCTTCTAACAACCTCTGCTGCCACTCCAGTAAGAAGAATCATCAACGATTCCTTAACTACCGGAATATTTCCCGAAGAACTCAAAAAAAGTCATACATACGCCCTTTACTGAAGAAAACAAACTAGGACCCGCTGAACCCTGACAACTATAGACCCATTACTAATGGACCTTTCCTGGGCAAACTGATAGAAAGAGCAACGTTCGCCCAGATGTCAAAATTCATTGAAGAGAATGCCATACTTTCAGACTTCCAAACAGGATTTCGTCCGGGAAGAGGCACAGAATCTGCACTCCTTGCCATCTGGGTTGACCTGAAGAACACAGTAGACCGCAACAGGGTTGTTGCACTACTCCTCTTGGACCTCTCGGCTGCCTTTGACACAGTTGACCATGACACTCTAATACAAAGACTCTACGAAGCTGGCATAGAGGGGACTGCTTTAGACTGGATCACGTCCTACCTTCGAAACAGAACTAATGTCATCAATACACCACCTTTCCCGTCCAAACCGTACTCCACAAAAGCTGGTGTCCCTCAGGGCTCTATCATCTCGCCCATGCTTTTCAACATTTACATGAAGTCATTACCGGTACTGATCAATCCATTTCAACTCACGTGCTATAACTATGCAGATGACACGCAAATACTCCTTCAACTGGAATGCCCCAAAGACATTGGAAACTCGCCAATTTTCAGTTGTCTAAGAGCCGTGGGTGAATGGATGACTTGGAGCCATCTCAAATTGAATGCTTCCAAAACGGAAATACTCACGTGTGGCAATTGGAAACATTATAACCCGCTTGCCGCCTGGCCTGATGAACTGGGATCACCACCTAAAGTATCGAAGGAAGTAAGAAACCTCGGAATGACCATGGACTCCAAGCTATCGATGAATGCCCAAGTGGACAAACTAGCAAGATCAAGATTTGTTACTATAAAAACACTGCGACAAATCTTCCCCCATTTGGGATTCCCACACAAGGTCCAAGCTACCATCTCCCTTGTTCAGTCCAAACTCGATTACGCCAATAGCCTCTACCACAGATCACCTTTAACGACTATGAAAAGACTACAACGGATTCAGAACTCGGCTGCCGGACTACTCTTGCATATCAAACCGCGAGACCACATCTCCCCTGCCTTGAAAGCCCTGCATTGGTTACCGGTTGCCAGAAGATCCATGTTCAAGCTGCTTTGTATCACCCACAAAGCCTTACATGGAATGGGACCGCTCTTCATCAGGAATAAAATCACCAAACACATTCATTATACGAACCTCCGCTCTAGTATGCACCTATATATGTGCATTTCTTTGTATTAACATGTAGAATAATTATGCTTAATAAATAAATAAATAAATACATTTTTAAGTACAACACTTCAAAACCAGAGTTTATCGAATGCATCTTTAATCTACTTATACTTCCTTCCTTTATGCATCTATATACCTTCCATTTACTTTGATCTAAATGTTTATTACTTTCCTACAAAAAAAATAATAATAATTATAAGCACTACCCTATTTCTCACCCTATACCTCTATCAATATCTGTAATCTGCATATACTTCCTTCCTTTAAGAACCAATAAACTTTCCATGTACTTATGGATCTATATATTTATTACTTTCTTCTAATTCAGCATATCCAATGCACTACCCTATTTTCACCCTATACCTCTCTCAATATATCTTCAACTCTCTGACTCATCTCAAACCTCTTTCTACTACTCTTTCCAATGCACTAGCCTATTTCTCACCCTATACCTCTATCAATATATCCACTAGCTCAACTCTCTCATTCATCCCAAACCCCATACCACTACTATGATCCCTAAAATAGCCCTTTCTAGACTCTCCCCTACTCTACCCCTCCTTGCACCACCTTTTTTACTATACTGATCCCCCAAAACAAGCCTTTCTAAACTCTTCCCCCTGACTCTTCCCCTCCACTTCCCTTATTACTCATCCCAACCCTCCCACTACTGCTAGACCTCCCAAAAAAAAAAAAAAGTCTAAAGTCTTCACTCTTCTATCCCTCCACTATCCTTTTCAATCGAAATAACAGACTAACATGTACACTTCTCAAATGTCATATTTCACTATACTAATTCACCACTAATCCTTTATGGGTTCCGGAGTAGCGTGCTACTCGCCGAAAAAGCACTTCAACACCCCATTAGGGGTAACAAGCGCTATATATATATGCAAACCTTTGTCCCTCTTCTATCCGTCTGCTACCCTTCTCAATCCAAATAACTGACTAACATCCACCACTCAAATTACTTTCATATTTCACTATACTAATTCAGCACTAATCCTTTATTGGGTTCCGGAGTAGCGTGCTACTCGCCAAAAAAGCACTTCAACACCCCTTTAGAGGTAACAAGCGCTATATATATATGCAAACCTTTGTCCCTCTTCTATCCGTCTGCTACCCTTCTCAATCCAAATAACTGACTAACATCCACCACTCTAATTACTTTCATTTTTCGCTATACTAATTCAGCACTAATCCTTTATTGGGTTCCGGAGTAGCGTGCTACTCGCCAAAAAAAGAAGCGCTTCAACACCCCATCAGGGGTAACAAACGTTATATAAATGCAAACCTTTTCCCTCTTCTATCCCTCTGCTATCCTTCTCAATCCAAATAACTGATTAATATCCACCACTCAAATTACTTTCATATTTCACTATACTAATTCACCACTAATCCTTTATGGGTTCTGGAGTAGCGCGCTACTCGCCGAAAAAGCACTTTGAAGCCTCATCAGGGGTAGTAAGCGCTATATAAATGCAATTACAATACAATACAATATGAACTCCATGTTTATTCAAATAGGACATATGTATGTATGTATATATGTATGTATATAAAAGCTCCAATAATTAAGGGGCACTCACGGGGTTGCTTCAGTCATACATTTATTAATGCAGACGCGTTTCAGCTATAAGCCTTCTTCAGTGCTTCAAATGTATGAACATGGCGCCTTGCATTATGTTCATTGAAATAGTACACACACCCTTCTCATTGGTGAATTCGAATGGATGGGATGGCAAACAAGAAAGGACTATGATCATATTCCTTCAATATTGGCCGCCAGGTTGGAGAGGCAATGTCTTGGTACTTGTTGTTATAATTAAATATTGACTTAGATGCCCCAATAAAACATTGTGCCTTAATAGGTAGGTACACAGTCGCTATCCTTACTTTCACATCCTGCCGCACTGTATAACAGTCCCTCCTTGCACTTATGCCCGACACAGGCTGTTTGAATGTTACTGTGCGCTGTGCACCCCTTGCCAAGCCGCTGGTTAATCTGCCAAGATAAATCCGTAGCCAGCAGTCAAATTACCGCTTGCCATGGGTTTGAATAACCCATGACCTCGATCGACGAAGCTTCTTTCAGTGACGGTTCTGGCGGCATGTTAATAAATTATGTTTCAAATCCTACCTCCAACTGGCGAACTCTTAAGGCGGCTGCCTCCAAAGATGTGAGGGTAAGACTCACATTCTACATAAAAGCTCCAACAATTAAGAGGCACTCGCAGGGTTGCTTTTTATTTAACAGAGGGGGAGATGTAGTGTCTTGCGAGTTAACAATGACGGAACCCTTTTTGCTCCTGATGAGCTCCATAGAGCTGTGACATAAGTGTTAAAGCGGAATGCAGTGAAGTCTGGTTTAGAATGTTGAGTTCGCAGTTACACGCAGATGAATAAAGATGTCTACACAGGCTGGGGAGGACACTACATATGGGACTGCTTCAGCCGCAGCTACCAAACTTAACTTTCCTCTGGCTATAAGTTTGTTGCTGAGGTGAGGGATGCAGTTTTGCTCATAATACTTAACCCAAGCTCCCCTGAAGTGATTCCAGGGTCAGTTGGCTGACCTCCTGTTTGAGCTTCACGGACAAAACAAGCTTTCAGAGGCCTCTCTCGAACTGCCCAGCTGACCAGCACCACAGTGGGAGTTTGTTTCTGATAAACAAAAACTAATGACCCCCACACCCTGTGAGGTTCTTTCCCAGGGTGTAGGGGTCATTGCTGAATTTTTCTTGTCCCTCATCACCAGGTTTTTCTTGGCAGTGACGGACAGGAAAAAAGACATTACACTGTCCACCCTAACTAGGGAGGATCGCCCGATGGACACTATTCTGTTGGGCTGTTGGAGTAGGTATTCTGTCAACACAGCCGACAGGGGCTCCGTCGACGGAATGCTTACGGACCGCCTGTCTCAAAATGAGGTTTATGGACTGAGGGTTTCGCAGGAAGGGTACTCATTCATGTTTGTGGCTGAGTACCTCGTCCGCTAAACTCTAAATGAGGCCCTATGTTATTTATTTACTTCTTTTTTTTAATTCTACACTGACTTTTTAAAATGCGATTGTAAATATTTTTCAAAATAAACGTTTTAATAATCTAAATGGATCACATCATTTTAAAAATACTGTATAATCAATATTATAAAGATCATCAGAAAGCTCTCGTAGGAACACTCTTGCTCAGTCTCAGTCAACGAGGTTCGATTTGATCCTCATCAACGTGATGACAGGATCTGATTCAGTTCCAAGACATGGATGGATTCCCAACTGCCAGGTGGCAGTGGAGACAGACTCCTCTAAGAAGCTGACTGGCTACTTGCTACCTTTTCTTGTAGCTTGCCCAGCAAGGGAGTTGTGCGATCAGCTGTTTTGTTATTTGGGCAATCACATCTGCAAGGCTAGAGGGTTCTAACACACTAGGCGTCTCAGACTCCTTTGCCCCAGTTCCCAGTCACCCTCACTGAGGAGAGAGCAGGCCCATAAGTGGCTGGTGCAGTTACTGGGGTGTAGGCAGGTGGCATTTGAGTAGAAACGTCTCTAGGTCTCTGCAGCTAGAAAGCTTTTTTTCATGGTGTCTTTGACCAGACTATCTATACAGTTCTCTGATTGCATGGTTACTGCCTCACGGGTGATTAAGAAGGCATCAGTTAAAGAGCTAATTCGCAGAGAGAAGCAACTTTTTTAGCAGCCCAAATGCCTAACATTTGTTAACAACTACTGTAAAATTAAAATGTAATAAAGGAAGTAAGACATGCAAGGCTGGTCTAAATAACTAAATGCACGTATCTCGATTCTAAAGGGAAACGAAAACTGACAAAGGAAAGAGATCTTGATTTGTCAACGTTTGTTTGTTCATGGTACTGCTTTATAAATGCTTGTACATGTTGTTCCAAGCACTGGCAAAGCCAATAATAGCCTTTGGCCATCTTGGAGTGATAAGTATAGAAAATAACCCTCCAGGATGGTCGCCACGTTGCCTACATACAATGTGAGGGCCATCGAGGAAGTATAGAAAATAACACTCCAGTATGGCTAACACATTGCCTCTACATGCAATGTAACAGTTACCTTGGAGAACTATTGGTTTTGCCAATGCTTAAAATGCAATTCAGCTAGTATTGCTAAGGCCAATACCACCAGCAGCTGCCACAGCTAGCAGGGGCATGGGGTAGATACAGCCAAGGACAGCTGAGAAGACACGAAAAGCGCCTACAGGGGTCAGCAAACCCACGAAAAGGGGAAGGAAATGAGGACTATGTTTGCCATTTAACCTTCCATGTAATGCCATGGCCCTCAAAGATAGCCCACATAACCAGTGGTAACTCTTTAAAACTACATGAGAGGGGGGCGTGGCCAACCATCATGGACGCTCGGACGTGAATCCGAACAGCTCCGTCCCAGGCCCCGCTGATGGAGTGAAAGAGGCACGAAAACCAGCACCGAAACCTGCCTAAAGCGACGCAAGTGGAGGCGAGGACACCAGAGTGTGGTTTGGAGCCCCCCGGGTGCTGCCAGATGATCGCCGCCGGGGGCTGGAAGAGATGCAGTCGAAGCGCCGCCGGGCATCCTAAAATTGCGGCCCCGGCAGAGCGCGAGAGAGGGTGTAGCTCTCCGTTATCCTGGACAGCAAGGAGAAGGTACGGGTCGAGCCCCGCCCCCCCCCCCCGAGGAGAGAAGGGCACCACCCATCCGGGAACTTCTGAAAGCACCGCTGAAAGCACCCCTGGTAATAGCGAGCACTCCCAACACCATGCGGCGGCCCCGGGTCCGGCAGCCAAGGTGAGGGGAACTCATTGATGCGGGGCTCGCAGGCGGCGGTTTGGAGGCGAGGGACATTTTGACCCCCTGGCTGGTAGCGGGGCCCCCACGAAAAGAAAAGTGTATTGAAGTCAGAAGGATGGGTGCCTGACCTCCCATAGATGTTGCCTGACCCTAAGATGGCGCCGGAAGACAGAAGCGCGAAATCGGCAAGGCGAGGGGCATCCTGATGGGCAGGGGGAGAGGCCCTCAAGCAGAGTAGACTCTTGCAGCAGGCGCTGGCTCCCACCCCAGCCACCCCGTTGTCGGAGGAGCTCCTACGAGAAGGAGAGTGAGATCGAAGCTCTGAAGACCCAGAGAGGCCTTTGGGGCCCTGATTGATGAAAAAAGAAAAAACATATATATATTACCAGGTAAGAAAAGGGTCTGAGGGAAATTTACAGACCTGCGCGGATAATTCCCCCTACCATATATATCAACAACATAGAATCCGCGGGTCCTTAGAAAAAATATATATATACACAGACAAGTAACCAGCGCAACCCAACAGGATAACAAAAATTAGGAAGTCCTATTTAAGAGGACGGAATCCCATCACCCACCGAGGTGGCATGCTTCATCATTTGGGATCTCCTCTTGGCTGCAACCTGGTGCAGCCAAGGAGCTAACAACTCCTTGCTAGTGTAAAGGAGGAGCTCGCGGATGTTTTAGTATTATCCGGGGCTAGATCTCCTAAGATCGATGGAGCATGAAACAGTGTGGTGAGAGTGCGTGATGCAGTGTATGAAATAAGTGAGTTAAAATTGACTACCAGGAGAAAATGAATTTATTAGGTATCCCGTGGTGTCAAGGGTTAAAGCAGTAAGAGCGCGGTCTGAATAAATGTACGAGCGCGCTGGTGAAAAATGCTGAGAAGGTCTACATGTTTCAGCCAATCTTGATCACAAATTGATCATGGCTTTCTTCAGGACCTAGTTGTTACTACTGCAGAACTAAGTGAGTGAAAACTATCACAAAAAGAAAATTACAGGATAATTGGAACGATACAACCAACAGTATACCTGTGTGATGCTTATAGCGGAAACTACAGGGATACGTGGTGAACACCCGTATTAAATCCTGGTTGTCACCAGATCGAGCCCGGGGTAGTGACGGACAGAGCGTTGCCTCACGCCCTGAGTTGTTACCAGGAGCGGTGGGTAGTCCTCCCGATTTAATACGGGTGTTCACCACGTATCCCTGTAGTTTCCACTATAAGCATCACACAGGTATACTGTTGGTTGTATCGCTCCAATTATCCTGTAATTTTCTTTTTTGTGATAGTTTTCACTCACTTAGTTCTGCAGTAGTAACAACTAGGTCCTGAAGAAAGCCATGATCAATTTGTGATCAAGATTGGCTGAAACATGTAGACCTTCTCAGCATTTTTCACCAGCGCGCTCGTACATTTATTCAGACTGCGCTCTTACTGCTTTTAACCCTTGACACCACGGGATACCTAATAAATTCATTTTTCTCCTGGTAGTCAATTTTAACTCACTTATTTCATACACAGCATCACGCACTCTCACCACACTGTTTCATGCTCCATCGATCTTAGGAGATCTAGCCCCCGGATAATACTAAAGCATCCGCGAGCTCCTCCTTTACACTAGCAAGGAGTTGTTAGCTCCTTGGCTGCACCAGGTTGCAGCCAAGAGGAGATCCCAAATGATGAAGCATGCCACCTCGGTGGGTGATGGGATTCCGTCCTCTTAAATAGGACTTCCCTAATTTTTGTTATCCTGTTGGGTTGCGCTGGTTACTTGTCTGTGTATATATTTTTTCTAAGGACCCGCGGATTCTATGCCCTGATTGATGCCCCCAGGGAGAAGCAAGGTCACCGGGATCGACAGATATGTGGCCCTTCGCAGGCCTCTCGTCAGGTGGACTATCTATTGGTCACGCTCCGGTCTGTGGGTAGGACGGCCCGAGCTGACCGAACGCCCTGCCCCCATATGCCACCCAAAAAGGCCCCCAATAATAAAGTCTCCAACTACTTTGCCCCACCTGGCGCAGGGGCAGCGAAGGAAGAAGAGGCGCAGCCCGGTGGCAACATGGCTCTTACTCGGGAGGATTTGCTGGCGTCCCTCAGAGACTTCAGGAAGGAGCTAAGGGAGGATATCAAGACGGATATGGATGCTTCCTTTGACGCGTTCAGAGCGGAGATGAGGGTGAAGTTGGTGGCCTTACAGGCCGATGTGGACTCGGTAGGAACGCGCACCCTAGACCTGGAAGCGAAATGCCATGAAGCCCTTGGAAGAGAGCACCGCAGAGCTTCGCGGCCAGCTACGAGCATCTGCGCTCAAATGTGAGGATTTAGAGAACCGCTCCTGACGGGACAATATAAGTGTCAGAGGCCTGGAAGAAGGCTGTGAGGGCCCCGATCTAGAGGCATTCATGGTAGGCCACTTCTCCACTGTCCTCGGAGATGGAAACCGAGAGGTGCAACTGGAGCGGGTACACAGAGTGGGGCCGAGGCTGCCCGGGGATGACGGGAGGCCAAGAGACGTGCTAGCAAAATTCAGCTCTCTCAAAACGAAAGAATTGATCCTTCAAAAAGCAAGAAGTACAGACAAAGTAACATTCCAAAACATCTCATGCTCACTCTTCCAGGACGTGGCTCAGGCTACATTAACGCAATGACAGCAGTTCCGGCCGATCACAGAAGTCCTGCGTGAACGTTGCATAAAATACAGCTGGAGCTAGCCCTTTGGCATCGCCTTCCAAATGGACAATAAGCATCTCCACTGCACAGAGATGGAGGAAGCGGCGGACCTCCTGGGAATCAGACTTCCCTCCCCGAAACAAGCGACAACATCGAGAGATGATGAAGGGGAGCAACCGAAGGAGCGATGTGGTGGCGGCCCATGGTGGACGACTGGACGAGGGGGCAAAAAACACTGGAATGAAGGTGGGAGAGCCTAAGGACTTCTGCTTGGTCTCACGCATTCTATGCTATGCAGCCTAGACTTCACTAGACATGGTAAGGGGGGATGCGGTAGAGAGAAGAATGGGGGAAAGGCCCCACAATTGACGCATCAGGTGCCGAGACTCTTACTATGATAGTCACTCTGCGTCTTTTGATCCTGTTAAGGCTAAGGTTTGTGGGTAATTGAAATTTTCACAAGAGTAAGCACGTAAGTGCCCTAACAAATTGGTAAAGGGGTCTCTGGGAGCGGAAGTGGGCTTGCTTCTAGAGTTGTTCACAGTGAGGCCTTCCTCTGGGATGGAAGACCCCACAACTCACAGTTCTTGTTTATTCTCGTTTCATATGTTATGTTAATGTTAATGTTAATGAGACTTATTGAGCGCATGAATACCCGGAGGTGTCTTGGCGCTATTGACTGCGGTCTTCCCCCCCAGGAAATCAGTTCTGGAAAAGCCATGTTTTAACTTTTTTCTAAAAATGGTGAGGGAGGCAGCTCCTCTGAGCTCGGCTGGTAGTGTGTTCCACAGTTTTGCGGTACCGTAAGAAAGACTTTGGCCGCCCCAACCTGTGGTGCGTATTCTTGGTACTCTCATAAGTCTTGCGCCTGAGGACCGCAACTGTCTGGACGGTTGGTGCCAGACAAATAGATTTTAAGAGATAGAGGTCCTGTGTTGTTCAGAGCTTTAAATGCTAAGCAGAGAGCCTTAAACTCGATTCGCTTAGCCACTGGAAGCCAGTGGAGTCAGCAAATTTCCTTGGAGATTGAGTCATATTTGGGGATGTTTCCCAACATCCGAGGAGCTGTGTTTTGAATTGTCTGAAGTTTTTTAAGAAAATGCTTACGCATACCAAGGTAGAGACCATTGCAATAGTCCAGTTTAGCCTGGACCAGTGCAGTAACTACCAACTTTCTGGAATCCATAGGAATGTATGGTATGATTTTCTTTAGTTTTTTTATCAGAAAGTCGGAGGCGGTGACGATAGCATTAGTCTGATGCGATAGTGCTAGCTTGGTATCAATCCACACTCCTAAATTTTGGGCCTTTTGCACAGGTTTGGGTGCTTCGCCCATCTCTGCCGGCCATCAAAGATTGTCCCATCTAGGTTTTAAATCACTGAAGATTATAATTTCGGTCTTTTCAGAGTTAAGCTTCAGGCAATGCAATCCCATCCATCTATTGACTTCTCTCATACAGTTCTGAAACTATAGGGTGGGCGCAGCTTGTTTTCTATATGCTGCTACGACTCATCATGGTGTTCATTCAATTGATGTCTCTGGCAGGGCCACGGGGGGGGGAATGGGGTGGGGAGATGGGTTACCTATGGGGAGATTGGGGTGGGGGCTGCCAGAAGGGGGTGCCCACACAATGATAAATGGCGGTTAATTGCCTATTCTGGAATGTTAGGGGTCTTAACTCCCCTAACAAGAGACAGAGCCTGTGGAAATTTTTAACCGACCAGATCATGATAGCCGCTCTGCAGGAAACCCAAGCGACTATTCTTTTTTCTCCCACTCCCACAGAACCTACTCCAGAATAGACCACATCTTTCTCAGCCAATCCCTTCTATACACAGTCGCTGGAACTAGGTTTCATCCGATCTGCCTCTCAGATCATGCCCCTCTGGAGATAGTACTCGATTGGCCAGCCCCGCGCCCGAAACACAGGAGATGGTACTTCCCCAACTTCCTCAGTAGGGATAGACTCCTCAGGGACGAACTAAGGAAGGCAATCACAGAGTACTTTAACACCAGCTATCCAGCCCTCAAATCTTACGCAAACAACTGGGACGCCTTTAAGGCGGTTATTAGGGGCAAATGCATAGAGTTAGCCACCACGCTTAGAAATCAGCAGAAGGGGGAGAGACTCCTGTTAGGAGGGGAACAACAATCTGCAGAACAAACACACCAAGAGAGTCCGTCGATCCAAACCCACCGCAAGGTCACGTCCCTAAAGGGTAAGCAAAAGGCCATATACACCAACAGAGCAGAGAAATCTATTCTAAGGCTTCAAGCCCGGGGCTACAAAAGTGGCAATAAAATAGGTACCCTACTGGCACGGCAGTTGAGGGCAAAACAAGAAAAAGAATATATCAAACAAATAGTGGATGACGCAGGCGTCTCCCATCTTAGCGAGGAGGGTAAAGCAAACTCCTTCGGGAATTTTTACCGTAACCTCTACACCGCCGACCCGCTGGAGGCCCAAGCCCAGGAGAGTTATCTGGGGCCCCTCAATCTGCCTCAGGTCTCGGCCCACACCAATGATGATCTTAGTCGCCCCTTCACCGGGGAAGAGGTCCAGAAGGCGATAGACTCGGTGAAACTACGGAAGGCCCCCGGCCCGGACGGGCTAAATGCTCAATTCTATCGTACCTTTGCACCCGAGCTGACTCCCCATCTGGTGACCCTTTTTAATGACATAGCAAATGCCCAAAGGGTGACCGTTATACCCAAACCAGGGAAGGACCCTAAAGCATGTGCCTCATACAGGCCCATCGCACTTCTGAATCTTGACGCGAAATTGTACTCTAAAATACTGGCCACCCGCCTTGAAAATGTCCTTCCCACTATAATCGATCCCGACCAATCGGGGTTTATTAAGGGAAGGCAGACCCACGACAATTTGCGGTGAATAGCTCACATAATTGAGAAGGTACAGAAGAAGGGCATTCCCGTGGCCCTCCTTTCACTAGATGCGGTAAAGGCCTTCGACCTTGCCGGATTGACTTGCCTTTTCTGCTGCGAACACTGAGACGATTCGGTTTCAGTGAAACCTTTATTGGTATGGTGCGGGCCAATTATCACTCTCCCAGGTCCCAAGTCCTCATAAAAGGGGTGGCCTCCGACTCTTTTGCACTCTCGCGGGGAACACAGCAGGGTTGCCCTCTGTCCCTCATGCTCTTTGCTCTCAGCATTGATCCCCTGGCAGAGCGGATCAGGGCAAACCCAGATATAAGAGGGGTTACATTTGGCACCGACGACCACAAGATCTCCCTCTTTGCGAACGACGTCCTGCTTCCCATCACTGATCCGCTGAACTCGCTGCCCGCCATACAAGCAGAGCTTGATCGCTTTGAATTAGCCTCCGGTTTTAAGGTGAACCTCTCAAAGTCATTTCTGCTCAACTTAACTCTGTCTGGAGAGGTGATAGGGAGGATAAAAGTGACCTCCCCTTTCTGCTGTACAGGCAATGACATCACATATTTGGGGGTTAAGCTTACCCCTAAAATAGCCGATTTCTATAAGGCCAATTACCCGCCCTTGTTGCATCAGATTACAGCGGATCTGAATAGATGGAAAGCTGCCTTCACCTCTTGGATAGGGAGAATCAATGCAATTAAGATGAATGTCCTCCCCAGGTTACTCTATCTCTTTCAAGGACTACCGGTGCCGGTGGACAGGGAATTATTCATAGATCTGAAAAAGTTCATCACTAAATTCATATGGCAGGGACAAAGAGCCCGTCTATCCTACCGAGTGTTAACCAGATCGCGAGCAGAGGGAGGCTTAGCCCTTCCGGACTTCTGGGGGTATAACAGAGCTGCCCAGCTCCATGTGCTGACGGAATGGTCCCTCAGAGAGTCAGAAAAACATTGGCTCCACATGGACCGACAAATAGCAGGCAGGACCATCTGGGATCTCTTATGGTTAAAGAAGCAGCATAGGCCCCCAAACACTTACTTCAGCACCCCCGCTTCCACCACTCTGTTGGTATGGGACCTTCTTACAAAAGCACTGTCCCTGACAACCTTCCCATCACCCTACACCCCCATTCACTTCAACCCGGAGTTCCCCCCGGTACTGCGGGAGGGGCCATTTAGGAAATGGAGAATAGGGGGTTGCCTTATGATCTCTCACCTATACAAAAAGGGGAACTCCTGACGTTTGAGGAATGCGCCAAAGCATTCCAGTTACCACCCACAGAAGGCTACCATTACACACAGCTCAAACATTGGGTGCAGCAACCCCAGGTGCGGCTGGCCGCGACCAGGGACCTGCTCCCAATTGAGAAATTTGCACAGTCAGGGGCATCCACCAAGGGGACTATCTCTTTTCTGTACTCCCTCATAAGGGCGCTGAGCCCACAGTCGACCCCGAGACACAGGACTTTCTTGAACTCTACTCTTTCCAAGCCGCTGGTGGAGAAACAATGGAGCCGCTTGTATAAGGATATTGCCAAACACAACCGCTGTATGCACTTGAGAGAGGCTCACTATAAAATTATGTATGACTGGTACATGCACCCCCAGAAATGACACAAAATATTCCCTAACCCTACGGACAGGTGCTGGAGGGGATGTGGGCTCTTGGAAGACTTCCGACACATCTGGTGGGACTGCCCCTCTATTCAGCCATTCTGGAAGGAGATACTATCACAGATCAAACTGATACTAGGATACCCCATCCCGGACACCATAGACCACACTCTCCTGGGGATCCGGGACCCGATTCTGAAGCGGCAAACGTATGGGGATCGCTCCATCATGTGGTTGTGCCTGGGCGCCGCTAAGATGGCTATTGCAGCGGCCTGGAAGAAGACGGAGGCCCCGTCCATCACGCACAGGCACGCTACATTGTGGCGAGCGTTAGCACTAGAGCGGTTGACAGACATAACAAAGGGTTCAAGAAATGGGTTCGGGTACATCTGGCCCCCGCTGGTGGAATATCTGTCAGAGGGTTTGCCCTTATTCGCATGTAGCCCCAGACTGCGAGCACTTCACCTTTTTCACATTTAACTGAAGGGGGGCACGCTTTAGGCGAGCATACAGTGAGGGAGAACTGACCCTAGCCCCCGCCCACGGAACCACCCCACCACTCGGCCTGCTTTGGAACATAATCACCATGATACACTAGTTCGGTTCACACTTAGTTTTTCTTTTTTTAAATTATTTTTGGTTTTAGTTTTTCCTCTTTTTTGCTTGCCTTTCTTAGGGCTTAAAGTTGGGGTAGGATGCACAAGTGCACCTTAGCAAAGGTCCCACATCAGGGCAATTTGGTAAATGGTGCAATGCACGATACTAAAGGTGTAGATTGGGACACACTAGTACGGATACCTATCGGGCTGAGACCTTGTTAACAAGCTGTGTGTACCTGGGGGATATCTGTAACTCTTGGCCTGTATACTGTACTTGTTGCAACTACAATATTTTTCTCTGTATTGGTATAAAATTCAATAAAAAGATTTTGAAATAAAACTACATGAGAGACAATGGCTGAAGGGGGCTGACTGAAAGTCCACTTTCTGTGTGTATATACTCTAAAGTATATGTCGTAAAATATTGACAAAATGATGTAGCCTAGAGAAAGCTAAAGCTCACTGTAGGCAAGATCTAAAGATGGCCTTAAAAATAGTGGTGTGTAAAAACACCGATATGGACAGAGATTTGACTTAATGCCTTCACAATTCTGTTTACTATGAGGGAGCTTTTTGACTTAGAAGATTTTCCCTCTTGCCATTATTTAACATAAATGAGGATTAATTGGGACCATACCAAAAAATGCTTCCTTGAGAAGCACACTTACCCAGCCCAGCTCCATAGCCTTCTGTACATGACCCCCCCAACATCCAGCAGAGCACATTAGACAGTTGTACTAAAATGCAGAGCAGACAAAAGGATTCAAGAGATACTCCTGCAGTTGTTGGTAAATTAGGTAAAAGTCACCTATTGAAATAATGAAATGCGCCAGGCATCAAGTAATTTGCTTCAGAACAAAGTTTTGTGAATCTGACCCGTAGATTTCAATAAATATTTGCATTATTTGGCAACATAATTGAAGCTTTATTCGATTTATATTATTGGTGTAATTCACTTGTTTTGTCTACGTAAGCGTGTTGTGATATAATAGCATGAATTGTTTTGGATTTGAAAAAGACAAAGAATAAAAAAGACATACAGAAACTTTCAACAATTCTCACAGTAGCCAAACATTTCATAGCATATGCATGCTTCCATGCTAGGTGAATACACAGGGCACAAGTCCTAAAAAAGAAGCGGGGGACTAACCAGGTTAGGCAGTATGCAAGTGAAATCATGACGCGTGCCATCACAGTGCATGATGTCACGACGCGTGACATTGCACGTGACATCACAGGAAGTGACCTCACTGGAAGTGACATCATAAGAAGTGGCATCAGAAGAAGTGACATCAGATATTAAGACCTCACACATGTTTATCAGGTATATCATGATTACATTTGAGCGCATTATGAGATTTAACAAATGAGATTTTGCGTCGGGGTTGTGCCAAAAACGTGGCGCAATCCCGACGCTAAATCTGGGCCTCAACTAATACATTTATTTTTTTAAACCCTGCCACAAAGAAATTCGCAACAGGGAGAAGCATGGCAGTAGATCTGTTATGCTTAATTGGTTGCAAAGTCTACATTTTAAAATATTTGATTGGGTTAAGGCATCTGCTGAAAAGGTGCCCAGTAAATCTCAGGGAATAGTAATAATGGTGAGATAACTCTGGAGTTTAACACATTTGTTGGAGAGATCTGTGTTTTGTGAAGTCCCAGATTTGAATCAAAGTAGTATAAGGTTGATGTGTCTCCTGCAAAGCACATCACGTACCATGCAGATGACAGATTTTTATTTTATGTCGATAGGAAAGTGGGTTACTGCTTTCAACACAGAGATCCTTTTGTTACCTGCAGTTCATAAATTGTAATTCTTTGTAATATAGCACAGTGAGCTATGAAGGACATGTGACTTCTACACCTTGTAACCCTGTCTCATGTAACTCATCTTGTACATTGATTTCCACATGTACATGATTTATTGTCAATGTATAATGTGTATGTTACGTAAAGAGCTCTGACATCCTGCATTGCGTTGTGTAGCGCTATAAAAGAAATAAAATAGTGCTATTGAAATTGCTATTTGTGTAAATACTGGGACAGACCAACACACCTGGCATTCTTACAGTGCATGTGTCTGTCTCTTATATACAAAGACTAAACAAAGGCAAAAGCTTGCCTCTCTTAAGTACCTGTGAAGAGATAACAAGCTGTGTGCCTTTGTTTTTCGTCAGTGGCATTTACATTTAAGTGTGAGGTTCCAGGCGGCCTACCAGTCAGGATATTCAAACAAAAGGAGGCTTAATTGCCCCTTAACTTCGGCCTAGCTGGAGGTGAAAAAAAGCTGGCTGCCTGCATGTTGCTGCTGGTAATGGAAAGCAGACAACGTACAGGTCCCGTGTCCCGGTGTCTGAAAATTACACCGGGACAAGTTCAGCATATTTCTGTGGGGCCCAACTTCTTGGCAGGGGCGACCGCGTCCACCCTGTGAAAATAGTGGGTGGACGCTGTGTACCTGCGTGTACCCCCGACTTGTGCCGTGTGAATTCAATACACCATAATTCGGAGAGCAGCCACTACGGCCCTCAGTACAGCAGCCCAGTACTCATAAACAGTGTATACAAGTAACTAGGGAGTGGGGATAATCTAGAGCATTATGAGTTGGACTCTGAGGGTCCACTATGAAATGAGGACTTACCAGGACAAGCAGTAGGTCTTAGTCTGATTCTCCTGGAAATCCCACCACCACCACCACCACTCACCACCCCGGACTTCAACATGGAGATTTCAGCTGCTTCCATCTGCCAAAATCTTTGTCTGAAAGTAAAGAGATTTGTGGTGTTTTAATTCTGATGGACCAGTAACTCCAGATACAAGCCCATTGTAATTAACAGGCCACTCATAATGAGGACTTACGTTTTCTGTTGACTATTTTCAGTATGATATTTCTGAAATGAATGATACACTCCTTAAAGCGGCAGAGGCCACCCAAATGCCCAGCATGGCAAATGCACTTTTTAAAATCTCCTCTCTCTCCCAGTCAGTAAGCCAGATCGTTAAATGTTACTGCAGTGAGCACTACTCCCTTGTATGCACGCTGAGATCACCATCCTGTTTTAGGCATGACAAGAAACAAAAGCATGACGTCAACTATGACAGCAGCATCCAATGCCCTAAGTCAGCTGTCAAAACCGCTTGAAGAGAAGGCACACATAAGCTTTTGTAGAACTACTCGGTTATTTTGAATCAGCATGTTTTAGCACTCAGTCCTTTACAGAAACAGTTAGTGTAGTGAATTGGTAAGAATTGTAAATTAGAATTAGAAATACCTCAACCTCCTGATCCGCCTACCCAGTGCTTAATTTGTGCCGGTGCTTTCCGGTGCTCAGCACCGGCACCTTTTTATCAGGGCCGGGTCTAAACTGCCTCTGCCAAATTACAATAACGACACGACTGCACTGCAGTCTGCACGTCATGGTCAAAGTAAATTAAATATAATTGCCTAACTGCAGTGTCGTCTGCTCACTTCACAGACAGTCTCCAGAATCCTCCGTCGGTGAAGAAGTGTGTTTCTCTGCAGGGCTGCTGATACAGCGAGCCGATAAATCCATATCCATGATGCAAATTAATTTGCTTTCAGAGTTGCTGGTGGTGGGCGGGCCACTGATTGGGCTGTATTTGGTTCTATAGGGGAGGGGGCTGCGTGCCGTGCGTAAACTTTTTAATTCCAGGGACACACCCCAGCACACACGCACTGGACGAGTCACCAGCACCAGTTAACGTCGAGGCGGGCACTTTGAAGCAGCATCAGGCCTCTTAATAAGTCAACGCCACCAGCAGTAACCGCAGTAAGTAATAAAAAACAATGCTGCTGCTTTTACTGGCTCGAGGTGACGATCACCTGAACCGAGGCGGAGGCCCCAGCAATCATGCCACTTGCATCGGGCGGGGCACCATGTGCAGTGCTATGCTCTCCTCCGAGGCTGCCGGAAGCGCAGGGCCTTGCCCTTAATTTAACCCCTGTCTACTAAAGTGTATACTTACTTTTACTTGGCTGGCAGTGCTCAAAAGAAATGAAAAATCCTTGAAAGCCAAAGGGATTAAAAATAAAGGTGTGATAATCTTTCAGGAAATGTGATTTGCATGGTGTGGGAAGAGCCACCAGCAGTAACCGTGGCGCATACAGTCAGTAAATAATAAAATCCAATGCTGCTTTTACTGGCTCGAGTTGACAGTCACTTGAACCGAGTCAGAGGCCCCAGCAATCATGCCACCGGCGCCGGGTGGGGCACCGTGTGTATTGATAGGACACAGCGCAAAGAATCGTTCTGGTCACATACATGTGACACAAACAGTGTGCAGCCAAATCATGTCTCAACTGTCCCTGATTTCCAATGTCCCCAAGTTACGCACTCTTCTATGTACAACACTCCCTGGTTGAGATGACCTTTCGAAAATAAGAATAATCCCTGCACAGCCCCCTGCAGCTGGCTGTAAATCCATTTGTGCCACATCAAGCACAGTAAAGAATACTTTTAAGCATGAGTGGCCTTCAGAAGCACATTTGCTAACTGACTTATTATGAGAACGGTGCTGCGAATAAAAGACACAACTCAACAATGCCTTGACTGTAGGTAGGTCGCTCCCCCACCACACAGCTCCGTCTGTGTGCCCTGCTGCTGCCCCTGATTGTGCTCGTTTTTCCTTTCTGTGCCCCCTTGCTGCCCCTGATTGTGCTCGTTTTTTTCCTTTCTGTGCCCCCTTGCTGCCCCTGATTCTGCTCGTTTTTTCCTTTCTGTGCCCCCTTGCTGCCCCTGATTGCGCTCGTTTTTCCTTTCTGTGCCCCCTTGCTGCCCCTGATTGTGCCTCGCTTTTTCCTTCTGTGCCCCCTTGCTGCCCCTGATTGTGCTCGTTTTTCCTTTCTGTGCCCCCTTGCTGCCCCTGATTGTGCTCGTATTTTCCTTCTGTGCCCCCCTTGCTGCCCCTGATTGTGCTCGTTTTCCTTTCTGTGCCCCCTTGCTGCCCCTCATTGTGCTAGTTTTTTCTTTTCTGTGCCCCCTTGATGCCCTGATTGTGCTCGTTTTCCCTTCTGTGCCTGTTTCCCGCCGCTGCGCCCTGCGGCCCCGCCCCTCACTGCCCATTCGCTGCCCCATTCCCTGCTCCTCCCTCCCACCTCCCCATTTATGGCGGCCGCTGGCGCGCCAAAGGCGCGCCTAAGGCAAGCCCGTCTGCGCCCGTCCGCGCCGTGACCGCGCCCAGCGCCAGACCCCCTGGTCCGGGCATCCCCGCGCCCGCCACATCAACAGACGCCGATACAACGCCAGCACCCTCCACGCACTCAACCCCGGAAAAGATCACGCCTGCTACCAGGCCACCCCGAAGCGCACCCAAGGGCCCTTCACCTGCCGGAACTGCAGCTTCGCCAGCACCCGCCCCGCCAAACCACCGCCCAGGAAAGAACCCAACTACCTCAGATGCATCCTCCTCAACACCCTCTCCGCCCGCAAACACGCCATCGAACTCTGGGACCTTCTCGACTCAACCTCCCCAGACGTCGCATTCCTGACGGAGACCTGGCTGAATCCCGCTTCAGCCCCCGACATCGCCATTGCCATCCCGGACGGATACAAGATCACCCGCAGGGACCGCACCAACGGAGTCGGAGGAGGCATCGCCATCGTCCACAGGAACACCCTCAGAGTCTCAACCAACACCGACGACACCCTCAGCACCGCCGAACACATGCACTTCCAGATCCACACCGATCCCAACACCACCCTCAGAGGAACCCTCATCTACAGACCCCCGGACCCCGACCACAGTTCAGCGATTCCATCGCTGACTTCGTCAGCACACACACCATCGCCTCCACGGACTACATCCTCCTCGGGGACCTGAACTTCCACCTCGAGAACAACAAGGACACCAACTCCACCACCCTGATCGACAACCTCGCCACCCTCGGACTCAGACAGCTCGTGACTACACCCACCCACGCCGCCGGCCACACGCTCGACTCCATCTTTTCTGCAAGCCCACACGTCTCCTTCAACCACACCTCCGAACCCCACTGGACTGACCACCACTGCATCCACTTCACCTACAGGAAGCCCACCACGCACCACCGCACCGAACAAATGCCTCGCCGCTGCTGGAGCAGAGTCACGGAAGACCAGCTAACCACAACCCTCGCCCTGAGCCCACCCGCCGAACCCTCCGACCCCGACACCGCCGCCCGCAACCTCAGACAGTGGATCGACGACTGCGCCAACACCCTCGCCCCGCTCAAGAATCCGCCCAACAGCCACACCAGCAAGAAAGCCACCTGGTTCACCGAAGACCTCCAGGCCTCCAAACGAACATGCCGAAAACTGGAGAAGATCTGGCTCCACGAACGGACAGCGGACAGCTACGCCGCCCACAAGAGCGCCACCCGCAGTCACCATCACCTCATCAGATCCGCCAAAAGGGCCTCACTCAAAGACCGCCTAGACAACAATGCACACAACAGCAAAGAGCTCTTCAACATCGTGAAGGAACTCTCCAACCCCAGCTCCAACACCAATGACATCCAGCCGTCGCAAGACCTGTGCGACTCACTGGCCACCTTCTTCCACCGCAAAATCGCCGACATCCACGACAGCTTCAACACCACGACCGCCCCGGCAACCACCGAGACCACTGCCCCCACAACCACCAACCGACTGCTCTCCTGGACCAACATCAACGACGAGGACACCAGCGAGATCATGAACACCATCCACTCCGGTTCACCGCTAGACCCGTGCCCTCACCACATCTTCAACAAAGCCAGTACAGCCATCGCGCCCCATCTCCGGAAAATAATCAACATCTCCTTCGAGACAGCAACCTTCCCGGAAAGCTGGAAGCACGCCGAGATCACCGCCTTACTCAAGAAACCCAAGGCAGACCCCAAGGACCTGAAGTACTGGGTTTTATTGGACCCAGCAGTGCCAGGGAACACACCCAATGACCTCGAGTTCTTCCTGTCTCAGACTACAGAAACACAGAGTCTTCTTGGTGGCTTCAAAGATCAATTTATTGGCTGCAGCCAGCAACAGGTATCCTAGAAGTACAACACGGTGTATGTTCTCAGGAGACTGCTCCCTTTCATGGAAACCAGCTATCTCTTTTATACAGAATATTATGCTTTAGGCAAACATTCCTTATTTTTACAGTGGGTCATTCACATATTTCTTACAACAAAACAAAGACAGATTCATGATGACAAGCCCATTTTCAGTTTGTCCAGCCCACAACCAAATACCCAGTGAGGCCCAACACCTGCAACAGATATAATCTGGACCCCTAATAAAACCGGGCACCTCCTCCTCGTAAAGCAGGTCATAAAGAAAGAGCAGTGACAGGTGTGAATAAGATTTAGATATAGATGTGTGCAATGAAGGGTTTATGGCATGCTGCACCTGGGCCCCTAATCTCGATCGGCCACTGGGAACTAAAACTGGCCGAACAGGTTCTGGCTCTGGACAGTGGAGTCAGCTTGCCCAGGTCACTGAAAGTGTACGTGTCCCCTAAGGCGCGTTTTGGCTTGAGACATTGCCTTATGTGAGGGCAACCACAAAATGGCTGCCGTACACAAAATGGAACCCGAGGGTTCACAAGGGAATCGTTAATATTAGAGTGATCCCGTCACTCGAATATGACGCAAATACTCAGATATAGCATACCTGTCATTACCGGTCTGCTGATACCAAAATCGTCATGTTACAATGATGTTAATGACACAGGTCCAGAATTTTCAGTACCACAGACCCTCCTTTTGCCCTTACATAGGCAATTTACTTACACTCATGCTAATCTGAGTCTAGGTCTATGTTCATGAATTCATTGAGATGTTGCTGTAGCATCATCCTATTACTTAGCTCGTCCCTTGATACAGGTTTCCTTACACATGATGTAACACATAGGCCGCATATGGCAGGAACACACTGTATGCACAGACAAAACAGGAAAAGGATGGCTAGAAGTATCCCAATGACCATCAGAACTTTCCATCCCCAGGTGGATAACAGTTCCCAGAACCATCCCATCAACGACCAGTCTCCTTCATCTACATGGATGGATTCAGAGATCCTATGTAGTTTGGAGATGGCCTGGTACACTGTTGGAGCATTATCTGGAATGAAAATGTAACAACTGGATTGGATCACTCTACATACCCCACCACGGTCTGCAAGTATGATGTCTAACGCGACCCTGTTCTGCAGGGTCATAAGGCGGTCCGACTGTAGCTCAGCAGTCAAATTATTAAGGGCACCGACAGTTTCGACTATGGTGGATTCAACCACTCGCGTCAATTGCCTCACATTCCTGTTGTTAGCCATAGGTCCCCAGAACGGCAGAAAACCCCTAAAGAAGTCTCCCGCTTCTTGTCCTGCAGTGTCTTCCTTGCTGAAGACACCCCTAATTCTTCTTATCTTATGGTAATCTGCCGCAGCTGTGTAGGTGGGAGGCAACAGGAATGAAACGAAGCATGTGCCCGAGAAGTCAGGGGCAACCACGTGTAGGCCCTATCATGGCAGATAAAGTAGGTACCCCTAGCTGCTAAGAACAAAGGGGAAGTCTGAGACGCAAAAATATACGTTTCAGTGCAGATACTCTTCTGTAACTGAGCTCTTGGATTCTTGCCATTACCTTGCAGACATAGATGACCCTGATGGGGTACAATCCAAATTGGAGCGGATCTTTTGCTTGCTGGTTCTCGCTCAGACTCGCTCCATATCCAGTCACGTTCCATCCAATATACGCTAGTGTCTCATCTTCCGGGATAGTTTCGTAGGAACTAGTTCCCCTTATCATGTCGACTATCCCCTTAACTAGAGCACTATTCTTTGGGTTGTCTTTGACGGAACGTAGGGGGTGGATTTCGCGAGCATAGATGAACATCGTTCGGTATGCCCACACAGAACCATTGTAGCTGAATGGCAGCACTAGGTAGGGAATACCTTTCTCAGTAGTATGAGGCATAAGGCCACACACCCAACAGTTGGTTCTGTTCACTACTAGCTGGTGTTGGTGTAAGAGCTGAACAAAGGAGTTGTTCATAAACTCTAATCTTCTAACGGACTCGTGTTCAGGTAGAGGGTGAAAAGAATGTGAGGAGATAGTAGAGGAAGGCAAGGGCTGTACAGTGGGTGCAGATGTCACTTGAAAAGAGAATATGATATACCCCACTAAAGACATCATTAGACTAAGTAAAATACAAAGACACATAATTAGAAAACATTTTCTGCTCATGGTTGCACATATTTTCCTCTTGATACTTATTCTTTCAACAGGTCTCTCCATCTGAAAAGGCTCCATCCTCTAACGTGCTGTTCGCGGCGGTTGGTTTTCTTCACTTGAGAGTGTTTCTGAATGTCCCAGGGAACGCCCTAGAGCAAACCAGACCCGTAGACCTTGTGTCCGCAGGCTACACACTCAAGTCTTTTCACCACGACCCTACAGCTGAACCCGGATGGTGGTTCAAAAACAGGTTTTCGGATGGGAGGACCAAAATTTCATTTTATTTGTCCATGACTCTCGGTCGCAAGTTATAACGGCTTTTTCCAGGCAATGTCTGGTCGCAAAACAAAAGTTCAGGCTCAGTAGTGTCCAATCGAAGTGGTGATGGTATTGCTCTTTGGAGAAGATCGTCACTTTCTCGCTCAGAATTTGTCCCTGTGACGCGTGCGTCACTAAAAGGCAGAAAACGAGGCACTGTTTCAGTTTCCGAGTCAGCAATTCCCTCCTGGACCCACCGGTCATATGGTAGAGGCAAAGGGACCCTCTTACAGTGTACGCCGTGGATCCAGTTTTTCTTCCCTTGTACTCGCACTGCAGATCTTGTGGACAAAATCACCAAATAGGGGCCAATCCAGCGGGGCTGATCGTTCTTTGTCCGCTGAAAGTTCTTGATTAACACCCACGATCCGGGATTGATTGCATGCCCTGGATCTTTAGAAGCCTGAGGCAGTGTATTATGAACCTGTTGGTGTAAAACACGCAATTTAGCCGTCAAATCATGCAAGTAATCAAGCAGTACAGGGTGTTCAATCTCGCTGAATTTCGTTGGCCTTGGCACTCCCATATGTTAGCCGGGCGACCAAACACTATCTCATGAGGACTAAGTCCTACTCGGGAATGTACGGTCATCCTAGTTGACAATAGTGCTAATGGCAACGCATCAGGCCATTTAAGGCCAGAGCTTGCTTGTATCTTGGCCAGTTTTAGTTTAAGAGTGCCATTATAGCACTCAACTAATCCAGCTGATTGGGGATGATTTGCAGCGTGAAATTTCTGCCGGATTCCTAAACCTTCACACACTCGTTTCATCACTTGACCCACAACAGGGCCCGCAACATACATTCGACTCATCACATCTCTTGCTGTTTCTTTCGCAACTTCATCAGCAAACATATTACCGCGACCAACGTCGTCAGTGATCTTCTTATGTGCACTGCATTTCACAATCGCGACTTGCAATGGCAAAGTAAGTGACTCCAGGAGCTCATTCACCAATTGACCATGCTGTATTTTCGTACCGTGAGACGTGAGGAACCCACGTTCCTTCCACAAGCGTCCAAAACTATGGGCCACACCAAACGCATACTGGCTATCGGTATATATGGTCACTTTCATTCCTTTTGATAATACACACGCTCTCATAAGTGCAGTCAACTCTGCTGCTTGAGCTGAATTATGTGGGATACGTGCAGTTTCAACAATCGTATGTAAAGTCGTGACAGCATATGCCGCAGTCGTATCACCATTCGGAAGCTTGAAGCATGACCCATCCACCCATAAGGTACCATCACACTTTACAAGAGGAGTGTCCCTAAGATCTACTCTCCCTTTCGTTTCTTCTTCTGTCCTAAGAAAGCAATCATGCTGTTCCGGAACATCTGTCTTTGTTATAATTGGCAACAATGTAGCTGGGTTCAGCGTGTTGCATTTTCTTATGTGCACATGGCTCGCTAAAAGTGTCAACTCGTAACCTGACAATCGAGCACTAGTTAAGTGCTGTGTCTTGGTCCTGTTTAACAAAATATCCACTGCATGTGGGACCATCACGACCAGCGTATTATTCATCACCAAACCAGCAGACTGTCGAATAGAAACAGCTGCTGCCGCTGTGGCTCTCAAACAACTCGGCAACGCTCTAGCTACCGGGTCCAAAATCGACGAGAAATATGCACATGGACGTTGCTTGTCCCCAAAAGACTGTGTTAACACTGATAATGCACATCCTTCTCTCTCATGGACATACAGCGTAAAGGGCTTGCTGTAGTCGGGGGTACCCAACACAGGAGCCGAACACAATGCATCACGCAATTCGGAAAAACTTTTCTGACAATCTTCGGACCAAGGAAGGGGATTCGGCGTGTCTTTATAGGTCAATGCTACCAAAGGTTTAGCCATCAATGAAAAATTCGGTATCCATTGTCTGCAATAGGATGTAATACCTAAGAAAGCAAGCACTTCTCTCTGTGTCATTGGCACACTTAATTTTGCAATTGCCTGAATTCTTTCTGGGGTCAATCTTCTTCCCTCTTTCGATAAGAGGTGACCTAAATAGGTCACTTCTTGTCGACAATACTGTAACTTGGAAAGAGACACTTTGTGGTGTAAATCAGACAAATGAGGCAACAATGACAAAGTGGCTTCTTTACAAATCTCCTTAGTATCTGCAGCAACTAACAAATCATCGACGTACTGTAGAAGGGTAGCGCCATCAGGTAACACAAGAGTGTCAAGCTGAGACTTCAGAGCCTGACTATAGATAGAAGGACTTTCACAAAAACCTTGAGGAGCTCTCTGAAATCGGAAGCTTCGGCCTCCTAAACAGAATCCAAAAATATCCCTGCTCTCTACGGCAATAGGGATGCTGAAGAAAGCATTCTTCAAGTCAATCACCGAGAACCAAGTGGCTGAGGCTGGAATCATTGTCAGTAAAGCAGTGATATCGGGAACGACTGGAAACTGTGGCAGAACTATCTTGTTTACCTCTCTAAGATCAATCACAAACCTGTAAACAGGTGGCTGAGAAGAGTCAGTACGCTTCAAGACAGGTAAAACAGGACTATTGCAAACATTACCTCTTGTCTCTTCAATTACATTTTTCTCAATCAAATCATAAATGATCGCTAGCAACGCTTTTTCACCTTCATTAGAGATCTTGTATTGGGGAATGCGCGGCATTTTAACATTGGCTTTCAACGTTACAACATATGGCGGTATTTCCAAAAGACCTACATCATTGGGACCAGTAGCCCAAAGAATATCAGGGAGAAACGACAATTCTGTTGGAAGTTTGTCCTTTGACAAATATATTGGTGAAACCACTGTCTTACCCAATGTGAGTTGTACTCCCGAAGGAGAACAATACAATGTTGCATACAATCTTTTCAGCAGATCCAATCCTAACAAGTTCTCACCACAACCTGTCGTTAGAATAAGTGGTGCTTCGATTTCACAAGGTCCAACAGAAAGAGACATAGGGCTAGAAATCGGGTTCCTAACCGGGGCGCCAGAAAAACCTACTGAAACATTAGTTTCGCCAGACAAAGGTGCGCCAGGGAATTTAGAGTGCATAATAGAACTCTTTGTAGCACCAGTATCCAACAGAAAAGGCTCTGACACACCTGATGTAATCACCTCAATATAAGGTCCACTCTGATCTACTGGAACTGAAACAACTCCCTCTCTTTGTCTATGGCTGTCCTAGCAATCATCACCTTCCATACTCTCACCTTCTGCATAGTAGTCATCAGCATAGTACTGAGTCGTCCTACCAGACGCGTTATTCTGCTGATCAAAACTATTCATTGAATTTTGAGGAGGAAATGGGCGCGCGTTCTGGGTGAAATTTCCGCGTCCTCTAGCTCTAGGTGCTTGTGGAACACCTCGACCTCTGGCGCCAGAAATACCATTCATACGCTGCAACAAAATAGGGCAATTATATTTAAAATGACCTTCTTCCTTACAATATGAACATTGGTTAGGGCCTATCAGAGCACGTTGTTGAGGATACTCAAACCTTTGCGAATTCCTCTGATACTGTTGAGGTTGCTGATAGTCACGCTGATTACTATGAGGCGGATACGCTTGTTGTAAAAGAACCTTTGTTTTTAACTCTTTAGTTTTCTTGTCTGCTCTATCTTTCTCATCTTTATCTCTATTTTCGTAGTATTGTGCAGTAGCCAATATCTGTGCTGAAGAGGAAACGGCCCAAGAACTCTCTGAATCTTTCAATGTTTTACACAATTCGGGAAGCAAATTATGCACAAACTTGTCAACAAACAACCTTTGACCACCTTCTGTACTCATATCCTGACCACTGTGGTCGATAAATGTCTCTTCAAACCTAGTGAAGAAGTCAGATACACTTTCCTCCTTCTTCTGCTTGCATGCAGACAATTTATCCCAATTTACACGCATTGCAGGCATCAAAGTCTTCATGTAAGTAACGATCCTACCAGGGAGGTCTGCTACTAAAGGCTCTGGTTTAGCACCGCCTACTTGTCTGTCATTTGCCGCATTGATATTAATCCATGTGTCCCCTAACTCCGGCGCATGATCCGTGTGACGGATCACTCTCCATAAAGGCTGTGGGACCACATTTCCAAACAACATGTCTATATCAGCTAAATTCATAACACAGGAGTCTGCAGTCTGTGATAATTCCTTATAATAACCTGCAGGGTTTTTACGGGGGTCGGGTAGAGTCTGCTTAAGAGCCAGGACTTCAGTTCGCTTCCATGGAACATGTACCCACACACGTTGAAAATGAGGCTGAATAGGTGGAACAGCATTTAGGTCTCCTTCTTTCCAAACTGGGGAACTTCTCTCATGGGATACTGTCTGACCTTCCTTTTAACAGAGGGTTCTGGCTCAAACAACAGTCGAGAAATACCCTCACTCCTAAATGATAATAATGTCGCAACTGCTTTCTCAATATCGGAACCCACAATCGTGCCTTTGGAAAACTCAAACCGTACATGACACAACTCAGGCGGATTGGCCTCCATATCACAATCTTTTAATCTTTCAAGAAGAACTTCGCACATTTTGTCAAAAACATATCTCTGTTTCGGTGCTTGCCATTGGTGGAAGACATCCATAACAGACTCTAACTCATATCTTGTAGGGTCAGTGACCCATTTATGCGCCAAATGATCCAATACTCCCTTCTCTCTAGAATCGGGCAATTGGCTACGCAATTGTTTACGCTCTAAAACGGGGGTCGTAGTCGGTGACCCAAAGAAAGGAGACAAAATACTAGTAACAGTGTTTGTCATTCTCTGTCGGACAGAAGGAGAAGTTGACAAATGAACAGGAGGAAAAACAGGAGGAGACAAAGCAAATGCAGAGGCAGTGTCAGAAGGGATAGTGTGGAGGGAAATAGATGCAGGGGGCAAAGTCATAGGAAGTAAAGATGGAACAGGTAGTAAAGGTGGCAGCCCTTGAGGGGGCTGCGCCATAGTAGTAGGTGCCAACTGAAAAACAGCTGGTGGTTGTGGAAGAACCGGAGGTACAACAACTGGGGGTTGTACGACTAAAGGTTGCGGAGGTGCTGTAGCACTCTGCGCATAAGGAGGTGGTGAATTCAACAAATGAGACATTAAAGGATCCTTCTCAAGTTCCTTCACTGTATCTTGCTGAAGAGGTGGCAAAACTGGATAACATTTATCAATTGCCAATTTACGTTGCCTGTGCAGCTGTTCACTCGCTTGTTCCTCTTCATCATCCTTATACTGCATAGCAGCTTGCATTATTGAAATACCCTTTTCTCTTTTATTCTTCTTTACTAATTTAATTTCTTTCTGTTTGGCTTCTTTTCGCCATAGGCGGAAAGAGTCAAACATCGCCGGCCGGGCTTTCTTCTTAAAAAGCCTAACCTCTAAATTATCCAGAATTTCGGTGTCAAAACTACCATATTGGGGCCACTTTAGGACACCATCTTTCCTTGTGTACCTAACCCATACGTTATTATACGTGATAGGGCCCACTCCATGCTTCACGTAGAGCTCATAGGTTGGAGTTCCAATTGGAGGAACCGGACACGAGTCCTCCAATCGGGAATCCCTATTACAACCAAGACAAAACAAATTTCCAAGTCTGCTAAGACCAGGCATCTTCGCTCACTAGTCTAGCTTCAAACTTCAAAGGATTATCGAATACGACAGTCTCGTGAATACACGAGTCCTTCGGCTTTGGTACTTGCAAGTTCCAAATCAAAAAAAATCCTAACAAATCAAAGATCCCATGGGATACCCAAAACTAAGAACCAAGACTAAGGACTGGGAGACGCTCCACTTATACTTAACTGAGGTATCGATGACGTCACCAGAAGACTCGTCTATTGTCTCGCTCTACAAATCATAAAAGGGTCCAAGACAGGGCGATAGTCAGGGCAGCAGTCCTTCGTAGCCGTCGGGACGCGGGGAACCTCGCAGCAAAGACTTTCGGACCACGAACGACATACAGGGGTCGATGAAGTGGTTGGCCTTCCTCCAGAATTTTACACGAAGCTCCTCACGACCTCTGGCTTGGACCGGTACAGCTGAAATCGCCCCACGTTGGGCGCCAATTGAAGTACTGGGTTTTATTGGACCCAGCGGTGCCAGGGAACACACCCAATGACCTCGAGTTCTTCCTGTCTCAGACTACAGAAACACAGAGTCTTCTTGGTGGCTTCAAAGATCAATTTATTGGCTGCAGCCAGCAACAGGTATCCTAGAAGTACAACACGGTGTATGTTCTCAGGAGACTGCTCCCTTTCATGGAAACCAGCTATCTCTTTTATACAGAATATTATGCTTTAGGCAAACATTCCTTATTTTTACAGTGGGTCATTCACATATTTCTTACAACAAAACAAAGACAGATTCATGATGACAAGCCCATTTTCAGTTTGTCCAGCCCACAACCAAATACCCAGTGAGGCCCAACACCTGCAACAGATATAATCTGGACCCCTAATAAAACCGGGCACCTCCTCCTCGTAAAGCAGGTCATAAAGAAAGAGCAGTGACAGGTGTGAATAAGATTTAGATATAGATGTGTGCAATGAAGGGTTTATGGCATGCTGCACCTGGGCCCCTAATCTCGATCGGCCACTGGGAACTAAAACTGGCCGAACAGGTTCTGGCTCTGGACAGTGGAGTCAGCTTGCCCAGGTCACTGAAAGTGTACGTGTCCCCTAAGGCGCGTTTTGGCTTGAGACATTGCCTTATGTGAGGGCAACCACAAAATGGCTGCCGTACACAAAATGGAACCCGAGGGTTCACAAGGGAATCGTTAATATTAGAGTGATCCCGTCACTCGAATATGACGCAAATACTCAGATATAGCATACCTGTCATTACCGGTCTGCTGATACCAAAATCGTCATGTTACAATGATGTTAATGACACAGGTCCAGAATTTTCAGTACCACAGACCTCAAGAACTTCCGACCCATCTCTCTGCTCCCGTTCCCCGCGAAGGTCACCGAGAAAATCGTCAACAAACAACTGACCCGCTACCTCGAGGAGAACAACATCCTGGACCCTTTCCAGTCCGGCTTCCGCAGCAACCACAGCACCGAAACCGCCCTCATCGCCGCCACCGATGACATCAGGACCCTGCTAGACAACGGAGAAACAGCAGCCCTCATCCTCCTGGACCTATCAGCCGCCTTCGACACGGTCTGCCACCACACACTACGAACACGCCTTCACGACGCCGGGATCCAAGAGAAGGCCCTGGACTGGACCACATCCTTCCTTTCCGGCAGAACACAAAGCGTCCGCCTCGCCCCTTCCGATCCAAGGCCACCAAGATCATCTGCGGCGTACCCCAAGGCTCCTCCCTCAGCCCAACGCTGTTCAACATCTACATGGCACCCCTCGCCCACGTCGCCCGACAGCACAACCTCAACATCATCTCCTACGCCGACGACACCCAGCTGATCCTCTCCCTCACCAAAGACCCTCACACCGCCAAAGCCCACCTCCACGAAGGAATGAAGGCCGTCGCCGAATGGATGAGGACCAGCCGCCTGAAGCTGAACTCGGACAAGACGGAGGTCCTCATCCTTGGTTCCAACCCTTCAGCCTGGGACGACTCCTGGTGGCCAACATCACTGGGAACAGCCCCGCCACCCACCGACCACGTACGCAACCTAGGGGTCATCCTCGACCCCACCCTCTCCATGACTAAGCAGGTCAACGCCGTTTCCTCATCCTGCTTCAACATCCTCCGAATGCTCCGCAGGATCTTCAAGTGGATCCCCACCGAAACAAGAAAAACAGTCACCCAGGCCCTCGTCACCAGCAGGCTGGACTACGGAAACGCCCTCTACGCAGGAACGACGGCTAAGCTCCTGAGACGGCTGCAACGCATCCAGAACGCCTCTGCACGTCTTATCCTCGACATCCCCCGACGCAGCCACATCACACCCCACTTGAGAGACCTGCACTGGCTCCCTGTCAACAAGAGGATAACCTTCAAGCTCCTCACCCACGCACACAAAGCACTCCACAACTCCGGACCAGCCTACCTCAACAGACGACTCAGCTTCTACACCCCCACCCGCCAGCTCCGCTCGACCAGCCTCGCCCTCGCCACAGTCCCCCGCATCCGGAAAACGACCGCCAGCGGCAGATCCTTCTCCCACCTCGCCGCCAAGACCTGGAACACCCTCCCCACCAACCTCCGACAGACCCAAGACCTACTGGCCTTCAGAAGACTCCTCAAGACCTGGCTCTTCGATCAGTAGCAGCACCACCCCCTCTTCCCCCAGCGCCTTGAGACCCTCGCGGGTATGTAGTGCGCTTTATAAGTGACATGATTGATTGATTGATTGATCTTCTAATTGCCACTTCATTGGTGTCCGGCAACATTGTCCCTGCCTCCATTAAATAATCTACTTCGTTTCTTTAGCACCGTCTTGCTACGAATTCAATTCAAGGAGCAGAATGACCATCAGCGCTATAATTAAGGTAGACTGACTAGCACACTGACATTCTGCACGCACAAGTGTTCTCTTTTTCAGCAGCACCCTTTTCAAGGTATCGTTTCCTACTTTATTTCATTAGTGTAGTAAGTAGTTTCACTGTCTTTGTGTAACCTCTTCCAAATCATCTCTCCTGAAGCTGTAGGATTATCTCATGGACAAATTTCAAAATCTTTCTTATTGCTCTGCACTCTTTTGTTTGCACAAGCAGTTTATTCATATTTATTTTCAAACAACAATATTGCTTGCACAAAATACCGAAATGTGCAGTCTAACGTGTACAATTTCAAACCTAAGTGGCGATAATCAGGTCGCATGAAAGGCAAAGGAAATAAACCCAAATATCCCCAACTGAGCTTTTCACAAGCATACATCCTACATCCATAGTGTGCACGGGATCAGGAGGGCTAGCCATGCAAGAATGTGCCTGGAACAAAAGTGAAGCTCAAGAACAGTGCAAGAATCACGAGGCCTCAGACCACGGACCTGGCTGCAGCCTCTAAGGGGAGTTTGGGGGGTGATGGGGGTGAAAGGTTTGTTGGCAGGCATGTCCTGGTACATGATGTCCTTGCTTGTGAGTGATTAGTCTGTAGAGTGAGGCGGTTACTTGACGTCACATTGGGGCACCTACCTGCAGGGGGTATGCAGTGCATTCCTAGAGAAGGTTGAAAAGCGGGGGTGGGGCCAGCCAGGAGAACCCCCCAGCATGGACAGAGGAGAGAGCGGGAGAGATGGTGGTTTGGAGGCCTGCCTGGAGATGGCTGAGGAGCGCAGGTGATGTCCGCCTGGGGAAGAGTACAGAAGGGCATGTGGGGTCGGTCCGTGTCATTCTAGGACAGGAGACTGGAGACCAGAAGGGAGGGGGGGGCAGCCCTGTAGGAGAGAGCAGGAAAGAGGGGCGAGTCTATGTTTAGAAAGCAGAAGAGAGGAGCAAGTGTGTAGGCCTGCAGGAGGGAGGGGGTCAGAAGGGCGTGTAGGATGGGGAGGTGTCAGGCATAGCGAAAAGACCCGAAGGAAAGTAGGGGACGGGCGAGAACTTGTCATGGAGGAGGGGGGTCATGCTCAGGGCTGAGAGGGTAGGAGGCCTCAAGGAGAGATCAGAAGAGATGGGGACTGGCAGCAGAAGAGTGTGAGTGTGCAGGCCTTGGAGACATCAGAAGGGGGTGGGGGGTTAGAGCTTGTCTAGATAGAGGGTGAGCGCAAGAGGGAAAGTGCGCAGGTGTGTGGAGACAGCAGGAGGGAGGGAGGTGTAAGGGCGTTTGCAGGTCTGGTGGAGGGAACAGAGGGGGTATGGGGAGGTAAGGGCCCACTGTGGAGGAAGTGGTTGGAGCCAGCGGGGAAGTGGGTGTGGCCTCCAACAAATATTTGAGCACCTGGACTTCATATTTTACAAATTAAGCACTGACCCTACCTACACCCCAAGTCAACTAAGTATTAAATGCAGTGATGTAGTTACTCAATGCAAACAAATCTGCTACAAACTCACCTAAAATATGTATTGTAGCAAATCTGCCACCAGATAGTTTAGGCCCGATTCACATGATTTTGCTTTAAACTGTTATAGCTGAAAATACCTCACTCAACAGCCAGGAATTCATAAAAGGATTTTTAGCGGGGCTGAAACTCCCTTTCCAGGTCAGAAAAGGGAATAGGCAACCACTAGGTTTGCTGGGCTTGAAGAAGAAGGACTTTCTTCATAATTAAAATGTTTCCTTGATGGGAAAAAGAGAAAAATAATGAAAAACGTGCATTTGTACACCAGGCCCCACTCCCCCGTGCATAAAAATAGGCTGTTTAGATTTCCTCACAGGGGGGACTGGGAGCCAATGGAGGATGTCGGAGGACTTCAATGGTAGTCCACCTGCAAACATGCGCCTAGGGTAGCCTTCCAGAAGTACTACTAGGCGTGTTTGTAAATTGAAAAAAATGGGAAAGTATATTTCGACAGAGATGTATGTCTCCACCCATTTTTTCACAAATCGGTCCTCAGTGCCTGCAGGACTTTAAACGGTCAGACGTAACTGGGGCTATTTTGACATGGAGCTTAATACAGCTCATAGTTTTCATTTGCTACTGATTTTAGTACGTAATTAAATGTGATAAAACAATGAGCCTGATTCACAAAGATATTTATGTGAGTATGGGTGACTTATTCTAGCACGGCTCATTACTTACTCCTGAATTTCCAGGAGTAATATCAACTCAAGCAAACTATAAATTGAACTCTGCATGTTTCTCTGTCTGTGTTTATTTCTAAAAAAGAAAAAATGAAGAGAGTAGGTGTCCCTTTGCGTTACTATTTACGCTACATACTTATACACAAATATTTATGTAGCGCTAAAAAACCAAGAACGTCAACAGAGGAGCGCTGTTAAAGATGACAGAGCTACATATCCTAAAGCAAGAAGATCTTGAAATTCAGCCTGTAATTCAGGACTGTCAGGTCAGTATCTGAGCAGATTGAAAGCATGTGAGTTTTAAAGCCGATGTGCACTTGTTTGTACTAGAATCATATTTTTTCATAGAGTTTGTGTTATATATGGCTTCCTATAGTGCTAAAATCTAAACGTCATCTAAGTGCGCATTTATCAGTAAAATAAATATGAGAAGATACTAGATGCAACGTAATTATTTATTTGATGACAAAATGAATTTAGTAAAATACAGACGTGAACGGAAACAAAATATATACCCGAAATAGCAAGCCCTATTTAGAACTTCTAAAACAAATGAATAAATAAAAAATGTAATAGTAAGATAAAATATATGCCTTATCTCGCTGTACAGATTTGGTTATATTAAAACTACTGCCTGTGTCATAATAAACTACTCTATGAAGAGCACAGTGTTTAAAGGCTTCCAAAATGTTATGAGGAAATTAAGTATAACTATTATCGCTGTGGCTTACAGCCTACAACATCAGTTAGAGGTGTAGCCAGCCCCTGAACGGCCAGACACATGGCTTCAAGGCCCCCACCCCCACAGCTCCGCCATGCATCAAGTTGCACAGCCTTAAAGCCAGTCTCTATTTTTAAGCTCATGCCATTCTAATTTTGAATTGTTAGATATGTGCTTGAAAAAAAAAATAGCATAGGATTTATGACATGGCTACGGACCGAGGACTGCATGGTAGAAAGTGCTCACCAGGATAAAGTTTAGAAATCACAATAAATAAACCTTTTAAGGTTATTACAGGTACAGTGCATGCGCATTACTACAATAAAAGGTCGCACCTCTCTGTCAGCAGACATAGGGGGATATTCTCAAGAACGTGCGATAAACATCGCCAAAATAGGTTAACGCAATTTCTCATTTCGCTGTCCATCGCGGGAAAATAACTCCGTGTTAACGTCTCATTCTCAACACGGCGGTAACATGCGATAGTTTCCCAATAACGCGTCAAATGTCCGCGATACACTACCGCGACGGAGATAAAAAAGGAAACCCGAACGTGAAAAAAGTTGCGATGGGCCCAACCGCAATAGAAAAATCGGCGACAAGCAGTGCCAGGCTTGCAATTCCCACGTCAGGCGGGAAAAATCACCATAAAAGCTGCAAATAAAAAAAACATAACACCTGCGAAGCACAATGGAGGTAGCCGGAGCAAGTACAGAGGACAACCCGAACCCCACAAGCCCCACGGAGGACCAGCCTGGGACCTCGGGGTCAGGGAAGGGAAAGGAGAAGAAGAAGAGGAAGACGCGGTTCAGTCCGCAGGAAAACAGGATCCTGATTACGGAGGTGGTAGAACACCATCAACAACTGTTCGTCATCACCACTGTGTCATTGGCAACCAAAAATACTATATAGCAGTCCATCCTGGACAAGGTGAATGCAGTCGGAGTGCTGAGGAGGACAATGGAAGAGCTCAAGCTGAAACTCGCAAACAACCGGAAAGCAGCAATGTACACTGGAGGTGGGAGTCCAGTGCCACAGGAGGAGTGGATGAGATGGAGGAAATGGTGTCCACAGTCATCAGTGGGGAGACGGTGGCAGGAGTCGGGGGACTGGACACTGCTCAACATGACCTGACACAACAGCAACAGGGTGAGTAACCACCAGGGACTGGGGGGACGGGGGGAGATGGGCACAATGGCACACATGCACAATGAAGTATAGCACAATGCACAACCACAATGACTCTGGATCATGTCCCTGATCTCGTTGCCATACTGCAGCACACATAGAAACAGCAAGTAGTCCCCCGTCCTCAATGTGCCCAGAGGAGGCCCTCCCCACACATCATCAATCTCACAACAAACCCATGCACATGTGCTGAACCCAGCAAAGCTGCGGATCCGTGAGCCCCACTGACAATGCAAGTGACACTGCATGACGATGAGCATGTCTGCAGGCCACTCATCATTACATGTTGCACCCCACGACACTGAGGTGGCTGAGTGTGGTCCACATCCGGAAAGGAGCAGGTCACACACTGACACATCCACGTGCACAAACAACCCCTGACGGCAACAAGACATCTGCGGACAAACCATGCCCAAGAGCCCCAACTCCCACCAAGAGCCCAATTTACCCAAGTATGCAACATCACAGCACTGCATAAGCACAGAAGTCAAAGGCACACCGCCTGAAAGGGAGAAGGCCAAGCAAAGTCTGAGCTGCAGGGGCGACTCTCCCACAATGCAGCACACACACAAGAATCAGAGCACATCAACATTGACAACAATGTGGTACAAACTGCAACACATTCACAACAGAACAGAGGACACAACTGCTGCCGCTTGTGTGTAGAAACTGGCCAATCACATTTGGCATAGCAGGAAACTGTGATATGATAATGGACAAGTACAACCCCACATCCCTGATGGTGCACAAATTTCCACTGTCCCGCTTCAAATAGGCAGCTCCTCCTAAACAGTCACAATGTACATTGTCATGCAGTCTGTTTGGAAACTTGGCCAATGCGTGAACATACATGGAACACACTGTTAAACTGCATCTCCCCTTTACATTGCAGAGGGAGAATCAACACCTCCTGCAGAGCAGACCCAACATCTCTTCACTGATGACGAAGAGGACCTCCACACCTTTGACACCGACGCCCTCCAAGAGCTCATGGACACCCTCAGCACCCCACCCCCAGGAGCAGGGCAGCCCAGCTGCATCGAGGAGACCCCACCCCCTGCACAGACCACACAGCAGGAAGCACCCAACACCCCGGCTGTCTCCCAGGATCCCCACGACCAACACATGGCATTTCAACGGCGTGTGTTGGAGGGCCAGAAGGAGATGGCTGAGCAGGTGCGGGTGGGGTTCGACCTCATGGCAGCCAAACTAGATGCCATCCATGGGTGTCTACGTCCCATCAGGGACCACTTACAGTCCCTAACGGACACCCACAGTCCGCTCCATGGTCTCCAACGAGCCATGGCTGACATCGCTGGAGTCATGACTCGAAGACAAGAACACCTGTCTAGTCAGAGTGGCTCCAGCGATCTCAGCCGTGAGTTGGGACACATGCGGAGGCTCATGGAGGACATGGTGCGGATGGATGCGGAAAGGATGGCTGCCACGGCTGCACATCAGCGACATGTAGCTGGGATCTTCCATGCCCTGCAGATCCTCATCATGGCATTGCTGCCACAAGGCCTGGCGCAGATGAATGCTGCTGCTCCTACACCATCCACATCTCCGCCCCCTGATGTGTCAGTGCCCCACAGTGCAGCAGACATTCCACCTCCGGCACCTGATGTGTCACTGCCACACAGTGCGGACGACAATCCACCTCCGGCCCCTGATGGGTCAGTGCCCCACAGTGCTGCAGCCGAAACACCACCACTCACAGGTGAGGCACATCACACATCAGAGGACGATGATGTGGATGAGACTGCCGTTGTGGTAATGAGGAAGCGGTAGCATTCATCTCCGCCATATGGCCTGTTTCAGCTTGGTTCGGCCCTTTGCATCATAACCTTCCACTGTCCCCCGATACACTCTGCGGCACTCACCTTGGACCTCGACATGGACTGCCATATTCTGTTTGGTTACCAATGACACAGCAATCAGACTGTGGACTGAACTCTTCCTCTTCCGATGAATCTGTCCTTCCCTAATGGACTCTGGCTGGCCCTCCAGGGGGCAACAATGTAAAGTGGGGTTTGCATGGCCCTGTACTGCTCCAGCTGCAACACTCCACTGAATGTGAATAAAACATTCAAATTCACACAGATGTGTCATGTCTATGATCCTTCAAGTATGACAGTATGGATGAATGTAGGGTCACTGATTCCCCTCACGTCCAATTTGCACATGTTGTGGGGCTTGGGTCACAGGGTGAAACATTGCTGATTGCGGTCCGGGTGGCGCAGACACTACAACGGAGACACACGCATTGGTTAATTCCTTGTCCAGGCCAGAACTGAACCACGCCCAGAGCCCCGGGCTCATTGTTCACACCCCTACGCTGGACTGGCATACGCCAGCCCAGCCCACTCCGCTTACGCTCACAGGGGGTGACGACACAGCTACATGTCCCAGGTCTTCCCTGTAGTGATATGCTGGTCACTGGTCTAGTCGTCAGCATGCCACAGCCACTCCCTGAGGGCTGGTTTACACCCACACCACACCCATGCAGCACAGGCGTCACGGGACATGTGACCCTGACAATAAAAGGGGCCCACCACAGCACATCCCCCACTGCCGGAGGTGACATGATGGCGTCCGCATCCACGGAACACAATCATAAAGGGTCTGTGACTTGCGTTGCCCTGAGCTGGTGGCACCCGATGGCCTGGGTCCGGCACGGGCCTACCGCCACGTGGCAATGACTTGCGTTGCACTGAGTTGGTGGCACCCGATGGCCTGGGTCCGGCACGGGCCTACCGCCACGTGGCAATGACTTGCGTTGCCCTGAGTTGGTGGCACCCGATGGCCTGGGTCCAGCACGGGCCTACCAACACGTGGCAATGACTTGCGTTGCACTGAGTTAGGCCCACCTGAAGAGCTGAGCGGGTGTGCAGCCTGCGATGATGCGTTGGCCTCGATACGGCGTCCAGCATATCAGGACTCGATTTGATTTGTGAGCCCTGCTGGACCGCAGTGTATGCGCAGGCAGCAGTCAGCACACACATGACTCTGCGGTGAGGTGCCGCAGGGTACGCTGGGGGCCTGTGGCACGGAATCCAGCCATCGGCTGAGGAGGTTGCACCGGCACGTGGAGGGCCCTCTTGGAGACACGCCGGTGGCAGCAGGTGAGCATTGAGGCCTGGGTGCGCTGGGGCGGGCAGTCATCGCTGGGCGGCAGACCGGTCTGGGGACCAGGGCTGGGGTGCAGCAGGCGCACAGGATCGCGCAGGCACCACCGGTCACGGCGGCGGCCTCGTGGCTGGGTGGGGGGCGTCACCCTGGCAGACACGGCCCTGCATGCGCTGACGAGATGTGCGCGGGTTGGCTTGGGACGTAGTCAGCTCGTCTCCAGTGTGAATGCGGCCGTTGATTGTGGCCGTCCACATGTGTGTAGGCCTATGGTCACGATATGGAGGACACAGAGACACACGCAGTAGTTACTGTGGTGGCCATCCCGGAACTGGACCACGCCCAGGGCCCCGGGGTATTCATTTGCGACATACGCCGGCCAAGGCCGCTCTGCTCAGGCTTACACGGGGGGACCACATGGCTACATGTCCAAGGGCTTCCACACTGCCTGAGGTAACCTGTTTGGGTCCACTGTCCACTACACTGCAAACACCAGCAGTAGATGTCCACATGGACATGTCTGTGCTCTGCATACTGCAGTCTGTCCAGCACATCTCCGCAACACTTGGCATTGTGTCCTTTCTTGTTGCTGGGTCACTTGCCTCCTTCGCACATTCTTGGTTCCCACCTCTCCCCACATTCTGCAATTGTGTGGCAGAGGGGCTCTGCCTTTGTGGATGGTTTGTCTACATGTCTGGCCCCTGTTACCACGGTTACTTGTGTTGTCGTGTCCGGTAGTTGGGCATGTTGGTTGGCATGTTGTATGTGATTATGTTACGTGTGCTCTCCCACAGTTGTGTGTTGTGTGATTGTGGAGTTGAGGTGTGTGGTGTGTTCAGTTAGTATTTACGAATGAGCAGTGCATTGCCATAGGTGCCATCCTGGAAGCGCTGGTTGATGATGGACTGTCGGAAGATGTATGTATCATGCACGCTGCCTGTGAAGTTGGGGACGACATTGGTGAACTGTCCCGGGTGGTCCTCTATTGCCTGCACATTGATGGAATGTGTGTGCTTTCTGTAGCGTTGTGTGCAGGGTCGGCAGGGGGCCCAAGTGGTACATGTGTACAGTCAATTGCCCCCCGACACGTGCGGTAAGGCAGCTATGGCGTAATTTCCTTGCATGGTCTCCAGCTGTTCATGCACAGCATGGGGGAAGTGAAGGTGCAGGGGTATCAGGATGATACAAACCGTGATGTTTACAGGTATGATGAATCCTGCGTAATGAGACCGTAACAGATGTTTGTGTGGTCGTAACCTTCCTTTTCTTTCCTGCGGAGGTTATGGGCACACAGAATGCTGTTACAGTGTATTTGGACTGGATTCATCATACCTGTATGCATTCCGCTTTGTCCAAGTGCAATACACTGTACCAGATTACATTTGTGACTATGAGGACGCTTGACCATTGTCACCATTTCTCCAACAGGTTTCTGACTACTGATTTCGGGATATGGGATGGTATTGGGGAGATCCCGCAGCATTTGCAGTTTATTAGATCCACACGTTGCCCTGGTGAAGTTCCCCGTTGGGAATGGAACGCATTGGCTGAGCTTTTCGTCTTGTTGTTTATGTATTTGTAATAAAGTTCTGTTTTTCCACTACCGTTGACTACTGGACTTCATGACCTGGGGGGGAGGGTCCGGGGGGTGGTTGCGGTGGGTGTTGTGGCCCTCTTGGGTCTCCAGGCTGCATGTTCGTTGTCTCCATGGCCATAAGTTCAGTTACCTCTGCCTGTTTTTATGTATTAAAGATCATAAAAAAGATTAAGTTCTTCCTCAATGATAATGGCCTCAAAACAGTAATCTCAGCACTCATCATGTCTCGGCTGGATTACTGCAACGGACTCTACATGAATGCTCAAAAACAATATATTAACAAGCTTCAAATGGTTCAGAATGCGGCAGCCAGACTGCTGTCGGGACTTCAAAGTTTGCCTCTGTAAAGGAAGAGATCAAACAGTTGCACTGGCTCCCTGTCAGACACAGAATACGCTTCAAAGCGCTGTGCACCGTTTTTAAAGCCCTCAATGGCAAAGGCCCGGATTACATGCAACGAAAAATACAGTGGTACATTCCAAGGAGAGCGTTACGATCAACAGGGGCGAAGAAAGTCACAATCAGCGTTTTAAAAAAAGCAGGCTGGGGAGGCAGAAGCTTTATTAACAGCGCGTCCAAATCCTGGAATGAGCTTCCTTTCCAACTGAGGAACGCTACAGACCTCCTCTCTTTCAGGAAGGGGCTCAAAACCTGGCTTTTTAACCAATAAACCTTCTGGCCACCTTTCTAGAAGGCAGTGCATAGCGCCAGGACACCCTTGGGTAACAGTGCGCTTTACAAATTCGATTAACATAACATAACATAACATGGCATCTGTTGGTCTTCAGATGTGGCTCTAGGCTGGTCTCCCGTTCATACTGCAGGTTGTCGTCCTGCTTAACACCAGTAGAAGGCAGGTGTTGAATCCCTGCTGCTAACGCGCCTTATCGCCTGTTTTCAGATCGCATCGCAGATCTGGCTGGTCGTTGTGAATATCGCGGAGTGGTGTTTTTGCACGGGAACGCCTACTCTGCATATCATTAGTGTTAGTTGTCGCTCTCATCCGTGGCGATGTTTTTTGCGGCAGCTATCGCTGGAAAACTGGCGATATCAGCAGTTTGCACCAGCTTGAGAATAGGGCGACAAATCTATCGCCACTTTTGCGGCGCTAAAGTCCCGATAAATCGGCGATAAGTCCTTGAGAATATGCCCCATAGTTAGTTAGATTTGCTTATATGGTTTGGCTTGGTGAGGTCTTTTTCCTGGATGCTCCTTGGCGCCTCGGCCCCCATCAACATTCCCACCGCACCTGAATCCCTCTGACGCACACATACACAGAATACAATGCAGACCTTGCCATGCACAATTCACTATAGACGGATTACAACTCAAACAAGCATTGGCATAGCCAATAGGTCTCGCCTTTGGGACCTTATAAGTGTTTAGCTGTGCAACATTTGATGTTGTTGACGAAAGGATATTGTGCTGCAGAAGTAAATACTTATAAGGTCATAAAGGGGAGATATATTGGATATGGTAATGATTGTTTTTTTTTAAGGACAAGAAGTGATTTTAGGCTGCGGCTGCCACTTAGTGTACCGTATTATACGTAGACGTTGTAGCTATATTTGAGAGAGGTAGCGAGAGGTAGAGAGGTGTATAGAGGTAGAGAGAGAGCTAGACAGATGTAGAGATGTAGAGAGAGGTAGAGAGGTGGACAGAGGTAGAGAGAGGTAGAGAGGTGGACAGAGGTTGAGAGAGGTAGAGAGGTGGACAGAGGTAGAGAGGTGGACAGAGGTAGAGAGGTAGAGAGAGGTAGAGAGAGAGAGAGGTAGAGAGGTAGAGAGGTAGAGAGAGAGGTAGAGAGAGAGAGGTAGAGAGGTAGAGAGAGAGGTAGAGAGAGAGAGGTAGAGAGGTAGAGAGAGAGGTAGAGAGAGAGGTAGAGAGGTAGAGAGAGAGGTAGAGAGGTAGAGAGAGAGGTAGAGAGAGGTAGAGAGGTAGAGGTAGAGAAAGAGATGTAGAGAGGTAGAGGTAGAGAGTGGTAGAGAGAGAGGTAGAGAGAGAGAGGTAGAGAGAGGTAGAGAGAGAGAGAGGTAGAGAGAGAGAGGTAGAGAGAGAGAGAGAGGTAGAGAGAGAGAGAGGTAGAGAGAGAGGTAGAGAGAGAGAGAGAGGTAGAGAGAGAGAGGTAGAGAGAGAGAGAGGTAGAGAGGGAGAGGTAGAGAGGGAGGTAGAGAGAGATAGAGGGAGAGGTAGAGAGAGAGGTAGAGAGAGAGAGGTAGAGGGAGAGGTAGAGAGAGAGGTAGAGAGAGAGGTAGAGAGAGACAGGTAGAGAGTTAGAGAGGTAGAAGGAGATGGAAGAGTGGTAGTGAGGTAGAGAGAGAGGTAGAGAGAGAGAGAGTTAGAGAGGTGGAGAGAGGGAGAGGTAGAGAGAGAGGTAGAGAGTTAGAGGGGTAGAGGGAGAGGTAGAGTGGCAGTGAGGTAGAGAGAGAGAGGTAGAGAGAGAGGTAGAGAGAGAGAGGTAGAGAGAGAGGGGTAGAGAGAGAGAGAGGTAGAGAGGGAGAGAGGGAGAGAGAGAGAGAGGTAGAGAGGGAGAGGTAGAGAGAGGTAGAGAGGGAGAGGTAGAGAGAGGTAGAGAGAGAGAGGTAGAGAGAGAGAGGGAGAGAGGTAGAGAGAGAGGTAGAGGGAGAGGTCGAGGGAGAGGTAGAGGGAGAGGTAGAGAGAGAGGTAGAGAGAGAGGTAGAGCGAGAGGTAGAGAGAGACAGGTAGAGAGAGAGGTAGAGAGAGACAGGTAGAGAGAGACAGGTAGAGAGTTAGAGAGGTAGAAGAAGATGGTAGAGTGGTAGTGAGGTAGAAGAAGATGGTAGAGTGGTAGTGAGGTAGAGAGAGAGGTAGAGAGAGAGAGGTAGAGAGGTAGAGAGAGAGTTAGAGAGGTGGAGAGAGGGAGAGAGGGAGAGGTAGAGAGATAGAGGGGTAGAGGGAGAGGTAGAGTGGCAGTGAGGTAGAGAGAGAGGTAGAGAGAGAGGTAGAGAGGTAGAGAGAGAGAGAGAGAGGTAGAGAGAGAGAGGGGTAGAGAGAGAGAGGGAGAGAGGGAGAGAGAGAGGTAGAGAGAGAGAGGTAGAGAGGGAGAGGTAGAGAGAGAGGTAGAGAGAGAGAGGGAGAGAGGTAGAGGTAGAGAGAGAGGTAGAGAGAGAGGTAGAGAGAGAGGTAGAGAGAGACAGGTAGAGGGAGAGAGGTAGAGAGAGAGAGGTAGAGGGAGAGAGGTAGAGGGAGAGAGGTAGAGGGAGAGAGGTAGAGGGAGAGGGAGAGAGAGAGAGGGAGAGAGGTAGAGAGAGAGGTAGGGGGAGAGGTAGAGAGAAAGGTAGAGAGAGAGGTAGAGAGAGACAGGTAGAGAGTTAGAGAGGTAGAAGGAAATGGTAGAGTGGTAGTGAGGTAGAGAGAGAGGTAGAGAGAGAGAGAGAGGTAGGGAGGTAGAGAGAGTTAGAGAGGTGGAGAGAGGGATAGGGAGAGGTAGAGAGAGAGGTAAAGAGTTAGAGGGGTAGAGGGAGAGGTAGAGTGGCAGTGAGGTAGAGAGAGAGGTAGAGAGAGAGAGGTAGAGAGAGAGAGGGGTAGAGAGAGAGGGGGGTAGAGAGAGAGAGGTAGAGAGGGAGAGAGAGAGAGAGGTAGAGAGGGAGAGGTAGAGAGAGAGAGAGGTAGAGAGAGAGAGGTAGAGAGAGAGATGGAGAGAGGTAGAGAGAGATGGTAGAGAGGTAGAGAGGTAGAGAGAGAGGTAGAGAGAGAGGTAGAGAGAGAGAGGTAGAGAGGTAGAAGGAGATGGTAGAGAGATAGGTAGAGAGTTAGAGAGGTAGAAGGAGATGGTAGAGAGGTAGAGAGAGAGGTAGAGAGAGAGAGGTAGAGAGGTGGAGAGAGGTAGAGAGAGAGGTAGTGGGAGAGGTAGAGGGAGAGGTAGAGGGAGAGAGAGAGAGGTAGAGAGATAGGTAGAGAGTTAGAGAGGTAGAAGGAAATGGTAGAGAGATAGGTAGAGAGTTAGAGAGGTAGAAGGAGATGGTATAGAGGTAGTGAGGTAGAGAGAGAGGTAGAGAGAGAGGTAGAGAGAGAGGTAGAGAGGTAGAGAGAGGTAGAGAGAGAGAGGTAGAGAGAGAGAGGTGGAGAGAGGTAGAGAGAGAGGTATAGGGAGAGGTAGAGGGAGAGAGAGAGGGAGAGAGAGATAGGTAGAGAGTGAGAGAGGTAGAAGGAGATGGTAGAGAGGTAGAGAGAGAGGTAGAGAGAGAGGGGTAGAGAGAGAGGGGTAGAGAGAGAGGGGTAGAGAGAGAGAGGTAGAGAGAGAGAGGTAGAGAGAGAGAGGTAGAGAGAGAGAGGTAGAGAGAGAGGTAGAGAGAGGTAGAGAGGTGGAGAGAGGTAGAGAGAGAGGGAGAGAGGTAGAGAGAGAGGTAGAGAGTTAGAGAGGTAGAAGGACATGGTAGAGAGGTAGTGAGGTAGAGAGAGAGGTAGAGAGAGAGGTAGAGAGAGAGAGGTAGAGAGAGAGAGGTAGAGAGGTGGAGAGAGGTAGAGAGAGAGAGAGGTGGAGAGAGGTAGAGAGAGAGGTAGAGGGAGAGGTAGAGGGAGAGGTAGAGGGAGAGGTAGAGGGAGAGAGAGAGGGAGAGAGAGATAGGTAGAGAGTGAGAGAGGTAGAAGGAGATGGTAGAGAGGTAGTGAGGTAGAGAGGTAGAGAGAGAGGTAGAGAGAGGTAGAGAGAGAGGTAGAGAGAGAGGTAGAGAGGGGTAGAGAGAGAGGGGTAGAGAGAGAGGGGTAGAGAGAGAGGGGTAGAGAGAGAGAGGTAGAGAGGTAGAGAGGTGGAGAGGGGTAGAGAGGGAGAGAGGTTGAGAGAGAGAGGTAGAGAGAGAGGTAGAGAGAGAGAGAGGTAGAGAGAGAGAGAGGAAGAGAGAGAGAGAGAGAGGTAGAGAGAGAGAGGGAGAGAGGTAGAGAGAGAGAGAGAGAGGTAGAGAGAGAGAGGTAGAGAGAGAGAGGTAGAGAGTTAGAGAGGTAGAAGGAGATGGTAGAGTGGTAGTGAGGTAGAGAGAGAGGCAGAGAGGTAGAGAGAGAGAGGTAGAGAGAGAGAGGTAGAGAGAGAGAGAGGTAGAGAGGTGGAGAGAGGGAGAGGTAGAGAGAGAGGTAGAGAAGAGAGGTAGAGAGAGAGAGAGGTGGAGAGAGGGAGAGGTAGAGAGAGAGAGAGGTAGAGTGGCAGTGAGGTAGAGAGAGAGAGGTAGAGAGAGAGAGGTAGAGAGGTAGAGAGAGAGAGGTAGAGGTAGAGAGGTAGAGAGATAGGTAGAGAGATAGGTAGAGAGATAGGTAGAGAGTTAGAGAGGTAGAAGGAGATGGTAGAGAGGTAGTGAGGTAGAGAGAGAGAGGTAGAGAGAGAGAGGTAGAGAGAGAGGTAGAGAGAGAGAGGTAGAGAGAGAGGTAGAGAGAGAGAGGTAGAGAGAGAGAGGTGGAGAGAGGTAGAGAGAGAGAGAGGTGGAGAGAGGTAGAGAGAGAGAGAGGTAGAGAGAGAGGTAGAGAGAGAGGGAGAGAGGTAGAGAGAGAGAGGGAGAGAGAGAGAGGTAGAGAGAGAGGTAGAGAGAGAGAGAGGTAGAGAGAGAGGGAGAGAGGTAGAGAGAGAGAGGGAGAGAGAGAGGTAGAGAGAGGTAGAGGGAGAGAGAGAGAGGTAGAGAGAGAGAGGTAGAGAGTTAGAGAGGTAGAAGGAGATGGTAGAGTGGTAGTGAGGTAGAGAGAGAGGCAGAGAGAGAGAGGTAGAGGGTGGTGGGCACGGAACTCGTTTTGGGCGACCAGTGCTTGTTTTCCATAATCAGATTTCGACCCAATGCAGGCGAGAGAGAGAGAAAGTTAGACAAGAAGGGCTGAGCGAGAAGGGAGGGGGGAATGCCAGCAGCAGAGGCAGGTGAGAGAGATAGAAAGTTAGACAAGAAGGGCTGGGCGAGAAGGGAGGGGGAATGCCAGCATCAGAGGAGCTTGATCAAAGCTCACGAAAAGGGAGGGGGAGAAGGGAGGAGGGAGTGTGAGCAGCAGCTGTGCACGTGCAAGCAGGCTGGCAAATGGTGTGCGATGTGCGCGCACCATGACGAGAGAGGAAAGCCATATGGCGCCTCTGCTCGTCATTGTGCGCGTACTCGCACGCTCTAGGCAAGCCCCAAAAAAAGTGGTCGCATTTCTAAATGCCCACTTACAAAATGTCTCGCCCAGACCAGCGCAAGCGCTGGCTTCAGGGCGAGACCTAATGAAGGAGTCCATTCTGGGAACAATTGACCTTAAATGCATAAAAAGGAACCTGGCTCACAAGCCTAAATTTAACCCTTTCAATGCAAGGGTGTTTGTGGAGCTCTGCTGCAAATCTTTTTTTTTTTGTTGAAAAAAACATGACATTAGGGGGCATATTTACAAGCCCCTATCGCCACAGAAGCGTCACTTTTTCTAACGTTCCTGTGGTGATAGGGGCTCCACCATAGTCACAAGGCGGCGTTAAGACACTTAACGTGGCTTTACGCCGCCTTGTGAATAAGGCCCCCTTTCACGGTACACTTAGTGAAAGAGGTGAGCAATGGGTGTTGCGGTGGGCGTTCCGCCGCAACACCCATTGATTTTGACGCTGCCCCATATTTACAAGGATGGCGTAAATATGGGGCAGTGCCAAAATTAAGACCAGGGAAAACCTGGTCTTAACCTGGCGAAACGAAGAGAAATGCTTTATTTCTCCTTGTTTTTGCTGTTTCTATGTGTGCTGCATTGTGCAGCACACATAGAAACAGCAAAATGCAATTGATTGTTTATGTGCAGGAAGGTGTCCCTGCACATTCTGCAGCACACATAGAAGTTACAAAACGCCATTACACCTTCCTGCACATAAACAATCTTTCCCTGCAACGCAGGCACCCTTGCCCAATGGTGCAAGAGTGCCTGCGTTGGCGCTAGGCATCTACATTTAGCACCAACACTAAGGGAAAGGCAGGGTGCACTGTATTCTTGTGAATACGGTGCATCCCTACGTTTGCAAACTTTCGGGCGCGATGTTAGCCTTCTTGGCGCGCGGTGTTAGCCTTCTTGGCTTAACGCAGCGCTCCGACAGTTTCCTAGTAAATATGCCCCTAGGTTGTTCAAGTGCACGTATCTCTTTGGTCTTATTGTGTGCCCATATAACCAGCGTGTTTTTTCAGTACTTTCAGGGCTATGTATTGGTGCAAACCCTGCATCAATATCACATTGCTACCTGAAGATATAATGGAAAATGTGTATATATATATTTTTTTTAATTTGATCAATGTTTTATTGCATTTCTGAAACGGACAATCATACATCCTGGAACACTAATCAAGAAAATGGTGAACTTGTCTTCTTACACTGCTGAAACAACAGGAAACTCTAAAGAAAGTTAACCCTTGTGTTCTTCCCGTCAGACACATATGTCAAGTTGAAGTTTTGGAGAGGCAACTATAACTTTATTAATCTTGGGCTTGCATTGCTAATGCCCTTATCTCCAAGGAGAAATGCCAGAAGCTTATAACCTGTGAACATTTTGAACCTTTCACATCACAAAATGTTGTTAATATATTCCACAGCTCATACACTTACAAGAGCTTCCTTTTCAATTGTGCTATAGTGACGTTTTTCTTTGGCATCGAGGAGCAAGTTCAATTGTGTGTTCTTTTTTCTCTACCAAAAGGTTAAAATTCATCCCTATATTAGCTGTTAGGGAGTATTTGATATGACTCGCTCACTCAGGTCATTTTGGTGTGATATTGACAAAGACAAAAATAAGCAAGCATTTGCGAGAGTTAGAATTGGCGTTGTAAATGACTATGGGGCATATATATGAAGCCATTTTCCCGTTCGCAAACGGGCCGATTCTCAGAATCGGCCCGTTTGCGAACGGGAAAAAGCCTTTTGGGATGTATCCTCCCAAAAGGCCCACGCAATATAGGGAATCGCAAAATTTGTGATTCCCTATTATGCGACTGCATTTAAGGAATCGCAAATTGCGATTCCTTAAATGCAATGCAGGAAGCACCCAAGTTGTGCAATTTTGCCCTAAGAAATCGAAAATTACCACCAACTTCAAGTTGGTGGTAATTTGCGATTTCTTTGAAAAATGCACTTTTTTGCATTTTTCAAAGTGGCCTGTGGCGCACATACATGCCCTTAGGGCATGTATGTGCCCAACATGTGCACACATACATATTTCAGGGGTGCAACAGGGTGTCCTTTTGACACCCTTGCACCCTTGAAATTGCATTCGCAATTTGTGAGTACCTAATGGGTACTCGCAAATTGCGAATGTCTTCCCATTCATTCCTATGGGCCTCTAGGCCCATAGGAATGAATGGGAAGGTATTCCTTAATTGTGAATCGTAATTTGCGATTCGCAATTAAGGAATACGTAGGAATCGCAATTAATATTGCGATTCCTACATACATTTCATTTGCGAGTCCTTAATAGCGATTCGCAAAAAATCACTATTAAGGACTCGCAAAACTGATTTGTGATACATATGCCCCTATATCTTTTACGATGTGTTTTGGTTTGCATGTGTGTGGATTGGAATTATGTGGATTGGATTGGAATTCTTAGTTGTGGAATTGTGTGGTGTGGAGTGGATTTGTGTAGTGGAGGTATGTGGCACGGTGGATAGATAGAGGTGAAAGCTGCAAGAATAGATAGCTCATATCAGACACCAATATATATATTGATGTCAAGATATGCTGATTGCTGACATCAAGATACTCCAACGTTAAGGTATGCCAATGTCAACATTGGCTGATGTCAAAATATGCCAATGTCAAGATACTCCTTCCTCAAGATATGCCGACTTCAGCATACAGCAACATCAGAATATGCTGATGTTAAAGCCTGAAAAAGTTGCAGTGCTGGTTCCAGAATGCACTAAACACAACTGGATGTCTGTGTGTGTGTTTGCTTGTGTATGAGTGTGTTTAGTTACATTGTTGATATGTGTATTTAAATGTATATTTTCTAGCAAATATAGTGCATGCATGTTACCTGTCTTTAATTTCCTATTAGGCACATATCTATATTTGCATATTATACACGTGCATGGAAAATAGATGGATGGATGGCCATGGCTGTTGGAAAGACAATGGGTGGGTAAATGGATGGACGGATGTAGATGGTTGTTGGAAGGACAGCAAGTGGGTGGACCATTGGAGGGAGTTGGGTGTTTGGACGATAGTGGGACAGACAATTGGAGGTGTTTGTTGGAAGGATGGGCGGAGGTGGGTATTGGAAGGGCAGAGGGTAGGTGGATGGATGAGTAGGCGAATGGATGGGTAACAAAGGCTGCAAATTATAACATAAGGCATGTGTGTTTGCGTGTGTGTGTGTCTCAATATATACATAATTGGGAAAATGAGAGCAAATTTGACACTCTTTTGTTGCACGTCACAGCACGTACTACCTCTATTTCACATCCATGTGCGATTCCAATTTATATATAATTCACACTCAAGTACGCCTGGTCTTATGATACAAAAAGGGCTAGAGGCTAGTGCACTGCCGGAAACTATACCCTATAAAAATAAGTATGTGTGAAGCAATGAAATTGTTTACATGGAAGGAATCCTTTTTAAGGACGAGAACCCTCACTCTCCCGAGGGTGACATGATTCATCATTGGGTCCCCTCCTCACACCCGGACTGCAAGGAGAGACGGCACAGACAACGGGAGGGAGGGCTGGCGGAAAAGGCATGGACAACGGGAGGGGGGAGGGCGGGGGGGATTTGGGCAGAGAGACGGCACACACGGACAACAGGCGGGGGAAAGAAGGCACCAAAGCACGTCGAGCCTGCAGTAAGAGAAACTGCATAACAAAAGTAGTGCTCACGGTCTAAATAACACAGACCGTGTAACATCCAAAGTAAAAGGTCCAGTCCTGATGGGAGGTGACAAATGGAGACAAGGCGGTACCAAGGGGGGACTAACAAGCCTGTTTACAAATCAGAAGGCAGCATTTACGAAGGACAATGACACAAGTGAATGAAAAATATGGGCGGAGAGTGGATGGAGCTTCCACTCCATACCCTAATACAGCATGCTTCGCAGAGCGAGCAGCGCATACGCGCTGCGGCTAGGCTCGACCTAAAAAGGGACAAAACAATTTAATACAATTCCAGATTATGCAACTAGAAATACCCCAAACAATATAATGAAAGCTTGTACTGACTATCAAGCCAGGCCCTCTCAGGTCCAAGTTGAGACATTTGCAGGGGTATGAAGCTGTTGCGTAGTACAAAGAAATCCTGTGCAGAGTCTGGGAAACAGGCGCAGACGCTTGTGATGTACAAGTCCGGTAAGCAGACAACTTGCACTTTGATTGAATGGAAGTGTTTCCGATTCCGGCAGACCTGTTCTTTGGCGTGTGCTGGCACTAAGGCAATATGTGCGTCATCAATTGTTCCAACCACTTGTGGTAGGCTGTTGATGTGTCATGATTGAAGATAGAACTTCTTGTAGCACACCACTGAAAGTTGGTTGTGACATACCACCAGACTCTGCCACAGTGTATCGGAAGGATCCTTCGCCCACAAATTGAAGTACTGTCATGAGTTTGACAATGGGTGTAATAGATGTGGGATTTCTCTTGTGAGGCTGAAAATCTGTATAGTTTGTTTGCCTATTGAACCTGAACTTCTTGATTATATCCCTTTCTTCCATGGTGGCAAGATCTGCAAATGGGCGGTACACCGAAGGCTGTCGTCTCCTCAGTCTCCAAGGGTTCATATGTCTGCACTGGAAAAACGTGAACACGTTTATAATTTTCCACAGCAACATGTTTGATAATTGATACATAAGTCATGTATTTTAACAAAATATATGTGGCCTTAATACATATTTTACTCAAACATTAGATTTTTGTCCTTTATTCTTCACAAATGACATTTATAGCCTTAAATAATGTCAAATTTAAAAAATGTGTAAATAATGCTTCTCAAATGTATTATTTAAACATGTAAAACATTTCTTTAATTTTTCCTCCAAAAATACCGTAAACGGAGGTGGAAACAACACCACGCTAATAGTGCATTTTAGCATGGTAACGCAGTACTTATAAATGTTTTTATTTAAAATAATGAGTGTATGTCTAATATTGATCATGTACACAAACTAGCCCTCATTTTGAGTGGTAGTGACGCACTCCACAGTCACAAACACACTATTATGAACTTATAAAATGGCGGCTGCCTGACTGTTATGTTCCATATAGGTACCCCAATATAGGCTCAGGTAGTCACCTAACCTTTCACCTATATTCTCCCCTACCATTACACTACATAACGGTTCTTAGTACTGACCTTTTACCTAGTTACGGTAATGTCCAAAGATGACATGGGGTTTTCTCCGAAAAGCTTGAGCCTCATTCATTATGCATGAGGATTCTTGGAATCACAGCAGGACAGCAGGCCTACAATCTCCTGCATAATAACTATGTATAAGGGTAATTTCTTCCGTCATCCTAGTCCGACATGACACAGCAAGGCATATCCCCAGGGGGTACCACTTTGGGTATATATACACCATAGCTTGCTGAAGTAGTCAGAGGAGAAAAGGACTTCCATGCCAACACACTGACGCGAGACGCTGAGGCTCCTGCACGCAGACACTCCAGCTCGCAGTGGTCTGACATCCCTTGCGCGGTGTCCATCTCAAGACCAAGACGGGGTCCCACAGTCTCTCAATTCAGGTAATGGGGTTGACTTTATCCTAGAGGGATTCTTGGCTTTTACACTCACATACATGCTAGGTACACTTAGATACATCTAGTTAGGGTCGCATCATAGGAGTACTCATTTTACTGTCATGTATTTGATATACTTGCCTGTATTCATTGTTTTAGCATGATGGTAGAAATGTACCATCCTTTTACTCTGTTAGTGCTTATAATCATTTATATCTGTTACTGTCTAGTGGTTGTTTCAGCACACCTCCTTTACACTAGAATGACGCTGGTTCAATAAATGCTTATTGAAAAACGTCCCCACCGTTTATTCTGTGTTTCTCTCTGAGACCAAGTGAGCATGAGTGACTGAGCGAAAAGTAATACACTGTTTCCAAGATCCCTGATGGGACAGGGTTGTCATGTTCGATAGTTACCATGAACTATTCTCTCCTTGGTAAGAGGAGTTTCTAGTGGCACTGTGAGCTAGCTGGTGTACAGGCTAACATACCTGGTAGGGGTGTCTAGAATCAGTCTGACACAAATCCTATAGTGCATGTTGTCTGAACACGCAGACCTATATAGGTTTATAGGAACTACACGACATTACCATGCCAATAGAACATTTGGAATCAGACGGGCACGGCAGAAGTTGACCATGTAGGGGGCGGTAAACTCCACGACAGACAGAGCCATAGGCTAATGTTGGTGAAAGCAACGTACAAAGACCAACGGCTGTGTCCATTTCCGCTGAAGATCGTGTACGTCATGTACATGTATGTGGCGGTTGGAAAAAAAGCTCACTTGCCTCCCAACACTGCGGCCATCAAGACTTGCTCCACTTTTCCTGCTGTTTGTCACCTCTGGGAGCATCGATGCCAGGTAGAGCAGGTGACAGGGCCCCTACCTTCTCACCAGAGGAGCTGGATTGTCCAAGGAGGTCCTGTCCCTGTACAGCCAACTCTATGGCTCACCAGAGGAACAGGTGCATATCTGATATGCATATGTGAATCTGCCTAACTGGTTTTGTCCCCATTAACACAGGCTACAATGTCCCTATGAGTTCCTGAGTGAAGTGTAGGGATAGAAGTCAAGTGTCATATATCATATACCATACATAGGACAATTATGTTGTGGATTTGTAACAACTTTACCTTTCAAAACAAACCACAACAGTAGTACGTCTTGTGTGTTTTGAAAGTCCTAGATTCCATTTGATGTGTTTGTGGAGAGAAATCAAGGTATCTGTTAGAAATACATGTGATATTTAGAAAATACACATCTTGTTAAAGTGACATCACATATTATTGTATTTATAACTGTGGATAGATATCTATGTTTGACAAACCAATATGACATGATGTTTGCTATGTGTATTATCCCACTAATCACTCAGCCTAGTTTAGGGGTCTCCAACCAATCCATTGTGAGCTACCAGTAGCTTCCAGTCCCATTCAGAGTAGCTCACAGCCTTGAGGTCAGTTATCAAATGTTCATAAGATCATATATTCATGTAGAAGTTGAGGGAACGCTGTGTTGTTTTGACATCATGATCATCCGGCTGCAGATAGTAGGGCCTGAAAATGAGCAGTGCTCATTCAGGATTATGGGTAAGTTGGGGCTTTGTCACAGTGGCAAACAACTGGTGTACTGAGGTATATCGTTATTGAAATATGATTCCTTGCCAAATCATAATATGACTTGTGAGCATACAAACTACCCCTGAATGCTTTGACATTGAGGGCAATTGAAATGGAGAGTTAGCTAATCTGTTGAGCTAACACTTCATTCCATTTTCTACCTTAACAAAGTGTGCTAGTTCCTAAATGCAGGTCCCTTACTCCCAGTGGTCAGTATTTACTGTGCCATAAGTATTTATGCAATTTACAGTACTTTATTTACAAGCATAACTTTAAAAGTGCAGAAATACGTTAGATGATATGAAGTGTTGGGTTGAATATTTGTCTGCACTTCAAAATTTCCCCACTATAAAAGGACATACAATTGTATGTTTGTCTCACCCATGTGAATGTGTGTCCTGTGCTGCAAGTACAGACTCAGTCACCCTTAGTTTAATATCTCATTTATACGTACACATGTTCATACATCCCCAAAGAGTAAGCTCTCACTGACATACATGGCAGCCCTTTCATAGTGGCCTTAGTCACAGTATGCAGTTTAAACCATGGTTATCTGTCTCTATGGACCTTAGGCATCAAGTCAATGAAGCTGGCCTGGAGGGTGTCTGGTAACAATGCATAAAATGTTTAGCCTTCAGTAGTTGACAATGTTTTTCACTGATCATAAGTAGCTCAGATCACAGAAAACTGTAGGGGGCCCCTGTTAGGTAACTTATGAGTCATGCTTATGCTAGTTGAAGTAAAATTGCGTGACATCAATTCTGACCAACAAAAAGTCACAAAACCATTGTTTTTTCTTTCATGCCTTGTATCCATACAGGTCAACGCCCGTCAAAAACGGGACATCTGGAAGGCCATTGCCTGGAAGGTGCGGACCCTGGGAGTCTTCAAGCGGCACAGCATCCACTGCCAGAAAAGGTGGGAGGACCTACGACGCTGGACCCATAAGTCAGCTGAAGTCCAGCTCGGCCACTCCTCCCAACGTGGGAGGCTTGTGTGCCGCAACCTGACCCCCCAATGGCCCGCATTCTTGGGGTGGCCTATCCCATGCTTGATGGGCAGTTGAGGGCTCAACAGCAGCAACAAGGGGGTAAGTTCTTAACAAAGTTTCACATGTTACATGACTCATTTGTTATTACAGCCAGGATTTTACCATCAACATTAAGACTGTCCCATGTCCAACACACAAGAGTTCTTGAACGTATACGTTTTACACAATGTGTATGATGGTGTGCTTTATTTATTGATATTTTGGCAAGGATCCCACCTGATTCCTGTTCACAACCAAATGGGCTGTTCTGAGCAGATCAAATACACTGAGGGGTAACTGTTCCTATGGAGGTATACCAGCTTACTAGGCACTGGGTAGTGTTTACAGAAGAAAACAAAAGTAACTTATCTAAGATAGATAAGTCTCAGGTTGGTTATAATGGATAGTGGGGAAATTCCTCAAATTTGAAGAGTTGCCCTCACACACCCATTAAGGTGTCATGCTTCATCATAGGGCGTTTTTGCTCCTCGTGGGGTTGGCGCTGCAGTTCCCCAAGGGCCCCGCGAGGGGGCTCTTTAGCGGAGATCTTTTAAAAGGAAAACGCCATAGTGATGAGTGCAGGTGTGTGGGGTAAGTGCAAGGGTGAGTTAAAAATATCGTGACGGTACCCCAAAAGGTAATTTATTCTTGGGTCCATCCGGTATGGTTAAAAGCAAAAGTACTTTAGACCTTCCACCAATGAGGAGGTTTAGTTTGGTTCTCAAAAAGTGAGTAGTGATAAAGGCCATAGGGTCAACATGTTCCATGCCCTTGTGGTCCAAACCGGATCCTTGGCGTTTCTTCCGGACCCAAAAAAAAAAGTTGGGTGTGCATAAAGAAACAGGGGTCAAGGATAGATGTATGCCCTGTTAGACAAACCTCAGTCAGGCTTGTGGTGGTGTTATCATGGAACAGTATTCCACAAACACCTCAAAGAAATTATCCAACCTAAAAAGAACAGATACAAATGCATGTGTAAGTGAATGAGAGCAATATTAAACTCAAAGTAAAATTAAAAATGCGGGCAAGCCGCAAACAGACTGGTGTCTTTTGGCAGAGTGAGTGTGTTAGATAGTTCGTAGTCATGAATCGTTCATTCAATAAAGTGTTGTGATATGCGACATTCATCAAGGTTAATTAATGCTTTGGGCTGAGGATTAACGTTGCCCCCAGCGTGTTGTAAAATACATCACTTGTTCACCTGAATGGAAAACTCTTGCTTACCCCAGTGGATGGAGGGGATGGCCTCTACGGGGGGGGAAGCAGGCGTACCTGAGGGTTACCTAAAAGTGAGGTGAAAAGCGGTAACCATGACACAAGAAAAAATGCATCTCATCCATAAAGAGCAGTGTGGAGCATAGATTCTGTACTCACCGTGACCCTCGATGGTGTGTAGCTATCACACCTACCCACGTCTGCTGCAGCCGGAGGAGAAATTATGGCAGCCGTGGCCAGATTATAAAGAGAGCGGGGAGGTAGAACCTCCCGCCATGCCTGACCCGGAAGCAGACAGGGAGGCAGAAGCGAAATGAATAGCACTGTCATGGAGAGATTGCATTATCCTCCTGCGCCTATGGCGGCCTTCTTGAAGTGGTACCCATGTCACCCAGAACCGGGAAAGGTAGTGTGTGAATTAAAACAAGGGGTAATAAGTCTAAATAATAAAACCTCATATATCGAGTAAAAGTATACTTGAAGTGACCTGAATAGATCGTCTCTGTGTTTAAGTCGGTATAGGAGATAATGAGTGTACTGGGAAACTGGACGGCTTTTGCGTCCTGCTCTGTGGTAGGGGTAACGAAAGAGATATGTGCCATGATATGGGTATCATAGCCTATAATTGTCGCATTATACGACTGGCTCCATGCTAGCAGTTTGGCAACAGGCATCAAGGCCACTTCGGAAAAATATGTACAAGACTACGGGACTGAGTTCAGGGATGGGTGGTGAGGTGACATAACTGGAGGGCCAGGTGTGGCTGTGAGCCCCAGTCATAATCAGGTTGATTCAATAAGAGTGCTAGATGGCTTATGCACATGTGGTTAAAGCCCTCAACGAACCCCCTAAGTCTAAGAGGGGAACAGAGGGAAAGGTGTATGATAATACACCCTTATGTATAGCGATCAGGGGTGTCATGAGAAACATGGCACTAGCCTACTCAGGTGACGGGGACTGGTGTGAGCTGGGTAATGCATTTGGACCACAGTATGTCGTCATTTAGGCCCTGGTATGTGTTCTCAGTTGAAACACCCACCGTTGTTCACACGCAAAAAGCGTGCTGGCGTTCCATGTGTTATTAGCTTCTATGATGGTTCACCACAAGCTGTCAGGCGTGTGGTTAGATTCAAGAAAGTGTGAGCACATCTTGGTGTTGTTTTTTTTGCAGCGTATCGTGCTGTGATGTTCATTAATCCGTGTCTTCACTCGTCTCGTGGTCATACCTACATAACGGAGGTCACATGGACATGTAATCAGGTAAACACAGTTCTTCGTGTTACAGTTGGTATGTCGTCTTTGCTCCCATGGTTTTTGTAAACCTATGTCTATTGTCTTCGTGGTCTCTGTTAAAGGACATACAGTACACAACCCACATGGATAGTCCCTCTACTCGTGGGAGGCCCCATAGGGTAGTCTGGGTTTCTTGTGGTACAGTCTAGCATGTGTGTACAAGGAGATCCCTCAGGTTCTTTGTGCGCTTGAATGCAAAAAGAGGGGGACCCGGCCTCAAAAGACCCTGTGTTCAGGATGGCCCAATTTTTCTTAATGATTTTTTGTATCATATTGGAGGCTGGGGTAAAAGTTGTCACACATGTGAGTTTGTCAGCAGGTGGTCTGTCTCTACTTTCTAGAAGGCTGTCTCTGTGGTTGTGTTTGGCTCTCTTATATGACTGTTCTATGATTCTGTGTGGATAGTGATGGTCCACAAGGTTAGCTCTGAGAGTGGAGGCTTGCTGCTCATATTCTCTGATGGTGTTACAATTCCTCCGGAGGCGGAGGAATTGGCCAACTGGTAGATTGTCCCTAAGGGATTTAGGGTGGTGGCTCTTGTAGAGTAACATGCTGTTCCTGTCGGTGGGTTTCTTGTAGTTAGTTGTGAGTAATTTCCCGCCTTCTCTAGAGATGGAAAGATCTAGGAAGGGTATAGATACAGCAGAATTGGTACTGGTGAATTTTAGATAGGGATTAAGAGTATTCATCCAATCGCAAAAATCCCTGCAGGTGTTATGATCCCCATGCCAGAAGATCAGGATATCGTCTATATACCAACGCCAGATCAGAATATTGCTGTGAAATGGGTTGCCATCATTCTGGATGTAGGTACTCTCAAACGTTGACATGTACAAACATGCCAGACTGGGAGCGAAAGTGCTTCCCATGGAAGTGCCCTGCACTTGATGGTAAAGCTGTCCTTTAAATTCAAAGAAATTCTCCTTGAGGGCCAGAGTGGCACATTCGACAAGAAAGGTAGTGGGAGTGTTGGATGCCCATGGGATCCCCGTTGTGAGGATGGTCTCCAGGATTTCCAAGGTCGCATCTTGAGGAATGTTTGTATTCAAGGCTTTGACGTCCAAAGTCACTAAAAGGTCAATATTTTCTGGTTCTGTACAAGCCTGTATAACACTCAACACATCTGTGGTATCCTTCAGGTAGGTTGGAGTTTTCATCAAGTTGCGTCTCAGGAAATGATCACAGCACTTGCTGAGTGGTTCAAGGAGCGAGTCGATGCCAGAGACAATCGGTCGTCCTGGTGGTGGGGTGACACCCTTGTGGATCTTCAGGAGGGTGTAAAAGTAGGGAATTCTGGGTTGATCATTGTACAGGAACGTGGTCTCATGTTTGGTGATCCAACCTTTGGTCTCTGCCTCAGTGATGAGTCTCTTGATTGTGATGGATAATCGTCCTGTGGGAACGGTTTCAATGGGAAGGTAGTAGCAGGTATCTGAGAGTTGACGCAGGCATTCGTTGTCATAAGTAGTAAGATCCTGGAGAACTATGGCGCCACCCTTGTCTGCTGGTTTGATAACAATGGTCTGATCGTCTGTGATCCCTTTCAGTAGGTCTTTTTCATGATTGGACATGTTATTGAAAGGGGGGCGTACCACTTCCTTCAGGACTGCTTGCTCGAAAGTGAGTATTTCACTGGGCATGGTAAACGATGGGGGAGTGAATTTGGACCGATTGCGTAATCCTGTGTCCTCCACAGGGGTATAGGGCTTATTCTGGAAGAAGGATCGTAATCTTATTTCATGAAAACATTGTTGTGGTTCAAGAGTAAGGCGGAAGGAATCCTCCCTCGGAGTTGATACAAAGCAGAGGCCCTTCTCCAAGAGGGCATTTTCATCATCATTCAGTTGGCGTGAGGATAAATTCACTATGAGTGTTTGGGTCCTGATGTTTTGCTCCTCAACATCATCCGAGTCTCTGGTTCTTGCCAGTGTACGTTCTTGTTGGGTCCTCTTCTTCTGCCTCTTCCTCTGCCCCTCCCTCTGTTGAAAAAAGGGAGGTTCGGGAACTGTTGGTACATAGGAAACTGTTGTGGGTGAGTTTGTTGCATATTCCACATTGGTGGTGGTCCCGTCCATGGGCCAGGGTATAGATTGGTCTGGTAAGGTTGAGTAGGGAAATTGGGGAAGAGTGGGTGGGGGGGCTGGTAAAGTTACCCCTCTGTCTATTAAAGTTGCCCCTGCTTTCATAGCTCGAGTCACTGCTGACTGAGCCAGATCTTCTTGAGAATGATGGTGTGCTTTATCTATTGATATTTTGGCAAGGATCCCAGCTGATTCCTGGTCACAACCAATGGGCTGTTCTGAGCAGATCCATGGCTGCCTAAACTCCACATATACATCAGGTTCTTTGATGTCATGAGGGACAGTTGTACCAAACAGGCCAATAGTGTTTATTGTGTCAGGTGTGATGCTCCTTCACTATTGCTGATGATGTAATGGTAGCCCTATTAGATGTAACATAGCATACTAGGCACTTATGGGACAGTGGATGTACCAAACGTCACATTGGTAAGTTGGAATTCTACACAAACAAGAATGACCATGTGATACAATATGACTAGTGACATCAGTACTTATGGCTACACTTAGGAATCAAAACATCTCCAAATTGTTATTTGCAACAGAAATACTGTTTCATACATGTTCAAAGAGACAGATTAGCATGATGTCTCACTCCTTCACAAATCTTTGTGTGTAAGCCAATCTTTTTTTTGACAAATAATTGTGATAGGCATACAATTTTTGTGGAAACGCAGACAGGAATTTGTACACATTGGTGACAAAGCAACACATACCCTAAAGCATGTCTCACTGTCCTTTGTCATGTCCAGAGGATAAATCAATGATGGAGATAAATGGCAAACTTAAAGGAATTGTGCAAAATGGATTGTTCCTTCACATAAATGTAGGAGTATCCCATCAGGAAAACTCAAAATCAGGCCAAACTCATTAGGCATCTGTTGAAATGCATCAAGGTGCAATATTTTGCATATTGTGATTTATATGTTAATGTCTGAAGTAAGTATTATATTGGAATTAGTGTATGTAAGAACTACTGTGATGTTCATAAAACGTGTGCACTACAGCGAAAGCTAGCATATTTACTGAAACAATTTCACAAAGACAAAACAAACTTCAAATAACTATAGGTATTTAAGAGTGAAATGTGAAAATGTTTTTGCTGTGTATTGAAGTGTATTAAGAATGTGTCAAGGGCCAAGTATTTACTTATGTTGTAGAAGTAATTTGTCAATACCCCAAATCTTTGTTTCTGACTATCTTCAACAGCCTAGGTATCTACATAGTGTGTGATACATTTCAAAGCTACTTCAGTACAGAATCCATGTATATGTTTTGACAATTGGCATATACTTTAATGACTTGGAGTAAGTGTTATCATTGTGAAATTGCCAAACAAAGGTAACCTGCTTTCAGTTTATGGTGATATTGGTACAACATTGCAGTATTTGCTGACACACATTTATTCATATTGTACTTTTTTGAGAAAGAACAGTATGCAGACTTTCAGGCCTTGCAAACACACTGTACAAAAGTATTTTTGGGTGATATCCTTTTTGGTGACATCAGTTCACTATTCTAAACTACAAAGGTCAAGCATTCAGAGGTGTGAAACAATTGCCGGAGATACATAATGATGGATAAGAGACCAGATCATACATGATATAGGAGCTGTCATGGGGAATGACATAACTGTGACCAAATGTTGTCTGACAATGTTGCGTACATGCATGAGCTTATGCTAATGTTGAAGCAAAGTTTGAGAGCCTTGAAGCAGATGAACTCTGAAAACTTGGAAACTGTTTTGTGATCAAAGATCATGATCAGTTCTGTTTACACAGATTCACTAATACTATTGTATATGTCATCTCAGCATTATCCGGGGCAGGCGAATGAGAAGGTGCCAATATTGTTGGGGAAGCAGCTGACCACAGTGGTTCCGGTACAGACATCGAGGGACCCAGTGGCCCGGAGGGTGAGGGGAGTGCAATGGATGCCACCAGCAAATCTACATTTTCTTCGGAGGTCTCCTCTAGCGAGCCCACTCTTTTAGTAGAACCCTAAGGCAACTGTTACACCTGCATCCTGGTCCGCTATCCAGAACTCCATCTCCACCTTCCCTCTTGTCCCCCCCCCCAAGTTGCCCAAACCCACACCTGTAAAAGGGGTGGTGTCTTCTTCGTTCCAGGCACCTCACGATCTGCCCCCATCGCACGGCATCATTGAGTGAGGAGACTATTGACTTCCTCAGAAATATCTCTATAGGCTAGACTGCACTACAGAATGCCATCCAGGGGCTTGGTAGCCAATTGAAATAAATGGTAGCCTACCTGGAAGGCATTCACAGTGCTATGTTTAGCCTACAGAGGTCTTTTCAAGGTCTAGCCTCCTCATTGACCGCAGCCTCCCAACAATCCCAACCTTGTGCCCCACCTCCCACCCCGTCCCCATTCAAATTCCCTATTCCCAGACTTGTACCAAGCACACTCACACCTTTCCACGCACCCACTCACACAGACACAAACAGCACCCCCACACACAAACACAAACACATAAAAGAGGCATGCATCCAAACACACAGATACCACCCCAGCACAACCACAGATTCTGCACCCATCAACACAGACACATCCACCCCCCCAGCACTACAACATACACTGCACCCACCACCACAGACACATCCATCCCCCAGCAGAACCACATCCATTCCACCCACCACCACAGACACACCACACAGTACATCGCTCATGACATGATCTATGACATCATTGATAGCATGACTGCTACATCTGAAATGGAGCAAGTTATGGTTAATTTAGGGCACAAGTTATAGTTACTTGTATAACTATAGCTGGTGAATTTCAGTGGTTTTGTTAATTTAAAACGTTATGTTTTAACTGATATTTTCACTTAACTATAGCATTCCTTTAACCTTTGTTTTTTTCAGTGAATTTCTAAGGGTTTTTTTTAAATTTAAAGTAACATTATTACAATTTCTAACTATAACATCACTTTAACCTTTGTGTTTTTTCCACTGAATTTCTATACTTTTTTTAAACGTAAAGTAAGATGTCGATTACCGTGCACAGCTTGGGGTTGTGGCTTGTGGCCAGGCCCTGCCCTCAACCCCCATAAGCTGACAGTGAGTAAAATATAATGGGTGGTATTTTAATTAAGGCAGAATTGCTGACTTTGTCAAAGGATGACAATACCAAAACATAAATAGTGGGCTTTTGACTTTATCAAGGGGTCAGCATATCAACATATATACAACAGACCTAACATCCTTGTCGAAAAATCACCAATAACTATAAACAAATGTATATTTCATGAATTCGCACAATGCAATGTTTAAAAAAAGCAATTTCTTAAAGAAAGTTTAATATGGTTTTATTTAAAAAAATCAACATGTCTTTAAGTCTTTCTTTTAACATTTTTCCAACTACAAAATGCAGTCATAAAAACACCCACAAGAAGGCCCTGCACTCCAGCTAAAGAGCATAGAGCTTCAGCTATGAGTCCTTTAAAAAATATGGTAAGCTGTCTTGGGGTCATGGATTTAATCACCATTGAGACTTACTGATCTTTTTTTAATGATCCTGAGAGGCTAGAGAGATTTCTGTCGCACCCAATAAGATTAACAAAAATGAATGGTGGTGCCCCTGCCCCTTCTAGGGGCACCACCAGGATAAAAATAAATGTAAATAAAGGGCATTATACGGCGCTACATACTGGAGCAGGTAATAAGAAATAAATGGCTCCTGCCGCTCATTTATTTTTAAAGTCTTCTCTTTTTTTAATTTTTTTGAGTGTCCTGGAGCCCACTTTGGCCACCACATATTTGATTTATATTTGGGGCTACGGATGAGGCCCAGGGCCCACCGGCTCCCTGCAAGTGGTCCCATGGACTGCACACGAGCCAGCAACACTTACTAAAACATTGTTTTTAAATAACGGGGGTGCCCTGGGCACACAACATCATTTTTAGGTTAAAGCCTACCAGACAGCAGAGCTGCCTCGTGGCAAAGACATATTGGGGACACGCTAGAAGCTGACCTAGAAATGCATTCTGCCATTGCTTACCATTGGCTTTGCCTTTCGTCATTTCCATTTGCATGCTTTTTGTTTGCTGGCTTTATTTATTTTAGGCTGTTCCAGCTTGAGTTAGTCACTCCTGTGAAGCATAGCCTGTTTACCACCTTGCTGAGTGGCTCCTTATATACTTCCACGACTGCTCGCTTTTTGGGAACTCTTGTTTTTCTTTTTGTGAAGCACTTCATGAGAATGCATGTTTTAAAGCTGGCTGTCCTTGCATGTGTCTCCTCCCTACTGCTCTGTGTATGGCTTCTGTAAGATGTTTTGTGAATTCTGCAGTCACCTTTCCCAGAAGCTGTTTTGGTTTTTTGCCTTGGTTTTTGAGGCACATTTTAATGCATGAAAGTGTATGTTTTGTTTAGAGGTCGCTTTTGACAGGGCGTGCTTCAATAGTTGCCACGGCATGCCTTCTACTGGAATGCCAGAAGCTGTCATTTTGTATTTGCAACTGGTAAGATTTATAGGTCAATTAGCCAGTGAAGAGAGCATGGTGTTGTCTGTATAGAATGCAAACAAACATCTCCGACCCATTTGCTGCTGACCAGGAGCCTGAGCAGACAATGCTTTCTATTGCCACTTCTGACTGGTTTTAAAGTTCTCAATGCTGGTGATGAAATTTGTCCCTCTAACACGAAAGAAAGCACCTTGGCACACATGTTTGTATTTCTTTGGGAAATCTACTGATACTTTAGAGTAGTGTAACAGTTCTATTTAGTTTTCTATTAGGATGCCTTTCTGTTGGATGCTGATGTACTGTAAGCGAGCATTCCTTTGAACTCTTGGAATGTGCTTTCACTACGTACAACACTGAAGCAAAAGTTGGATAACTCAGTTACTTTATTCATTGTTTGGTAATTGAATAGGTGGAGTGTTGCCCTTCTGCATTTAATACAATAAGCCTATCAATATTGTTTTGTTTTCATAATGGTAGCTGTTTCCCAATGCACACAATGTTGCACGTGTGTTTTTTATAAGAAAAACATGATAAAAAAATTATCTTTCCTAGTTGGCCCCATCATGTAAGGGAGACCATGTTGCTGTTTTTTTTCTAAATGTCCATGTTTTTCTTACTAAACCCAGGATTAATTGGAGGATTAGGAACCCTAAATAAAATAGTACATGTTGTAGGCTGCTGGTGATGGGGCCTGCATTAAACAGCAGCTCAAGGGTCACATCTGCCTCTTGTCTCTATGCCTGTTTATTCACTTGCATGCATTCACCACGCATGCCTTTACTACGCAGATGCTTACGGTACATCAGGCGACACAGGCCAGCGGTCATCCTCTTGCAGGAGACCCACTTGTTAGGCACATGCTGCACCTTTTTGGGCTGTTTCAGTTATGACAGGGTTTACCACTCCGGCTTTATGCATGACTCAAGGGGAGTCGCCATACTGCTGCATAAATCTCTTCCCCTTGTAGTCATGGTGCAACACACAGACGCACAAGGATGTTATGTGGGTATTGAGGGGCGCCTGAAAACTAGGCATTACAACTTTGTGTCCTGTTATGTCTCTCCACCTCTGTTGCAGCCCTCCTTGCATTCACTGCAATCCTTCCTCCTGACTCTCCCCCAAGGTTTTACAGTTGTTGGAGGTTGTAGAGAGCCATCCGGGCTCTCTCAAACATTGTTGCAAAGTCACACACGCATGCACCCCTCGGGGCGGGCTCGGCCCGAGGGTATAAATAAACGGCGGAAGACCGCTCGTGGTCTTCGCGCCAACTGAGGAGTACCTGGTGTCCCGTGTCAGATAATTAGCGAGGAGCCCAGCTACGGCATTCGGCCTTCTGGAGCCCCTCCACACTGGCGACGAGGCCGGTCGGACCGGCACGTGTGAGCGCTTTGCACGGTACGGCTGCTGTGCCCGTCCGTGTGAAGGCCGCGCCGTCGCACCTGTGAGTGGCACCCGCCCACGCGTCTCCCAGCCCAACGGGAGCGTGTTCAGCTGGCGGCGCCTACACAGGGAGCCGACGACTGATCCTGCAGCCTGCGCCTGCCCACGCGCCTCCCTTGTCAGCGGGAGCGCGTTCAGCCGGCGGCGCCCTGCCTGCAACGATCTCAGTGCGGTGAGTGCGCAGCTGTGCGCGAGGCCCCGCTCGAGGACGACGCCATCGCGGCCGCCTGGGCCGGAACCTGAAGCCCCTCCCCCGCTGGGCGTCCATGCACACGCCAGAGCCCTGAGGCTCCGAAAACAAACAAAAAAAACACACAGCCCTGCACGCGTGAGGAGCGTCAGAGAAGGGTGGTGACCAGCACCTGAAACAAAACAAAAAAATCAAAAAAAAATAAACGGACAATAAAGGGGGAAGCACACATCGCAGCCCTGAACAAGCCGGCGCGCTGCCCTGCACAGGCTCAAGTGACCCTGCACCCCTCGCCTCACAACTACCCTGCCACGCGCGCAGGCCACACAGGCTCAAGTGACCCTGCACCCCTCGCCTCACAACTACCCTGCCACGCACGCAGGCCACACAGGCTCAAGTGACCCTGCACCCCTCGCCTCACAACTACCCTGCCACGCGCGCAGGCCACAGAGGCAGTGTTTCACGTGGCATTTTCCCCCAGGAGGTGGCAGGCCACCGAGGGAAGGAGGAAAGAGAACACTGACAGGGGCACGGCAGGCTGATTAAGGGAAGGAGCGAGTAGACCACCCACAGTGTCGCGAGTTTTCCTTTCACTAGACAGGGAGAGGACGGCGCGCCCAAGATGAGCATCACACAAACGGCCGGTGCACAGGCTGGAGCGCAGGGCCCGGACGGTGGACAGGTTGCGCAACACCCCGGACACCATCACACCGCCATTGCTCCCCTACCGCCGTTCAGCGAAGCTTCAGACCCTGCTACCGCTGCGCCGCGGTGGAAGGCCTGGGTGGGGCGGCTGAATCTCTACTTTAAAGGAACGAGGGAAACAGACGGCACCGTCAAGCGGTCGCTTCTCATCTACTACGGGGGGGCCGAAATCTATGACCTGTTCGAGACGCTTCCAAACACGGGAGAGGAGGACGACTACGACGCTGCAGTGAGGGCACTCGACAGACACTTCGACCCACAGCTAAATCCAGACTTCTAGAAATTCAAGTTCAGAAGGGCCTCGCAGGCTGAGTCGGAATCGGTCGACATGTTCTATGCCAGGCTGCGCCGGCTGGCCAGCACATGCACATTTGTCGCTCCACAGACGGAAATCAGGGATCAGATCATCCTGGGCTGCCGATCAAAAATCCTACGTAAACTCATACTGCGACAGCCAGGGATCTCATTGGACGAGATCCTGGTCTTGGCACGGTCTCACGAGTTGTCAGATGTCCGGGCCGAAGCAATGGAAGTAGCGCTCCATACACCCGTAGCAGCGCAGAGTACAACAAGACACCCTGTCATCAAGGAAGAGAGAATAGATGCCATACAACGGCGCCCTACCCAAGCCCGGCAAGTGCAACCGCCGTCGCGAGGCGGCCAGTGCGGGTACTGTGGGGATGAGCACGCAAAGACAGCGGTCTGCGGGGCAAAAGGGAAGACGTGCTCCCGGTGTGGGAGACTCAACCATTATGCCAGGGTATGCCGAGGCGGACGATTCCGGCAAGGCCCGTCAAGACAGAGGAGCCTCACACATCGTATCCAGCAAGTGTCGCTCGAGGATTCGCCCCTCCCGAAGAAGCCAGACAAGTGTGGGAAGATGAAGATGATGACGTCTTTGTGGTGTCCTATGTCAGCCGAACGGACAGACGACGGAGGCCTCCCCCGAAGTGCTCGGTGACAGTGGAAGGCACGGATGTGCGGGCCCTCATTGACACCGGTGCCTCGGTCAACGTCATGGACTCGGAACAGTATGATGACTATCACCGAGGCCCCCGCTTGAGCCGTCCACAGCGAGGATATATGTGTATGGAGGAACCGACCCGCTACCACTGAAGGGAGTCATCCAGGCCAGAATTGACAGCGGCACCTACACCACGAATACCCGTTTCCATGTAACAGAGGGACGGAAGGGGACCCTGCTCAGCTGTCACACCGCTGAAGATCTCGGACTCGTGTTCTTCGCAAACCAAATTCACGAGTCACATGCGGAGACCATACTCAAAGATTTCCCAGCACTGTTCACAGGCCTGGGGAAACTGAAGGGCAAAAGGTTCAAGCTACACATCGACCCAGCTGTCAGACCAGTGGCACTCCGACATCGAAGGGTGCCGTTCAATCTACGGCCACAAGTCGAGAAGGAGCTAAGGAAGCTAGAGGCGCTGGACGTAATTGAAAAGGTCTCAGGTCCCACCCCCTGGGTATCTCCGCTGGTGGTGGCCCCGAAGCCCAAACAACCAGGGGCCATAAGACTCTGCGTGGACATGCGCCTGCCGAATGTAGCAGTAAAGAGGGAGCGCCACATAACCCCGACTATGGAAGACATCGTGGCCGACCTCAACGGGGCCAAATGGTTTTCAAAACTGGATTTGAATGCTGGCTACCATCAATTGGAGCTGGAGCCAGAGAGCCGGTACATAACAACATTTTCGACCCACGTTGGCCTCCGGCGGTATAAGAGACTCAGCTTTGGGGTATCCTCAGCAGCTGAGGTTTTCCAGAACGCAGTGCGAGAAGTATTGTCGGGACTGCAAGGGGTGATCAATTTGAGTGACGACATCCTTGTGTTCTCAAGCACGTTGGAAGACCATCATAAACACCTTCGCGCGACGCTGAAGAGGCTAGAAGACTCCGGGCTAACGCTGCACAAGGCGAAGTGTTCATTCTATCAAGACACTGTGGAGTTCTTTGGCTACGTGTTCACGAGAGAAGGGCTCCGAGTAGATCCGAGGAAAGCAGCTGCCATCCCGGCGGCCAGTGTACCGAAAAACCCCACGGAGGTGAGAAGTTTCTTGGGCATGGCAACGTATTGTGGGCGTTTCATCCCGAATCTCGCCACGTTGTCCGAACCACTCCGGACCCTGACGAAACATGGACAACCATGGGAATGGTCGAGCGCCGCCAACAAAGCATTCAAGGACATCAAGCAGGGGTTGCAAGACAAAGCAGTCATGGCATACTTCCATCCGAAGAAGCGCACTGAACTGGTCGTGGCGCTAGCCCCATGGGCCTGGGGGCAGTGCTACTGCAAGAACACAGTTCGGACGTTTGGAAGCCGGTGGCGTATGCCAGCAAGGCCCTCACGGACACCGAAACCAGATATGCTCAGATAGAGAGGGAGGCACTCACCATCAAGTGGGCATGCCAACACTTCCACTTATACCTGTGTGGCCAGGACTTCCAGGTAGTGACGGATCACAAGCCGCTGATCCCGCTCTTCACAGGGTCATCCAGGTTGGCACCCCCAAGGATTGAGCGATGGGCTGTGCAGTTACAAGCATATCAGTTCAAAGTCGTGTACAGACCCGGGGCACACAACCCGGCCGATTACTTATCGCGCCACCCTGACCCCTCATCGCCTGTGGGCCCATCTGCGGAGGAGACAGACACCGAAGAATTCGTAAGGATGATTTCGCAGCATGCCTGCCCGAGAGCCATGACGCTGGAGGAAATTGGACAAGCGACAATGGCAGATGGAACATTGGCTAGGGCGAAAAGAGCGATGGACGAAAACATGTGGGCTCGTTTCATGGAGGGGAGTCGCCTACTACGCCCGGAAGTCGGACATGAGCGGCAGCAACTGTGGAAGGTACGACATGAGCTCAGCGTGGGGGAACATGGGATTGTCCTGAGAGGACATCTGGTTGTGATTCCTGAGGCCTTACAAAAACGCATTCTGGAACTCGCTCATGTCGGGCATCAGGGCATGGCCAAGACGAAAGCGAGACTACGGCAAAAGGTCTGGTTCGCGGCCATGGATACCAAAGTGGATGAGATGGTCCGAGGGTGCCATGAATGTATCATCACAGGGGGATCCCCGACAGCACCAGTGCTCACAGGAGACCCGGTGAAAGTCCCCTGGACTCATGTCAGCCTCGACTTCGGGAGCTTCCCAGATGGCCGGCATATGTTGGTTGTGGTGGACACCTTCTCGAAGTTTCCCGTAGTGGAAGTCATGGGGTCAACGGCGTTTCCACACGTGAAGAAAGCGCTGGACAAGATCTTTGCCATGCTTGGGCTACCCGAGGAAATCAAATCTGATAACGGACCTCCATTCCAGGGTAGGGAGTTCCAAGAATATATGGAAAGCAAAGCCATCAGACACCGCAAGATCACGCCACTATGGCCCCAAGCCAATGGGGAGGTGGAGCGGCTAATGAGAACTCTCAACAGAGCTATACGCATAGCGGTGGAACGAGAAGAGGATGCTGAAGCAGCCCTGGATCAGTTCCTAGGAGCTTACCGGCAAACGCCTCACAGCACCACCAAGTGCGCGCCCTCACATCTGATGTTTCTGCGGCCACCGCGGGACAGTATCCCAGCAGATCCGAAGTGGATCCCTCCAGTGAGAGATGATGAGGCAGTCCAATCCTGCCGAGAAACCACTAACAGGAAGGCAAGTGAAACCCGGAGGGCTCAAGAACCCCGAATCCGTGTCGGAGACCGAGTGGTGATCAAAGATCGACACCCCGGGTGGAAGTTTCGGACACCATTTGAGCCCGAAGCATGGGTCGTGACGGAGGTGCAGGGAACAATGATCACTGCTCAGAAGGGGCGTATCAGGGTCACAAGGAATGTGTCGTGCTTCAAACCGGTGGCTGAAGATGGCCAAGACAGTGAGGAAAATGATAACCCGGCCGGGAGCCCGAGTGTGGTGTCCCCAGAGTCTCCCAGGGCGGGAGCCCCCCTCACCGAAGGTGGGCCACCGGTGGACAGAGAAACAATCAACATCCCAGATATGGCTGGTTCCGAAGATGAGTCTTCATGGGTGTAATGAGTGGCACTGGAAACACCGTCGCTCCCCGGAGTCAGAAGTATGACCTCCGGGCAAACCCGATGCCGAGCCAAAGGTTCAAAGATTTTGTGTATATGTCCCCATGAACAATACCGACGTTGGTGACTGGAACCAAAAGAAGGAAGGGATGTAGAGAGCCATCCGGGCTCTCTCAAACATTGTTGCAAAGTCACACACGCATGCACCCCTCGGGGCGGGCTCGGCCCGAGGGTATAAATAAACGGCGGAAGACCGCTCGTGGTCTTCGCGCCAACTGAGGAGTACCTGGTGTCCCGTGTCAGATAATTAGCGAGGAGCCCAGCTACGGCATTCGGCCTTCTGGAGGCCCTCCACAGAGGTGATTTTATAACAGTCCCCGATCCTGATCTAGATGCCTCAACTGCCCCCTACCCTGGCAGGCGCACCCGATCAGTTTGTTTGTCCTCGTGGGCAGATTAAGTGGGTCTCTGTGATGGACGGCGCTCCTGGCATGCCTACACTTACCACTGGATTCTACACTTTGCCACTGGATTCAAGCAAGCCTGGCTGATGACGGCTGAAATGCCAGAAACCGGTCCTAGGATGCTTGTTTCCGGTCCAGGGAAGACATGGCATGGCAGTTCGGGCTGGACTGTTCCCATGAGGCACAGGGTCAGACTGATTTGCATATGGCCATGTCTGAACTGGGGTGGTGGAGTGAGCTAAAGAATGATGATGGATTAAACCCAGATCAGTTGACTGGGGGTGAGTGTTTGATTGGCTCAAACGTTCCGTCCATCATCCCCTTTTGTATCGCTTTGGCCGCCCTAAGTTGGCGGGGGTATGCCCAGACGTGGGTCCCTTGCTCACTTTGCCACTGGATTCAAGCAAACCTGGCTGATGACGGCTGAAATGCCCGAAACCGGTCCTAGGATGCTTGTTTCCGGTCCAGGGAAGACATGGCTTGGCAGTTCGGGCTGGACTGTTCCCATGAGGCACAGGGTCAGACTGATTTGCATATGGCCATGTCTGAACTGGGGTGGTGGAGTGAGCTAAAGAATGATGATGGATTAAACCCAGATCAGTTGACTGGGGGTGAGTGTTTGATTGGCTCAAACGTTCCGTCCATCATCCCCTTTGTATCGCTTTGGTCGCCCTAAGTTGGCGGGGGTATGCCCAGACGTGGGTCCCTTGCTCACTTTGCCACTGGATTCGAGCAAGCCTGGCTGATGACGGCTGAAATGCCAGAAACCGGTCCTAGGATGCTTGTTTCCGGTCCAGGGAAGACATGGCTTGGCAGTTCGGGCTGGACTGTTCCCATGAGGCACAGGGTCAGACTGATTTGCATATGGCCATGTCTGAACTGGGGTGGTGGAGTGAGCTAAAGAATGATGATGGATTAAACCCAGATCAGTTGACTGGGGGTGAGTGTTTGATTGGCTCAAACGTTCCGTCCATCATCCCCTTTTGTATCGCTTTGGTCGCCCTAAGTTGGCGGGGGTATGCCCAGACGTGGGTCCCTTGCTCACTTTGCCACTGGATTCAAGCAAGCCTGGCTGATGACGGCTGAAATGCCAGAAACCGGTCCTAGGATGCTTGTTTCCGGTCCAGGGAAGACATGGCTTGGCAGTTCGGGCTGGACTGTTCCCATGAGGCACAGGGTCAGACTGATTTGCATATGGCCATGTCTGAACTGGGGTGGTGGAGTGAGCTAAAGAATGATGATGGATTAAACCCAGATCAGTTGACTGGGGGTGAGTGTTTGATTGGCTCAAACGTTCCGTCCATCATCCCCTTTTGTATCGCTTTGGTCGCCCTAAGTTGGCGGGGGTATGCCCAGACGTGGGTCCCTTGCTCACTTTGCCACTGGATTCAAGCAAGCCTGGCTGATGACAGCTGAAATGCCAGAAACCGGTCCTAGGATGCTTGTTTCCTGTCCAGGGAAGACATGGCTTGGCAGTTCGGGCTGGACTGTTCCCATGAGGCACAGGGTCAGACTGATTTGCATATGGCCATGTCTGAACTGGGGTGGTGGAGTGAGATAAAGAATGATGATGGATTAAACCCAGATCAGTTGACTGGGGGTGAGTGTTTGATTGGCTCAAACGTTCCGTCCATCATCCCCTTTTGTATCGCTTTGGTCGCCCTAAGTTGGCGGGGGTATGCCCAAGCGTGGGTCCCTTGCTCACTTTGCCACTGGATTCAAGCAAGCCAGGCTGATGACGGCTGAAATGCCAGAAACCGGTCCTAGGATGCTTGTTTCCGGTCCAGGGAAGACATGGCTTGGCAGTTCGGGCTGGACTGTTCCCATGAGGCACAGGGTCAGACTGATTTGCATATGGCCATGTCTGAACTGGGGTGGTGGAGTGAGCTAAAGAATGATGATGGATTAAACCCAGATCACTTGACTGGGGGTGAGTGTTTGATTGGCTCAAACGTTCCGTCCATCATCCCCTTTTGTATCGCTTTGGTCGCCCTAAGTTGGCGGGGGTATGCCCAGACGTGGGTCCCTTGCTCACTTTGCCACTGGATTCAAGCAAGCCTGGCTGATGACGGCTGAAATGCCAGAAACCGGTCCTAGGATGCTTGTTTCCGGTCCAGGGAAGACATGGCTTGGCAGTTCGGGCTGGACTGTTCCCATGAGGCACAGGGTCAGACTGATTTGCATATGGCCATGTCTGAACTGGGGTGGTGGAGTGAGCTAAAGAATGATGATGGATTAAACCCAGATCACTTGACTGGGGGTGAGTGTTTGATTGGCTCAAACGTTCCGTCCATCATCCCCTTTTGTATCGCTTTGGTCGCCCTAAGTTGGCGGGGGTTTGCCCAGACGTGGGTCCCTTGCTCACTTTGCCACTGGATTCAAGCAAGCCTGGCTGATGACGGCTGAAATGCTAGAAACCGGTCCTAGGATGCTTGTTTCCGGTCCAGGGAAGACATGGCTTGGCAGTTTGGGCTGGACTGTTCCCATGAGGCACAGGGTCAGACTGATTTGCATATGGCCATGTCTGAACTGGGGTGGTGGAGTGAGCTAAAGAATGATGATGGATTAAATCCAGATCAGTTGACTGGGGGTGAGTGTTTGATTGGCTCAAACGTTCCGTCCATCATCCCCTTTTGTATCGCTTTGGTCGCCCTAAGTTGGCGGGGGTATGCCCAGACGTGGGTCCCTTGCTCACTTTGCCACTGGATTCAAGCAAGCCTGGCTGATGACGGCTGAAATGCCAGAAACCGGTCCTAGGATGCTTGTTTCCGGTCCAGGGAAGACATGGCTTGGCAGTTCGGGCTGGACTGTTCCCATGAGGCACAGGGTCAGACTGATTTGCATATGGCCATGTCTGAACTGGGGTGGTGGAGTGAGCTAAAGAATGATGATGGATTAAACCCAGATCAGTTGACTGGGGGTGAGTGTTTGATTGGCTCAAACGTTCCGTCCATCATCCCCTTTGTATCGCTTTGGTCGCCCTAAGTTGGCGGGGGTATGCCCAGACGTGGGTCCCTTGCTCACTTTGCCACTGGATTCAAGCAAGCCTGGCTGATGATGGCTGAAATGCCAGAAACCGGTCCTAGGATGCTTGTTTCCGGTCCAGGGAAGACATGGCTTGGCAGTTCGGGCTGGACTGTTCCCATGAGGCACAGGGTCAGACTGATTTGCATATGGCCATGTCTGAACTGGGGTGGTGGAGTGAGCTAAAGAATGATGATGGATTAAACCCAGATCAGTTGACTGGGGGTGAGTGTTTGATTGGCTCAAACGTTCCGTCCATCATCCCCTTTTGTATCGCTTTGGTCGCCCTAAGTTGGCGGGGGTATGCCCAGACGTGGGTCCCTTGCTCACTTTGCCACTGGATTCAAGCAAGCCTGGCTGATGACGGCTGAAATGCCAGAAACCGGTCCTAGAATGCTTGTTTCCGGTCCAGGGAAGACATGGCTTGGCAGTTCGGGCTGGACTGTTCCCATGAGGCACAGGGTCAGACTGATTTGCATATGGCCATGTCTGAACTGGGGTGGTGGAGTGAGCTAAAGAATGATGATGGATTAAACCCAGATCAGTTGACTGGGGGTGAGTGTTTGATTGGCTCAAACGTTCCGTCCATCATCCCCTTTTGTATCGCTTTGGTCGCCCTAAGTTAGCGGGGGTATGCCCAGACGTGGGTCCCTTGCTCACTTTGCCACTGGATTCAAGCAAGCCTGGCTGATGACGGCTGAAATGCCAGAAACCGGTCCTAGGATGCTTGGTTCCGGTCCAGGGAAGACATGGCTTGGCAGTTCGGGCTGGACTGTTCCCATGAGGCACAGGGTCAGACTGATTTGCATATGGCCATGTCTGAACTGGGGTGGTGGAGTGAGCTAAAGAATGATGATGGATTAAACCCAGATCAGTTGACTGGGGGTGAGTGTTTGATTGGCTCAAACGTTCCGTCCATCATCCCCTTTTGTATCGCTTTGGTCGCCCTAAGTTGGCGGGGGTATGCCCAGACGTGGGTCCCTTGCTCACTTTGCCACTGGATTCAAGCAACCCTGGCTGATGACGGCTGAAATGCCAGAAACCGGTCCTAGGATGCTTGTTTCCGGTCCAGGGAAGACATGGCTTGGCAGTTCGGGCTGGACTGTTCCCATGAGGCACAGGGTCAGACTGATTTGCATATGGCCATGTCTGAACTGGAGTGGTGGAGTGAGCTAAAGAATGATGATGGATTAAACCCAGATCAGTTGACTGGGGGTGAGTGTTTGATTGGCTCAAACGTTCCGTCCATCATCCCCTTTTGTATCGCTTTGGTCGCCCTAAGTTGGCGGGGGTATGCCCAGACGTGGGTCCCTTGCTCACTTTGCCACTGGATTCAAGCAAGCCTGGCTGATGACGGCTGAAATGCCAGAAACCGGTCCTAGGATGCTTGTTTCCGGTCCAGGGAAGACATGGCTTGGCAGTTCGGGCTGGACTGTTCCCATGAGGCACAGGGTCAGACTGATTTGCATATGGCCATGTCTGAACTGGGGTGGTGGAGTGAGCTAAAGAATGATGATGGATTAAACCCAGATCAGTTGACTGGGGGTGAGTGTTTGATTGGCTCAAACGTTCCGTCCATCATCCCCTTTTGTATCGCTTTGGTCGCCCTAAGTTGGCGGGGGTATGCCCAGACGTGGGTCCCTTGCTCACTTTGCCACTGGATTCAAGCAAGCCTGGCTGATGACGGCTGAAATGCCAGAAACCGGTCCTAGGATGCTTGTTTCCGGTCCAGGGAAGACATGGCTTGGCAGTTCGGGCTGGACTGTTCCCATGAGGCACAGGGTCAGACTGATTTGCACATGGCCATGTCTGAACTGGGGTGGTGGAGTGAGCTAAAGAATGATGATGGATTAAACCCAGATCAGTTGACTGGGGGTGAGTGTTTGATTGGCTCAAACGTTCCGTCCATCATCCCCTTTTGTATCGCTTTGGTCGCCCTAAGTTGGCGGGGTATGCCCAGACGTGGGTCCCTTGCTCACTTTGCCACTGGATTCAAGCAAGCCTGGCTGATGACGGCTGAAATGCCAGAAACCGGTCCTAGGATGCTTGTTTCCGGTCCAGGGAAGACATGGTTTGGCAGTTCGGGCTGGACTGTTCCCATGAGGCACAGGGTCAGACTGATTTGCATATGGCCATGTCTGAACTGGGGTGGTGGAGTGAGCTAAAGAATGATGATGGATTAAACCCAGATCAGTTGACTGGGGGTGAGTGTTTGATTGGCTCAAACGTTCCGTCCATCATCCCCTTTTGTATACACTTACCACTAGGTGGCACACGCAGCGGGTCCCGCATTGACTTGCTGTGGTTACCGGCAGCGGATCTCTACTCGATCCAGTCTGTGCGTATTTTCCCGTGCGGAATTTCCAATCATGCTCCTCTTCTGTTTCTTGGGGAATCCAACCTGCCGCCCTATGCCCTGCTTGGAGATTCAGTGCCTGGCACTTTCAAAGCTCTGAGTGCGCTGCTTTTGTTGAAGAAGAACTGCAGGAGTTCTTTAAGCTTAATGTAGGCTCAGTCTCATCAGCAGCGACGTTCTGGGCTTCCAGTAAGCCTTCTTTGAGAGGTTGTATTAAAGGCTATGTTCGTCGGTCTGAGGCCCATCGCGCGGCATGGCTGACTGACCTTGTAGGTCAAATATTGCACCTGGAGGCCACCTTACGTCGTTGTGACACTGAAAGCACTTGTCGTCTCCTGGCCATAGCCCATACGGAACTGCGACAGGTCTCCCTTGAGGAAGCCAAACACTGTTGAATGGCCTTTCTGCAGAGGGTGTATGCATACAGTTATAAATCGGGTAAATTACTGTATTGGTTGGAAACTCGTGGTATTTCCGACAGGGTGGTACCGGTGATTCGGGATTCATCAGGATGCCTCCGGGAGGAGCTTCCAGCTATTGCTCAGACTTTCGCTGATTTTAACGGGGGGTTGCTCTCATGACATCCCCCACTGCCCGCAGAGGTCGCCAACCCTATTCTGGATAGCATGCCGCTGCCGTCCATACCCAGTGCTCTGGCCCGAGAATTGGACCAGGACCTCACGCTGGAGGAGGTAAATTCTGCGGTGACGGGACTACAGGTTGAGAAGACGGCTGGCCTTGATGGATATCCTATTGAATATTACAAGCCCTTCCTGACATCCTATGTCCCCATCTTTTGATTTTTTACGCAGCTGCACTGCAGCCGGGATCCTTTGCACCAAACTTAGATTGCGCCATAATTGTAGTCCTGCCCAAAGAGGGTCTCCCTAGAGACCAATGTTAAACCTACCGCCCGATTTCCCTCATCAACGTTGACATTAAGATTTCCGCAAAAGTTCTAGCGACGCGGTTATCTTGGGCATTACCACACCTGATTCATCCAGATCAATGTGGATTTATGCCTGGTCGCAGCACGGATCATTGTATCAGGAGTGTCCACGCGGCGTTATCCCGGGCACAGGACCTAGATGGTACCCTGGCCCTTTTGTTAGTTGATTTCACCAAAGCTTTTGACACAGTGTCATGGGATTTTCTGGATATAGTCCTTTAGCTGGCTGGAATGAGAGAAGGGGTTCCGTCATATGATCCGTCTTCTTTACCATGCCCCACCCGCTCAAGACCGTGTAAATGGGGTTCTATCTCCCCCGTTTCCCATCGAACGCGGCACTTGCCAGGGGTGTTCGCTTTCCCCACTGCTATTCGCTTTGGTGACAGAATCCCTCAGGGCCGGCTTTAGCGCTGGTGGCGCCCGGTGCGACAATGTTTGTTGATGCCCCCCCAATGACCACCTCCGTCACAGACTCCCTCACTATCAGCCTTTAAGAGTGCTCCCCGTCTCCATAACCACTCTCTCTCAGATGCATTAAATTAGTTTTAAAGCGCCACCTGTACCAGTGTAGGGCGTCATTTTACATCACACACACATTACACAGAGACAATCAATCATACATGTGTAGATCAGTGTATAGGAAATGTTACATCAGACACAGGATTATGAGGTGTAAGAGTCACATGTCATTCATACTGGTAGGCAGTACAGTTTAAGTGTGCTTGGTCTGGAGAAGCACAGACTCAAAATTTAAAACTTAACACCATAGTTAGGGGTTCTTTTTAATAATAAGAATTAATTTCTACCCAAATTAACCCTTTTTGTAACATTAAGCTAATGAAAAACTGGGGGAAAAAACAGAAAGCTCTAATCTATGCCTTGCAGTTAGCATGCAGCTCTTTGATGACAGCTCACTGCTCTATATTAGAATTTTAACTTATAAAATGCAAGTAACAAATTTATCTCTCTCACAAAAGCACTAACCACTGACCTATATATATTATATGCACTCTGTGATCTGCAAGGTACACTCTCTTTGCAGTAGGCATGTTAACCCCTAAGCTCTACCTTACAATGAGTCAAAACTTCCACTAGACAAAGCTTCTATCTTGATCCAGGAAGAACATTAATCACCTGGAGTTATCTTGATATTTTTATGGTTTCCTGAAAATTGCTCAAGGCCCGGAACGCAGCAACAGGTACTTTTAAAACCTAATATACTTGCAAACATGACGCCCCCCCACCCGAAGTCAGTGCCCGGTGTGGTTGCACCGATTGCACTGCCCTAGAGCAGCCCCTGGAACCCCTGGCGCAACTTATACGCTGCAACGACCAGGTTTGGGGCTGGCAGTGGAGGAGTGGCTTTGAGGACCGCATAGCATTATATGCAGAAGATATCCTTCTGTTTCTGAAAGATGCACAGCATTCCGGCCCCCGATGTCTGTCACTTCTTCAGCTATACGGCGAGGCGTCCGGGCTCCAAATTAATGTAGGCAAGTCCTGTTTGGTAGAAGTGAGGGGAGATGCCCTGGGCGGGTTTGGTGCCCCAACATTCCCACCCTGCACAATGCCTTCAAGTATTTAGGGACTCACGTGTCCCCCTCCCGGATCTGGCCTGGGCCCTTAACTTCCGGGGATTGGCCCTTATGCTTGAACGCGACCTGGGCCACTGGGCCACTCTTCCATTGAATCCCATGGGGCGTACCGCCCTCTTCAAGATGGTGTGCCTGCCGTGCTACTTGTACACCCTTGGCAACTATCCCTACCCTATTCCCCGCCAATGATTTGACTTCCCGACTGCCAGGATCGCGAATTTTGTGTGGGCGGGTGGTAGACACAAGGTAGCTTTTCAGCCACTTTGCAGATCCCCCTTTGATGGTGGCTTGGGCTTATCGGACATGTACCTTTACTACCTTGCAGCCCATTTGGTACTGATTAACGACTGGTTCACAGGCGGCTGGGATGACCCAGCATACTGTCTGGAGATTCACTCAATGAGTCTGGATGGTCTGCTTGATCTTCTATACGGGGCACGTCTGCCCACCACACTACCTTCTTGTATGCAGGTTTCCCTTACCTGCTGGAAGGCGGCTCTTCGGCTCATTGGCTGGGACTGCCGCCTCACTGAGATGACCCCTCTATGGCGGAGAACTTGGCTTAGTCAGCTCTCGACCCTGGAAGGATTCGTCCCCTGGGATTTCCTACCTGGGGGTTGTATGTGGGCGATCAACCATTTCAGGTTTTATCTGTGGGGTTTACCTTTCCTTGTCAGAACTGATCACAAACCTGTGGTCCACATGTTTGCTTGCAGGAATGTGGAGAGTATCACTCCCAGGATTAAAAGATGGATTGAGGGGCTCTGGGAATACAATTTCACTGTGGCGTATCTACCAGGGTTAAGGGTACTAGTTCCAGCAAGTACTGATTGGTCTGTGTCTTAGGTTAAGAAACCAGCACTCAACAAAGTTGAATGGGAAGCTAGTTTTGCCTGTGACAGTTCTAGGAAGTTTGTGATGGACTTTGTAGTCAGCGGGTGGCCTGCACTCATTGATGTTCCCCAGTGTGCCAAAGGGTTTTGGAATGTACGTGATGAATTGAACATTGCTAATGGGGAGCTCTTTCATGGAGAGGGATTAGTTCCCCCTTGTAGTATGCGTGAAAAAATTTGCAATTTGGCACATAAGGGTCATCTTGGACGCAGTTTAACTAAAGCCAGAGTGAGAGAATCCAATTGGTGGCCTGAAGTGGATCATCAGGTAGAAGAAGCAGTTAGGGAGTGTGACTTTTGTGCCAGTAATCATGAATCCAGGAAAGTCAGTGCAGCACCTCTTTCACCCGTTGTGTTACCCGAGCGCCCTTGGTCCAAGGTAGCCATGGACATTGTAGGGCCATTCGATGTTTTGTCTCCTAATGAGAGGTTTGTGATTGTCCTGGTTTATTTTACTTCTAAGTGGGTTTCGGCTTGTTGCATGAGCTCTGTGGTTCGCAAGAACATCATTGAATTTCTTAAAGATATGTTTGCCTGCAAAGGTATACCAGAAGTCATGGTCAGCAATAATGGAGTACAATTTACTTCCCAGGAGATGGAGGAGTTCTTTAAGGATCTTTCCATTACCCATCACCACACTGCTCTTTATGCACCACAAGCCAACAGTTTGGTTGAAAGCATGAATCAGCTTGTAAGGGCTTGTGCTCAAACTGCTTTTGAGTCAAGGTCACCTTTGAAGAGCATTTTGCAGGAGAAATTGTGGGCGCATAGGAACACACCCAATAGCGTCACTGGCTGCTCACTGTTTAAGAAACTCAAGGGCAGAGCAGCTGGTTCAAAACTCAACCCGGTGTGGCTGAGTGTGAAAGATAGGAACAGTGGGGTAGTTGATTGGAGAGTGAAGAGATACCAAGAGAAGTATAAACAAAGGTATGATGCCGAGATGGGTGCGCGCAAGTGTGAATGGAAGGTTGGTGATTTGGTGTTTGTAAAGAAAGCCGTGTGGTCTCCGAAAGGTGAAACTACATTTTTAGGTCCTAAACGTATTATCAAGGTTATGAGAAATGTTGTGATGCTAAGTGGTGGTGATGTTTGGAGTATGTCTCGACTGTCCAAATGTAACAGGGAGGATGTTAATGTAGGGTCTCAGTTGAGACATTTGCATCGTAGTAAAGTTGGGAGTCAGTCTGGCCTTTTGTATCGTGATAAAAGAGTGAGGAGATCACCATCATATCTTCATGATTACATTTTACAGTGATATTTAGTTTCTTTGTTTTTATCTCATTGTTGTCACTAGTTATAAATTGTATCCATATGTTTTTCTCTTCTCCTTCCTTGTATTCCTTCTTTACCTCTTTCTCTTTCCTCTATGTCAATATGTTGAAGGGGAAGATGTGTTGTACCTTCTCCTTTAATTGGTGATGCACTTGTGAGAATGTTAAGTGCATCACCAGAACCTTGGGGAACTTGGAAGATCAGAGTGGCGGAGATCTTAGCTGCTGTTGTTGGTGTCCTCTGGTGGGTGTGAATAAACACTTGTAGTGAAGAAGAATTAAGGCGATTCATCATTATATTAAAAATGGATTACGTTCTGGATATTAACTAATGTCTCTTGGAGTGTTAATTTCAACTGAAGGAATCTGTCGACAATCTATGGTGATAGAAATGTGGTAAAGCCTTGGTGAGGAATATGCAGGATAAAGGGGCAGAAACTTGTTTTCAGCTTCTGGCTAACTTGTCTGAGGAAAGAAAGAATACAGGCATGCGGAGGCAGGGCTAGTCATATGTCTGCTTTAAAGCTTTTTTAGCCATCTCTTGAACTTGAGAAAGTCAGATTCCTTGTTCAGGGACAGAGGTAAAGATCTACATAGAGAAGAGCCTTGCACATGAAACATCATCCTTCGAGCTTCTTGTAACAAGATGGAGGGATGGCCAGTAAGTTAAGAAGTTGGTCTAACAGCTAGGGCAGTCGACCTCGAACATGGGGAACCGGGTTCGAGTCTCGGCAATGACGCTGAACATCCTGTGATTCTGGGCAAATCACTTAATCTCCCGGTGCCTAATAAAAATGAATGTGTCCTCATGTAACGCAACTGGTGCTATGTAAAGAGCTCTGATACCCGATACCTTCGGGTCAAGTTCACGCTATATAAAACTTCGTAAAAAAAAAAAAGATTAGAAGACATACATTTGGTGGGAAAATAAGGGACAAACAACTTTGATAGGTAATTTGGAGCCCGGCCACGTATGATTTTGTTGGCAATGCACATGGATTTGAAATGTCTTCTTTCCTTTACAAGGAAACAAATGAAGCCATCGGCACAGCTGAGATGTGGTCATATTATTTTCATTCAAACAGGAGCTAGCAGGATGGTGTTCGAGTCTTTTGAATTGAAGTATTGATTTGTTAGGGAGTCCAGTGCAGAGGCTATTGCAATATTGAAGGTGAGAAAATGGCTAATGAAGAGCTGGCAAATGTTTCTCCTCCAATAAACAGGGTAGAGTCAATGTCGGCTATGGAAGGAAGACAAAACAACATTGTATTTTTTTGCATGGCACAGCAACAACTCCTCCACCATCAAGCATGCCAATACTACACTTCAGTAGAACCTGCCAAGACGTCAGTAGCTGTCTTCTCATACCTCCAAAGAGTTCACACTGCACATGGAAGTAACCAGAGCCCATTTACCCACTGGCTCCACCCATCGATGTCCATTAGTCATTATATAAAGATGTTCATTATACCAGCCACACACACACCCTAAAAAAGGCCTGCATCAGCCACAAAACCAGCTCACACACAGACCTGCCGGAGTGGCCCATCTGGCATTGTGTCCTTCACCCCCCTGGGTGACCCTGCCGGTGCACAGAGCAGAATGGTCCTATAGACCAGTGCAGGCACTCACCTCACCAAGCCCTTTTACTATCTGCCACTCCCATTATAATCCTCCTCCCTTTAAGGAACAGAGATTGTAACACTGCTACTTTGTAGGAGAACGCCGAGACAGAGGTCTGCTGTCCATTCTGGCTTCTGTCCATGCATTCAAGCCAGTCGCAAGAATTCACAGAAGGAATCTTGGGCCAGATGTATGAAAAACCAAATTTGCAATTCACAAATAACGATTTTTACCGAATTGCTATTTGAGAATCGCAAATCGCTATGTCAGAGAAATATCGCTAATATTTAGCAAATCCAAATACCGAATCCCAATTACAGATTCGGTATTTGCGAGTTCGCAAATTTAAATAATCGCAATTTAGCGAATCTGCAATTCAGGTGCAGTCTGATGACATCACAAGCAGGAAGTGACCCTGCCCATGCTGTTTCAGAGTGCCCGAGGCTGTGGGAGAGGCTGAGAGCAGGAGCATACCTTCAGGAGCTCATCAGGAGTGCTAAGACAGGCACAAACTGACAGAATGGACACACAAGAGAAGGGAAAGGAGCCTGCAGCAAGGAAAAGAAAACATAAATTTAGTGAAAAGGAATTGGAGGTCCTCATAGAGGAAATGGTGAAGAGCCATGAGCAACGCTTCGGGAAAAAGTCTCTGCACGTACCAGAATCTGAGAAGAGGAAGATCTGGCTGGAAATACAAGCCAAAGTGAATGCAATTGGGTTCACACAGCGCTCCATTGACGACCTAAGGAAGCGCTGGTACGACTTGCGCTCCAGGGCTAAAGAGAAGGTTGCTAAAAGGCTTGAGGACGCAAAAAAACAGGTGGAGGACCATCCACAGAGCCAGCGACAACACCCCTGGAGGACATGGTGGAGTCCACCCTCCAGCCAGAAAGCATAATTGGCATAGGAGATGTTGACAGCTCAGCCACAGACAACACCAGACAAGGTAAGATGCATGCAAATTTTCCCCTGAGCCATCACCCTCCTAACTCCACATTCCTAAATGACCCAATGAGCCAGTAAGATAGCCACTCCAGTCCACATTTTGTTAACACCCAGCAATGCATCATGGGAGATGCAGTCCCAAACATTAGATAGCAAAGCAGTGACACAGAGAAACATAGTGTACTCACATCAGTCAATAAGCAAGCTAAGCACAGTTTGTGTGAATACTAAATCATGTACATTTAATAAAAATAAAACAGAAAGAAGGACACATAGTAAATGGTTATCTTGTATTCACAGGACAACCTGCGCCACAGGCAGAAGACACCCAGATAGATGAGGCACCTGAGCAACAACAACATGCAGGGGAGGAAGAGTCTCACACAAACACAGAAACAACACCTGCACCAAGACCAAGACCAAGCAGGTACACTGTGGCACCATTACAGGAGATGGAGGAAGGAGTGGAAGAGACACAGGAAGATCCACAGTCCATGCCCGAAGAGCTAGCACAGCGTCCAATTCATCAGTCTCCTGTGCAGCGTAGCAACACCAGTAGCCTCAGACGCAGAGCAAGGTCACAACATGTTGCTGAGCAGGGGGAGGAATCCACTGTCTTCTCTGGTCTTGAGGGCACCATGGTCAAGATGCAGCGGCTGCAATTAAGAAGCATGAGATCTGGTATCACTGAATCATAACATGAGGGATATCAAGGATGGCATACGTGATCTGAACAACACAGTTGCAGAGGGTCAGAGGGCAAATACAGAGAGCATGAAGGACATGACTGTAGCAATACAACAGCTATGCACCACCATGCAGAGGGAACATGGCTCAAGGCACCGTGAAAAGCAAAGCCTATTTAGCCGCATGGATGGGTACACAAAGGCGGTCAATCATCTTTGCAATGCCACAGCAGTCCTAAGCAGACGCACCATCTCCATGCAGTTGGAAATGGCCCACTGCAGCCAGGATGTTACAAGGGGATTGGTGCAGGTCACCAATGCTGTTGACCAGCTACAGACAGCAAACATAGCTGCCACAGGTGCACTGGGTGCTGGGGACAGTGAGGAGGTCTCAAGCCGCAGCAGCATCACTCCACCTGTCATGGAGCCCAGATGGCGGATTGCAAGGCAAGGGACAGCAGCAGAACCCTCATCAAGGGAGGGCAGTGTGAACACTGACCATAGCAGTGCTGCGCGTGGGCGCAAAAAATAGTTAATGCTGTGGCAGAGACATGCAAATGGGTGAGGTAACCCATGAAAGAACAGTAAAATGGTTGTAAATGTGCATGGAGTGTGAATATGCCATGATGTGCAACTCAAGGCACACAGTGGTGAGGATTGTGAGGCTGTGTGCACACATATTAGCTGATGTCAAGGTCAATAAAACACAGTTCTGCAACAGTCATTTAGCTTTGTCTCATTACTCACTTAGAAATAGTTGCGTGTGATCTCATCACGTCTGTGTCTCCCATCTGTGGCACCTACACCACCTGCTGCTCTGCGAGGTGGCCATGGGTCATCATCATCCTCTGAGTCAGAATCTGTGATGTCCAATGGGATTCCGTTTTTTGTAGCCAGGTTGTGTAGCATGGCACAGGTAGCAATGATTTTACAGCATATCTCTGGGCGGTACTGCCGTGCACCTCCACTTTTGTGTAGGCAGCGGAACCTACTCTTCAGCAGTCCAAAGGTCCGCTCCACCACATTGCGCGTCGACTTATGGGCTGCATTGTATCTCCTTTCATTTGGGGTAGTTGGGTTGAGATATGGGGTGAGTATAAATGAACGCACTGCATATGCGCTGTCACCTACATGAGAAAGGAAAAATACATTAATCACAGGCCAATTTCAACACATCCAAGGTGTCCATCAGAGTGAGTGACATGCATTTACCTAGCAGGTATCCTTCTCCAAATTCTCCCCCAGTGAGACGTGAATAGATTCCACTATGCCTGAAGATGTAAGAGTCATGCGTACTACCCGGAAATTTGGCAACAATATCAGTGATGATGTGTGAGGCATTACAAATGACATGGACGTTGATGGAATGAAATGATTTCCTGTTTCGATACACATACTCATTGGCTGAGGGGGGACAGATTGCGACATGTGTCCCATCAATTCACCCAATGACATGTGGGAATTGTGCCATCTGGTAAAAATCCATTTTGGTCTTCTGCAGTTCCAGTTGCGTAGTGGGAAACCTGATGTAATGGTGCATTCTCTGAAGCATGGCATCCAGGAAAGAATTGAAAAAGCGTGACAGGCAACTTTGGGAGACCCCTCCAGCTACAGCTATCACCCCCTGGAAACTCCCTGATGCAAGTAGGTGCAGTGAACACAGGACCTGCACATGTGTAGGAATGGCTTGGGTCCTGCGGGTCTGATGCTCCGGTATTGGAGGCAGGTCATCTATCAGATCCAGTATGGTAGCGGAGTCTAGTCTGTACTTATCATGTATTTCTTCTTCTGTCTGCTGAAACAGGGTAATGCGCACTCTGTATATGCGTTCCTGTCGCCTCCTCCTTCTCTGTGCTGCTGCTTGTATCCGCAACCTCCTTGCTATGACATACAGGGCTGCCATTGTGGAAGATTGTGAGGCATTCTTGGCCTGTTTAAATAGTGTGCACCTGGTTACCACCTGCTTTGAGTTGGTGGTAATTTGCGAATCGCAAATAGAGATTTTCAATGAAATCGCTATTTGCGATTTTTCATACATTTATTTGCGAATTCTTATTAGCGAATTCGCAATTAGCGAGTTGCAATTTGGGAGTCGGTAAGTTCATATTCGCAAAATAAGAAATCGCAAAAAGATTGGACTCTATTTTAGCGATTTCTTATTTTGCGAATGGGTTTTTTCTTTCCTACATTGCACACTACGATTTTGCGATCGCAATTTAGCTTGATACATCTGGCCCCTTGTCTCTTCCTGTCTCACGAACATTTGTGAGTGAGGATAAGTCAGAGTTGTGTATCCTTGTGACAGTCTCTTTGTGCTGTGCTGGTTTGACATCTGGCACTTTGTGAAGAGTTAACCAGGTTACATCATAGACAGTGCATCGTAACTTGACAAATAAGACACCTGGCACTATATATACTGGAGTACAGAGGAACAGCACTTTATTATAGCAGTGCTTTGACAGGGTGTTATGTAAGAAATGATTAGCGCCATGCTTATCCCGCAGTAGTGCAGTAAAACAGGCTCTACTACTACTCTCCAATCCTAGATTTTTGGGAAAAATCCTTACTGCTGTGAAATGTAGTCATTTCTCTCTGTTCTGTCCCGGAAAATTATGTCTTAACTACCACCAGTATCTCTGGGCCATATGTACTAAGTGATTTAGTGGTTGCAAGCCCTGCAAATGACTAAATTACAGGGTTTGCAACAGCTAAATCACTTTTTCTAATGTTCCAAACCCCTTTTGTGATTTGGAGATGTGTTTCTTAATCGAAAAAGGGTTTCAAAATTATTAATGATTCGCCAGTTGGAAGGGGCGTATTTTGGGTGTTCCTTCTGAATTGCGAACCTGTAACATGTGTACAGTGGTTTGCTACCGTAATTCAGGTCATTAACCACTGATCAGGTACCGACTCCCAAGTTGGGAATCAAGGTGGCAACTTTGGGGCCAGTAGGCAGTGGTACATGGGACCGCTGACAACCCTCACTGAAGTTTCAAAATGTTAAAAAAAAATGTTATATAAGCAGGCTTATTTCCTTTAAGGAAATCAGGTGGCTTAAAAAAATGTTTTCCCATTCGAAATGCAATGACAGGGATGGTGGTCTGCTGTCCTACTGTCCCTTGCAGATGATGATGCGTGTCAGTGCAGCCAGTCACAAGGGGTTGCAAATTGAGACCTGCCTCATGAATGTTAATTATTCAGGTCGCTCTGGACATTCTGCTATTCTTTATTTTACTAAAAAACCTATTGGTTCCTTCATAGGTTGGTTTGCAAAATAAAATACTGGTCGTAAAAAATCAGTGTACAATTTGTGATCACTTTTTAAGACTAGTATGTTAGTAGGGTAAAGTGTGTTAGTTCATCTGTCCCTCTATTCTTTACTGTGCTTCATCTATTAACAGGTTTTGGCCAAGGCAGGGTCAAGTTAAGCTGAGAAAATCTGAACTTACAATATCTACAACCTCTTTTCATTGGAACAGGCGTGAGCAGTGACTAAACCTTGAACTATCTGGTGCTTTGCCAGCAGTCATACAGTTCAGCATATTACTTAGAGACTAGTAACAGTGGGGGGCTGTCTGTATGTCTGTGATACATAAAGCTGAACAGAATGAAAGGATGCTCCACTATGGTGCTTCGCCTGCACTAGAATTATTCTTAGCACGCCTATATGCTGTCTACTTGTTTTTGCGTTCCGCTGTGGATAACAGGGCGAAAATGTTCCAAAGTTTACTGTGGCTTATGCTGGATTCACTAGGATCTATCGCAATGCACATCTCTTTGGATACAGGCCTGTGTGTGGAATCCTGCCCTGGTTCATACAGGGAGGCAGCTATCCTTGTCTCAAATGAACACTTTGTTTTTAGAATGACACCTAATGAAGTGTGGCTCCAATCTATATGCGACCTATGTGTGGTCTTGATTCAGGGGTTGCAACAGCAAAATATTGGGTAAGGGTTCTAAAGCATCCACTTGTCCCCTCGCCAAGCCCTCTTCTACCCTGTTTTTACCATTCTTAGAGCTTTGAAGTAACCAAACAGGTACACATCCTTTTGACCCCAACACTACTTCTTTTACAAATTAAGCACTGCTAAAATGTAAAGGGTGTGCAGACTTTATCACACCTGGTAATTAATTGGTGCGATAAACATCAATTTTAATCCACAAACAATCAGCTGTTTGGGCATGGATTGCAATTGACAGGGACTCTCATAATCATCCCATAAATCTATTTCAAGTGTGTAGCTTGTGCAAAGCCTGCGGGCGAATGTTTATCATACCAGAGTTTCAAACAAAATGGTTACGAAGAGATGGCTAAACTGGTGAGATGTGCCTGTGTAAAATCGTGACATCCATAAAGGTAAGACATCACAAGTTATCAGGGTTAACAGGAGATGCTCTTTATTGACACCTCATTCACCAGCAGCCCTGCCTCAACTGACTTGTTGGGTGAAATCACAACATTCTATTCCTAACATTCTTTCTACAGAACACTATGACATAGATAAAAGTTACATACTCTCAATTAGAACATTGGAATGTGGAGAACTCCATTGAATACAATGGAGTGCTTCTGTGGGCCGGTAAAGGCCTGCAGAGCAACATTCCAATGTTGTTTTTGTTCACAGCTATTGCTGTGAACAAAAGCCTCTCGGAGCTGGAGGGGATTTAAACCCCCTCGGGCTCCGAGACGAGACGCCTTTGTTTTATTTGTTAGAACATTCTGCCCTCTAGTGGCAGAATGTTCTAATAGCCTTATAGACCTTCGTAGCTGGGCTTTGCCGGCTATTAAAGTCCCGCTCCCTTGTTAAAGGCCCTCGCCTTCGGCTCACTACAGAACACTATGACATAGATAAAAGTTACATACTCTCAATTAAGATACACCTCATTTCTCCCAGCTATATTAACATTTGAGAGCGTATTCCTATACAGAGAAAAACTCACTGAGATCTTCTTTAAAGACATAACTGCAATATGAAATAAGCATTAAAACAAGCATATTAGTTACTAATTACCACAATAACAAACTAAGCAATTGTCTATGAAAATCACTGATTATTGCATTATAAAATCCTGAAAGCAAGATGTTTTTTTCTGTTATTCATTATTTCTTCTACACTCACTCAATAGTTCAGAAGTGTCCTTAGTCTACCTTTATGAATTCGGCCATTATTCTGACATGTAGTCTCATGTTTTTTTTGTTGCTAAGAGGCATGTGACTGCCATTGTACCACCACTCCAGTTTTGTTCCAAATTCTCCTTCTCATGTTTTGACAGCATTTTTGAATAGTTTAATAACTATCACGGTTCTTGTTTATTTGAACCAGTCATCACACCCAGTTGGAGATTTTCTTTTACCAAATCTCCAGCTGAAAATCTATTGATCTTAACTTGTCTTTTCTTATCAAAATTTTATCCCTCATGCGCCAAGAGACAATTCCATGATTCTGCACACCTTTATTCAAAACCATCCACCTGGGCTCATTTTTTGTACATGGCACACACCTTTTAAAGAATTCAAAAGGGGGTTTCCCTGTTGCTCCATATGATGACATTAGATAAGCAGTTCTGCAACACTGTAACTCTTCTCTCCACTCCATGTTATTTGTTCCTGCTAATTGAATACTCTTTTTCAGTGTTTTATTCATTCTCTCTACGGGACCACTTGTCTCTGAGTGATATACTGTGCTTTTTTGGTGAGTAGTACCACAGTTACTCAAATAATTCTTTACATAGCTAGAGCAAAACTGAACACTATTATCAGACAATATACTTTTGGGATGTTTCACATTTGAATATATTCTTTAAAATCTATCAATGGCATTTGTGAATATGTATCTTTCCCACAAGAAATCTCCACCCACTTCGCAGATTAGTCAGGTAACACTATACGATAGAGAGTGGCATGCTCCCCTCTTATAGGGCCTACAGTATCTATTGCTACTTCCTCCCAATGATAGCTTGGCAGTTTCATACATTCCATGGGCATTTGTTTGACTTTAAGATTTTTATCAGAATTATTGCATTTTACACAATCTCTAACATTACAGTCAACCTCAAGGTCAAATCCTGGCAACCAATATCTGATCTTACTATCCCAAGATGAAATGTCCTCCAAGAAGCATTTTCTAAAAGCTTTTTCCATGTCCCTTCTGGTGGTGCCAGTCTAGAATATCAAGACACAATACCATTGTTTCTAATTATCCACCAAACACTTTCTACTTCTTTCCAGAATTTGTTTGACATCTTATTTCCCAATAACCACTGAATCATTATTTTAAGATTACTTCTGTATCTATTTATTTCCTCCATTCTTCTTCTGTAAATGCACCAGACATTACTATGCAACCTTAATCACATCATATTTAATTCTTCCTGATCATCAAACTCTTGTACTTCACTTTCTACTCTAGACAAACAGTTGGCTGTGTTTTTCACATTTCCAGGAATATACTCAACACCAAAACAAAAGTCCTGAACTGAAATTACCCAAGTTTGTAACCTCGATGATATAGCAGCCAAACGCTTCCTTATAAACACCTCTCTTAATGGTTTATGATGGGTCCAAACTTTGAACTTCATTCCCCATAACAAATGTCTAAATTAGTTGAAGCTCAGTAAATCATGTGCGTTGGGGTTGATTCTGTCTTGGAAGGCCATTTTATTTGTGGTTTTGAGTAGAAGGGGGTATGTGTTGATGGCGGATTTGAAGGTTGCATGGGTTTTCGGGGTTTTGTTCCTCTATCTCTTCTCGAGTCGTCTGCAGCCGCGTCTGGATTCGTGGAGGGCGGGAGTGAACCAGCTGGCTTTCTTGGAGTGTTGCTTGACTGGTGTCTTCTTGAGGGGTGCCAGAGTGTGGGCGCTGTTGGAGATCCATCGGTGAAGGTTGCGCGTGGCGGTGTTGGAGTCTGTTGGTGCTGGCGGAGTGGTCGTGCTGAGGAAGTCAACAAGAAGTTCTTCGGTGGCCTTGTTCCAGCTGCGACGGGGGGGAGTGGAGGGCGGTGATGTACGGTGGGTGTGGCAAAGGCGAGATGCACGCAGTGGTGGTCGGTCCAGAGGAGTTCAGTGGTGTGGCAGTAGGTGATGTTCTCGCTGGTGGAGAAAGCGGGATCAAAGGTGTGTCCTGCTCTGTGGGCTGGTGTGGTGACTAGCTGCTTGAGTCCGATGTTGGCGAGGTTCTCCAGTAGGGAGGCGGTGTTCTGGTCACTGGGGTTGTCCAGGTGGAAGTTGAGGACTCCACGTAGGATGCAATCGGTGGATGAGAGAGCCTGGGGTGCGATGAGCTCTACGATGGCGTTGGAGAAGGGTGGACGAGAGCCTTTAGAGGAGGGTGCCGCGGAGGGTGTTGTTGGGGTTGCTCTGGATCTGGAAGTGGAGGTGTTCCATGGTTGTTGTTGGGTCGTTTGAGTGCATGGTCAGTCGGAGGGTGTTCTTGTGGACGATGCCGATGCCTCCTCCTGGTCGGTCGGCACAGTCCTTGCGCGCGATTTTGTAGCCGTCAGGGGGGGCCATGGCCGGTCCAGAACAGGGGTTAATCCAGGTTTCCGTGAGGAAGGCGATGTTGGGAGTGGCGGCGTCGAGGAGGTCCCAGATTTCTGTGCCGTGTTTGTGGAGGGATTGCACGTTGAGGAGGATACAGTTGAGCCGGTCTGGTGCGCTGTTGGTCGGCTGGGCCGCGAGAGGATCTGGCATGTTGGTGTGCATGAAGGTGTGGCTGCAATGCCAGCAGGTGAAGGGTCAATAGGTCTCCTTCAGTGACGCAAGGTGGCATGGGGTCCAGAGTTGAGGGCGAAGAGGGTGCTGCTGTCGTAGCGGTGGAAGGTCCGAGAACCAGTGTCCCTGGCGCTGGGTGCGGTCCAGGCACGGATGGATGTAGACAGGCTTGCCTTTCGCGCACCAGCTGTGCGCAGCCGCCATTAAATAGTACTGCGGGGGCTGGACATCTGGGAGGCGGGAAACATGGGAAGGGACACTGCAGCGGGGCAGGCCCATGGGGCATCGCAGCGGCAGGGGCAAAAAAGGAAAAAGCAGAGGAAAACAGAAAACCAGAATAAAGGCAGAAGCAGAAAAAAAGAGCAGAAATAAAAAACAGAAAAAAGCAGAAATGAGAGACAGAGGGGAAGCCCTAGCAGCAGAGCAGTAACGCTCGGCCACTAGACTACCAGGGATGAGTCACAGTCAGGAGCCTGCGGGTGGAGGAGGGCCTCGAACTCCTGACCAGCGGGTCAGCAGCAGCAATAGTGGCAGCAGCAGCTACCAGGTGGAGCTGCGCCGTGAAGGGAACAAGTACACTAAAGGTTAGTGGACTGCACTTTGACCGTGCAGTGGCCTCCATTAAGTAGTGCAGCGGGGAGGGCTGGACACCTGGGAGGCAGGAAACGCAGGGCCGCGGGGGATCGCAACGGCAGGGGCAAAAAAGGAAAAAGCAGAGGAAAACAGAAAAACAGAATAAAGGCAGAAAAAAAGAGCCGAAATAAAAAACTGAAAAAAAGCAGAAAAGAAAGACAGAGGGGCAGCCCTAGCAGCAGAGCGGTGACGCTCTGCCCCTAGACCACCAGGGATGCACAGGCAGGCACCTGTGGGTCGAAGAGGCCCTCGAACTCCTGACCAGCGGGTCAGCAGCAGCAACGGAGCAGCAGAAGCTACCAGGCAGAGTTGCGCCGTGAAGGGAGCAAGTCTACTAAAAGTTAGTGGACTGCACTTTCACCGCACAGTGGCCGCCATTAAGTAGTGCTGCGGGGGATGGACAGCTAGGAGGTGAGAAACGCAGGAAGGGACACTGGAGGGGGGCGGGTCACATAGCAGCAGCGAAAAAAGGAAAAAGCAGAGGATAACAGAAAACCAGAATAAAGGCAAAAGCAGAAAAAAAGATCAGAAATAAAAAATAGAAAAAAGCAGAAAAAAGAGACAGAGGGGCAGCCCTAACAGCAGAGCAGTGACGCTCTGCCACTAGACCTTCAGGGATGAGGTGCAGACAGGAGCTTGCGGGTGGAGGAGGGCCTCAAACTCCTGACCAGCGGGTCAGCAGCAGCAACGGGGCAGCAGCAGCTACCAGGCAGAGCTGTGACGTGAAGGGAGCAAGTACTCTAAAGGTTAGAGTACTGCACTTTCACCACGCAGCAGCCGCCATTAAGTAGTGCTGCGGGGGAGGGGGGCTGGACAGCTGGGAGGCGGGAAACGCGGGATGCTCTGCCACTAGACCACCAGGGATGAGGTGCAGGCAGGAGACTGCGGATGGAGGAGGGACTCGAACACCTGACCAGCGAGTCAGCAGCAGCAACGGGGGCAGCAGCAGCTACCAGGCTGGGCTGCACCGTGAAGGGAGCAAGTCCACTAAAAGTGACCTCATCGGCTTGCTGCTGCAGCACTTGGATTTTGCGCTTTACCGCCTCGATACTGGTGGTTACACCCGCCATGGCCAAGTCCTCCCACTCTGTCCTGCATTTTCTCTGCCCAGCCTCACACTTTCTCTCTCTAGAACACCACTTTCCTCTCGCTCTCCATGCTTCCAGCCTGCACCTCCCTGTTACTCGGGAAGTGAGGTCAGACCTAATATAATCTTTTCTCTGTTTCAACTGGGGTCAGGTTGGAAGGAATTACCTGTTGGATATGTGTCACCAAGGGATCTGCCCTCTTACCTGCCCCTGGCTTCTAACGTCAGAGTTGTGGCAGCCCAGCCTTGCTCTGATGGATAGGTAGCACTTACAGCGCCATGTTGTAAGCAGAAGATCCTAAACAGTAAAAAAATAGGGGTGGGCCTGCGCCGGTAAACTCTGCTACGCTACGCAGGAGGCGGAGTACTTTTGCCGAACTCCGCACTCCAAGCGGAGTGGCAAAAGTTCAGAAGCTCCGCCAGCTGAGCGGAGTTCACCGCCCACCCCTAAATAATATTTGATTCAAACCTCTCATCTTCTACGCAAATCACACAAGTGTCGGCAGTCTGCTTTGATAATCTTCAATCCTTAAGAAGATGCTGCATTTGATTCCAAAAGACATGTGAAAAATGGTTGTTCACACCGTGGTAAAGTCTAGATTAAACTATGCGATTAGTCAATTCAATTCAATTGTCCTTATTCGATCTTCCGAGGACAGATCACAAAAGATACACACAATAAAAGAAAAGAAAAAAAAAAGCAATCACATTTTCCATTTAAAACAAATAAAATAACAGGCAAGAACAATAATTTGGCCGTAGCTAAAGTGGCAGTGTAACAGTACTGGGTCTAGAGATAGCAGGAAAGAGGCAGATGAGTATTAAAAATTTAGCATTGATGATTAATGTATAAAATCATTTTTATAGGAAAGTATAAAAATAGCAGCAGCAATAAACATTTAATCATCATTACGAATACAATAATTGCTGGAGCCACGAAAGTGCTATTGTATTAAAACAGCATACTCCTCTTTGCTAAAGTGCACTTCAGGAAGCTTGTGACTGCAAAGCAAACATTACAATCATTGAGTTGCAGAAGGTAATAAAGGGCCACTTTGCACTTAGAAAATTTATGTCTGCGCAATAGCGTTAATAAAAATTTCCTAGTAAAAGGGAGATAAAATTGACAGAAAAAGACAAAGTGTAAAATGGTTTGGCTCGATTGCTCATCACATGGACAAGTGGCAATAGTTTCAGAAGAATACTGGCCCAGAGGAAAACATATCATCCAGCAAAATGACCCCAACCTGAATCTAGTCAGCAGATTTCTTTCATAGACATTGGTTACATATAGTAGATATGGAGCAATTGAGGGAGTTACTTGAATAATACAATAATCTCTGACTGAGGGTTTAGCCACTTCAGATAATTCCCTGGAGGATTGCTTCTGCTTACGGAAGCTATCCATAACCCACTTTCTGTCCCCTTTGCCAATTAACTCTGGGTGCTCAAACAATGCGGCACAATCAAGTGCCGAGAAGCAGGTTTTAATATATTGAAGCCAAGGAATGGAAAGGCCACGGGCACAACTTAAACAGCCTCTGATAACAGCCTGGTTAAAATCAGCTTCTTCGTTGGACCAGATTGAACACCAGGTGGCTAAGGGGGCTGCATTTATAGTGTCTTGGACATAGTCAAGACCTAGCTCCAGGTGGAGGGAAAAATGCGGAGATATGGGGGGAACCCCTAAGACTCTACGACAAAATCTGTTCTCCTCAGTCTGCATAGCGAGTACATCCCTATAGCCCCAGATACCCATTCCATATGTTAAGATTGGTAGGCATTTACGATTGTAAATGTCTAATATTGGAGCCATGGGCTTTTTACCTATGAACATTGCAAGTGAGAAAGTGGTCCCTACGGCTTGTGTATATCGAGTTATTCTGTTTTTTATACAAGTGAGCCACGTACAGCCTTCATCAAACTCCAAACCTAGGTAAGGAGAGGAACTTACCATCTCCAGTAGTTTTCCATCTATGATCATGCTATGGGTTTTTGTATTTTTAGGGCCGCATATCATAGTAAAGGTTGTCTTATAGTGTGGCTCCAGGCCCAGGTCCTTCATGAAACTAACAAAGCTGACGATAAGTTTTTTTAGGCCATTCGCAGTCCTTGCCAGAAGGACTGCATCGTCAGCATATAGAAGCGCTGGCACGGCCTTATTCTCCACTTGGGGAACATCAGTCCCAACCCAAACTAAGGTGCTCTCCAGGTCGTTAGTATAAAGAAGAAATAGGATTGGGGCAAGGAAGCAACCTTGGCGCACCCCACGCTTGATGCTGAACGGCTCTGTGCATTCTCCGGCACCACCAAACCTAACTGAAGCAGAAAGGTCATAATGGAGAAGCCTTAGGAATGAGACCAGACCTGCATCAACACCCATGTTTACTAGGATGTCCCACAACTTAGAGCGGGAAACATAATCAAATGCGCTGGTCAGGTCCATAAATGCCAAGTGAGTGGAAGCGCCCTTCGCGTATTTGTATTTTGTCAAAATAAGATGGAGATTGAGGCACTGTTCGATAGTGCCAAGCCCCTTTCTGAACCTATACTGAATAGGTGCCAGAATGTGATTGGCACTAATCCAGTCCAGTAAGCGGTCTAACACAACTCTCCCAATTATTTTAACAGAAGAATCCAGAAGGGATATCGGGCGGTAACATTTCCTTTTTTGAACACAGGCACTTTAACAGATGAACGCCACGAGTTTGGCACTCCCTCACTGCAAACGGAATTAAAAACTGAAGTAAGCACCGTGGTTCAGAACACTGGATCTTCCTTGAATAAATCTAGTGGAATGCCATCTGGCCCCGGAGCCTTCTTACCTTTGCTATTAATGATTGCTTTTAGGACCTCCTCTTCTTTAAAAACAAGGTTTGTGCACGTTGTACTCAACTGTGCTGGGGCGTCAAGCCCTAAGATCAGTGGAAAACAATCCAGCATAATGCGTCACGCATGTCTCAGCCGAAATATGGACAGTTACTTTATCAGCTGGTAAGGTGGGGGATAAAACAGACCGTACTGCTTTCCAGAAGTCTTGTGGGTCTTTAGAATGGCATGCGCCCACTATAGAATCCCACTTCTCCTCCTTCAGGGCCGACTTTCTTATTTTGATGGCATGCTTATATAACTTTTGACTTTTCTTAATCGCGATCTGGTCTCTAGGGTTTTGCTTTAAGGCCCTAGGTAGGGTGTGATTGGCCTCTCTACAGGTGTTATCAAACCATGATTGTGCATGGTGACGAGACTGGGTAATGGGTCTAGAAAGCAGGGTTTTGATCTTATCTAGAAGAATTGCGAAATCAGATAGGATGCAGGCCGGAACGCGGGGTATGCAATTACAGCTACGCACCAGAGCAGAACTATTGGATAACACCTGGGACATTAAGCTATTCATGTTCGCAGTTCGCCATACCACCCTACGCCCTGCGTCCTTAGTAGATAAAACCTGGGAAGGCAGAGGCTTGAGCTTTTGTAGCATATGTGGTAGCACTATCTTAACAGAAATAGGATTGTGGTCACTATAGCTCTGGTTGAGGACCTCACAATCCTTAATAAGTGGAGACATGCTCAAGGTGGCAAAAATATAGTCAATAGTGCTTCCTTCACCTCGTCCTATAAAGGTTGGAATGTGTTGGTCAGTTGATTTAGGAACCCTGTTGACCATGCCCCGTTCTGCCAGATGGGCGAATAAGGCCCGCCCCCTAGCATCCATCACATTATAATCTGACTCGCGAGATAGTGAATCAAATGTAGTTAGAGAAAGGGGCGGAGGATGCCCCAATTTTGCATTAAAGTCTCCCGCCACCAACAGCTTAAGGGGGAATTCCACTCGAGCCTCTCTCTCCACAAGCATATCAATTAACACGAATAAACCTTGAAAGTCACCCTTGGACGAGAAGTTGTTATTATAAAAGTTTACCAAATATATCTTAAGGGTGTCTTTCCAAGTGAGGCAAAAGGCCTGCGCCTCCCCCTGTTCCTGAAATAGCTGTACAATCAAACCAGCAATATCCACTTTAAACCAGGCCGACAAACCCCCTTTGGCTCTGCCCAATGAGGATGGAATCGTAGGCAAGCTAAAGCACATAAACCCATCAAATGCAATGTCATTAGTCTCCCATGTTTCTTGCATGAACACTATATCATAATTCACGATAAAGGATCACCATCCATCTGACAACGTTTTTGAGGCTAGACCAGCTATGTTCCAGCTTAAAAAGTTCAAGCATGCATTATCTGTTGAACCTTCATCCAAACTTATCCTCACACTGGCCCCTAAGGGAGGAGGGTTCTGCGTAGGAGTAATGGACAGGTGGACAGCAGGGGTTAAACTGACAGGTGCCTCATCAGTATTCAGAACACAGGTCCCTGCACATAAGTGATTCTGGGAGAGGATAATATTTGTTTGGGCAACGGAACTGAAACTGTAGGGGGTCCCACCCTTCTCTAGTGAACCCGGAACAGTGGGCATGGGATTCTGTAGGGGAGTGGGGGGCATTTGGGCAACAAAAGTTGGACTATCAAGTACCCTGCTCACCTCCTGAGAACCAGAGCAAACAAGCTCCTCCCTAAACCGTCAATCAATATCCTCCAGCCCTGCCAGTATAGAAAATCTATTGTTCAAAGGGAGTGACACTTGAGGGGGGAGTCTGGGCAACACAGTCGTACGGGGAATGAAACTGCCAGGAGTACAAGATCGATTCGCAAGATGCTGATAAAAAAAGCCAAGTGGGACTATCTTAATAGAGCTGGATTTAACCATTCCTATACTTGCTTTATACAGTAGTTCCTGAACAACCGTGGGATTACGGATGTTGACCACAATGACATCCCCACTGTGCCCATGTCCCCCACCACCAATGCCCCCCACCCGTCTTGCCATCAAGATCTCTTTTGATATGTCCTAATTGCCAACGACGTTGTTGTTCAACCAATGGATAGATTTGTTCATTAGGCCCCTGGTAGATTCCATATTATCTTCTGTGAGCCTAGGGACATTAATCAGGGCAACGACGTAAGGGGCAGATGCTGGGGGAAGATCTATCACAGGTAAACAGTCCTGGCTTGGGGCACGAGCTACCAGTTGTTTTGCAGGTTGATTTGCTGGTAAATTGTCATGTGGATGAAGTACAGGTATAGTAGGGGGAAGATCAGAGGTCAAATACTGAGTACAAACGGAAGTCCTGGAATCCAAGGGCTTCGCCAATTTGGATTCGATTATTGCTAAACGTTCAAGGATAGGGCGAAACTTGGAATCCAAAAGGTCACCTATACACTTGATCAGTTTGCTCCAAGTGTTTTCATTTACCACTGCTGAACCCCCAGTCAAGTCTTCATTACCAGCCTTGAGGCGCGAGGCAATTTTGCTAGTTATGGCAGAGTTTCTAGACTTAGTTGATTTGGCAGTTTTCCTCCTGCGCTTGGCTTTTGGGCCACTCTCCCCCTCAGAATCACGAAACTGGTCATCACCCTCCGTGCTGGTTGGACGGGGCTCAGTTCCCCCTCCTGGTACGAGGGATCCAGCCCCCACGCATTCTAGACCGTCACCCAAATTTTGTACTGGCTCCGCGGGGCAAACGTGGCCCATTTACGCTGCAGTCGGGCTTGTTGCTAATGATACACTCTGCGTTGGTAACAGTTCACAGGAGCTTTGATAAATAGGTATAAGTGATCTCTTCGGTTGTGAGTGAAAGGCGACGTTCCACCAGCCGAATTTCATTAGTAACCATGTCCACAGCCCGAGTTAGCTAATTGTCGATAGTCGAACAGGTGCGGGTGTGGGGGGGCGGTATCATGCTGGGGACGCTTGAGGCACCCTTCCTCTTGCCCATACTACAAGCCTAGTTGAAGTGACGTGGACTAATAAAGACAGGAACAAGTAGGCAGGCAAAAACTAAACCAGATATACACTGCTAGCCACAGCTTTCAAAGCGTAAAAGCTTAAAAGCGTAAAAGCGTAAAAAAGGGGATGGAAAATCTGGGACAGAGTTGAAGACAGTACCTTATTCCCTGATGGCTGTTTACACGAGTCAGTAGAGTCCTGCAACAGGCCTTAGGGGGGTGGCCCAGCCTAGCCTCTACCGGGCTTTGAAGGGCGCAGACGGGCCCGCCCTTGGCCCGGGCTTTGCCCTGGCACGGCACGGGCATGCCCGCGTGCGTCCTGCGCTGCGGGAGTGTTGGGCCCTTTTTCTGCGCCTCCGGGCGCAGCGGGAGATCGTCAGCGGCCTCGTGCCGCAAAGGTGCTGGGCAGTGTGGTTCTCTGCCCCCTGTGAGCCTCGGTTGTTGTCCCGCGCTGCGGGAGTGTTGGGCCCTTTTTCTGCGCCTCTGGGTGCAGCAGGAGATCGTCAGCGGCCTCGCGCCGCAAAGGATGCTGAGCAGTGTGGTTCTCTGCCCCCGGTGAGCCTCGGTAGTCTTTATTTGGGCCTTACTGCTTTTTTAATCTGAAGACTCCAGCTAGTACAAAAACGTGGAATCAAGATTAATTCTGAGAATTCCTTATCGTCAATCCATCTCTCCTTATCTGAAGCATTTACATTGGCTGTCAATAGCCAATTGCATTCAATTTAAAGCACTTACTTTTGCTTTTAGGACATTCTCAGGTGATGGCCCTTATTATCTGAGGAAAAGACTGTGTCCTTATATGCAATGCAGATCTCTCAGATCAAACAATATCCGACTTCTGTAGGTCCCAAAGATCTCGAAGGCCAGACGAGGGGGCAGATTGTTTGCATTCCTGATGTCCAAACCGTGGAGTGCACTACCCGTTTCCCCTTAATACCAGCATCCTGCCTCTCACAGCACTTAGTGGCAAATGGGAATCTCGTTCCTGGGGAGGCTTGAGGATGACGCCTGGGGAGAAGCAGGTAGTCACCCTAGAGAGATGGTGATATAGGCAGGATTCCAGTTTGTACAACTAAAGATATTACACAGTGCGTATTATACCAGATTGCAGCTGTGGGCCAAAGGTAAAGTGGACAATGACTGATGTCTTAGAGGTTGCAAGTCGGTTCTCAGAGACAGAGGTCCCTTAATGGATAGAAAATAGAAACGGATGGCCACAAGGTAACAATGACGTTTGAGGCTATTCCATGTTATTCATACACAATATTTAATTAGGAAAACAAATAAACAGAACAATAAAAAAACAGTAAGTGAGCATGGCGTGAGGGGGTAGAGGGAAATCAGACGATTTCCTTACCACAGGCAAGTGACTTTAAAAGTGACTTTGCGACTTAAATGGAAATTTTGAAGCCACAATGTAGGGTACATCTACTACTCAAGAACGCAATGTATATAGACCAAGAGTTAGAGATGTAGGTGTCGACGACGTTTCGATCCCAACACAAATCATGGGATCATCATCAGGACTAGAATTGTTGCAAATGCCTGGGAAGTTAGCATGTAGCATCTGTGAATTCCATGCATAGAAGGGCAGACATCAATGGTGCTAGAACATGAGAATGTTGTCCAGGACCCAAGGGAGGTTGAGGAGAGGGCCGGAGGTCCGGACCGGGGGGCGGACGTGGACTGTGCGGTCCACCTCCTACGTCAGCAGCGTGATGGCAGAGGTTGATCGGGCGGTGAAGGACCCCGTGGAGTCCTAATGGTAAAGGGCGGGCAGAATCGCCAGTCCTTGGTAAGTTAACGCGGATGAGCGGAAGGCGCAAGGATCCGCCTAACCAGGCTCTCGTGAGAGTCCCCTGGTCGGAGCTGAGACGCCGATGAGTGCCGGTGCAGTTTGCAGGCAACAGAGTACTCTAGTGCATACACTGTGAGACTGCCCAAACCTACATCAGTACTAGGACATGATCTGTAAAATATTATTAAGGGGTTTGGGACACACCTTGAACCTTACTCCACCCCTTTTAACATTGGGTATCTGGGGGAACAGTCGCTGGACAAATATGCACAACTATTCTGTAATGTGAGGTGACATGATGCGCTGCTGGGGAGCGGAAACACCTCCACAGATAACCGATTGGCGATCAAACCTAGATTGGTGTATGCAGGTGTCCAATCAATCAATCAATCATCAGGGATTTCAGTCCTTGGTGCACTCCGCAAATCTGAAAAGGTATGGAGCCCATAGAAGCAGCTCACGGGCGAAGGAGAATGGTAGGCACAGGTCGTAATGGACTCATTTTACCACTATGGCAGAATAGGAATGCCGGCCGTCACAAACAGGCAAAACCAGGTGGTGGCCATTTGCTGAGAAAACATGGAATAAGACTAGCAATACTGGAGTGTACGTTAGATTTGCTTGGAACTATTCAAGTACTGGTAGGAGAGAGGGGGAGGGAATTGCAACATAAACCGTTGGTTTGATGGTTAATGTTTGTCTGCTCGTTCATAAATCAATACAAAGATTTTTATTTTAAAACCAGCATATTTTCTGACCACCCCTTTGGTGTTGTAACCATCCTGTTTAGTGTACTTTAAGTGGTAGGCATGCCGCTGGCACAACTCTGCAAGCTCTCCTATTGGCTTTTGGCAAGCCCCAGATTCAACTCCAACAGACGTATGCAGTTAGGCGGAATCAACACTTAGAGAACTACAATGGACTTGGCAGCAGACTTTCAGAAAATGGCGAGCATAGTGACCCTAACATTGCACATTCCCTTCAGTGTATGTTAGGGAGACTCCCATGTGGGCACTAATGTGCAATCCCCAGTGGCGGCTCGCAGAGGGAGTGCTGCGGGCGAGTTGGCGATGCAGCGAGCGCAAGGTAAATAGTTTTATTTATTTATTTACTTACTTTACTCCTGGCCGTCGTATGTCCGACTCCAGTACCCCCCCACTCTGCCTTACCCCGCCTCGCCGCCCCGCAGGACTCCCTCTGCGAGCCGCCACTGGCAATCCCACATCTGCCATACATGTATATTGTATTTATAACCACATGTATTGATAATTATATAGTGCAAATCTATCTGGGAAGCAAAGGAATGACTGAGTGCTGAGAGATGATGTAGGATCGAATATATCAGATGGAGAATTACAGATTGGCACTGCTCAGTTATATTTCACATATTTACACTGTGTTAGATATGATTTATTTAAGAACGTGCTATTCACTTGGTGGCCGGCCTAATAGTAAACAACCAATCTGTTTAAATAGAATAGATCATGTATTATTCAGCCAGCCACAGGAGGAATGCCACTAAGGGCGCAAAATGCACATTCCTCTTATGGGAACTAGAGGAATGAATTAGGGAAATACAAATCTGGCATCCTTGGACCAGCAGCTGACCCCATCTGGCCACCTTCTCGTGGGTTTCAGACTTCTCAGCTGAGTGACAGACCAAGAGTGGAAGGAAAACTAGGAGACAAGGAGGAAAAGGCTAAGGGGAGAGCAAACAGGCAGATGGTCACAGGGCTGAGTGAGAAACTAGAAGAGAGACTGATAGTGAGGGAGCACATAGACAAGGGGAGAGTAGAGAGGCTGGTGTCCAGAAAGGACACAGCGAACAGACTCAGGCTAGGAAGTAGTGAAAGTGGACAGACTGGGGGAGAGAGAGTGAGGGTCTACTGGAGAGCAAGTGCATCTGCTGGTGGAGAGACCAGGGAGAGCAGATGGGGGTGAGAGGAAGAGGCTTGTGGAGAGAAAGGAAAGACTTGGATGGAGAGAGGAGAGGCTGTGGGGAGAGAGCACAGTCCAGGGTGGCATGAGCGAGAGAAGATAGATCTGGAGGGAAGGAGAGTTGGAGACTGGTGGGGAAGCAGAGACAGGGAAAGAGCGGAGAGACTGGGAGAAAGAGCAGATGGCCTGGTGGAGAGTGGATAGACTGAGGGAGAGCAGATAGACTGGGATGGGTATGAGGAGAGACTGGAGAAAAAGTGAACAAGCTGAGATATCAGCCCGCTGGGCGGAGAGTGGACAGATTGGGGGAGAAAGCGTGTCGACGGGAGAGCGCAATGAGGCTAGAGGAAGAGAAGGTAGGTTGTGGCAGAGCAGAATCATTTGCAAAAGGCAGAGAGACTGGGCTGGAGAGTGGAGAGACTGGCTGGGACAGCAGTTAGGTGGCAAGAGTGGAGGTCTAGTGGGGAGGGTATAGAGGCTGCAAGTGAAAGTGGACAGACCGGGGGAGGCAGTGCTAACAAATTGGGAGGAGAGCAGAGAGACGGAGAGAGCGGTGAAGCTAGGAGAAGGAGCAAACTTTCTGGGGGCAGCAGATAGATGAGAGTTAGGGCATATTGTGTAAGGGAGAGGGACTTGAAAGGACAGACTGACAGGGACAACAGAGAGACTGAGGAGAGTGGGTGTATGGTGGAGACAGCAAGGAATCGGGCAGAGGGAGCATACAAGCTGAAAGGTAGAGGTCAGGCTGGGCAAGGAGCAGAGAGACAGAATGAAAGTGGACAGACAAGGTGAGCTGTATCCTTGGGGAGACTGGGCCGACTGGGTGAAGCGGATTTGCTGATCGTAAAGCAGGCATTGTGCAATGGCGACCCAGACACAAGCCGGTATAGCATAAAAGGCCACTTTATTAGGACAGGCTTGTAGTCATCAAATTCATTATTTAGAAGACAATACATGAACCAGAGACATCCACACTAACATGTAATGTTTTCTGACTCCCCCCTTCCCTTAGCAATTCCCAAAAATTTGTAGCAATTCCCCAAAACAAATTAACTCCCTTCCCCCACAACATCATCTTTCATCTTCATTCAGAATCTTTCCCTTGCATTACCCAATCTCTCGTTTACCCAGCCTACCAATCATCTCCAAACAAAATCCCTTTCTTCAAAAACTCCTCCGCCCCCACCCTGAGTCCCCCATCCCCGCAAGGGGTGGATACGCCTGCACCTGACTCTCCATCCCTCCCAAAAAATCACCCCAAAACTGCTACAACCTGCCCTACCATGGCATGCCTATGAATATTTCAAACCAAATAAGCCATAGCTATCCAATATTAGGAAACATTTCATCAGGTGGGTGGGCCTAACCTCAAATTTCCCTGGACCCACATTGGCAATATAGCTGGACCTCCCCTCTAATGACTCATATATGTACCTTAAATAAACCCTGCCCCCTAAGTTCTGTCCCCACCTATCCCTGTCCCCTGCCTTGTGGCTGACCTGACCCAATTGCATGAAATCGCCCTGGGGGCACAGGCTGTAGCTTTCCCTCCCCCCAGGGACCATCAGTCTCAGGAAAAACAAAGGCAGAATGGATAAAGTGGGATGTCTTGTGGAGAGAAATGGCAGACTGAGTGCAATAGTGCCCAGGCTGAGTTGAAAGTGGTAAGTGGTAAGTCTCAGGAAACAGGCGGGACAGGCAAACTGGGTGGAAAGGGAGCAGACTAGGGCTAAATGGGCATGCTAATAGGAAATTGGGCAGACTCTTTGGTAAAAACTGGGACACGGGGTAAAGTGCGCAGACTGAAGGAACACTGGGCAGACTCTGGGCAGAATGGGCATTCTCAGGCTAAAGCCGTCAGACTCAGGGTTGGGAAATCAAGCAGGATGAAGGCACAGCTGGAGAACCGACAAAGTGGGGGGAAGCATGCAGGAGGGGGGTCGACAGCCGGAGAAGAAAATTGGCAGATTTGTGGAAAACAGGCAAACTGTAGATAAGCAAATAGGTTGAAGGTGAAGCAGGCACACTGTGGGTGGAGAGTGAGTAAAATGATGGGTAAGTGGGCATGCTGAGGGGAGGACGTCAGACATTGGGGAGAACAAGCAAACAGAGGAACATTCCCTTAATTACAAAGGCCAAGCCTCTTGTAAATGTTTTTATTCGTTATGCATCACATGCAAACCCCTTTTAAAGATCCTCCAATTGTTTTCAGTCTAGCTGCACAACTGCCCTAAGTGAAGACAAACTGGATTTGAGGCCCAATAGAGACAGTTAAGGGTGTCTGGGCGCTACTTGATAGTTTCAGAGAGTCTGAGAGTCTTATGTGCTGTGATGGCTGACCAAGTGGGGCTCAGGTATAGCTGCCTAGGGGTCTTATGTTGTACGTAAAACCTTCAGCCAGTAATGACTTGGTAGTCAGGTGCACAATACATCCTTTAACTTTTAGTTTTGCTTTTTACGTTGGAATTATGGACCCAACATCAAAAGCTTGTAAGTGTTGGTGGATAATAAAGCCAGGGGTGGATCATTCTCTCACGCATGATATGGAGAATTGGCAGCTATGCTAAGTGCCTACAAAGTGGTTTTGAGGGCTACTATGGAAAAGAGTTATTGTGACAGCAAATGAGTCCTGAGGATACTAACAAAGTGTTCTGATGGTAGATAGAGGGGGGTCTGAGGGCCTTTGAAACTTGGCAAAGGTGGCTAGTGGACTGTAGAGCATGGATGAAGAGGGTTGTGGTTCTCTGAAGAATGACAAAAAGTACACAGTTGCTCTGAGAGTCGAAGTCTACAGAGTTAGTCAAGGACTAACAAAAGTTGCCTTGGGGGATCGTAGGAACTAGCAAACAGGGGGCTCGGGCACAGAAGAGAAGCTGTGATAACTGGATGTTTCTAAAGGGAGCAGAAGCAAACAAAGACAAAAGTTCTGATGACCAACAGTAGTGGCACTGAGAGCTGATACCTATAATTGAGGTCTAAGCTCCAGTGGAGTGTTCTGGAGAGGTCTGAGGGAAAGAAAACGGAGAATGGGGAAGTGGTCTGAAGTGCTTGAAAGGCCTACAGGGGTCCCAATTCTCAGAACTGGGACAGGTATTCTAATCACAGGCAGAGTAACCTACCAAAGTCGGCGGGCTGGATTGTGAGCTTTGAACACTAACAGAGGGGATCAGATGTGTTTTAGAACTGAAGAAATGGTTGGAGGCAGCTGGCAGAGGGTCTCTAATGATTGACATAGGGCAAATTGGAGAAGCATGAGGGCTCACAGAGGGGTTTAAGAGCCAGGAGAAGGTATCAGAAGGCAAAAGGAAAGATTCTGAAGCAGACGGTGTGCCTGTGAGAGCAACTATACGATTTCTGAATTGTCTGAGCTCTAACAGAGGTGATCAAGGGACTGTGGAGAATGGCAAACATGCTCACTGTCTTGTATGGGTCAGAAGGGCTGGAAAGAGGGGACAGTGGGGTCTGAATGCTGACAAAGGTGCATATCTGAAGGGCATCAGTGTATGGGTTCAAAAACCTGGTGAGAGTAAGGGCTGATGAGAGCCTAGGATTAATGAGGCAGTCTAAGTACCAGCAGAGGTGATCTGAGTAGTGACAAAAAGTAAGGGCCAAAAGGCTGGCACTAGTATGAAAACCAGATGAACAGAGGGGTATGTGAGGTCTGAGTTTGGTGGAGGTGCAAAAAGCATTCGGAAAATGGGGGCAGATGGGCTTTGAAGGATGAAGTTGGTAGAATCGAACTGAGCACTGCAAGTGGTCTGCCAGCTCTGAGAGCCAGCAAGTGGCTCTAAATTGTTTCAGAAGAGGCTAGAGAGGTCTGAAGGCAGGGGAAAGGAAAGGCTATTTCTGATGTGAGGTTTATATGCAAACTCAACATTCACAGGGATATCAAAATGGTAATATGGATTCTGAGACTTGCTGAGGAGCGTGAAGGTGATCATAGGACTAGCATGGTGGGATAAGGCCCCTACATCTGAAAACAAATTCTGAAGTCAACATTGGGTCCTAATGTCTCTTGTCAGTCAGCAGATCTGTAAAAGTGGGAGAGAGTGATGTCTGAAGGCTGGCAGATGAGAGTATCTAAGGACCAGTCAGCATGGGTTCAAAGTTTTGGTGGGATAAATGTTGTTAAAGGGACTATAACCATTAGAAAGTGAAAGGCTGGAGTCAACAAAGGAGGCTCCAAAGTGTACTCGCTGTTTCAGATGACAAGTAGAGCCTCTGAGGGCCAGCATTCGTGACACTCACAACACAGGATGGAAGAGCCAGTCTGAGTGTGTCAAGGTACTGGCAAAGGGGAGGGCTGTGAGGTTGGCAGGGGTCTGAGAGCAATTTGAAAGATTACAGTGCTGACGTTGAGGGTGGATGAGTTCGGAGGTCAGCATTCAGATTTCTTTACCTTGAATTAGGGAGAGAGTAAAACCTGTTCATATGAATTGATAGATGATTTGCAGCTAAATTCACATCTGTTCCAGAATTACAACTTTTTATGGATTCCCAGGGATGATTCAAGAAATCCAGACTTTTAAGAGATTTCTTTGAGAATTTATTTTTACATTTCTGGATGTAGAATTTCCTCCAAGTGGAAAATGTTGTGTGCATGCATGAATCCCGAATCTACATTAGCTTAAGTTGTTTAAGAAACCTAATTGTGGCCTATAAATATGGTTAATTGTAAAGTAGTGATTTTACTGGTTTTCTCAATGCCGAGGAAAGAAGATAAAGATACTTGGGTGCTTTCCTAAAATATAGTAGTAGTATATGCAACTTTTCTTCCTTTTTCGTGTGGAAAATATTATTCTCCATGGAAGAACCACTTTTTATCTACATTCAATTAAAATAAATGTGTTGTCTCTTATCTTCCACCCTGCAAAGGTGCTTACTCCTATATTTGGCGGAAGTAATTTTGTGTATTTCTGTGTGGGAAATTAATTGCAAAAAGTATGTGAATAGCCACAAATTATGAGCTGGTGGGTTTATCACTTACTACAGTATGTCCCACCAACAAAAAGCAATAGGCCTGACCTTATGCTGAAACTTGTGCATGCTGTTAAGAACATAAAATTACACCAAACTTATTTCTGTGAATCTGGATGTCAAATGTACGTTTCTAACATGTTTCTTTGCACACCTACTTTAGATTTGTGTGCGCTCAGTGCTTGGTAAATAGGTTCAGAGTCTTAGCACTGTGCCGTATCAGTCTAGACTTAGATCAACTAAGTTCTTGGTTGTATTATTCTCTCAGAAATAGGACTAACCAAAAATATCTAAATATGGATAACCTTTCTTTATGATCTTGCTGCCTTTACTCGGCTACATTTTATTCAAGTTTTGTCTCCTTATGCAATTGTATTTGTGACTACAATATTGATGGTGACAATAAAGCAAACAGTTAGATCAACTCTGTCAACACAGAGAGGAGAGAGAACATATAGATCATGTGTTAGATGTAGAGGAATGTTTGGTGCAGAGTAACAATGCTATAGCTAATACCTTTGCACTGTACTACCAATGTTTATATGCTCAGTGTGAGTCGACCAACCAGTCAAGGTGGGGGTTTTGTCAGGTCTCTGTCCATTAGATGTCTCACTAATAAAGTTATAAAACTCCTAAATTTCAGAACAGAATTTGCAGAGGTGTTGAGCCAGTTACAAAATGGAAAAACTTGTGGACCAAAGGGAGGCCCTGTTGAGTTCTTTATACAAATGTCCTCAAAGACACTCCTGTGGCTTAAGGACATGGTAAAGTGAGAGCTGCCAATGGAGCGCCGCATGATGGAGATCACAGTGATCCATGAGTTCAGGAGACCCCTCAAATTATGCTTATCCTATCAACAAATAGCACTGATAAATTTGAAAGCTAAAGTACTGGCTAATGTATTAGCAACAAGATTAATAAAAGTTTCTGACTGCTGATACACGAAGATCTATATGGTTTTAGACCAAATCAGTTGATTAGACATACCATCAAACTTCTTCAAAATGCATTGGCCTTAGCGTACCGATTGGAGGGACGGCTCACCTTGTTGATGGTAGACTTTGAGAAGGCCTTTGACCCAGTGGGATCGGACTTCTTATTCAGGATGTTGGTAAAGATGGATGTTGGGCCAATCTTTATTGGGTATACATCCTATGAGGGAAGTGGTGTATTATATGGTGCGGTTGTGTGACCTCACCGTGTAATATACTCATGAAACCGACTTGGAATCTGTCAGTCTTATTTGCTAAACCTTTCCTCAACCCTTGGTAGCTGTGGCTTTGAGCAGTCAGGCTTAAACAAAGGAACAGGTGTAAAGCTGTTAGAAGTACCAAACCAACAAAATAAGAAAGTCACACATCAGAAAGAAACCCAACACCAATTTATAAAAATATGTCTTATTTTTGTGAATTTTTATACACCAAAGCAAACAAAATGGACTGGAGGGTTATGGAGATATAGATTTTTAGGTAAAATGTAAATCACACCTTTTTATTCAAAATGCAAACAAGCATTTGCAACTACAGTGGTTAGCGAAAATGTTGTAAAACTTTTAAAGAGTTGTGTTCAGGTACTCAGGCCAGCTTTGGGCAACCAACTCCCACAGTGAGGAGGGCAAGGGGGCCAGTAAGAACTTCTAGTGTCGTGTAGTTCCTATATATCCTATACAGGACCTGCGCGTTCGGATAACATAAACTGTGGGTTTGGTGGCAGACTGGTTCCGAGCACCCCCACCGGATATGTTAATCTGTTTGCATTAGCTAGCTCACAGTGCCACTAGAATCTCCTCTTATCGGGGAGAGAATAGTTTCTGGCAACCTCAGAACATGACAACCTTGATCCCCCAGGATCGTGGAAACAATATACTACCTTTCGCTCAGTCACTCGTGCTCACTTAGTTTGCCTCAGAGAGATACACAGAATAAACAGTCTGGGCGTTTCAATAAGTATTTATTGAACAGTTGTTATTCTCGTGTAGAATATATGAGCTGCAACAACCATTAGACAGTAGCAGAGATATATGATTAGAAGCACTAAGAAAGTAAATGGATGGTATAGCTCTACCATCTTGCAATAATCATGAATACATGCAAGTATATAAAACACATGATAGAAAGTGCAACCTAAAAGTGCGTACTCCTACGATGTCTCCTAACTAGATGCACCTAACTGTGCCTAGCATCTATGTAGGTGTTATGCCAAGAATCCCTCTAGGTTCTAGTCCACCCCATTACCTGAGAGTTAGAGAATGTGGGACCCCGTCCTGGTCTCGAGTTGGACACCCCGCGAGGGATGTTAGACCACTGATAGCTGGAGCGTCTGCTTGCAGGAACCTCAGCGTCTCTGGTCAGTGTGTCAGCCGGGAAGGCACGGTCTCCTCTCTCTGTCTAAGCAAGACATGATGTATATATACCCACAGGTCTCCCCAGGGGTCCTACCTTGCTGTGGTACTGTGTCGGCCTAAAGGATGACGTCGGGCTTGAACTTTAACATAGATATTATACAGGAGATGTTCGTCCTGCTGTGAGTCCTGCTGTGCTTCCAAGAAGCCTCATGCATAATGTATGAGTTTCGAACCAGGGAAAAACCCGCGTTCTGAATGCAGTGTCGTATCTAGGTAAAAGGTCAGTCCCTATGAACCGTTATGGATCTAATGTAGGGAAGGATATGGGTGAAAGGTTGCAGTGTTACCTGCGCCTATATAGGGTACCTATATGGAATATAACACTAGGACAGTTACCTTGTCACCAAAGCAGTCTCCATTCCAGGCTTTATAGGTGAACCGCCGTAGACTTTAATGCAATGGCCCTGATGCAAGGGATACAGGATGCTGAAGATGCTGTAGGATGCTGAAAATGCTTTGTGGCAAACAGGGGGCTTCCTTGGGCTCCTCCTCGGTCCACGGTCTTGTGGAGTGACTTTGGCTACAGGGGTTGATGTCCCTCGATTTCCTCTTGGTCCAAGCAAAAGTCCAGTTGCCACTGGACTCCAGTCACAGCGAAACCAGTGGTTCCCTTTGGTGAAGGCAAGTGTCCATCTTGGGCGATCAAACAGCACTCTGACAACTCTCTCAGGTTCAAATAATTTTGAGCATCAGAGCTTGGTCTCCCCAGCTGCACATCAGCAGTCAGTGGCGATCAGGCGATTGTGGCTATTGACTAGCCAGGACAGACTTCCTCCACTTTTGTGGACCTAGAACTGTAACAGGAAGTCAGCCAACTGACTTAGAGTTCATCTTTTCTGTCTGGGGCTTAGGAGTGACTTTTCCACAAGACAGGCACAGTCCTCTCTTTGCTAACCCAAAGATCAGCAGGTGCAGTCCAGAGATCGGTATGGCTTTTCTTGCCAGGTCCAGGGAACAGCAGGGCAGTCATTCTTGGGTACTCTCTCCAGTCCAGATGTGAACTGAGGTCTGGGTGCCAAGGGTGCCATATTTATGAGCAGAGAATGTCCCTTGGGGGATGCAGTAGTTACCAGTCAATGGGCTACCAGCCTGATGAAGACTTCCTGACGTGTGACATCTAGGTATCAGAGTGCACTATTCTGCCCACTTCCCAGATACCAGGACCCCTCTCTCAGCATGTGAAGCTTCGTAGCCCACCTCAGAGGTGTGGCTACCAGCGGGCTACATGGAAAAAACGGTTTAGCAACTGTTCTTCCCTCACCTTCCCGGACGCCAGCTGTGGACCTGAACAAAAGAGCAGCCCCTCTTGCGTGTGTCCACCATTTGCCCTTCAAAGGGGGTTTCCCCTTTGAAGCTCGCCTTGTGGGATCACATCTTGTGTGCATTCCTGCCTAGGAGAGGTAACACCTCTTCAAACGGCAGGCCTCTATTGTTTCTGCTCCTGTGTGTCATTTACACTTCTCAATAGGGCAGAAGGCTGTCTGGTGGCCAGCATCTGAAAATGCCCACCGGAAAACTTGGGCAACAGAGTGGCAACTTTCTAAAAGTTGCATTTCTTTAAAAGTTACATTAAATTTGACTTGGGTAGCAAGTCAGGTTTAGTGTAATGATTATTTTGATACCTTGAAGTACCAGCTAAAGTACCAACTTTAGTAGTCCCATTCAGAAGTTAGCACAAGTGAGTTGTCAGTGTGTAACCCTGCACTCGCCAATTGGGCTACTAGCTTTGCAGCAGTAAAAATGACAATGTGGGGTTTTTACTGTTAGGACATATAAAAATATATTTTCATCTTTGTAAAATACAACACCCTGCCTTAGGACTTGATAGGCCTGCTGTGAGGTAACTTACATATATTAAAAAGGGAGGTTTGTGCTTTGCAGTTAGTTTAAATGGCAAAGTTGAGTCAGCAGTGGCAGGCTGGAAGACGTTTTCACAGTGCCGCATCCAGGGTGGCAGAACAAGTGCTGCAGCCCTGGTGGGACACTTTAACTTACAGGCCCTGGTATCCCTAGTATGGGGATTTATAAGTAATTAAAGTTATACTAATTGGGTATAAGCCAATCAAACATATACTGTTGAAGGCCAGAGCACTGGAACTGAGGTTTGGTTAGCAGGCCTCAGTGCACTCTCAGAATCGAAAAACCAGCAGTAACAGTCCAAATCATTGAGGGGATGATCATGTAAAAAGAAGCATTTCCTTACACATCCCTCAGATATACTGGTCTCCTTGCGAGGGTGAGAATCGACAGAGCTATCGCTGACACCTTACCCATACAACAAAGAATGAGGCAGCGATGTCCCCGATTCCCCATCTTTTTGTGATTACCCTACATCCTGTGGTGGAATGGATAAGGAGATGGACTCCTGAGGGTATTTGAATGGGCACTTGATGTATGGGATAGGTTTTTAATGTGCACAGATGACCTGCTGATATACATGCAGGATACAAAATGGTCAAGACCCAAGGAATTGCAGATGCTATATATATTTGGGGCAAAAACAAGAAGGTGATGGAAGGAATCTTTGAATTAATTTCTGCCACTGAGGCTCACTCTTCCCCTCATTCCAGACCATAATTTTTCGCCCACAGTGACATTTCAGAAAGAGAACCATCTTATGCAAACCAGTCTTGGTCCTGCTCCATAAAGAACAGTCCAACACAAACTGCCAGGCCAGGTCCCCTCTGAGGGGATCACAAGCACACCCAGACTGGTTTTGACCTACTTTAGTCATATCAGTGAGTTATAGATTGGCCCATAAAGCACAGTGAGATACCTGTCGCGCTTAAGGCGTCCACTACAAAAACAACAAGGTGATCGAGGGAATGCTTGAATTTTTCAGTGGGGCACCCTAGGTGGTACAGGTATCCCCAGGTGTGAGTCCCATGCACACTGTGTCACTAAATCCAACCTATACCTGACTGATGAGCGCTAATAATGGCAAAACTGGTCTTAGGATGCTTGTGTTCTGATTCAGGCTGGACTTTCCCTATTAGAGCAGGATCAAGACTGATTTCCATATGGCAAAAAAATGATGGACTGGGATGTGGCCCAAGTAATAACAAGTGGCTGGAATTCAAGCATTCCATCCATCACTTTTTTGTATACTTTGACATCCTAGGTGGGACGGATACGCCCAGACGTGGGTCTTGTGCACACTGTGCCTCTGGAACCAAGCTTTACATGACTGATGAGCCCTAATAAGGGCGGAAATGGACCTGGGTTGCTTGTGTTCCGGCTCAGCGAGAACCGGGCATGTCAGTTCAGGCTGGACTGTTCCTACTGGAGCAGGGTCAAGACTGATTTGCAAATGGCAGTACAAACTGAAGTGGCATGGTGTGCAAAATAATGATTAACTGGGATGCGGCCTGACTACTTACCAGCGGCTGAGATTAATTCAAGCATTCAGTCCATCCCTCATTTGGATACTTCAGTCATATATTTGGGCAGTTTACAGGTTTGGGGAGCAAAGTAGCGAAATTCGTATTTTTTCCAATCAGGTGTGTGAAGCAAGATATTTACTTAGCAGAACACCTTGAGGTGACCAGAGATGGCTTGAAGTGCTTAGGTGTATACAAAACAGATGACAAACTCCGCGCATGGCAAATGAATATCTTGCCACAAATGGAAAAGCTGTGCTGAAGTATAACCTTTTGGCACACTCTTCTGCTATCATTAATGGGCAGGTCAGCAATATTTAAAATGGTCTCTCATCACAGGCTACTGTACCAATTAGAGAATTATCCCTACAGGATTCCTTGTGGTTACTTCACTCGCCTCAACTCCTTGGTTAGGGGCTTGCTGTGGAGATATGCCACCTCCTATACTGCACTGACAAACTGCTTCAAGTCCCCAATGCCATTTAAGGGTAGGCAGGAGTCGCATGTGTGACTCCTGGCATGTCCCTTGCTACCCCTGGCATTGCCCTTGCAACCACTGGCTTCACATTACAAAGGCAGCACCATGTTTGTTTTAGAAAATAAAAACGGTTTTAGAAATTTCCTGTCTGCAAAACAGTGGCTGCTCCAGGATGCTCACTATGGACCTAACACAGTTAAAACTTTGCTGCAAATGTTGACAGCTAAAGGCTCATCACTGCACCCACAGGCTGGTTTCTGCAAACCTTCTTCTTAGATTAGCAGTGAGGTTGCCCACCTCCCTGGATCAGCCGTCCTAGATCCATGCTAATACAATCATACAAAAACAGAGAGGCAACAGTGACAAAAATATAATAGTCTTTAGATCCAAAGAACCAAGAGAGCCTAAACTTCTTATATAGATAAATTCATGTTGTTACCTGTTTTTAGTGTACTTTGTATAAATTTAATGGTTTTAATTGTATATATAAAAAAATCTTGACAATTACAGCCCTGATGAAGCTCGTGACATATGAGCGAAACACGTTGACTGTCTTGCTGAATTTTATGCTGTTAATTGAAAGAAGAATAAAGAATTCATCTATATAAAAAGTTTGGACTCTCTTGGTTCTTTGACCCTAAAGACAAAGATATTTTTGTCACTGTTGCCTCTTCGCTTTTGTATGACATTTGAAACTTTAAATTGCTCTAAGTTGTTCTATCAAGCCAGGAGTCACTTAGCAACTCTCCTTTCAAGGCGTCCTAGGCCCTAAGCTCCACATAGCATTACTATGCTTGTCCTGCAGGCTCTGGGTGCTTCACTGGACTGGACCATATCGAGCCTGGCCACCTTGCTCAGACAAAAATACTGCCTCTTTGTTCATGGTTTAAGATTTTTGAAGAGCAAGGAGTTGTTACTTAAATAAGAAGTTGCATAAAAATCTTTAAATATTTGTTAACAGGGCGATTCTGCTTTCTGTTTAATTTGTTAATCAATTAGATTAGTTTAGAAAGCTCTAAAATACTTTTGGGCCTTATTATGAGATCCACCTTATCTCAAGGGGAGATACTGGGGTCAGAATTAACACTACCGGGAGAGGGCTATCTCCTTGAGAGATAAGAGGGAAAACAAGTGGTTTCTTCCTTAATGGGGAATAACATGCAGACCTGATAATGGCAAGTCAATTTCCACATGTTTTCTCGCCTTCCATGGGGAATAAGGGGCCAAAATCTGTGAACATTTACCACCTGCTTGGAGCAGGTGCTAAATGTTAGTGAGGCTTTTTCTTTTGCCACAATGTAGTGGAAAGGGGAAAGGGGTGGTGGGAGGGAAGGATTATTTCTTTTTCAACTGGGGGGAACTACTTCTGCTCTCCACATGCTGAAGGATGCAGAATGGTGAGGGGTGTACACAACAACTGCCTGCCGCTCCCGCAGCCCTGCAGATAACTTCCAGTTTGGTGCCTCCGGGCCTGTAATTATCAGGCCTGGAGTTTGAGGATCCAATAATTCTGGACCCAGAGGCACTAGAAAATTTGTAGTTGCAGTGGCAGCTCACTAAATAGCACAGATCCTTCACAATGTGTTCAATGGCTAGGCAAATAGAGACAGTGGTCTGTGCCTGATCTTCTGCCAGTATTTAAAAGTATACCTCGGTATTGGCGCCAGCCGCTATAGAGTTTGGGTTTGTCTAGGGGAACTCCTGGATTGGTAGAAAGGGACTTCCGGCATGATACAGTGGTAAATGCCTTTTTTCCACACCTCCAAATTGAGTGGTTCCACACTGCGTCAATTCTTGGCAGTTTCTCTTTTCGCCACCAACAGTCCAACCACAGCAACACTTTTTTTTAATACCTTTTGGAATCTAAATCTGATTCCATATGTGAGAGGGCTAGTTTCGGTTCTGGCATCAATTTCCTCTTCAGCACCTCCCCAAGTGTGCCATGCACCCCTTCCCAGAAGGGTTGTATCTGTGGGCAAGACCATGAGGTTGTCAAGTGATACGTTTTCTAGATCATTCTTTAGAACAAGCCCAGAATTCTGTTTTATATAGCCTCTGGCACTAAAGATTCAGGGCCTTATTGCAAGTACGGTGGTCCATACTCGTGGTGGTGATCCGACCACCTCCACACTGCTGGCCTGCTTGCAGTATTATGAGCAGGCGGTCGGACCGCCACAGGACCGCTGCGTCCGTAGGGGATTCAGGATTCTGTGGTGGTCGCGCAGCAGTCAGGAGCAGGAATATGCTGGCAGTGCAGCTGCGCCACCGCCGAGCATATTCTGAGTTTCCTGTCCACCGCCCATTTCATGGTGGTGAGCCCGCCATGAAAAAGGTGGCAGAGAGGCAGCTAAAGGGGCCCTTACAGGGCCACTGTGCCGCTTCTGGGCCTGGGAGTATATACAGGGGGGCACATGTTGTGTCCCCCTGGAATTGCACCCCTGTTCCTGCACGGTGTTGCATGCATGCCACACCGTGCAGGAACATGCTGCAGGCGCTGTCACGGCGGCGGGCTGCATGTTAGGCTCTCCTATGAGCCTATCAGCCCACCGCCGTGAGACAGTCGCAGCACTGCCCACCCGACCAGGATTAAACTCCATGACTTTGGCAGTCCTCCAACGGACGGGATATTGGCAGCGCTGCTGGAGGACGGCCAAAGTCGTAATAAGGCGCTTAGTCAATGTGCCAACTCGCGGCAGCAAACCAGTTGGACTGCAACAACACCATAATCCATTTATAGTTAAGTTTCTTTGCTACTTGCACAGTCTCCAGCCAAATCATGCAAAATATTTACTATTTTGCCAGTGGGCAGTTAAATAGTCATATTTCTTTGCTATTTGCATGACTACTGGCCAAATAGTGCATAATCTGTGCTTTTTAGCCAGTGGTGAGTAAATAATGAAGTTTCTTTGCTATTTGCCAGGCTGCTAGCTCAAATGTGCATAACCCTAGTCTTTGAGATAGCAGCTGGGCAAATGCTGATTATTTTTTTGCAATTTGCATGTCCGCCATGCAAATCATACATAATCTCTGATATTTAACCAGTATCCAGGTAAACTGTGATGTTTCTCTGCTACTTGAAGGCCACTCGCCACTTAGTGCATAATCTCTGATATTTAGCCAGTATCTGCGTAAATTGTTACATCTCTATGCTATTTGCATGACCATCAACCAAATAGTACATACTCTCTGCTACTTAGCCTGCATCTGAGTAAATGGTGAAGCTCTCTTGCTATTTGCAAGGTTTCCAGCCATATAGTATATAATCTCTGTCATTTAGCCAACAGCTGGTTAAAGAGCAGAGAAAATTCACTCTTTACCCGACTGCCAGCCGAATTATGTTTATTGTACTCTCCCCAGTGCCCTTCCTTGTGTAAGTTGCTTTGTCAAATGGGTTTGACTGAGTGGAGAGACCGATAATGCTCTTGAGGAAGAGATCTGTGATGTGTCTAGGGATAGTTTTGACTCTTAATAAAGTAGCATAGATGGTTAATGTTCCTGCTGCAAAGCACAAAGTGTAGGATGCTATCACATATTTCTATTTTTTGTAACTATCACAGTGGATTACTGGTTTTGTCACGGATATCATTCTGTAACTTGCATTTCATAAGTTAACACCCTCCTAATATAGCACAGTGAGATATGAATTGGCATCAAAGTGCAGCATGCAAACTGTAAGGCTTAGGTTTAGAACCATTTTGCTTTTTTCTCAATATTTCCTCATTATAAGGTTGCTAAAAAAGGATTCCTTTGGGTAGTAATACATTTTTATTAGTATAGTTAGTATACGCAACCCCAACCACTGTGTTACATTTTATATCGTGAGTTTGAGGGGCAGATTTACTAACGCTATGTGTCGGATTTGCATCACAGAAGTGAACAAACATGGCGCAAAATGTTTCGGGATTTATTTCCTGTACAAAACCTGAATAGTGTTGGAAAGTAGCCCTAAAGTAACATGTTCTGCTTTGCGCTATTTTGTGTCAAAGGAAATTACCGTGGGTGGTACATGGACATTCCCATACAACGACTCAGGGATTTTTGATCCTAATCACTCTCTGCTTTCATTGGTAGAAGGGGATTTGCATCACAAAATTGCACTTTCTCAAAGCAGGGGTCACTTTTGAGCAAACATGCAAAGTGGAAAAGTGTTAACCCTTGTCAAAGCATAGAATTTTGTACTGAAAGGCTACCCTTCCAGTACAAAATCGAAAGGTACCGTTCGAGTACAAAACCTATGGTGCAAGGGTGTATGCATTGGTGCAAAGCAGCCTAAGGCAAGCCAGCGCTTTGGGAAAGAGCAACAGCGCCATTGCATAGTAGAGATGGCGCTGTTGTGATCTTTCCTATTCACACAACAGAACAGCATTTTGGTTACTATGCTGTGTTGTGTGAAAACTTACAAGATCTGCCCCTTCATTTCTCCAGGTGAGGCAGTCTTAACATATAATGCGTACTAGTATGGGTGGCATGTGACTCCTAGAGCGTATGGCCCTCACTGTCTTATGTAACATTTGCTAAACACTGATTTACACAGTCATTCATTGGCTTTTACATCATATGTGTGTAAAGCCCTTGGGCGGGGGAGGGGGGGGGGCATCAAGAACGTCGCACTGGAAGCCTCCAACGCTAAAGCTGGCCCTGTCCATCTTGTGTGTCTTCGTCGAATCATTTTCAATTTGTTACTCTTTAAAGGGGAGAAGATTGGGCCATTCCAGACCCATATAAACTAATTTGACTGACTTAAAATCTTTGGGTAGGAAAGGTGAAACCCTGCATCATTGTTTCTATTCATCTAGCTAGTAATACTCCTAGATGTCACTAAGTTTGTCCTGCGCGCATTATAAACTGCTTATCTAACATAATGTAAAAGAGCATAAAGGATGTGGAACATTTGCCTCCATTTTTGTGCCCAAGCATTATATATGAATGCCAATCAGTATGGCCAAAGGGATTGTTTTTTCAAATAGAACATGCATTTCCAACAACACCGGTGCATTGTAGCAGCACAGCAGCTGTGGCAGTAAAGGGCAATATCTGCCCCTTCCTCAATGACTGGCACGGCAGTGTGCCACTCCTTAAAAGGCCTCGCTATGCCACTACATTCACTCTAGGTTTTTTTGATGCCCGTTCTTCATTGCAGAGATGTCGGTCCACCAGCTGTCACGCGAAGCCGCGCAGGCAAGTCTGAGGTTTGGGTGAAGGCTGATTTAATATTAGGCTGGTGATGCCACCCAGTGCGATGCCCTGACGTGACCTCTTTTTGGCATTAAGAGGATCTTGCTGCAGGGAGCAGAGACTGGCGCGCTGAAGAACCTACATTACAACCGAAAATGCATTTTTTTACCCAAGGAAATATAATTAGGGTGTTTTCAGTGGTTGCGTGAAGTATCCCAGGTGACAATTGACTATGACTGTTATCTGTTACATGAACTGAAGATAGCAAAAAAGATTTTTGTAATTTCCAAAGTAGACCTAGTCTGTTTTCTTTGACTTTAGCAATGTCTATCAAAAAAATTGGTAGGTGCGGAAAATATTGCAGTGACTACTTCCAATCCTGAAGCCGCTATACCTGCAATGACTAAAAGGGCAGGGTAGTTTGGCTCACATTCAGGATATAAACTTCCTTCTGAGAAGACCCAAATTCTCCTAACAAATAAAACCCCTTGCAATTCCAACTAGCTCAGTTGTAGACTATCTGGGTATATGGATTACTGCAGACTGTGACCCGGATATGGGTTATTAACTTCAAGCCATTACTCTCCACTACTAAACGTCCGCTGGTGAAATGGCAGCTACATGGATGAGGTATTCTGGTCAAAATATCGATTCCTCTGAGCTTTCTGTACTTGTATCAAGCACTGACCTATCCACTCCTTTCAATAGCTGCAGGGCATTATTCCATCCACTCCTTTCAATAACTGCAGGGCATTATTCCATCCACTCCTTTCAATAGCTGCAGGGCATTATTACATCCACTCCTTTCAATAACTGCGGGGCATTATTCCATCCACTCCTTTCAATAGCTGCAGGGCATTATTCCATCCACTCCTTTCAATAGCTGCGGGGCATTATTACATCCACTCCTTTCAATAGCTGCAGGGCATTATTCCATCCACTCCTTTCAATAGCTGCGGGGCATTATTTCATCCACTCCTTTCAATAGCTGCGGGGCATTATTCCATCCACTCCTTTCAATAACTGCGGGGCATTATTTCATCCACTCCTTTCAATAGCTGCGGGGCATTATTCCATCCACTCCTTTCAATAACTGCGGGGCATTATTCCATCCACTCCTTTCAATAGCTACGGGGCATTATTCCATCCACTCCTTTCAATAACTGCGGGGCATTATTCCATCCACTCCTTTCAATAGCTGCAGGGCATTATTCCATCCACTCCTTTCAATAGCTGCGGGGCATTATTCCATCCAATCCTTTCAATAGCTGCAAAGTATTATTCCATCCACTCCTTTCAATAGCTGCAGGGCATTATTCCATCCACTCCTTTCAATAGCTGCGGGGCATTATTCCATCCACTCCTTTCAATAGCTGCGGGGCATTATTCCATCCACTCCTTTCAATAGCTGCAAAGTATTATTACATCCACTCTTTTCAATAGCTGCGGGGCATTATTACATCTACTCCTTTCAATAGTTGCGGGGCATTATTACATCCACTCCTTTCAATAGCTGCAGGGCATTATTACATCCACTCCTTTCAATAGCTGCGGGGCATTATTCCATCCACTCCTTTCAATAACTGCAGGGCATTATTCCATCCACTCCTTTCAATAGCTGCAGGGCATTATTCCATCCACTCCTTTCAATAACTGCAGGGCATTATTTCATCCACTCCTTTCAATAGCTGCAGGGCATTATTCCATCCACTCCTTTCAATAACTGCAGGGCATTATTCCATCCACTCCTTTCAATAGCTGCGGGGCATTATTACATCCACTCCTTTCAATCGCTGCGGGGCATTATTATATCCACTCCTTTCAATAGCTGCAAAGTATTATTACATCCTCTCCTTTCAATAGCTGCAGGGCATTATTACATCCACTCCTTTCAATAGCTGCAGGGCATTATTACATCCAATCCTTTCAATAGCTGCAAAGTATTATTACATCCACTCCTTTCAATAGCTGCAGGGCATTATTACATCCACTCCTTTCAATAGCTGCAGGGCATTATTACATCCACTCCTTTCAATAGCTGTAGGGCATTATTACATCCACTCCTTTCAATAACTGCAGGGCATTATTACATCCACTCCTTTCAATAGCTGCAAAGTATTATTACATCCACTCCTTTCAATAGCTGCAGGGCATTATTACATCCACTCCTTTCAATAGCTGCAGGGCATTATTACATCCAGTCCTTTCAATAGCTGTAGGGCATTATTACATCCACTCCTTTCAATAACTGCAGGGCATTATTACATCCACTCCTTTCAATAGCTGCAGGGCATTATTACATCCACTCCTTTCAATAGCTGCAGGGCATTATTACATCCATCATCATCATAATCTTTATTCGATTTTATGGATAAAATCACAAAAGACAAGTCATTTAAAAACGGCATACAGAATATCAGTATCATAGTCATTCGTATTTTAAAACTCCCACCAGAAAACGTACAAGAGAAAAATAATTAAAAGGTGAATTCAACAACTGTAAAAAAAGTAAGGCTGGCCTAACTTGGTTAAAATTGAGCGGTAATAAAATTGGGCGTATAAAATTATGTCGCAGGTAACTATATTTTGGGCAAAACATAACCACATGTAATGTGTAGTTGATCGTGGTGTTATCACAGTTGCAGGGGGGCAAGTCTAAGGGGTCGATTCCGATTCGGGCCGGAAAAAGCACCGACCGACTCGGATCCGGAAATAATACCGACCGACACGTACCCGTGGCGCCCGACACGCCAAGTACGATGCAAGGCGTGAAAAATCCGACCGACACGTACCGAAACCAAGTCGACCGACCGAGCCGCAAAGAAAACAGCAATCCGGCCGGAAAAACACGCGAATCCAACCGACCGACACGCACCCGGAACAAATCCGACCGAAACGTACACGCGAACTCCAAACCGCAAAGTACGATGCAAGGCGCGAAAACCACGAGCGAGTCGGACGGAGGCCAAGCCGTACGACCGACACGCATACAAAACCGAGCCGAAGCAACACAAAACACCGCGACCGACGCGTACGCAGCATAGAAAACTGCACAAACACAGCGTGAACGAAACGGAGAACACCGTACGAGACAAATGCAGGGTCCGACTCGGTCACAAGAACGTTTCCAACATACACAAACAGCACAAAGGAAAAATCACCCAAAAAAGGCCAAACAAGCAATTACCAAGCCAATAAATACTGGGGGGGTGGGGACAGAGAACAAAGACACACCCACAACTCCACCTATATAAAGGACACAAATCACAACCATGAGCCTTTGCAAATGCCATTCCACTGCCAGCACCCAAGAGAAAGCAACCACACACCCACAGCTCATCCCTCACACAAGCCACACACCATCAGCACACCAACAAATACCTACCTCACATACACCCAGCAAAACACACACTCACACACCCTCACCTGCACACCAACACACACATCACTCACCATCACCACCCATCACCATGCCCCCCAAGAAGAATCCCAAGTTCCTAGATAGTGAATTGGAAGTCATGGTAGACGAGATCCTCAGGGTAGAGCCACAGCTGTTTGGCACACTGGTCCAACAGACCCCCATCTCCCAGAAAACCAAGATGTGGGAGAGGATCATCAACAGGGTGAACGCACAATCACCATGTCGGCGCACAAAGAGCGACATCCAGAACAGGTGGTATGACGTGCGCAGGAGGGTACGGGACCTGCTGAAGAAAGACTACATCAACAGCCAATACACCGGCAGTGGCCCTCCTGCCAAGCCAATATACCTCAGGCCCTGGGAGGAGAAGGTGCGGGCCATCCTTCCGCCAGTGAGCGTATATGGACTAGAGGACATCCCAGAGCCTGGTGAGTACACAACAAATGTACACAATATACTGCCACAAAACACACACATCACTGTCAAGGGGAGAGGCAAACCATGCACTCATAGCAATTACACAGCAACCAGAACAGAATCATCCCAAAATGTGTATGTCAGTCAGATAAACACAACACATGCCATCAAAAAAGTCACATCCAACTGTGCCAACACATGTACAAACACAACTACAACTACAGCTAGGCAGTGGCACAAATAGAACTAACAAACACATCCAGACATGTAGCCACCACAACAACACCAACACACAGTGAAGACCACTCAAAGGAAGGAATTCTGTGTATGCTGGCCAAGTCAGTGTAGCCAATAGCATCATGGGAGTCGCAGTCACACATATTGCCCCCCACAACTGTCCCATCAACACCACCCTGAACCATGCTCACATCACAGGGAGTGGAGAAGGACTCACAAGATGGCTGACACTGGCTACTGCTGTGGGGAGCACAAGGCCCTGCTGCCAACTGTGCACCAACAAACAGCAGGACACCACTGACTGACATCCTGAGAGACAACTTACACTCCCTGCAATGCAAGCACGTACCATGGTGGGATATCTGGCTAGCTGGGTGGGAAGGAGGACTTGCAGCACTGACCATAGTCACAAGCACCTCCCCTCACACACACCCCAACACAAACTCCACAGAACCCACCTGGTAGAATGCAATGCCCCCATCCTAACACAAGATCCCACAAAGAACCACCACCCTGGGTTATGTTGTGTGAAGCACAGGGCCACTCTTGGGACTTTTAGCCAAACAACTGCCAGGACAACACTCCCAGCCATCCTGTCAGCACAGCCAGCCCACCTCACAGGGAAGCAGAGTCAAAGGAAGGAAGCATGGGCATGCTGGGAAGGGGGTGGAGGCAATAGCATGATGGGAGTCGTAGTCACTGATATTGGTCACCCCCACAACTGTCCCATCAACACCACCCTGAACCAGGCTCACATCACAGGAAGTGGAGAAGGACACACAAGATGGCTGACACTGGCTACTGCTGTGGGGAGCACAATGCCCTGCTGGCAACTGTGCACCAACAAACAGCAGGACACCACTGACTGACATCCTGAGAGACAACTTACACTCCCAGCAATGCAAGCACGTTCCATGGTGGGATATCTGGCTAGCTGGGTGGGAAGGGGGACTTGCAGCACTGACCATAGTCACAAGCACCTCCCCTCACACACACCCCAACACAAACTCCACAGAACCCACCTGGTAGAATGCAATGCCCCCATCCTAACACAAGATCCCACAAAGAACCACCACCCTGGGTTATGTTGTGTGAGGCACAGGGACACTCTTGGGACTTTTAGCCAAACAACTGCCAGGACAACACTCCCAGCCATCCTGTCAGCACAGCCAGCCCACCCCACAGGGAAGCAGAGTCAAAGGAAGGAAGCATGGGCATGCTGGGAAGGGGGGTGGAGGCAATAGCATGATGGGAGTCGTAGTCACTGATATTGGTCACCCCCACAACTGTCCCATCAACACCACCCTGAACCATGCTCACATCACAGGAAGTGGAGAAGGACTCACAAGATGGCTGACACTGGCTACTGCTGTGGGGAGCACAAGGCCCTGCTGGCAACTGTGCACCAACAAACAGCAGGACACCACTGACTGACATCCTGAGAGACAACTTACACTCCCTGCAATGCAAGCACGTTCCATGGTGGGATATCTGGCTAGCTGGGTGGGAAGGAGGACTTGCAGCACTGACCATAGTCACAAGCACCTCCCCTCACACACACCCCAACACAAACTCCACAGAACCCACCTGGTAGAATGCAATGCCCCCATCCTAACACAAGATCCCACAAAGAACCACCACCCTGGGTTATGTTGTGTGAAGCACAGGGACACTCTTGGGACTTTTAGCCAAACAACTGCCAGGACAACACTCCCAGCCATCCTGTCAGCACAGCCAGCCCACCCCACAGGGAAGCAGAGTCAAAAGGAAGGAAGCATGGGCATGCTGGGAAGGGGGTGGAGGCAATAGCATGATGGGAGTCGTAGTCACTGATATTGGTCACCCCCACAACTGTCCCATCAACACAACCCTGAACCATGCTCACATCACAGGAAGTGGAGAAGGACTCACAAGATGGCTGACACTGGCTACTGCTGTGGGGAGCACAAGGCCCTGCTGGCAACTGTGCACCAACAAACAGCAGGACACCACTGACTGACATCCTGAGAGACAACTTACACTCCCTGCAATGCAAGCACGTTCCATGGTGGGATATCTGGCTAGCTGGGTGGGAAGGAGGACTTGCAGCACTGACCATAGTCACAAGCACCTCCCCTCACACACCCCCAACACAAACTCCACAGAACCCACCTGGTAGAATGCAATGCCCCCATCCTAACACAAGATCCCACAAAGAACCACCACCCTGGGTTATGTTGTGTGAAGCACAGGGCCACTCTTGGGACTTCTAGCCAAACAACTGCCAGGACAACACTCCCAGCCATCCTGTCAGCACAGCCAGCCCACCCCACAGGAAGCAGAGTCAAAGGAAGGAAGCATGGGCATGCTGGGAAGGGGGAGGAGGCAATAGCATGATGGGAGTCGTAGTCACAGCTCTACATCCCCCACCACATGGCCCAGCAAGCTCACACTCACGCATGCACATCCCACAGAGAGTGGAAAGGCCCATCAAAGATGTCTGACACTGTTGCTGTGTCGTGGGGAGCACAAGGGCATGCTGGGTACTGCACACCAACCAACAGCAGGACACCACTGTCAGCCATCTTGCCATTGCTCTCACACCCACACACACTGAACTCCCCACAAAAGCAAGTAAGTATGGGAATGCTGGGAAGTGGGGTGGAGGCAATAGCATGATGGGAGTCGTAGTCACAGACATAGCTCACCCCCACAACTGTCCCATCAACACCACCCTGAACCATGCTCACATCACAGGAAGTGGAGAAGGACTCACAAGATGGCTGACACTGGCTACTGCTGTGGGGAGCACAAGGCCCTGCTGGCAACTGTGCACCAACAAACAGCAGGACACCACTGACTGACATCCTGAGAGACAACTTACACTCCCTGCAATGCAAGCACGTTCCATGGTGGGATATCTGGCTAGCTGGGTGGGAAGGAGGACTTGCAGCACTGACCATAGTCACAAGCACCTCCCCTCACACACCCCCAACACAAACTCCACAGAACCCACCTGGTAGAATGCAATGCCCCCATCCTAACACAAGATCCCACAAAGAACCACCACCCTGGGTTATGTTGTGTGAAGCACAGGGCCACTCTTGGGACTTCTAGCCAAACAACTGCCAGGACAACACTCCCAGCCATCCTGTCAGCACAGCCAGCCCACCCCACAGGGAAGCAGAGTCAAAAGGAAGGAAGCATGGGCATGCTGGGAAGGGGAGGAGGCAATAGCATGATGGGAGTCGTAGTCACAGCTCTACATCCCCCACCACATGGCCCAGCAAGCTCACACTCACGCATGCACATCCCACAGAGAGTGGAAAGGCCCATCAAAGATGTCTGACACTGTTGCTGTGTCGTGGGGAGCACAAGGGCATGCTGGGTACTGCACACCAACCAACAGCAGGACACCACTGTCAGCCATCTTGCCATTGCTCTCACACCCACACACACTGAACTCCCCACAAAAGCAAGTAAGTATGGGAATGCTGGGAAGTGGGGTGGAGGCAATAGCATGATGGGAGTCGTAGTCACAGACATAGCTCACCCCCACAACTGTCCCATCAACACCACCCTGAACCATGCTCACATCACAGGAAGTGGAGAAGGACTCACAAGATGGCTGACACTGGCTACTGCTGTGGGGAGCACAAGGCCCTGCTGGCAACTGTGCACCAACAAACAGCAGGACACCACTGACTGACATCCTCAGAGACAACTTCCACTCCCTGCAACGCAAGCACGTTCCATGGTGGGATAACTGACTGGCTGGGTGGGTGGGAAGGAGGGCCGGCTGTCAACCAAACACAACCAATGCAGACCATGTTCACACCCCAGAAAATACATAGAAATGCACAAATAATGCAGGACAATGTGCCACACCAATATCAACCCCTGACTGTGACGACTTAGGACAATGCAATGTACAGGCCCGCACCCAGAGGCACAGTCACAACTGTCATGTGTGCCAACCATTGATGCCTGCAGAAACATAACATACATTGTTTGTGTCTCCCAAAAACAGGTGATGATGGGGACACAGCAGCAGACGCTGAGGAGTCCCAGTCCCAGGCTCAAGAGGATGCGGAGCTCACTGGCGTCGTACAGCCTCTGTCCTCCTCGGACGATGAAGACCAACCTGGCACATCCAGTGCAAGTCAACATGCAGCACCAGCAGGACCACCAGCTGCAGCACCAGCAGGACCACCAGCTGCAGCACCAGCAGGACCACCAGCTGCACCCCCTGCACCCACCCCTCCAACGACTGTCACCACAAATACCATCCCTGCCGACATGGACAGAACAAGGAACAACACCAGCACAGGGACCCTGGACCAACCTGGGGCCATGGACACCACCACCACCACCAACCCCCAAGGTGGACCAGGGTTATCTGTGCGTGCCACTGCACACACTGCACATGTCAGCAGGGGTGGTGGGAGGGGTGGGAGACAGAGGTCGCCGCTTGCAGACGTTGCTGGTGTGCATGATGACCCACAACTGGTACGCATAGCTGATGCGTACCAGTCCAGCACCGGAGAGCTCAGCCAGGTAGTGGGGCTCCTCAGAGACATGAAACAGCAGCAGGCTGCCCATCATGCCCGCTTGGACTCCCACATGTCCCACGTGGAGTCACACATGTCCCGCGTGGACTCACACATGTCCCGCGTGGAGTCCAAGTGGGATGCACTGCATGAGATGATGGCGGTGCACAGGGACATTTTACAATGCCTCCGCCAGATGAACAGTAACCAGTCCACACCTCCCTGTGTGCCAACAACATCTGGTGCCGAACAAACTGCAACTGCCACAGGGAGGGAGGAGGACTCTGGCGGAGAGTCCCCTGCACCGCAGCAGCCTGTACTTGAGGGCCCCCCCAAGAAGAGGGGTCGTCCGAGGAGGCAAAAGTGAGAGGCCGATGGCCAAGCGCAACTCCCAGGAAGCCTGAACCTGTTCTGGATGTTCGCCTTTGTGCACAGACTGTTCACCCTGTTGACGGCAACACTACTCCCACACATTGCATGGGGAGTACAAGTTGGACCAATGTGTCAGACAACTGTGGCCCCGATACTGGGGATCCTGTCTACCAGGACTTTCAATTCACCTAGGAACTTCGGATTGCAAGATTTATGTACAGCACCACCCATCCTATGCACTATTAACACAAATGTATCACAATAAACACACTAATACACCATACTTGCCTCTGTCGTGATTCCAACGTGGGTGCTGTTATGGGGATGATGAACTGCAAAATTACACTGTGTATGCGAACTGCAACAGCAAGGACAACACAGGCATGTGAGTAAAGGCAACGTGACACATATGAGGGAGACACACCACCAGGGCTACACAACACATACACACCTAGGCCATCTGACTCATTGCCTACACTGATGTTGCCAGGGAAGACGGTGCAATGCACAGACACCACACCCATTCCCAGTTGTAGTCAAGTAGCCCACAGGTGCAGTAAGCAAATGGCAGTCAAATGTGTGACCACAGACAACGCACATCACAAAGTGAAGCACAGGTTTATTACACAGTTGCAACATGTCGTAACCACTACAGATGCAAGGTAATCCCACCTGGCAGCGGGCACACAGTCAACAACTCTAGACGGAAGGAAGTCCATGGGTGTGGCGCTCATCACCTGTAGGGACACAACAGCTACCACCCTGGATGTGCAATCACGTCGTCGGTGGACACAGTTGACCAAACGAATCTGAAAGTACCCTGTGAAGGACAGAAATGACACACAGTCAAAAGCAATGGAGTACAGGACAGAACAGCAAAACTCATGCACAATACATGTTACAAGATACCCACCCAGAACCAAGTTAGCATGTCAACACTGTTGGGGAGTACAGCCCACCTGTTAGCACACATCGCAACACACATCCAGTCAAGTAGCACATGGACACACTCCAACAGTACCAGAGCACCACCCACACATCATGCCAACTCACATCATTGACATGACACCTCAGGATACTCACATTCAGCTAAAGAAGTTGGTGATGAGCTGTGTGCGGACATCACCATCATCATCATCATCATCATCGTCACTGGCATCGTGGTCCAGACCAGGATCCTCCACAGGTGGCGGATGTTGGTCATTGTCATCCTGGATGAGAGGCAACTCCTTCCGCACTGCCAGGTTGTGGAGCATGCAGCAGACGATGATAATCTTGCACACTTTCGCAGGGGCATATGGGAGAGACCCTCCGGTCTTGTCCAGGCAGCGGAAGCGGCTCTTCAGGAGACCAAATGTCCGCTCAATCACTCTCCTGGTCCGACCATGTGCCTCATTGTAGCGCATCTGGGCTGGTGTCACAGGGTTCCTGAGGGGTGTCAGCAACCACGGCATGTTGGGGTATCCCGAGTCACCTACGGACAGACAAGTGCACATTAGCTGACTTGGAAAAGTGGGCGGAATACTACAGATCAGATCACACACAATGGCACAAAGTCAGTACACACCGACAAGCCAGGCACGCTGGTTCTGCATCTGTGCCATCATCCTGGGGATGCGACTACTCCTCATCACAAAGGCATCGTGTGCTGAACCAGGGAAACGGGCACACACGTGTGTGATGGTCATGTCTGCAAGACACACCACCAGTGCATTGACCGAGTGGTAGTGCTTGCGGTTCCTGTAGGCCTGCTCCTGGGCCTGTGGTGGTACCAAAGCCACATGTGTCCCATCAATGGAGCCAATGACATGCGGCATCCTCCCAGGGCATAAAAGTCACTCTTCACGTCAGTGAGTCGTCGCAGTCTAGGGAAATAGATGTACCGGTTCAGGAATAGCAACATTGCCGCCAAAACATCGCGGAGCACACGGCTCAACATGGTCTGTGACATCCCACCAGCAGTCGCCACAGTATGTTGGAAGGTACCGGTGGCAAAGAAGTGTAGGGCTGCCATCACCTTCACCTTGGGGGTCAGCGCTGTAGGATACGGCCGGCCAGGCTGCAAATGTGGGGACAACTGCACTGCCAAATCCTCAATCAGCTGCCTGGTGAAGCGGTACCGTCGGATGCTGTCCCGTTCCACCATCGTTGCCAGGTCTGGGAATGGTCGATGGACAGCAGGAGCCCTGCAGTGCAGAGGAGAAGTAAGCAAGATTGTCAGTCACCCCACATATGCGGCATTGAACACACTCAAGATCCCAACATACATCATTATGAGGCACAACTACATGAAGTGTGCAGTTCCGGAAGGACATGTATGGTACATACATGGCCAACATCTGTCAACACGGTCCAACAGGTGGCATCAATTAGTCCCAGGTTGGCCCATTGGATATCATGAGGCCGTGTCACAGTTCCCATCTCCTGCTGCCGTGTCACAATAACCCCCACAGTGACATGTGAGGACAGATGTGCCCCAGGCACCACAGCTCAATGACAGGTACATTCCCAGGGACCCTGTATTGCCACATGGACACTGGCATTACATGGAGTATCATGTATACACCACAGCAAAACAACCATGACCCCCACAGGTAGTGGCCCCACTTGCCACGGCAGGACAGACATGGACGTCTGTGACACACACACGCACAACATCAAAGTCCATGCACACACAACCTGGATGTGGAGACTGTCTCCCATTGTGCACATGAAATCAGAGACATTGTAAACACTACATGCACAAAGACTGTGGAGGACCATCACTATTGTGCCACTGGGACACCCTGGCTCAAACATACCGTCCCACATGGGACTCACGGGGTATGTGACATGACATACACATACACCACCGTGAAATGTGACCATGGCACATGCACAGATATGAACAGTTGCACATCACAGTGGTCATGTACACGTAACACCCAGGATCCTGTCCCCATGAACACGTGCACAGCCTGGGGGTGGCTGCCCACAGGTGACACCCACAGGACAACATGTACACCAACATACACACAATAGGAAATGCAGCCTTACATGCCTTATGATAAAGTTTGGACAGGCTGTCGTGATGTAGGTGTGCCCCTCACTCCCTGGGAGCTATCTGTGGCTGGCATATGTCCATCTGAGACAGGCATGCTGACATATGCCAGTCACATGTACAGTGATGCGTTGTACTGCAATGGACCGATCGGTGCCCCTGGCCGGCCCATTGCATTCAATGTGTGCGGGTACGCGTTGTACCCTTGTACGCGTTGTACTGCAATGGACCGATCGGTGCCTCCGGCCGGCCCATTGCATTCAATGTGTGCGGGTACGCGTTGTACCCCTGTACGCGTTGAACTGCAATGGACCGATCGGTGCCTCCGGCCGGCCCATTGCATTCAATGTGTGCGGGTACGCGTTGTACCCCTGTACGCGTTGTACTGCAATGGACCGATCGGTGCCTCCGGCCGGCCCATTGCATTCAATGTGTGCGGGTACGCGTTGTACCCCTGTACGCGTTGAACTGCAATGGACCGATCGGTGCCTCCGGCCGGTCCATTGCAATCAATGTGTGCGGGTACGCGTTGTACCCCTGTACGCGTTGTACTGCAATGGACCGATCGGTGCCTCCGGCCGGCCCATTGCATTCAATGTGTGCGGGTACACGTTGTACCCCTGTACGCGTTGTACTGCAATGGACCGATCGGTGCCTCCGGCCGGCCCATTGCATTCAATGTGTGCGGGTGCGCGTTGTACCCTTGTATGCGTTGAACTGCAATGGACCGATTGGTGCCTCCGGCCGGCCCATTGCATTCAATGTGTGCGGGTACGCGTTGTACCCCTGTACGCGTTGTACTGCAATGGACCGATCGGTGCCTCCGGCCGGCCCATTGCATTCAATGTGTGCGGGTGCGAGTTGTACCCCTGTGCGCGTTGAACTGCAATGGACCGATCGGTGCCTCCGGCCGGCCCATTGCATTCAATGTGTGCGGGTACGCGTTGTACCCCTGTACGCGTTGTACTGCAATGGACCGATCGGTGCCTCCGGCCGGCCCATTGCATTCAATGTGTGCGTGGTGCAGCGTTGTACCCCTGTACGCGTTGAACTGCAATGGACCGATCGGTGCCTCCGGCAGGCCCATTGCATTCAATGTGTGCGGGTACGCGTTGTACCCCTGTACGCGTTGTACCGCAATGGACCGATGGGTGCGCACCCATTGACAATGGGCTTGCCTGGCAACGGACGCGTTTTCGAATTTCGAACGAGTCGGTTGCTGGAAAATCAGTTGGTCACCCACAACAATGTTGCAAAATCATGTATGTCATGAAGTTGAAGATTTGAAGGATGCTGTGGGCGTGTTTTGGTGCTGCTATTCCATGGATTGGCCAGATTCAGAAGATGCAAACGACTTGGACCTATCACTTTGGACACAAGGGACAGTATCTGCCTCTCCAGCACATATATATTGCTGGCTGTTCCCCTGAGAGCTCACTTGCCTGCACTACATGCTCCAGGACGACATCTGCCACTGCACTGCTGCTGTCTCTGCCCCTCTGGACCCTGCGATGGCACGTACTGTGGAGAGAGCCCCAGCCTTCAGCCTTGAAGAGAACCAGGCCCTGCTGGACAGCCTACTTCCACAGTAGAGCAAGCTGTATGGGACACCAGGGGAGCAGGTGAGTGTTCTGTGCACTGCCTTTCTGAATGTGCATTTTGTCTGACTAGCAAGGCTGAAAGTCTGCACGCCACTGGCTAGCAGGCTCACTGAGTAGTTGTCACCCCCATAGTGTGTAGTGACATGCACTGGACAGGTATGGTGCAGTGACAGTGCATTTGAACATGGTTTTACTTCCCATGCAATGATACCATGTAGTGACGTCTGGCAAACTGTCCATGGGCAGCTTTGCACTGCCTGTGTACATCATGTGCCCCTGTGATTGAGACATGTATATACAACTGTGTCATGCACGGATATGTTGCATGTGTGGTAATGGCCTTTTCACTTTGTCATCCTGACAGGTTAATGCCCATCGGAAGCAGGAGATCTGGAAGGACATCATCCGGGCCGTCCGGTCCGTGGGGGTCTACAAGCGCCGGATCCGCAACTGCCAGAAGAGGTGGCAGGACCTTCGGGGGCTGGACCCGGAGGATTGCACGGGTCCAGCTGAAGCTGTCGCCTCCTCGCAGGAGGGGCGGAACACGGACCCTGACCCCCACATGCTCCAGATCCTGGCGGTGGTGTTTCCATACCTGGATGGGCAGCTGAAGGCCAGACAGCAGCAAGGAGGGGGTGAGTCAAAGACTGCACTGTGAACTCTGTATTACATGCTTTGTGCCCTCCTCTGGCCTGGTTCAACTGCCACAGTGCAGCAGTCATGTTGTCCAGGAGCCATGTCCCTCTATTGTGCACTGCCCACTGCTCATCTGATACCCAGGTGTGGCCCTTACATTCAGGGAATTGTGTCACTTGGGACTGTGTCCTTGCAGTTTGCTTCACTAAAGGTGGGGGACAGCATCTGTTTCCCTAACTCTGTTGTGGGCATCATGGGTGGGTCCATTGTTCACACAACGCCTGTGTTTGGACATGTGATCTGCGTGTTGCTTTGATATGCGGTCCACTTGCTGAGCTGAGCCACCACATGTGCCTGGGGTATGTGGCACACGCCCATGCAGCGGGTGGGAACAATGTTTGGGCCCCAGGAGTGTGCAGATTACGTGTGTCACACATACATAGCCAGCTATCCACTGTCCAGGGCACATCCCTCATTCATGTGGAGCAGGACAGTCATGCCTACTCCAGGCCATGCAATGCACTCTGTACTCCCACTCCCGTGTATCAGCTGACACATTGTGCACAGTGATTTGACCCCTCAGGTGTCTGCCTCTGTGTCAGTGTGCTGTGGATTAGTTGCCAGGACTGCTGGGGTGTTTCTTGGTAGGGGCTCAGCATGCCCCTGGAGATGTGACCATAGGAGACGATACTTGTGTGTCACATAGGTGTTTGATCAGCTGCCCATGCAGACTGGGGTATGCGAATGTGAAGTTCAGGCAGCTGTTCCCCATTCACAGCAAATTGTGATGGGCTCAGGTTCAGAGGGTAGTGTCACAGGTCTCCCATATGTCCAATAGGTATGACCTGGACAGATGAGGGTTAAGATGATGTGTTGTGTGTGGGATGTACATGTGCACTTGTGCAGCTCCAGGACTTGCATTCCCCATGACCTACTATTGTGACACAGTGCATGGTGTTGTTGTCTGGCTGCCAAGTCATACATCACTGAGACAGTGATGTATGACTTAGCAGTCATGCCTCTGCCATGGCATCTGTCAACTTATTGGTGGTCCTGCAGGGGAGTGACATGTGCTACATGCACACCATTGTGGCGATGGCTATCAGGACATGGGTGCATCATGGTGTCTGTCGCTGGTATGCATCACATGCATTTCCTATTTGACTCTGGGCATCCCTTTCATCCGGAAACCTGTACTGACTCAGTGGCAAGAGCTGTGATGTGTGCATGTCCACATGCCACACCGTGTCCTCTGCACTGTCCAACTACTGTGTACTTGGTGCATGTGTCCACACTGGGGTGTTGCAATCCAACAGACACCAGACAGATGGGTGCAAGGCCATGTGGGATGTGAGTGCCATGCTTGGCATCAGACTGACAGTTGGCTTCTCCTGTTCAGTTAGGGCACTTTTAGCAATGTACAACTAATGATGCCAGGGCTTGCTCTGTAATGTGCTGTGCTCACAGTGGTGTGTGCGTTTGGTGCAGGTGACTGATGTCTGTCTGTTTCCCCATTGTTTGCAGATACATCCACGGCCACGGAAGGGGACAGCTCCACGGACCAGGAGGAGCCAGAGAGCCAGACTGGGTCAGCAGCCGAGGAGTGGTCGGAGGGACCCAGTGGCACGGAGGGCGAGGGGAGCCACACCGAGGAGTCCTCAGCACCATCCACCTCAGCTGAGGACCAGAGCAACTCGGAGGATGACTCCCTTGTGGAGGCGGGTGTCAGCAGCCACCACACCCCAGCTAGTGTTGCTGTCCCCGCCACCACCAGCACCACCACCGCCCTCCCATCGGCTCCCATTCCCCAGGTCCGTGGAGGCTCCCATGTTCGGGAGCGTGTCTCCTTTGGGCCAGGCACCGCACCCCCTGCCCCTGTGTCCCCTGCTGCCCTGAGTGAGGAGTCTGTGTACCACCTTCGCCAGCTCCATGTAGGGCAGACAGCCATGCTGAGTGTCCTCCATGCGCACACCGCACTGTTGACTCAGCTGGTGTCGTTCATGGAGGGCATCTCATCGGGCATGTCTGACCTACAGAGGGGCAATAGGTCCATGGACTCCTCCCTGACGGCAGCAGTGTCCCTCCTCAGACAGTCCCTCACCCCTCCTGCCTCTGCTCCATCCACACTCCCCAGCACCTTACCCGTCCCAAGCACACACACACCGGCACAGGCACACACCAGCACACACACGTCCAGCACACAGACACACACGCCACAAACAAAACGCACACGCACGCACAGTCAGGGGACTGAAACCAGACTCACAGGGGATGGGGCCCTGGTACACACACACGCATCCACGGGCACTGCGCAGTCCTCAGTTGCCTCTCCCTCCAAAGCACCCTCCCTTGCCTCACCTGCAACCCCAAAGACCCAGCGCCTCTTCCTCAGTGACCTCGGCCTCTTCCCCTCCGATCCAGCTGCTCCAGCATCCAGGGTGAAGAGGAAGCCCCCACACGGAGCAGAGTGCCCCTCGCCCCGGACACCCTCCCCCAGGCGCAGACAGACTGAGGCCCCCACCCGCAAGTCCCCCGGAGTGCTAAGAGCAAGACCCCGCCGCCGCCCTGCAGCTCAAGCACCAGGTCTCCTTCCTCCATCCCTCAAGCCCCCACTCCACAGGTGCCCCCACCACACCCTGCCCCAGGTTCCCCCACCCACAGATATACCATCCCCAAGAGGCTCCGGCCTTCTCCCCCTGCCACTTGCTCTCCCTGCACCACACCCCCGCTGCGCTTGTCTGTGCCACTGATGTGGTGAGGGTGTCCTCCCCCTCTGTCCAGCCCACCTTGCCTGTTCCCCATTCTCCTCCCCTGGTGGTAGGCACTGCAGTGGAGTCCACTACCACCCTGTCTGACTTGGGCACTGCAGTGGCGGACCTGTCCACTCCATCTGCAGGGTCCACTGCAGTCGTGCCGGCACCCACAACATCTGAGCCATGCCCCCCAGTTGTGCCGGCACACACCATGTCAGACACCTCCACTGCAGTTGTCAGTGGCTCTCCAGCACCCACCACCCCTTCCCTGCTTCCTCCTGGTGAGCCCTGATCCTGTCCCTGCAGTGCCTGGCCTACCCCCCGGTTGCCCCTCCTAGTGGATTGTCCCTGGTTTTGTGCAGGCATGTGTAGGGTGGCATCTGCCACTGTCACCCACTTGTGACTTTGTTGATGGACTGGCCATTGGCCTTTGTTTATGTTCTACCGGACTTCTACTTTTAATGCCACATATGCTGAATAAAGCAACTTTCTGTTCTCTAGTGCTTTTGCTTCTGATGTACATGATGTTGATGATGCTAACCATGCCCTTGCTGCAGTGATGGTGATATTTGGTCTCATGATAATGAAGTGTTACTGTGCAGGAACCCATGTGGTCCAGGGGGAATGTGTCCTATCCTGTGGTGTATCCATGTCATCCATAGCAGCATCTGAGGGTGTCATGTGTTCAGTATTTGGCAATGGGATTTCCTACTTAGATTGGCTATTTCACATCTGTGGCTTCCACCCCTGCACATCTGTTGTGCCTGCCATTGTTCAATTCATCTACTTCCCTGACCGTGTGGCCATCTCCAGTGGACATGCAGGTTTGGGCATCAATGGGGAAGGACTCATCTGTGTTGTCAGTGCAACATTGCTATACAAGTGTGTTGGATCTGTGCTGATGATTCCGTTGGCACTTCCATGACCAGGCTGATGTGACGGGAGCCCTCATTTGGTGCTAATTGTTGATTGTGTGACCAAGTGCTCAGCTGACATGATGGGGCCCTACTGAGGCAACATATGGCACAGCTTTCCTCACACAGGAGTGGAGTCCCCTTATGGCAGTGTGTACTCCTGTGACATTGCCTGCGCCCAAGGTGTGTGTTGTATGTGCATGTCTGTGTGTTCACTTCCGTTTAGCTGTGCATGCTGTGATCCCTAGTGTTGTACCTGTTTGTGATGCTAGCTGAGTTGAGCTATGTTCCCCCAAAGTCTTCTCCCTGGGTTCTCTGTGATGTGGGTGCATGGCACATTACTGGTCATCAGGGTGTCACCCATAGGTGTGCTTGCTGTCAGGGCTGAGTTTGTGTGCAGACGCAGATGGGTCACAGTCAGGTTTCCCCTTGGCACTTGTTGTTTGCCCCTGTCATGTGATTTCCAGTTTGTGTTATCTTTCAGTGATTGTGACACGTTGTGTGTGTGACTGCTGGCACTCCTCAGGGTCCGGGCTGCAATGTTGGTTGTTGTCTATGTGTGTTCTTTGTGGGTGACCTTGGCTTCTTCATTGGTGTGTGACTGTGGCTGTGATCCCATTGGTTGGTGTGGTATTGCCGTCAGGTCCATGTACAGCGTAGTGTGCAGTGTGTCAGACATTCAGGAGTCTTGTTGAGTGTCCATGTGTGATGTGTTTCTGCACCTTGGTTCCCACCCACCACCCTGGAATAGTCATGGGTGCATGTGCAATGTCACCAGTGCATGTGTGCTTCACTGCTGCACATTGTTGGAGGTCGAGGGGTGTGGTGTTGAGTGTGTGCAGATGAGAGTTGTTGCCCGGCTAGGCCCCTGCCTCCATGTTGGCCTTGGCTTACTGGCCATGCTGTTTGATTTCTGCTTGTGTAGGTGTGATGGTAGTTAGTTGCTCAGTACACATGACTGTGGTTCACAGAGTGAACCACATTTAGCTTTGTCATCACAGTGGGATTGTAATGCAGCCCAGGGTCACCACATTGTGAGGGCCCTGGGGGTGGTGCTGTGGTGTGTCTGTGTCTTGCTGTGTCAGTTGCTGTCCCTACGTGCCTGTGTGACATGTGTGATTTGTGCTCCCTCTCATCTGACAATGCCTGCTTGCCCACATAGGGGATTTGGATCCATGAGTTACCTTTGTGTGGCACTGTATGCACATCTGTATGATTGGTATTCAGGTCTCCTCATGTGTTGTGTGGTTGCCTGGGGACACTGTCACCCCCCTCACCTGTTGTGTATGATGTGCAGTGTGGGTCTGCCTGTTTGTGTTTGTGCATCTGCACCACTGCATTGGCATATCTTGGGTGTGCCATTGGCTGTATGTAGTTTGGTGGGTTTCCCCTGCTGTCCCTGGGACTCCTAGGTCATCGGTCAGCACAATGATCATGGTTTGTGTGTCCCATTGCTGCCATGGTATGGTATCTGTTCACCTCACATCTGCAGTCTCCACAGGGTATCTGCATGTGTGTGCCCATTGGTGCAAATATGTGGGTCTGCATTCTGATGGTCACTTCTGTCATTGTGTCATTGATGATTGTTGACAGTGTCAGCCCCCATGGGTGTTGTTTGTCTGCACATGGCCAAAGGTATGTCTTATTTGCACTGCAGGATTTGGCTCCCCCAATTTATGTTGCAATGGGACACATACACTACTTTGCCACTGATGTGTTTGTTGTTCTGTGACCAGGAATCATCCATGCAGTTTGGCAGTTGCACCTCTTTCTTTGTCAACACTTACCTTTTGGTCACTGTGATGATGGGGGTTTGGACCCCATTGCCACAATGTTCAAAGTGTGCTTCAGCTATGGACCCCACACTTACATTTTGGTCACTGTGATGATGGGGGTTTGGACCCCATTGCCACATTGTTCAAAGTGTGCTTCAGCTATGGACCCCACACTTACATTTTGGTCACTGTGATGATGGGGGTTTGGACCCCATTGCCACAATGTTCAAAATGTGCTTCAGCTATGGACCCCACACTTACCTTTTGGTCACTGTGATGATGGGGGTTTGGACCCCATTGCCACAATGTTCAAAGTGTGCTTCAGCTATGGACCCCACACTTACATTTTGGTCACTGTGATGATGGGGGTTTGGACCCCATTGCCACATTGTTCAAAGTGTGCTTCAGCTATGGACCCCACACTTACATTTTGGTCACTGTGATGATGGGGGTTTGGACCCCATTGCCACAATGTTCAAAATGTGCTTCAGCTATGGACCCCACACTTACCTTTTGGTCACTGTGATGATGGGGGTTTGGACCCCATTGCCACATTGTTCAAAGTGTGCTTCAGCTATGGACCCCACACTTACATTTTGGTCACTGTGATGATGGGGGTTTGGACCCCATTGCCACAATGTTCAAAATGTGCTTCAGCTATGGACCCCACACTTACCTTTTGGTCACTGTGATGATGGGGGTTTGGACCCCATTGCCACATTGTTCAAAGTGTGCTTCAGCTATGGACCCCACACTTACATTTTGGTCACTGTGATGATGGGGGTTTGGACCCCATTGCCACAATGGTCATGGCCTGCTTGCATTGTGGGTGCCACACACATATATGTGTGGCACATGTGCTAGGGGTCACATTGTATGTTCAAAGTCATGTTCGGTGTTGTAGGCATTTGACACAGTCTACACACGTTTGTCATGGTGTTGGGGGATGTCTTCTTCTTGCATTCCCTAGGTTGTGGTGTGCTGGTTGTGTCATGCATTGTCCATCCTATGAGTGGGGGTGGTAGTAGTGGTAGGCATCCAGCCCCCCTGGGTGAGGGTGGTAGTAGTGGTAGGCATCCAGCCCCCTGGCTAAGGGTGGTAGTAGTGGTAGGCATCCTGCCCCCTGGCTAAGGGTGGTGGTAGGCATCCAGCCCCCCTGGGTGAGGGTGGTAGTGGTGGTAGGCATCCAGCCCCCTGGCTAAGGGTGGTAGTAGTGGTAGGCATCCAGCCCCCTGGGTGAGGGTGGTAGTAGTGGTAGGCATCCTGCCCCCCTGGGTAAGGGTGGTAGTAGTGGTAGGCATCCTGCCCCCCTGGGTGAGGGTGGTAGTGGTGGTAGGCATCCAGCCCACCCTGGCTAAGGGTGGTGGTAGGCATCCAGCCCCCTGGGTGAGGGTGGTAGTAGTGGTAGGCATCCAGCCCCCTGGCTAAGGGTGGTAGTAGTGGTAGGCATCCAGCCCCCCTGGGTGAGGGTGGTAGTAGTGGTAGGCATCCTGCCCCCCTGGGTAAGGGTGGTAGTAGTGGTAGGCATCCTGCCCCCTGGGTGAGGGTGGTAGTAGTGGTAGGCATCCAGCCCCCTGGCTAAGGGTGGTAGTAGTGGTAGGCATCCAGCCCCCCTGGGTGAGGGTGGTAGTAGTGGTAGGCATCCTGCCCCCCTGGCTAAGGGTGGTAGTAGTGGTAGGCATCCAGCCCCCCTGGGTGAGGGTGGTAGTAGTGGTAGGCATCCTGCCCCCCTGGGTGAGGGTGGTAGTAGTGGTAGGCATCCTGCCCCCCCTGGGTAAGGGTGGTAGTACTGGTAGGCATCCTGCCCCCCCTGGGTGAGGGTGGTAGTGGTGGTAGGCATCCAGCCCACCCTGGCTAAGGGTGGTGGTAGTGGTAGGCATCCAGCCCCCCTGGGTGAGGGTGGTAGTAGTGGTAGGCATCGTGCCCCCCTGGGTGAGGGTGGTAGTAGTGGTAGGCATCCAGCCCCCCTGGCTAAGGGTGGTAGTAGTGGTAGGCATCCAGCCCCCCTGGGTGAGGGTGGTAGTGGTGGTAGGCATCCAGCCCACCCTGGCTAAGGGTGGTGGTAGGCATCCAGCCCCCCTGGGTGAGGGTGGTAGTAGTGGTAGGCATCCTGCCCCCCTGTGTGAGGGTGGTAGTAGTGGTAGGCATCCAGCCCCCCTGGCTAAGGGTGGTAGTAGTGGTAGGCATCCTGCCCCCCTGGGTGAGGGTGGTAGTGGTGGTAGGCATCCAGCCCCCTGGCTAAGGGTGGTAGTAGTGGTAGGCATCCAGCCCCCCTGGGTGAGGGTGGTAGTAGTGGTAGGCATCCTGCCCCCCTGGGTAAGGGTGGTAGTAGTGGTAGGCATCCTGCCCCCCTGGGTGAGGGTGGTAGTGGTGGTAGGCATCCAGCCCACCCTGGCTAAGGGTGGTGGTAGGCATCCAGCCCCCCTGGGTGAGGGTGGTAGTAGTGGTAGGCATCCTACCCCCTGGGTGAGGGTGGTAGTAGTGGTAGGCATCCAGCCCCCCTGGCTAAGGGTGGTAGTAGTGGTAGGCATCCAGCCCCCTGGGTGAGGGTGGTAGTAGTGGTAGGCATCCTGCCCCCCTGGGTAAGGGTGGTAGTAGTGGTAGGCATCCTGCCCCCCTGGGTGAGGGTGGTAGTAGTGGTAGGCATCCAGCCCCCCTGGCTAAGGGTGGTAGTAGTGGTATGCATCCAGCCCCCCTGGGTGAGGGTGGTAGTAGTGGTAGGCATCCTGCCCCCCTGGCTAAGGGTGGTAGTAGTGGTAGGCATCCAGCCCCCCTGGGTGAGGGTGGTAGTAGTGGTAGGCATCCAGCCCCCTGGGTGAGGGTGGTAGTGGTGGTAGGCATCCAGCCCACCCTGGCTAAGGGTGGTGGTAGGCATCCAGCCCCCCCTGGGTGAGGGTGGTAGTAGTGGTAGGCATCCTGCCCCCCCTGGGTGAGGGTGGTAGTAGTGGTAGGCATCCAGCCCCCCATGGCTAAGGGTGGTAGTAGTGGTAGGCATCCTGCCCCCCCTGGGTGAGGGTGGTAGTGGTGGTAAGCATCCAGCCCCCCCTGGCTAAGGGTGGTAGTAGTGGTAGGCATCCAGCCCCCCCTGGGTGAGGGTGGTAGTAGTGGTAGGCATCCTGCCCCCACTGGGTAAGGGTGGTAGTAGTGGTAGGCATCCTGCCCCCCCCTGGGTGAGGGTGGTAGTGGTGGTATGCATCCAGCCCACCCTGGCTAAGGGTGGTGGTAGGCATCCAGCCCCCCCTGGGTGAGGGTGGTAGTAGTGGTAGGCATCCTGCCCCCCCTGGGTGAGGGTGGTAGTAGTGGTAGGCATCCAGCCCCCTGGCTAAGGGTGGTAGTAGTGGTAGGCATCCAGCCCCCCTGGGTGAGGGTGGTAGTAGTGGTAGGCATCCTGCCCCCTGGGTAAGGGTGGTAGTAGTGGTAGGCATCCTGCCCCCCTGGGTGAGGGTGGTAGTAGTGGTAGGCATCCAGCCCCCTGGCTAAGGGTGGTAGTAGTGGTAGGCATCCAGCCCCCCTGGGTGAGGGTGGTAGTAGTGGTAGGCATCCTGCCCCCCTGGCTAAGGGTGGTAGTAGTGGTAGGCATCCAGCCCCCTGGGTGAGGGTGGTAGTAGTGGTAGGCATCCAGCCCCCCTGGGTAGGGGTGGTGGTGCGCATTCAGGCCCCTGTGTGCATATGTGGCATTGGTGATGGGCATCCCGCCCCTATGGTGCTGCTGTTGCTGGTGTAAGTATATTCTGCATCCCTCTGTGTGTGTGTGATGTGTCGTGTACGTGTTGTATGTGTTTTGTGGTTGGTGTCTGTCTTACCTTCTGCGCCGTACGCGTCCGTGCCTGTTCCGGTAGTAAATGTAGAATATTGGTATGATCGGGACGAAGGGATTCATGGTTGGTTCGTGTCGTTCGTCCTTCTCGTTGCTTCGCGTCATCCTCGTCGCTTCGCCTCGTCCTCGTCGCTTCGCGTCGTCCTCGTCGCTGCTGTGTTCGTCTCGGAGCCGTGGATCGTGTTGTGGCGCGAATCGGAGCTTATGTGCGCCTCTCCCGGATGCTTTGACATGCCGTGCGTAGCGTCGGGTTCGGCGCATACGGAAAGCGCATCGTACTCGTTCGGCCGGACGGAGCTGCATTTTCCCTTCCGTGCGACTCGATTCAGCGTTTCCGGATTCGCCTCGGTCGGGAAACAGGACCTGGTTTGGGTGAGTACGGCTCGGCCGGATTCTTTGCTGTTGTGCGCATCGTACTTACTCGTTCGGTGTGCTGTACGGATCGGTCGGGAAACAGGCTTTCGCATGGCTTTTTTCCCGACCGAATGGTGTTGGGTACGCCTCCGACCGAGATCGGAATCGGCCCCATAGTGTTTAAAACAGCCGCGGTTAAAAGGGACCAGTCGGTGAAATAAATTTAATCTAAAATAAGTCAACAGACGGCGATGATGGCGAGGTATATCCCAAGTCAGATACGGTTCAATATTACTAACTGTTTTCACCAGCAACGCGTGCCGCATAGAATGTTTTGTTAGAGCGACATCTTCGCGTTCTGACTTGAGCTTATCAATGAGTGCAGATTCAACCCATTTGCCATCGGTGCGAGTTATGCTTGTGGTGTTGACAAACATATCCGGCCTCCCTATAACCCTCAGGCTATGTGCCACAAACGCCAACCATGGAATCTGTAAGGGCTTATCTAATAGTAAGCTGTCTTGTAGGATCAGACTCCTAAAACCCAACTCCTCCTTTGTCCAAATCGATTTCCAGAGTTTTAATGGACTAAGACGAAGCCGATCAGTTAAATAATCCACACCTAGTTCTTCATGAATGATTTCATAAGGTGTGTTTTGATCAACGCCCAGGAGGCTCCTTAGAAACTTATTTTCTACAACTTGGAGTGGGGCCACCTGGCCGTATCCCCAGATTCCACTGCCATAGCATACTAAGGGGATACATTTAGCCCTATAGATCTCCAAAACCGATTGGATATGAGTACGCCCCCTGACACCAAATATCGCCCTGCTAAAAGAGGAAACATTTTGATTAATGAGCGAGTGCCAACTGAACTCTGAATCCAGTTGTATCCCCAGATACTTGAACTTATCCACCTTCCTAATGTGCTGGCCATCTATTACATACTTCATGGTTCTTGTTTTTAATGGGCCGAAATTCATCACGTGTGGTTTAGAAAAGTTGGTGGATAGGTCAAGACTGTTCATAAAATTAATAAAAAGAGAAAGAAGCTTATTGAGGCTTTTGGCAGTACGGGCCATTAAGACTGTGTCGTCCGCATACAGTAGAGCAGGAATGGGGCGGGCACCTACTCTAGGGACATCAACACCCTCAACAGTCAAGACCTGCTCTAAACTGTTGATATAAAATATAAATAAGAAAGGAGCTAAAATACAACCCTGCCGTACCCCTCGCTGAAGTTTAAAATGCTCAGTGCATTCCCCATTGGGGCCAAATCTGACGCTGGTGGACAGGCCATTGTGCAAATCGCTCAAGAAATTAATTAAGACTTTATCAACATCCATCTGTTCCATCATCGACCAGAGCTTAGAGCGATTGACTCTATCAAAGGCCGAGCTAAGGTCCATGAAGACCAGATGGATGGCCCCCTTCTTGGCCTTGGTATACTTGCAGGCTAAAAGATAGAGATTCAAAGTCTGTTCTATTGTTCCCCGCCCAGGGCGAAACCCGTACTGGAGGTCAGACAGAAAGCCTCGCTCCTCGGCCCAGTCCGTGAGGCAATTTAATAGGACCCTACCAATAATTTTCACCTCCGAGTCTATAAGGGAAATAGGTCTAAAACAGGCCGGGTCCGAACTGTTACCCTTTTTAAAAACAGGGACTATTATAGACTGGGACCATGTTGAGGGAAGATGGCTAGATACAGCAGAGTTTAAGGGAAGTGTCAGTATCGGGGCCCACAAATCTATACAATCCTTGTATAGGTCACCAGGAACCCCATCGGGCCCTGGTGCCTTATTTGAGGGCAGCTGTGAGATGGCAGCTCTGACCTCCGTCAGGCTAAAGGTTAAGTTATGCTCTGTCCGGGGACCTTCTGCAGACTCCGGCTCTGCTTCAAGGCTATAAATGGCCCCAAAATTATCCAGCTAGGCCTGAGATGGAATGGTACATGCCTGCTTGTTAAGATGGTCTTCAAGAAAAAGGGGCGAGTTGATGACACTCCAGAAGGCAGCGCAATTGCGCTGCTGACTAGCCATCATCAACTTGTCTCAGGTCTCATCTTTGATTTGGGCTTTACAGTCTTTACAGGCTGTCTTAAAGGTCGCCCTGGCCTTCTTAACTTTTTCTTGGCAACGGGGCTTATCGTGCAAAAGAATCCAGAGGTCCTTATGGGCTCTAGAGCATTGTCTATCAAGCCATCTCACCACACCGGTGGCCGGTGGGGCAACACTTTTGAAGAACGCAGACTTAATAAACCTGCAGATATTAAAAAAGGACGCCAGGATCGTCTGTGGTGACTCAGCATCTGACAGACAAGTTTGAAAATCATCATGACACGAGCCTACCAAGTTATGAACAAAGGCCAATGGAACAATACTAGCCCACTTTATCCTTCGACCCTGATCAGCTAGTGTAGTGGGCGCCTGGTAGGCGGGTGTATAGCTCACCGCTTTGTTATCCCAATAAAATGAAGCAGTTAACGTGTTATGATCACTCAGATGATGTTGTGAAACCTCAAAGTCTAAAAGTGTGGCGAGCATACAACCAGACAAAAATATAGTCGATTACACTACAATGCCCTCCCCCTTAAAGGTGGGTGTGTAAGCCTCCACAGGGTCATCTTTAGCAACCAATAAATTCACCAGATTAAACTCTGAGATAAAACTATTTGCCGCATCCCCTTGGCAAGTGTGTTTAAAATGTGCCTGGGTTACAAAAGGCCCCTCAAAATCAGATTCCTTATTATTAAAATAGGAGCAGCACTGGTGCAAGTTAAAATCTCCCACCAACATAATTATGGTAAAAGGGGGCTCTGACAGAAAAAAATCACCCATAAAACATTTAAGACTGTATTACATCCACTCCTTTCAATAGCTGCAGGGCATTATTACATCCACTCCTTTCAATAACTGCAAGGCATTATTGCATCCATTCCTTTCAATAGCTGCAAGGCATTATTACATCTGTTATTTGGTGATTCATTCAATGGCGTGGGCTATTAAATTGCTTGCCCTGTTTGTTGCAGCAGGAGAGTTAAATCTGCTGAATTTTCACTGGTATTATAAAGCTACATTGGGAAATTTAATTGTGCAAGCAAGGCACATTGATACTGCAGCAACACCCCAGTCTCAATAAATATTTTTTTTCTAAACAATAACATTTTAGGTCCCTGAGTACAATTCACCATCAGCATTTTTTAAGCCAGCTAAATTGAAAACTAAACTGATTTTAGTTATAGCTTGGTATGATTTTCTAAACTACTTAAATGACCAGCTCTATGTTATGAAACTCGCTAACAGAATTAAACGTTAGAACTTTTGGGATTAAATCTCAGGAAAAAAACCATAATTTGTCTATCAGGATATTAATTCTGAAATGTATGAATATTATTTCAGTCAAATCACAAACCATTATTTAGTAATCCAATTTTAGTGGCTAGACTGATCTTTGACCCTTGTTGGCAGGACAATAATCCTCCATCAGGCGGTCTGTGTTGGCAGGAACCTTTATCTTGCTTTTACTCAGAATTGGTTGTGTCCAAGGGGAGCTATAATTTGCAATCATTCAGAAATAAATGTGGACCTCTAATTACTATTCTTAGAGTGTAGCATTGTAATAAAATGTATATTGTTGAGACATAAACAATAGAACTATGCCGAGAATTGTACGGCCTGATTACAAGTCTGGCAACGAGGAAGTGGGGCGGCATGCCATCAACCCCGCTCCCACACTGACAAACTCGACCGCCCTCCAGATTCCTCGTGGTCTGGCGGACGTTCCTTTGGTGGTCCCGCGGCAGTGCCATACACAGGCTCATAAGTGAGCCTTAGCACTGCAGCGCCAAGGGAGTGCCAAAGCCAGTTCCTGCATGGCATGGACTAGGAAGTCCATGCTGTGCAGGAACAGGGGGTACATGCACACAGGGGGGCCACAATGTGCCCCCCTGCATGCATCCCCAGGGCCCTGAGGTAACAGGGGGCCCTGTTCATTTCTGTGCTGAGCTCTCAGCATGAAGATTCCACCCAGATCATCAAAACAAAAGCCACTTCACAATATGTCCCTGAGGTTGGCAAAGCAATGCCCTTCTTCCAACCTTCGATTTAGAATAAACAACAATCAATCATGGGCCATCGTTTAACATAAATAAAAGAAAAATAAGACCATTTACAGTAGCCAACCGCTGATTCTCTCCTTGTGCAGCACTCCAGGCCAAGAGCCAATTCCACTATTTTTTTACAATTTATCCCCCCAGGGAGCAACACTGCAAGTAATTATCCTGCTCACGCCTTGATTTCACTCTACTCACCAATGCACAAGGGAGCCAACTGCAAGCCACTCACAATTTATATAATATGTTTCTTCCGGCCCAATCTGCAGCTCTCATCAAGCTCCAATCCTCTTCTGGCTGTTGGTGCCATCACCACACTTCTCACGGTTCCAGCCACATGGTGCAGGGATTTTCAGGGGGCACCATAGGTCCCCCCAGGGCCACAATCGGTGGGCTAGGGGGAAAGAGGGCCCTGCTAGGGTCCCCAAAGTCGCTTTCTGACAGCCTTTCCATGTCAGAAAGGCCGGCATGGAAAGGCTTTCGGAAACCAACATCATAATGCCGACGGCGGAATCGCCATCCGTTAGGGATTATGAAGCCCTTCCAACTGGACGGCTGGCTCCTTGAGCCCAGCGGAACCCAGTTGGATTGACCGGCAAGTTTAAACTCCGACTACTGTCTTTGTAACACGGCGGTCGGAGTTTAAACCTTAGATGTCGGTCGGAAAGCCTCCAACCAGCAGTTGGAGGCTTTCCGACCGACATCCAAATCAGGCCCCAAATGTTCTCTGTTTCACAGTGATGTTTTCCCATACACAGTTATTATTGGAGTCTAAGGAGCAGGTAAAGACACAAACATTAGAAACAATATCCAGTAATATCTATTTTATGCTTCATCGCCTCACACTGTGGGGCTTATTACGCTGTCGACACCGTAGAGGAAACGGGACCGACCCTTTTCCGGTCGGCGGTCTCGACTGCCTATTAACAATGTGACCGCACATGGGACCTCATTACGAAGTCGGTTGGAAAGCCTCCGACTGATAGTCGGATTCACCGAGACCGTGTCAGAACCCATCCGCCTGACTCAGTCGGAATCAATTCCGACCGACCGATTACGATGCTCACGTCGGAATGGGAACCATTCGGTCATTCCGAATCGGTTCCGATCGGCATTCGGAGAATTCGAGTTGGTAAGAGCCGATTCGTACAGCTCAATGGACAGCGTTTCCGACCGACCGATTACGATGCCGGATTCCAACAGCCTTTCCACTCGGTCTGCCCGACACGAAAAGGCTGTCGGAAACTGACTTTGGGGGCCCCTAGCAGGCCCCCCTTCATCCTGAGGCCTCCGGTTTGGGGTCGAGGGGGTACCCAAGGGACCCCCCTGTAAAACCATCGCACAGTGTGGCAGGCACCATGGGGTTTGCTTTCACACACAAGCAACTGATGCCTTAGAAGTACTCCCACAGAACTCTGGGCTTCTTGTTGGGTCAGGATGTTGTGTTTTTCCTCTGCCCTATCCTGTAAGATGGGGTATCCAAAGATATTGAAGTAGACGCCTCACTCACTTATTGTGACATTCTTCATCATTGGCGCCTATCCACACCCGGGTAAGATGATACTACCCAGGCGGACTCAACCATAGATGGAATGGGAGTGCCTAGATAAAGCAAAACTGGATAAGCAGGGGTCCAGATGAGTGGTATTTAAAAATACCTCAAGGTATACCCAAAGGCTATGCTTTATTTGGAGGGTACCTGGGGTATGGATAAAAATATGAGTTTATTGGGTTATATTGAATTCAATCATTTAATTGTACCCCTGTTACTGTGCCAACATGTTTCGGCCCTCTCAAGGAGCCCAAGCAGGTCTGAGGCCTTTGTCAGGGCTATGTTTAGTGTATCCCTGCTTCTTTACTGTGCACGCACACCATGCACATTCGTGAGGCCTACTGCTCTCACCTGTCTTGATTTTTTCTTCAGTGAATTTTCAGTGAAAGGCGAGAGACAGAGAAACCAATATTACTTCTCTCATCCATCCTGACTTTTTCCTTGCATCTCATACATTCTTAATGTTGGGCCGTTTTTTGTGTTTTACACATATCTTTGATTAGTGGTTGACTATCTGGCAACAATCTTCCTTGTGAATTTCTCTTTCTTAAAATCTGTAAATTTAGTGATCCTGCGACATTTATGCTACTGTGGTTTGTGATCCAATTCTATTCAACTTTGTGTTCTATTTTATGGTGAACTATATGCTAGACCCAGATTCATTCTTATCGGTGGTGATTCGTTTGTGCTGTTCAAATGTTATGCAATCCTCTTTAAAACATCTCCATGTTGTGTCAATCATACTCAGCCACACTAGCGCTTACCCACTAGTATTGCTTTTCAAGGGGCATGTGGTTCAGGCGGGAGGTGCCGTCTTGTGGTCAAACACTTGAAGAGAGAGGACAGGTGTGTTAATATGTGGCTGGTTCACCTGCCCGACACTATGCATATATGGTAATTTGTTTTATTGGAACCCTAATGTTTAAGTCCCCTTCTATGAATATGTCGTTGGTAGTTTAATGTCTCCTTTATGAGTAAATCAGCTCATGGCAGTGTTATCTAATGATAACATCGCAGCTGTTCTCCCCACTCTCTGTTACATGGGGTGCCCGCCACAGGGTGCAAGGTTTTCCACAGACACCCATTTTTTCACATAGGAGCCTGTGTTGTTGGCCGGAACACAGGCTCCCATAGAAGTCAATGGGAGTCCTTATGAACGGTGTTCAGAAGCATCGAAATAGGTCGGGAGAAACTGCCAACCTTGAGTGGGTCGGATCCTGATTCCGAGATTTGTGTTGGTCGGAGGCTTTCCGACCGACATCGTAATGAGGCCCATGGTGCAGTTGCATACTCACATTTCCTTATAAGAGCATGTGTTACAGCCATAAACTGGCCATAGTACAAGCTCCCATAGGAAAATGGGAGGTTGTGTTCATCCCTGCACCGCGTGGCAGGCCCCTCAGGGTGCTGCCACATGGTGCAGGGATCACTATGGTGCCCCTTCGCCCCCTCAACCGGAGGCCGCAAACAGAAGAGGGCCCTCCTTGGGGCCCCCAAACACGCTTTCCGACAGGCTTTCCATGTCGGAAAGCCCTGCATGGAAAGCCTGCCAGAAACCGTGCATCCTAATCCGGACGATGGAAAACGCCATCCATATGGATTACGGGCCGGTTTCCGACTGGCCGATGGGCTCCAGCCGGAATAACTAGCTGGTTTCACTTCCGACCGCCTAACAGGCGGTCAGAAGTGAAACCAATGATCTCGGTCGGAAAGCCTCCGACCTAAGGTCGGAGGCATTCCAACCGAGATCGTAATCAACCCCTGTGTATTATAAGAGATATCCATCAACATCCAGGGGGATTCCAATAAACATCTGTTTTATCTCAGCAGAGTGTCAGGTTACAAGATGACTTGGGCTCAAAGAAGGTTCAATGCTTGTCAAAAACATATGTTAGTGGCTTAACATTTCTTTTGTCCTTGACAAATGAATTAGCGTCACCACAATAGATCCTCTATCTCATTACTAAAAGCAAGATCTTTCAACAAGTCCAGCGGACCGCGCTGCTGTGGAATCAAATTTAAAATTTAATAATTCTGTGCTTAAAATGAACTTTAATTAGATGCAATTGAAATGTTTGCACTGTATTTCGACACAGCGAAATTCCAAATTCAGCATGAGTCTGCCTAAATGTGTTATTGAAATCTTGCACCACACATGTATTTTAAAACTGTCCTGTTTTTCTCTTTTCTTGCCTGTGTTCTGAGAGCCTCAGATATGACCTTCATTAAATGTACAAATTTCATTTTGCACAGTCCTGTTTGCAGTGTATCAAATAAAATGTTTCTATTATATCCATGATGTTTCTGAAGGAGAGAACAGAAGTGCTGTTTATATTTTGAAAGTGGTATTGTTTTCTGTTGTAGAGTATAAAACAGGCTTATTCATTAGATATAGGGCAAAAGTCATTCAACCATATTGTGTATTTTTTGTTTTACTACTGGGTCATGTAGTGTATCTTCTCGTCCACACCAAGGTGACAGTACGATTTTTTCAATCTGAAAGCTTATGAAAACTTTCCATTTGGAAGAAAACCCAGGTCTTTCCCTTGTTCTCCTTCAAGGCAGACTCCTCATCAGTCTTCTGACTAAAACAATACTAAGGGGTTAATTCCAATGTCCTTCAGAAAGCATTCCTACTGAATCGGTTCCGGAATGCTCCTGGACGACTCAGATTGGTGGAGTCCGACTGAGAGATTTGGATGTATCCAGATGCTTCCGGATACAATTCAGCCGGACTCCCATTGACTTCAATAGGAGCCTGTGTTCCGAACGAGAACAGAGGCTCTCATTGAAGAAAGGGGTGGCTGGGGAAAACCTTGCACCCTGTGGCGGGCACCCCATGGTGCCTGCCACACTGGGCATGGTTGGAAAGGGGGTTCCCTTGGGTACCCCCACGAGCCTGGTTTGGAAGGCCCCGGTTGAAGGGGGCCTGTATGGGCCCCCAAAGACAGATTCCGGCAGCCGATTTGTTCCGGAGAAACCGAATCAGAACAGCTGTCCGAATTGGTCATCGTAATCGCTTGCTTGGAAACCAAGTCCATAGAGCTGTACAATTTGAAAGACGCAACCTGTCTGAATGACTTTCGGAACCGATTCGGACAGCCCTACCGGTTTCCAGGCATCGTAATCGGTCGTGGGAAGTGTGTACAATTCGGTCGGCAACAAGGATTCCGGATCGGATTCGGCAAACCTGAATCTGATTCGGAGCCCTTCTGAACGATATCGGAATTGACCCCTTAGAGTTTTTTCATGTTCTCTCTCCTGCCTTGAAATGAGAAGTATTTTTGACAATTTGTCCATTACTTACTTTGTGCTAGACCATAAACAGTTTGGCCTTGCCTTCTCTGCCAATTATAATCTGCATATATTTTACATATTATGAGTGGATTTAATAACCATATATGTTTTTGCCTCCTGTAAGGATTTTTGATTTATAAATAAACCTTCATGGTTTATACTTTGAATCTTGTCTCATGTGGAATTTCCTGTGTGAGTTTTTCTATGTGATTTCTCTGGGTTTACTTGCAATATTGTACTTGTGTTTAGGACTTTCATCTTTAAAGACTTACACGTAGGCCCGATCCATCATTTGGCCCTTTTAATGCTAAATGTGCCAACAGTTTTCAGTAGCAGAGGATGGTTACAGCGAATTGGATGGTTAAACCAAATTCTGTAATTTGAATTTGCACTTCCATAAATTGTCAGAGTTAGGGAATTCCTACCTTCCCTAGCCTCAGATCCTAGAAATGTGTGGTGTTGAAATTGTCAGATATTGCATTATGTGACGATATATAGAGATCTTTTTGCATACATGGTGTTGTGTTATGTGGATTGTTATGCGCCGTGAGCTGTGTTACTTTGAGTGAGCAATTGTTTTTCAGTGGTGTTTTGTTAGTGGGATTTGTGCTTCAGGTGGTGCTTGCACACATTGGGGCCGATTGCGATGTCTGTCGGAAAGCCTCTAACCGCTAGTTGCAAGCTTTCCGACTTCGGTCTTAGGCTATCCGACCGACCCGGTCGGTTTGCTGTCCCACTGCCCAATTACGATGTCAGCGGCCGGTCATTCCAACTGGCTCTCGGGGTCTTCTTGTCGGTCGGAACCGCATCGTAATCCCCTATGGATGGCGTTTCCGCCGTTGGGATTACGATGTCAGTTTCCCACAGCCTTTCCGTGCCAGCCTTTCCGACACGGAAAGGCGGTCGGAAAGCAACTTTAGGGGCCCCTAGCAGGTCAACGGTTGGTGGTCGAGGGGGTACCATGGGGTGCCTGCCACAGGGTGCAGGGTTTTACACACACACCCATTTCCGTAACACAAGCTCCCATAGAGAAAGGTGAGTATGCGACTGAACAGTGTTTGGTCACATCGTAATCAGGCGGTCAGAACTGCCGACCGGAGGTCGGTCGGTCCCGAGACCAAAACGTGTCAGTCGGAGGCAACTCCGACTGACATTGTAATAAGCCCCCAAATGTGCTGGTGTTGAAATCTGCATGCATTTAATATTTTGCACAAGATGTTGCAGTTGTTTAAATTGTGTTTATTGAGAAGTTTTGGGTTTAAAATGGGTTTTGGTTTTTGGGTTGTCGCATTTGAAGTGATCCAAAAGCTTGTGCCACAAAATATTTTTATTGGTTGCCTGCAGAACGCATGTGTTGTCAAGAGCATGTGGATTAGAGCCCTATGAGTCATTAATGGTCTGGTTGTGTTTGCACTAAATAGGGTTGTGTCGTTTAATCCTTTTGTGCACAGCAAATAGACGCACAGAATCAAAAGTAGATTGCCTCTAGTCGGAAATTTATTTTGGTGTGTCTAAAAGTGCTTTCAGTGTTTTCCCCTAGCTTGTGTTGAATTTGATTTCCTTCTTGGATTTCGGTAGGCATACAAGGTTTCTAGTTTCTTTGTTTTAAGTTGGAGATTGGCGTTTCAAGTCTCGTTTTGAAGTTTTATTGTGATTAGTTAGTTGCTTGTGTTGCTCTACCTAACTTTTAAAAATAAGTTCCAATTTGAAAAAAACTGAGCTTCTGTTTGGAAAGAAGATAAGGTTCCACCTGAAGGGTCACCTGCTAATTAAATATTTTTAAATGCAGGTCTTTAAAATAGTCTATGGCACAAAAATAGGAATAAGATGACTGCTGATGATAAGCTTATGCAATTTCATTTGAATGGTACATTTAATGTGAGAAAGATTGATTATTTGAGGCGTGATATATATGAGGCAAAACCGCAGCCTAGATCTGCACAGTTTGAGGCATTGAATTAATTTTGTGGCAAATGAGAACCTGTGTAAGAAAATGATGAAAGATCATGTTTGAAAAGTAATGAGTCATTGGTTGGATGCTAGATGTAAAAGAAAACGTTGCCAGTAGACATGATTGAAGGAGTGAGTGTTTGCAATGATTGTTAAATAAACTGAAATAAAGAAAATACATTTTGACAAAGATGGCTCTAGTGATTCTGATATGGATGATGTGTTTGTATATGATTTATTAAATTTAAGACCACCTCTGTATAATGATAATCAGAATTTGTAAGAAGAGGAGAGAGGAGATGGAGAGCCGAGTCTTGTGTTGCCAGGAGCTAGTACTGATGTAGTTGCAGTGTCAGCACCGAGGGAGCCAGTAACAGTAGAAATTGATGTTGATAGACTTAAAGTCAAATTTGGAGAAATGGTCAATGGTACTATTGATGTGGGAAGAATACTGTCATATACTGTAGAAGAACTGAGATACTAGAGTAAAGAAGCAGCAAGGCATGTGAATGATGCTTATGACAAGCTTGATGAATTAGTAGAGGAACTTGAGATAAGTATGCATAAAAATAAATTAAACAGGAGTTACAGGATGGATATGAGTGATGCTGAAATACATGAAATGGAATGCATGAATTTGTGGACCAATATAAAAGAATTAATAAAACGTATAAATGATTGGGAAAACTTGAAAGGATATAGTGAACGTTAGTTTAAAAAAGGGGGAAAGTGAAAGCAAAAGAAATTGGAAAAGGAATAAAGAGCAAGTGTGAGTGATCCTGAGAGTGAAGTGGTTACAGGATATCCATTAAGAGAGGTTCATGGAGGAGCATATGTACATGTGCCATGGACAAGATCTGATCTCCTGACATTTACAAAGAATTTCCCAAAGAGAAGAACCAGACAAGTGGTAAACAGAGGTAGAAGGGACTGTGATGATTTCAAAGGTTCTTTTGGTTGATGTGAATACATAGTTTGAGATTATCATTCCCAAAGATTTGTGGTTGGAGCGCAAGGCAGTTGCAAGTTGAGCGAATGAAGAACCGACATGGGTTCAGCCCCATAATGGTCTATCTGCTGTTGTAATGGAGAAATATTAACTGGTGATTGAAAATTTGAAGACTAAAGTAGAAAATTATGAGAGTTACACAAGAGCCTAAGGGATCAGTCCATACATATTATTAGAGATGAATGCAGATTTACAGGCAGTAAACTTTAGTCGATGTCTCTAGTGAAAGAAGGTGTTAGTGCATTCGTTTCAACATTCATATTGGGTTTACTTCCAGAAATAAGTTCCCATATTCAGCAGAGTGAGATGTGTTGGCAAGCAAAATCTTTCTATAAGATTTTGAAATATGCCAAGTACTGTAGTGATTATTTTGATGTGAAACAGAGAAAGTTCAAAGAAAACCCATTGGTGATTCAAATGAAATATTTTCAGAAAGATGGCAAGAAAGGTTCTCAATTGTCAGATTCTGCTTTTGATTCTGGTTTTGTTTCAGGTGTGAATTCAGTTATGCAGGGAGTTAGTGTGCAGAGTAATGATTTTCAAATTATGCAAAATGGAACCACATGACCACAGGTAGTTCTCTAAAGCAGAGGTAGAGGTTTTGTTAGTGTTTCAAAAATACTATCCTTTGTCATTTTGTGGGAAGCTTGGGCATTGGAAATAGGAGTGCAGATCTAATCCAGACAGAGTACAGAATGAGTTGCAAATGGTACCTCCAATATGTCAAAAAGTGAATGAAATGACACAATATGAGATGACTAAGTAAGGAGCCCCAGCCCAACTAGCCTCTATGCAGAATGAAAGGCATTCAATGGAAACTTGCCTTCAGCCTGATAATGCAGCATATTACGGCGGAAAAAAAACAAATTTATCAACAGAATTCTGGTTCTCAGTGTAAGGAAATGTCTCTTTTATGGATGATCACACCCAAAATGTTTGGACTGATGCTGCTGGTTCTTTGACTCTGAAAGTGCACTGAATCAGGCATCAGTGCCAGTGCTCTGACCCTTAAAAAGTTTATGTCTATAATTGGCTTACACACAATTGGCATAAATTGACTTACTTATATGTCCCCAGTATATGGTGATATTCAGACAAAATATTAAAAAAATATATTGTGTAACATAAATATCCTGTCAAGAATATTGTGACACATAAATATCATTTTATGTAATATCGTTGTCAAAAATATCGATTTTAGGTGCTGTATTTAATATCGACATAGTTAATATCAATGTCATTAAAATCGTTGTATATAAAATCGAATTTAGTGAAAAATAGTGTGTAAACTAATGTAATTTTTGTATAAACATGTTTTTATTAATAGTAAATGTTTGTAAATGTTTTAGTTATTTTTCATCCGTTTTTAGCAATTTAATTACTAATTTGTTTCTTATTTAGTTAAATTATATATTTTTAGGAGCGGGATGTTGGGTTTATAGGCGATAAGGGTGGGAAGAATTAAAAAAATATATTATTACTGTGTATTTTCTTTGTAAATTAAAAAAGTATACAAATTTAGAAATAAAAAATTGGAGTGGGGTGATGGGTTTATAGGGGAAATGGGTGGGAAATATTTAAACAAAATTAAATAATATTGTGTATTTTTATGTTAATTAAAAAATACATTGAAAAATGTAACAGATTTTAGGAGTAGGATGTTGGGCATATAGGGGAAAAGAGTGAATATATTTTAAAATTTCTATTATTAATTTGTTTTATTGTTAAAAAGAAATTTAAATTTTAAAAAATCTGTACAATTTTTAGGAGCGGGATGTAGAGTTTCTAGGTGATAAGGGTGGGTATTATTTGAAAAAAATATCTATTAGTGTTTATTTTTGGATGTATTTTTAATAAATTTGATATATTCAATAAAAACAATTTTTTAAAGTATATAGCACAATTTATATTTAATTAGGGTGTTTTTAATAATGTTTAATTTTTTGTTATTTTCAAAAAATATAATTTTTTTAAAGAAAACATATGAATTTTTGCAAAAATTCCAAAACTTTTTAAAATGTATTACTTTGTTGAAGATCTTCGAAATATTTTAAAAGACAAAAAAATTGTAATATTTAAAGAAAAATTATTATTCTTTTTGTAAAAATCATTTTACTATTTATAAGAATTGGTTTTTACTAATTAAATTGTAATTATATTTATGACATTTTTTTAAATTGTAAAATATTTTGAAATATTAAAGTTACATTTTATTGTGAATACTGAATATTACTCTTTTAGTGTTCGGACCCCTCCCTGAGTTAAGTTACAGTAGAGTTGGAATAGTGAATGTTGGATATTTTACTGCCCAGCGCCGTCTGTTTACAGTCCAGCTCCTTTCCTGAGTTAAGTTAAATTGGAGTGAGAATAGTAAATGTTGCCCCTTTACCTGTGCAAAACCTTCCACCAGATACGATTATTGAAGTGGGAATGATTAATGTTGCTTCTTTAGTGTCCAGCATCTTCCCTCAGTTAACTGATATTGGAGTGGGAATATTAAATGTTGCCACTTTGGTGTTCAGCCCCTTCCGTGGGTTGTTACATTGGAGTGGGAATAGTAAATGTTGCTACATTTACTATCCAAAACCTTCTCTGACATAAGTTTTATTCCAGTGGGAATGGTTAATGAGGCTTCTTTAGTGTCCAGCACCTTCACGGAATTAAGTTGTCATCAGTCAGGAGGGGACTTGGTAGCCTATTGGCTAGTTAGTCACCATACCCCACTATGCTCAAAGCAGGCATAAAAGTTGCACCCACACCTCACCTCATGTCTATACTGGAAAGAGGACAAAAGAGGAGTCCCCTGCTGTTCCTTGGATACAGCAAAAAGAGGCTGCACCAAAGTTTGGACTGCACCTGCTGCCCCTGTAGACTAGCAAAGAGAGGACTGTGCATGCGGTGCCCAACCCGTAGAAAAGTTGCCCATAAGTGCCAGATGTAGAAGTGTCTCCAAAAAGTCAGTTGGCTGCCTCCGTGTTACAGCCACAGGGCCATAAAAGGTGAGGAGCCTCACCCTTGAAAGCCCAGCACCAAGATGCGTGACCACTGCTGGACAACAAGGTGCAGCCAGGGGGTTCGAGCCCTGGCATTCAAAAGTTTCAACCAGTCTGCTGGACCCGGGAGAGTTGTCAGAGTACCGTTTGTTTGCTCAGCAGGGAAGCAGTCACCAACCAAAGTAAACTGCTGGTTTTGCTGTAACTCAAGACAGCAGAGTGGTGGCAACAGGTCTTGTGCTAGACTTCACCCGGACTTCGTAGGAAATCAACCCCTGAGGACACAGTCGTCCCCCCAAGCTCGAGGACTAGGGGTGGCCAAAAGAAGACCTGTGACACAGGCTCAGCATCCTTGGCATCCTTGAGCATCTTCAGCATCATGTATCCCTTGCATCAGGGCCATTAAATTGACTTCAATGGTGGTTTGCTCTATGACTCAGAACTGGACAGGAGACTGCAAAAACCAACAAAGCTGTATCTAACTGGAACTGATTGGTCCCTTTGACTGGCTCCCTAGCAGAGTTGCCACCCTCCCGCCCCCAAATGGGCCCAATATAGTTGTTTTCAACTTGCTTGTTGCAGTTTGTTGTGGCTAACCTTAAACTGCGATCGTGGTAGATTTCAAAGATTGACTGCAGCTAGTGAAAAGCAGTGATTTATTGTTTCTTTGGAAATTCATACTTCTGGAACCCTCTGGTGGATTTTTGTCATTCAGGTGTCTATTTAAAGATAAAAATATAAACTATTTTTATAAATTGTTGTCAGATTTTTCATGTTCAACATTTCAGCACTTCTAAATGCCTTGCATTTGTTCCTTTCATAAAGCCTGACTGCTCTGAGCGACAGCTACCCAAGGCTGAGCTAAAGGTTTTACAAATGAACCTGTGTGGAATCGTGCCATTATTAACCAGTGAGTTGGCACAACCACACCATATAATAACGCACTTTCCTCAAATTGGTGACTAGTGGTGGGATCCAAATTTCGTGTTTCGCAGTACCACACAGTTAACAAGTTAAGCAAGTTAAAAAGTCACCAAATCAACACCTAACAAGAAGTATATGTGATTGCCAATACTATTTGCTTAATTGGACCAAGTTTTGCAGTCTAAAAAGTACTGGCTTTCAGAAGTTACAGAACATTTAAAAAGTTTTGAAAAGTTCCCAAAAGTTGTAGTAAAGCTCAGGAAACATGGAAAATGATTTTACCAAACTGCCCACACTTAAAATCAATGAGCTGAGGGCTTTGTGTCAGGACAGAATGATTAATCTGGCCTCTTCTGCTAAGAAAGATGATCTGGAGAAGGGCCTCATGGCATGGAAGGAAGCTCGCAGAGCCCATGTACTCCTGGAAGAAGAAATTACCTCAGGCAGTGGGGAAGAGGATGATGACAGGAGGTTCATCAATGAGGAAGATGGAGGGTACACAGACACTCTGACCCCTTACACCCGTACCAGGGTCCCTTCAATATCTAGTAATCAAAGGAAATCAACTTCAGAGAGAGAGCATGGAGACCTCGAGGCCCAAATGAGCCTCCTTCGTTTGGAGGAAAGGAGTCTGTACCTAAAGGAGAAGAGATTGGCACTTGAGGAGAGGAGGGTAAAGCTGGGCTTGCAGTTCAGCAAAAGTGGTGGTAGCAAAAATGTAACTGAGGTCTCTGCAAGGGGTGCCCATGGCCCAAGGTTTCCCAAAGGTATTATGCCTAAGTTTCTAGAGGGGGACTGACATTGATAAGTGGCTAGCATCCTATTAGAGAGATCTAAGGAAGAGGATGAGGATGAGGAAGGTGGGTGTCCATCACTTAGGGTCCCAGCTGTGGGAGCTAGTACCAGTGATGGGGAGAGATAGGCTTTTGAAACTAAAGGATGAGAGTTATACCCAAACATGAAGGCAGCACTTGTCGAGTTGTTTGGTCTCACCCCAGAGGAGTACAGACAAAAGTTTAGGAACACACACAACAGGGCATAACAGACTTTGTGGATGTTACAGTAAAGGCACTGGATGGCTAGATAAAGGGCAACAAAGTAGGCACTTATGAAGGGCTCTATAATTTGGTAGTAAAAGAGCACATCTTAACTGATTGTCCTACAGAGAAGTTACACCAGCATCTGGTAGACTCTGAGCTATCTATCCCTAGGCTGAGTAAGATAGCAGATGAATAGGTATGTGCTAGGGTACCCTAGTAGTCCCATGGTAGTGATCTTAGGAAAGGGGGCAATGATTTGGGGAACAAAGATAAAAACGAAGTTCTCAAAAAGGACCCAAAAGATTTCCCAAGGGGGAAGAGCTGAGACCCATCCCAATCCAAGGGGATGGAGTACCAGGGGAAAAAGGACACCTTGAAGTCTGGGGTGTGTTTTGACACTTTGTGCACCAAGAAGCCCCCCACTAGTGGGCAACCCAAGGGCATTGCTAGTGTAGAAATGGGGTGGAAATTATACCTGGGGATTTCAAGAGGTATATTGAGGTCACCCTAGCATCCATGGGTGGGGTGGAAGTTGACACCCTGGTTGCATGGACTCTAAGTATGAAGAAATACAGGCAATGGTCTAAGATCAAGGATATAATAGTACGGAATTCAAGGTTCAGAGGGATACGTATGTCAGCACATCCAAAGTCATGGCTAAGCTGGTTTCCCCAGACCAAATCATTCCTGATGAGGTGAACAATGTAGTCAATGCAGACAAGGAGACCAAGTTCCATCCCATGGCAATAGTGAACTTTGAGTGGGGAGGGGTTACTGGCCTAAAGAAGGTAGCTGGGTCCCCTGCAATCCCAATGGAGTGTCTGCTAGGAAATTACCTTGAAACTTCTGCTTGGGCAGGTATGGAGAGTAATGCTCATTTGGCAATGCTGGGCCTACCTGAGTGGGTGTGTGTAGCTGCAAGGGGAACAAACAGCACTGCAGGGGAGTCAAGGGAGCCTGGAAGAATGGCCCAGGACACTAAGACCAAGACAAATGTCAAGAAGTCTGGACAGCCAGCTTCCAAAAGTCCCAGAGGAACTGCCCCACTCTTGAAGGCTTTTGCCAGTTAGTTGAAAGGCAAGAGAAAGGGGGGAGGGTTGACATTAATACCCACAGGGTCTAATGGGATGAGGGAGTGCTGTACAGTGAGGCAACTGATCTCAAGCCAGGGGCCACCAGGAGAGTGTTGCCCCCCCAGCAGTAGAGAGTATTTCTTCTCAGCTTAGCCCATGACATATGGGACAGGACATAACTTGAGAAAGGTTAATTAACCATTTGTATTGGCCTCAGATGTCAGAAAAAAGAACGGGGTTCTGTTGCTCTTGTGCCACCCATCAAGCCAATGGCAAGACAGGGGACAAGCCAAAGGAATCCTTAATCCCACTTCCTCCTGTTGGGACTATCTTTGAGAGAGTGGGAATATACATTGTTGGTCCCCTTCACTCTCAGACTGCATCTGGAAATAGATTTATTCTGGCAGTAGTGGTCCATGCCAACAGGTAACCAGAAGGAATTCCCATTAGGACAGTCACTGCACCCACAGTGGCAAGAGCCCAACTTAGCATCTTCACCAGAATAGGTTTTCCTAAGGAGGTGATTTCAGATAAGGGCGCTAATTTCATGTCTGCATATTCAAAAGTTATGTCGGATGAACTTGGTGTTACTTATAAGTTTACAGCCTCTCATCACCATCAATCTAACCATCTAGTTGTGTCGTATAGTTCCTACCAATCAATAGGACCTACGCATTGTTCGGACAACATGAACTAAGGGTTTGGTGTCAAGACTGATTCCAGACACCCCCGCAGGATATGTTGGCCAATTGACTAGCTAGCGCACAGTGCCACCGTGAGGCCGCTTAACCTACCAGGGAGTGAATGATTTCTGGCACCCACTGAACATGATAACCCTGACTTCTCAGGGATTGTGGAAACAGTACAGTACCTTTTGCTCAGTCACTCGTGCTTACTTATTCTCAGAGAAATATACAGAGAATACACAGTGGGACGTTTTCAATAATATTTATTGAACCAACGTTATTCTTGCATAAAATACGTGTGCTGTGATGATTAGTAGACAGAAGCAGATAAACGTGATTACAAGCACCAAAAGTGTAATAGTAGATATAGTTCTACCATGGTGCTAAACAATTGTATATATGCAGGCATATAAACAAGGCAGTAATATAGCGTACTCCTACTAAGCGAACCCTAATCTAAGTGTACCTAGAGTGTGTGTAGGTGTAGAGCCAAGAATCCCCCCAAGGGACGATCCAACCCCATTACCTGATGGGATAGAATGAAGGGCCCCGTCTTGGTCACAAACTGGACACGCCTCATGAGATGTAAGATCGCTGGGTGGTGATTCCTAGCATTGCAAGGACACTCGGTGTCAGCGGAAGTACCTCCTCTACTAATCTATCGGGATGCTCATCTTTTATAATAGAAAGCAGCCTTGCGATGTACGCTTAGATAAGTGATGTTGTGGATATGTAGATAGCCCTGTCGCCCCGTGGATGAAGATAGTGATGACATTTGTACGTAGTAAGGAACGAGACCTTGTACATGATGTTCAGTGCGTTGTGATAATGTTGTGCAAAGCTAGATGTAAAACAAGTTTAGCTTCAGAGAAACTAATCCAACATTGTCGTGCGTGCAAATGTATGCAAAAGGTCACAGCTTGGAAATGTTATTTGTGAGGACAATGTAAGAAATTAGCTGCTTCGCCACATGGGCCTAACCTGGGAATATAACAGATGAAGGTTCAAAAAGACCCTGAAAAGCATGATTATGGGTTTTTCAGGGAAACTCAGAAGAAGGTGGGATGTCCTACTGCCATGCCTCTTGTTTGCCTACAGGGAGGTACCACAGAAAGGAGTTAGTTTCAGCCCATTAGAACTCTTGTTTGGCTACCCTGTGAGGCATCTACTAAGCTCGGTCGTCGAAGGTTGGGAGAAGCCCATCAAGGAACCAAATCAGGATATATTGGATTATATACTGGGTCTGCGTTCTCTCATGGCTCAGGACATGAAAAGAGCAAACAAAAATCTGGAAGCCAGTTTCACCCTCCGGGTGCCCCCCACTTACAGCTCCTGTCATGGAACGTGAATGGCCTTAGGGTTAAATTGAAGAAGAGGCTCGTGCTACAGGTGGGGTCTCAAATTAGTGGCACACTCAGGTTTCACATCAGGCTCAAGAGGGGTAGGGATCCTGATTAATAAACAATTCCCATTTATTGTACAGCAAACGTGGACAGATGACCAGGGGCGATTCACAGCAGTCCCAGGCCAGTGGGAAGGGCGACAATTCAATATGGTCACTGTATACATCCCCCCAACGTTGGACTCGATTGCCTTCCCTGCTGACAGCCAATACGCCTTCGGAGTCGCACATAACTTTGGGCAACTCTGGGCAGAGAGAGAGTTTCTTACTTCGCATGGCACCAAGATTCAGCACGGACACCTCATATTGAGGCTTTTGTCTGCTTTGACACTCCCTAAGAAATTGGCTATAGTGAAGTGTAGTGCCCATCGGAAAGTCACTGATATATAGGCTGGGGAAATGCTTTTGCCGATCAGACAGCTAAGGAAACAGCCCGTACTAAAATGAAAAGAATGTTTGTAGCGGGACCCGCTAGGTGGGTGCCTGAAGTTACCATGTTTGAGGATACACTTGAAATTGTGAAAGAAATACAAAGTGAGGCCACAATAGAGGCACTAGCAATTTGGCAAGAAAATACAGCACAATTGAACAATGAGGGGTGTTGGATTGATAAGTCAGGGAAGCAGAGATGGATGTTGCCAGATGCATATGTTCTCCCTGTAGTTATGATGGCCCATGGCCCAGCCCATGTTAGTGCTAAGTGTATTTGTAAGTTGTTAGACCCTGTATGGCAGAATGATAACATTTTGAAGACAGCCGCACATTTAGTGAAGTATTGTATGGTGTGCATGATGCACAATCCTGGAAAAGGTATCCCTACCCCACCCGGTAATTTCGCACCACCTACTTTCCCTTTTGAAGTCCTTCAGATGGATTTTATAGAATCGGAACGGTGCATTAATTTGAAGTATGTTTTGGTGGTTGCTTGTGCTTTTAGTAATTGGGTTGAGGCTTATCCCACTAAAGACACACAGCCGTTACGACTGCAAAAGTACTCCTGAAGGAGTTCTTTCCTCGTTTCCGCTTGCCCCGTTTGATTTGGAGTGATAACGGAAGTCATTTCAATGCCAAGGTCATTCAGTTAATTTGTGATGGTTTGCACATAAAGCAGAAGTTTCATGCCGCAAACCACCCGCAGTCAGCAGGTTTGATTGAGAAGTACAATGGTACTCTCAAACTGAAACTGGCAAAGTTTCAGGAAACCACAGGGTTACAGTGGCCAGATGTTTTACCACTAGCACTTTTGTCCACAAGATCTACAGCACATTCTAGGACAGGATTGTCACCGTATGAGGTCGTGTTTGGACGCCCGGCAAATGTCTGGGCCGTCCCGCGTCCTCGGCGGTTTACTGATATTGAGTATCCATAGTTGATCGATTTCCTTTGCCAGTTAACTGAAAATTTGCGTTCTATTCACCAACAGGTCCGGGAAGCTCTACCAGTTACGCCAGAGGGGCCCGGACACGATATTCAGCCTGGTGACTACATTCTTGTTCGTAATTTTCAGCGGAAAAAGAGTTTGGAGCCGCGCTGGAAGGGGCCACTCCAAGTCTTACTGGCAACCCGCACTGCTGTCAAAGATTCTGGTCGTAAGAACTGGATTCATACATCACATTGTAAGAGGGTCCCTCTGCCTCTGCCCTATGACCAGTGGACGAAAGATGGAGTAGGGGACTCTGAGTGCAAGACAGTCCCTCAGTTTGTCCCATTCAGTGATGCCAGGCTGACTTGGACCAAAACGGATGAGGAGAATGATGAAGTGCTGAATGCAGCAGTACCTCCGGAAATACGGGCCATCCAGGAGCCCCTTTTCACTGATCCATCTGTGCCTGGAAGCACTAGGTACAATCTGCGACCTCGGCTGAGAAAAAGTGCACAAAAGGAGAAGTCAGATTAGTTAAGGGATGGACTGTGTAAGTTAGGGTGTACTTTGCTATAGTACCAACAGAGTTAGTTTAGGGCAAAGTGAAATTTGTGCACCATTTGAACATTGGACAGGATAAATTGCTAGTATCCCTTGGGGGTACATTATCCTGATAGGCGTGGGATACATCAAGAGCTTAGGACAGAGCAAGCTCCACCGCCGGTGCTCAAGAGCGCCAACGTTTTGATGAACAATAGGAGCCTGTACCAGTGAGGCTCTGACAGACACTGGGAAACTTGTATCGTTTTTTTGCTGGCATTGTGCCCCCATTACCCCCTCTGTTTTATCGTTTACCATGCATCCCTTTGGTAGGATGGTTGCTGACGAAGAGCAGCCAGTGATTTCCCCTGTTCCTATACGTACATTCTGGTCTACCAAAAGAAAAATAGTGTGTATTGTTTTCATGATACTGCTGCTATTGATTCTGGGTGGGGTGTCCTGGGTTTTGGAGAACATAGCACTTTACTACGAGATGTATTACATCGCATGCTATTACAACGCGGTCGTTACAACGACCGCGTTGTTAGTACGCGATGCATTTACATCGCAAGTCTTTACAACGACTTCCACTAGGGGGCGCGCTGGACTTAGGAATAGTATTATTTACTATTCCTACTCCAGTTTGCTCAACAGTAGGTAAGGTGTTGGAATTCATTTCCAATACCTCAGCGCCCCCTAGTGGAAGTCGTTGTAAAGACTTGCGATGTAATTGCATCGCGTACTAACAACTCAGTCGTTGTAACGACCGCGTTGTAAAGGTCTCGCGGTGTAATGACCTCGTTGTAAAGGTTGTTTCCCGTTTTGGAATGTGATCAGGATGCACCGTCATGTACTAAGTATAATGTTGTTTCTAAGATGCGCACCAAGAGGGCAGTCCCGAGTAATGTATTTCTAGACACTCATAAAAGGTTTTTGGGAGCAGGTACAGCTTGTTATCCCACCAAGTCTGTTACAAGTTTATGGACTGCTTACCCATTGTCACTTGTCAATTATACATATACTCGCCCAGCCCACTTTATAGAAGTAAGGGGTGAGTTTGGTATGGGGTATCCTGGCCCTTGTTTGTATTACAGAAAGCCACGAGGAAAGGGGTACCCGGGGTGTGACAATAATACATATTATGATAATTTGTACATGAGAGAACAGAACATCACCTTAGTGGGCTGGCATTACCAAGAATTAACAGTTACTCGAAAAGCTGGTTACTATCCTGCATGTTGTCCGATAATTAATAGTACTGATGCCTTTCTGTATGTCAAATGTTCTGGAGTAATACTGTTCAAGAATACAATGTCTCTAGTGAAAAAGAAGGATCCGAGTACAATTGGAATGAATACTAGATATGCTCCTGTAGATTACCAGGGCCCACTCTATGCACACCCAGGATTTTATTTTTTGTCTAATGGCGCTTATTCAAATGTTCATAATGGTACAGACGATGTTGCTTTGGGAATGGTGCTCCCCCTGAGCGTACCCTGTAAGTACAGTAAGCCTAATGTAAGATGGGTAAAAAGAACATTGACTACAGAGTTCTGTGATGGAGTGACAGATTTGGAAGTTAATAATTACATCAATGGTATCACCTTTGGTTATATTCTTTCTTCCATTATTACGTTTGGTGGTACTGCAATGGCTAGGGGTAGAGAACTAGAGAATATTTTGGATGTAAATTGCAGATATTATCTAACTCTACAGTAGCAGCTTTAGGTGATATCGCCACCCAATTGGAAAGCATGCAGATATATTCTGAGCGGACTAGATATGCTGTTGATTTCATTCTAGCTAAAAGTGGTGGTGTGTGCGCAGTAGTAGGAGACCAGTGTGTAGTCGGGATCACTAATATGGAAAAGAATATTACCCAACATATTTTAGACATTCTAGAAAATGTTAAAGGAATGGAGAGTGGGAATTGGAGTTGGACATTGTTTGGTGGCTGGGGTTGGATCCTTGAAAAGGTGATCTATTTTATCGTGATCTTGATTTCCTGCTGTGTTTTAGTCCAGTGTTTGTCTTTATGCTGCTCTTATTGCACCACCCTCCTTACTCCTAAGCAAATATCAATTCATGATACTAATGCAACTATCATGATTCAAAAAGTAGTCGAGGACCTCATGCAAATCGATGAGGGTATTTTCGAGACTTCTTCCCTCCTTGCTGTTTCTCTCCATGAAGATGAAAATATGGAATGCTCCTAAAACTGCATTCATGATTTGTTACCCTATATGCTCTTTTTATTACACAAAATTACTTAGCTCATGCTAAAAGGAGGGTCTCTTGGAATTAAAATTATGTTTTTGCATGGTTTTATGTAAGTTAACATTCGCAGCGCCATTTTGTGTATAGGCGCCATTTTGTATCGTGATCAAAACGAATTCTTTGCTATTTCCGAGAAACGGCCTTTTCTAGGTTATGTTTCTTCGGAGCTGAGTTTTGCCACACTAATGAATGCACTGTTCCTATTAGCGCATACCTTTCCTTCAGATGTAGGCCTTCTCCCACTTGTCTAGTGGCAGGCACAGGCAGATTGACCTTGACTAGTAGATAATGTGTGCCCGGCCTCAGAATTGAAATTTACTTCTTTGTAATTTACTGTCCAGCTGCATCTCTCTGGAAAATTCCATTGTGGGTGTGCCTTCACCACTTTTGAAATGTACATAATGTATTGTTATGCTTGCTTATGTCAGTCCCTCTGCAGCACTCCTTAGCGACTGGGCAGACAGGGCTCCGCTCTGAGTGTACTCTAGATAAACATATATTGGTTTGTATTCTCTACTGTTTGACCGACTCTTCATTTGTATGGAAGGCTGAGAGGTGGTCGTGAGTGGCCTGAGTGACCCTAATCGGGTCACTTCCTTCAAACTAATTAGTGTGTGGGAAAAGAGTTTAAAAGCTTGCTGCTTTCCACATCTATTTACAGCAGGAGAGGGAGGTTAGTATGATGATGGTCCAGTGCAGATTCCTGCTTGAGAGTACAGATCAACTAGACTGTACTCTGAAGAGCCATGGTTCAGACAAAATAAACCTTAGCTTTTCCAAGGTCTCTTTCAAAGTGGACTCTGTTTTGTCATATGCTGTTGCACATATGGTGAAAACAGGAGTACAATTTTAAAATATGAGACTTTGTGGAGAAAGTTAATGGGAAAAATGAGAATCTTGAGTACAACCTCATGAATCTCATGGAGTGCCAATGTGGAGCAAATGAGTACTGGTTCCATCATCATGGTGAGCTCAAGTGCATATTGTGCAACTTAGCTGCACCCAACTGGTTCGTAGCTCTTAGCTGTGCAGAGTATGCCTCAGATGATTTGCACAACTTCTTCAGAGACATTAAGTCCAACATTGCTGACATCAACTTTAAAACACTGGGTGAATTGTGCTTGATGGATCTAGCGAATGTTTGCAGGTACTTTAACAATAGATTTAGCTTACCCTTACTTTATCTGCAACAAGAGAAATCCTCCTCTTGATGAAGTTGGTGACTACTTTTGGAGGAAAGAATTCCACATTTTCACATGTTACTGTGGGTAAAAGGTATGCCAAAATATGGAAAGGATACTGATTAATCAATACTGTAATTCATTGAGGAGTACATAACATGTAAGATTCCCAATGAGACTTGAGAACAGAACCCTTAGGCAGCAAGTGTAGAGATGTCAGACCCACAAATGTGCATGAAAGGAAAACAAGGAGGATGATGTAGAGTACTTACCTGTTGCTCCGTCGGCTCTGCCGATCCGGTCTCCATGCAATCCACTTAAAACAGAAGACATATAGAAAAAGTTGGAGAAAGGGAGGACTAACAGAACAAAGGGGAAAAAGAAACATGGAAACAGAAAAGGGATTTCTACTCTCTTCACACAGGAGTGTACAGTAAGAGGAGGCCAACGGAGGATGGCAATCAGGCAATGGAGGGGAAAATATAGAGAAAGGACGAGGGGAGGAGAGAGGCAGTTCCCGAGAGGAGAGACGAGGAGTAGTGGTCCCTGATTGAAAACGTGGAGGACAAGTTCAGTGGTCACGGACAGAGGACTACAGCCACCGGCAGGCAAGCTTTTCAGCCGCTGTGCCTCCTAGAGAGCAGAAAGACCGGAAAGGCACTTGGCTCCAGCAATGCTCATCTGGGAGCGTGGCTCACGCAAGTTATTACTCACATGCACATAAGCAAATGGAGGAAGAAGCCATAATGTAAGGGGGAGGCAGGTAGAAAACTGACAGGAATGGCCATGTTGAACAAAAGAAACATGTTTATGTAAGCTTTCAGGAGTAATTCAGACCATTGTTTTATGGTTGGGGCGTGGATTCATTGAGCCTATTTCATTTATGAGGAGAGAGTCAAAAAAGAGTCTCACCAAGATTTCTTGTTTAATTTTGAGGTAGTTTTAAAATTCCCCTTTTACATTTGCACTACTGGAGATAAAGTTGGTGAGGAGCTGAATTAGTGCGCCAGAGGAACAAGTATTAGAGATAGGAAGAACAGTCAAAATAAAGAAAATTCAAGTGAAAAAAGAAAAAGAGGAAAGAAGGAGACAAAAACAGGGACAGCATAGTAGGGGAAAGCTTGAAATGGAACTTACCATCCAGTCCACTACATGCCTCAGATGTGGGGATGCAGAGGGAACCTTTATGCATATGATTTGGAGCTGTGGCGCACTGCAGCCAAATAGCGTCCTGCCTGGGCCGGGTTTTGTCGTGGGATCTCCCATTAGACCCTAGGCTATTCCTGCTCCATAGTACAGAGGGGATTGGAGGGAACCACTATAAACAACATTTACTCTTCCTGGGCATCACACTCGCTAAACGGGACATTGCCCAAACCTGGAGAGGGACATCCCCCCCAGCATTAGGTGGGTGGAAGACGGCTATGGACAGATGCATGGGAGCAGAGATTGCGGTTTTCCAGGCTCAAGGTTGCCCCCTGAAACATAGAAAAATATGGTCCAGCAGGGTGACTTACCGAGGCATAGACCTACCCCCTCTACCACAAACAGACCCTCAGTAGGATTCGGCCTATACACCTACCTGATTACTACGATGCCCAAGTCACATAACACTATCGTCAGCGTGTATATATACCTAGACATCCTGCGCTCAGTGAGGTCTGTGGTGGCCTGTGTCATGTTTCAGTTGTTCAGCCTGCAGGTTTCACAGGCTACATGGTTGTATGTAATTATTGATACTTTTGATCAGATGTGTTTTTACAATGTATACAGTGGGCACCGGTCCATCATGTGCCATGAAAATCCAATAAAATTTGTTTTAAAAAAAAGAAATGGAACTTACCTGTAGCTAGTTTTTTTTCCTTCCGAGGGTCTCCGCTACCAGCCAAGCTGAAGCTTAAGGGGAAGAGAAGAGGACCTGAAGAGAAAAAAATAATAACAAATATACCAGACTGTATATGTAATGCCATGAGTTGTATTTAAATAAATAAGCACTAAGAATAACGAGAAACAACAAGTTGTTTGTTGAAAAACTCTTTATTTAAACAGACAAAGTCCGCTCTTGTTACAGTACTAAATACTGTTGTTGCAGGTACAGAACCAAAGGAAAATACTATACCAAGTGTTGCTTTGATTTTCCTAGGCCTGTTATCTCTAAAGGAAGGGTAAACAGTTTCATGTCTACAGTCAGACATTGGCAAATTTCCAAAGAAAAAATACAACATCAAAACAAGGGAGGGATCCAAACTTATCAATAACTACAATACTGTAATTTTGTCTATGTGGGATGCAAACATGGACATTCAGTTTGTAGCTGACAATTCCATTGCTGTTGCTCTATATGTTGCTTCTTACATTATAAAGTCTGAAAAGGCAGATATGAAAAAGGTGTAGGAAGAGATTTCAGCAGAAAAGTATTTAACAAAGAAGTTGAACAGCTTCAGTCTGACAATGCTTTCCCACAGGGAAGTAAGTTCTTATGAGGCATGTAGCCAACTGAGTTCGGCTAGTTTATGTGGGAAGTCAAAATCCATCATTTGGATTAGTATAGGCCTTGCTTTTACTGGTAACAGAGTATTGAAGTCTTTTGATGAGACTGAAGGCTATATTTACGAAGATGTGACTCAGAGCAACACAGCAAGAAAACTTGCTGCACTGCACTGCATCACAAGGAGAGGGCAGGAATGTACCATATCTGCTAAGATATGGTGCATTCCAGTTTTCTTCCTGCGCTGGCGCACACTGTGCAGCCCAGCGTCAATGCTGGCCCCCTTGCACCATGGTGCAAGGGTGCCTGCATTGCATGCAGGATGTTTTTTAAGCAGGAAGGGACAGCTTCCTGCACAAAAACAATACTTACAGCAATTTTCCTGTTTCTCTGCGTGCTGCAGAATGCAGCACACGTGGAAAGAGGGAAAAACAAGGAGAAATAAAGGTATTTATCCTCGTCGTGCCTCTCTTCAGAAGGCATACCTTTTTGATGCATTCCCAGGTTTAATACTAGTAGTAAATGTGGCAATGCACCAAAATCCATGAATGGATGCATGGGATCACCCACACTCTACCCATGGGACACCTTCCCAGGGCAGAGTAATGCAAGGTAGCGACTTCCGCTGCGTTACTCGAGATTTGTTATGCCACGCAGAGCCACGCAAGATGATTCTGTGTTGCATAGTAAATCTCACTTAAGGCTTGCGTTGCCCTTGCGTCAAGAGCAACGCAATCCTTTCGTAAATCTGGTCCTGAATATCTGGCACAGTCTGATCCTCATAGCACAACCATTGTCAAAGCAAATGCAGAACACTTACTACCCAAATCGGAATAGAAAACGTCAGTCTTTATGAAGTAGTTCAGTTCCACACAGACAGAAACAATGCAACATTGAAAGTGGCAAGTTTGTTGTCTCTGGGTCTAATGGTTGTTTATTGAGACACAATAAACAAAGTCTCATCAGCCACCGGAAAGTAAATGATCAAAGTGCAGATAAGAGGGGGCGTGGCTACGGAGCTGATGATGGCGGTCGCGTGAGCTCGGAGCTCCGCACCAGCCGCGACGAATATCCTGATTAACAGAGCTCCTGTCCGCGTCTGGGGGTCCCCCCCTACACTATCTGGGAGGGCAGCCCGGGGGGTGTCTGGCGCTGTGAGTGAATGCCGGAGCTCCGGCGGGCAGTACAGCTTGCCGATCCCACGCTGTGAGGGAGGAGAAGGGAAGATGGCGGCCGGAGCGAGGTAGCGGACCTGCGCCACTGATCTGGCGGCCCACTCCTTGGCGGCTCTGGTGTGCCTGGCGGAGGCCCCGTGGCCCCTGGAGATACCTGGAGACACACTGACCCCCTTCCCCCCCTGGACCTGGCGGAGCTGAGGCCGTGACGTGGGAGCGCCGGGACGTTGCCCGGAGCGCTGGCGGAGGGCCGCACTTTGGGACCGGAGGCACGAGAAATGGATCGCCCTTCGGCATCCGGGGGAATGAGTGGCCCGGACCCCGCTGGGCTGTAGGAGGTGAGGAAATGCTGAGTTCGCCTTCCTGGGGTGCCTGAACCTGATCTGCGGGAGCCCCGAGAGTTGAGCTGCGGGGGCGAAGAGGCGGGGATACCCGGTGGCAAGCTCCCGACCGGTTATTCGGACTACTGTGCGGTGGGGGCTGCGGATGGGGCCTGGACCCTGCTCCTGCGGTGTGCTGAGGTGAAGCTGCGGGCGACCGTTGGGGGTGCTGAAGTTGTGGCGGGGCCGTTGGGCCGGCCTGGTTGTCCTGCGAGAGTGGCTCTGGTGCGCTGTATGAGGGGAGAACTGGAGGCACTCTATCGGCTGCCTCGGATGCCGCTTGGCTGCGAAGCACGTAGACGGAGCTGGGTCGCAAGGGGAACGACGCACTCGACTGCCGAGCTAGTGCGACTGGACATACTTGGGCCGGACAGGGGAGTACCGAGGACTGGTACATAAGAGCAGGCAAGGTGAGAGACAATTACTGTGCGCTGTCCCGGCGCAGTGGGACCCTGCCTTCCAACGCAGCTGGTGCCTTTACTTGTGCTGGGTCGTCCTAACATCTGCCCTGGTCATGCGTTAACCTGTGAAGTCCATTACTCTCCTTGTCTTGGAGGCTGGCTGGCTGGCCCTGCGGGACCGCGGGGAGCCAGAGAGAGGTCACACCGGGGTGCAGCGAACTGGACCTGAGAGTTGAGGAAGTGGGAGAGCCAGCGTGTTACCAGCTGGGCTGCGTGTTGGAAGGGCACGACTCCGTGGGGGCGGTGGCCGAGCCCTGCCCGCAGAGAGCAGGCCGAACGAGATCGGAGGTGGTGGTACACGCGGTGCTGCCAATGGGTAAGCCCAGGGCGAAGCAGGGGGGCCCTCCCCCGGAGCACGAGGACGGCGTCCCGGAGTCCACCCCCGCGGAGCAGGGAGGGGAAGCGATTGAAGTCCCGCTTCAGCAGCAGTACGCCAAGATCCTGGAGGCTATCGCCGACACTAAAGCGACGCTGCACCAGGACATTAGTACGGTGGTGGTGGGACTGGGCCTGCTGTGAGCTGAACATAGCAAACTCTCTGATAGGGTGAAAACCGTGGAAGAGTCACTGGAGGAGCTCGCACCAGCACAGAAGGCCCTCGCTGCGAAAGTGGAAGACCTCTCTGATAGAATGGTGGTGATGGAGCGCAGGGCGGAGGACGCGGAAGGGCGTAATCGCCGCAATAATGTGCGGGTGGTGGGGCTACCGGAAGGCAGTGAGGGACGAGACATGATATCCTACCTGGAGAAATGGTTGAAGGACGTGGTAGCGCCGGAGGGCCTCTCGCAGTTCTATACTCTGGAAAGGGCCCACCGTGTGCCCAACAGACCACCGGCGCCGGGGAGACCACCGAGACCGGTGGTGGCCAGACTCCTCCATTTCCGCGATCGAGACCTTCTACTCCAGAAAGCTCGCACTGATGGGCCATACACGGTTGAGAACTGCAGAGTATCCCTGTTCCCAGACTACACTTGGGAAGTGCAGCGACGGCGTGCCTCGTTTTTGGAGGTCAAGCGTACGCTCCGAGAGGAGGGTATATCCTATTCCCTGATGTTCCCGGCTAGGTTGCGGATCGCCCTAGATGGGAAAACATATTTTTGCGACGATCCCGCGGCGGCCTGGGAATGGATGGAATCATACAGAACGGAAGGACACACTAAGGCTACCCCCGACAATCTGCTGATACTAAGCAGGCCTCTGGGAAACGGTCACGGAGAAGGCAGCGCCAACGGTACGCCAAGAGGCCTAGCCCATCACGTACAGCAGCAGAAAGAGCGAAGGCACTACAGGCTGTGACGGAGATAGCTCAGAGTGGTACCTCGACACTTGAGAGAGGGTCGAACTCGCACCATGACACTGGTAGTTCCGGCTCAGATGCCTCGCAGAGTGAACTCAGGAGCGTACCAGTGGTTACGCCACAGACGGCGGACACCTTCTTTGGCTGAGTAACTGCGTATTTGTCCTCCTGTTTTCTCTTCCCCAACACCCCCTCTCCCCCCCCCCCGGGCTCTGGTCCTCTTCTTTCTTCCTTTTTTCAGCTGGATCTCCTCGCTTTCGCTTGTCCCCTGTTTTTCTTTGTTCTTTTTTTGCCTTTAGGGCTCTGGGTACTGGGGTCAGTTACTACGGCGGTTAACCCTATACGGCATGTGGATTACCTCTTTTGCTGGGGCGGCAGGGGTGGGGGGGGGCTCTTGGACCCGGGGGGGAACCGGACTTTCTGGCTGTTCCGCCATGCGGACCGTAGTGCCAACCAACTAGCCACTAACAAGTTCGGGTCACGCTCCCTAGTAGGTCCTTCGTTGGTTCCTAGGACCTAGTTCTTTTGTCATAGGATTGTACTATGCACTGGTTTTGTGAATTTGGGCAGCTGACCATTGTCAGTCCGCTCACGGGTGTGGGAGTTCCTGTTTTGGGGTTATTATTTACTACCAGGAGGGCGATGCCGACTTTCGGTGTTGTAAACATGGGTGGGACTCAGGGCATGTATCCTAACATGGTTAGATGGCGCCACCAGTAGTCAGAGCAGGTGAGTTTAAACTTCTCACCTGGAACATACGAGGTATGGGGTCACCTGCTAAACGATATACCATCTTTAATTACCTACGCCGCAGAGGGGTACATGTGGCGTTGCTGCAGGAGATCCATCTCACGGAAACAGAAGCGGGGAGGCTGACGCGTAGGTGGAGGGGGCAGCTTTATGCCACTACTTACTCTGCATTTGCGAAAGGGGTGTTGGTGTGGATTCGCCCGGGTGTTCCCTTTCAACTTACTCGGAAATGGATAGACGCAGAGGGAAGGTTTGTTATTTTACTTGGGAAACTGGCCGGTAGGGAGATAACGATAGGCAATGTGTACGCCCCCAACAGGGATCAGATCCCTTTCCTAGAGAAGCTGTCTGGGATTTTGGCGGGAGTGGACAATGACACCTTAATCCTGGGAGGGGATTTTAATTGTGTGTATAATGTTGATTGTGATAGATCTACTCCCCCATTGCGTGGTACGCTCGCATCTACTACAGCACAGGGTCTCAGACGGTGGGTGGAAGGTTGGGGATTGGTGGACATATGGCGACTTCAGCACAATCGGCAGAGAGTGTACTCCTATTACTCCCACCTGTATTCTCTTCACACACGGTTGGACATGTTCTTTTGTTCCGCCACACTTACTCACCTGCTTTCCGGGACTGAATATTTGGGACGAGCTATATCCGATCATAGCCCCCTGCTCATGCAGTTTACCCCTACCCCCGACAGGACTCCCATCCCTTCCTGGAGATTGGATTCCAATTTGTTAGAGGATGAGGGGTTCAAACAGATATTAGCGGCTGCATTGGTTAACTATTTCTCTAGCAATCAAGGCACAGCTAGCTCTCCATTAGTGGAATGGGAAGCGTTCAAGGTGGTCACTAGGGGGAAATGTCTGGGACAAACGGTGGGACTCCGACGTGTAATTACTGGGGAGCTGGAGCGCATAGAGCAACGACAACAAGCGCTGGACGGGGAGCTGGCGGCAGGTTTGGCGGTGCAGGATGAGATAGCGGAACTTAGGAGTGGCTACAATAACACCTGGGACAGGTTACGGATCCTAGACTTCAATAATTACAGGGTGCGTCAACACGAGGAAGGGGGCAGAGCTGGCAGATTGCTGGCTTGGTTGGTTAGACCTGAGACAAGAGGGACACCCATCCCGAGCATTACAGCTCCTGGGGGCAGGTGCTCTATTCTCCAAGCGCCATTAACGAAGAGTTTCAAAGGTATTATGCCACCCTCTACGGGCAGCCGCGTGTGGTGCCGCTGGAAAGGATAAGGGCATACCTTGACACGATACAATTGCCAGGGTTGGGAGCGGATATCGAGGATTCCCTGGCGCTGTCAATCACAGTTGGGGAAATTAGAGCGGCAATAAAAGGTATGGCACGGGGGAAGACACCGGGACCGGATGGCCTACCAGTGGACTTTTACCTGACATTTGTGGACATCGTGGCCCCCCACTTAGAGCGTCTATATGCGGCATCGCTGGATGCTAGGGCACTTCCGCCCACTATTAGAGAGGCACTAGTAATCCCTTTGCCTAAAACTCAGACAGCACACCCCAAAGTGACGGACTTCCGTCCTTTATCCATGTTAAATACGGACTTTAAAATTTTAAGCAAGGCGTTGGCTACCAGGCTTCTGCCGCATATGCAGCGCTTGATACATGCCGATCAGAATGGTTTTATACCCACACGCTCCACCTCTAACAACTTGCGCCGACTGTACAATGTCATGTTCCATCCCGACACCAGGACTTATCTGGATGCAGTGGTGATGTCGATTGACTTTGAGAAGGCTTTCGACTCCCTGAGTTGGGATTTTCTATTAATAACCATGGATAGGATGGCGATGGGTGAGGGTTGGGCAAATTGGGTGCGCCTGTTGTACGAAGCACCGCAGGCGCGTGTCCGCACTGGCGCTATGATATCTGCGCCCTATAGTATATACAGGGGGACTAGGCAGGGCTGCCCGCTGTCGCCACTGCTGTTCGCCCTGGCCATGGAGCCATTGGCGGAACGCTTGCGGCAGGAGGGCGAGCGGTTGGGGATCAGACTAGATGAGACTCCTCACATCGTCTCGCTCTATGCTGATGATGTTCTGATTTACCTGAGAGACGGGCCTGAGGGGATTCCTAGGATCTTGCGGATACTGGAGGAGTTTGCTGAGCTTTCGGGCTTGCGAATGAATAAAGGGAAGACGCACGTCTTCCCGCTATGCCCTGACTTGCCGAGACCATTGTCTCTCCCGATGGAATTTAATTGGTCTCCGGAGCTCTTCAAGTATCTGGGGGTCAAGATTTACCACACTCAGTCTGATTTGTTAGAGGGAAATCTGGGAGGGGCCTTGCGGAGCCTTCGGCAAAACGTGGCCTTCTGGCGCACGCTGCGGCTGCCTGTGATGGCCAGGGTGGCACTGTCAAAAATGGTGATGTTACCCCGTCTCCTATATTATTTTGTTAACTTACCTGTCATTATACCTCGCAGCTGGTTTAAGCAGTTGGATTTGATCCTTAGAGACCTGGTCTGGGACGGAGGCCGTAACAGAGTGTCGCTCCAAACACTGCGCCTCCCGCTGCTGGGTGGGGGTCTGGGAGCCCCTGATTTTGAAGCGTATTATCTGGCGGGCCAATTGCAGTGGATGGCTCGATGGTTGGATGGGAGAGGGTTGGCCACGCTCTCGCCTACTCCCCGTTCCGTGATTGGGACACTCTTGCCTAGGCTGCTTGACAGACACAGGAGGATCAAGCCTATGGGTGTGCTGCTCTCGGTAGCCATAGCTTGTTGGGACAGGACTGTGAAAAGGTCGGGTACCATGAAACTTTATTCCCCGAGTATTCTCCTCGTGGGTCTACCACAGGCGGGAGGGGGTCCGCCCCTCACTGAGCAACGGTTGGCGGGATGGATGGATGCAGGGGCCCGGACAATCGGAGACTGCTTCGTGGACGGGGAATTGCTACCGTTGACGGACTTCTTGGATTATCACGAGCTACCGGTGGGGCAATTTTTGAACTACCACAAAACTCGGTGTGCCATCATTGAACTGTGGGGAGGGAGACGAAGGAACCCGCCACACATCCGGTCTTACATGCGTTGGTGACATTTGGCTCCGCTGGACACTTAGTGAAATGGCTTTATCAGGCATTTCTGGAAATATCAAGCCACCCCTTGACCCGATTGAGAGAGAGATGGGAGGATATGCTTACTACCCAGCTCTCTGATAAAGACTGGGACAGAGCGTTGGGAAGCCCCAAGAAGGTGTCCCGGAACGCGGCCTTTAAGTATTTACAATTCAACTGGCTTCATAGAACATACCTCACGCCGCACAGGTTACGGATAGCTTTCGGGGGGGGGGGGGACTTGTCCTCGGTGTGCTCAGACTGACGCTGACTGGACTCACATGATCTGGGCCTGCCCGCGGGTCCAGGAGTACTGGACGAAAGTGGTGGACCTGATTAACAAGGTAGTGTCCCTGGGGTTGGGGTGCTCACCAGCGGCCTGTCTGCTGGGTCTTTTTCCGCGACCTAAGGCCAAACGGCTGCGGCATCGATTTGTGGACTTGGCCCTGCTGTTGGCTAAGCGGCGGATAGCCCTTAGATGGAAAAACCAGCAGGCCCCATTGGTGACTAAATGGGAAGCTGATGTATCCTCCTGGGCTAGGGCCGAGGAGCGAGCCTTGATCAAAGAAGACAGGGTGACCAAACGGCGTAAACCGCTAGCGGAGCCCTGGGCAGATATAGGGTATGCCCAGACGTGGGTCCCGTGCTCACTACGCCACTGGAGTCAAGCTATCCTGGCTGATGAAGGCTGATAGCCTGAAACCGGTCCTAGGATGCTTGATTCCGGTCCAGGGAAGACATGGCTTGGCAGTTCGGTCTGGACTGTTCCCATGAGGCACAGGGTCAAGACTGATTTGCATATGGCTATGTCTGAACTGGGGTGGCGTGGTGAAGCAAAATAACGATGGATTAAACCCAGATCTGTGACTGGGGGTGATTGTTTGCCAATGTGCAGCATTCCGTCCATCATCTTGTGTGTTTTGCATTTCGCCCTAAGTGGGAAGGGTATGCCCAGACGTGGGTCCCGTGCTCACTACGCCACTGGAGTCAAGCTATCCTGGCTGATGAAGGCTGATAGCCTGAAACCGGTCCTAGGATGCTTGATTCCGGTCCAGGGAAGACATGGCTTGGCAGTTCGGTCTGGACTGTTCCCATGAGGCACAGGGTCAAGACTGATTTGCATATGGCTATGTCTGAACTGGGGTGGCGTGGTGAAGCAAAATAACGATGGATTAAACCCAGATCTGTGACTGGGGGTGATTGTTTGCCAATGTGCAGCATTCCGTCCATCATCTTGTGTGTTTTGCATTTCGCCCTAAGTGGGAAGGGTTTGCCCAGACGTGGGTCCCGTGCTCACTACGCCACTGGAGTCAAGCTATCCTGGCTGATGAAGGCTGATAGCCTGAAACTGGTCCTAGGATGCTTGATTCCGGTCCAGGGAAGACATGGCTTGGCAGTTCGGTCTGGACTGTTCCCATGAGGCACAGGGTCAAGACTGATTTGCATATGGCTATGTCTGAACTGGGGTGGCGTGGTGAAGCAAAATAACGATGGATTAAACCCAGATCTGTGACTGGGGGTGATTGTTTGCCAATGTGCAGCATTCCGTCCATCATCTTGTGTGTTTTGCATTTCGCCCTAAGTGGGAAGGGTATGCCCAGACGTGGGTCCCGTGCTCACTACGCCACTGGAGTCAAGCTATCCTGGCTGATGAAGGCTGATAGCCTGAAACCGGTCCTAGGATGCTTGATTCCGGTCCAGGGAAGACATGGCTTGGCAGTTCGGTCTGGACTGTTCCCATGAGGCACAGGGTCAAGACTGATTTGCATATGGCTATGTCTGAACTGGGGTGGCGTGGTGAAGCAAAATAACGATGGATTAAACCCTGATCTGTGACTGGGGGTGATTGTTTGCCAATGTGCAGCATTCCGTCCATCATCTTGTGTGTTTTGCATTTCGCCCTAAGTGGGAAGGGTATGCCCAGACGTGGGTCCCGTGCTCACTACGCCACTGGAGTCAAGCTATCCTGGCTGATGAAGGCTGATAGCCTGAAACCGGTCCTAGGATGCTTGATTCCGGTCCAGGGAAGACATGGCTTGGCAGTTCGGTCTGGACTGTTCCCATGAGGCACAGGGTCAAGACTGATTTGCATACGGCTATGTCTGAACTGGGGTGGCGTGGTGAAGCAAAATAACGATGGATTAAACCCAGATCTGTGACTGGGGGTGATTGTTTGCCAATGTGCAGCATTCCGTCCATCATCTTGTGTGTTTTGCAGATATAGTTAAAGCATGGGAAGCCCGTAATGCGCCGCCCCCGCCCTCGGAGTCAGAGGTTAGTGACCCGGAGGCCCACAGTTAGATAGCTACCCTCCTGGTCATGGGCATCGAACGTCATTATTTCGGAGTCCTGCGCCAACCAGACCTCTTAGGATACACAGGGGTACTTTGAGTTACAGCAACAGAGGGAGTGTGGGGGGGACCTGCCCGCTATCTAGCCTGCCCCGCCCATGGTCCAACACACACTTACTGATCCTGGTCTTTAGTTCACAAACTGCCTGCAGCATTTGTCCCCTGGTAGATGGTTTTTAAGTTTAGTGTTTTTTTGTTACATATACGATGAGTCACGTACTGGGGACTATTTTGTTCCATTATTGATAATATGATCATTTTGGGCATCCGTTATTAGCTGCACTTCCATAGTATGTTACTTGATTCTGAGATGCATCAGACTATATATGGCAATTATTTTACAGGGACGGGAGGGAGCCTAAACTGTAAGGCTTGCCCCCCGGCGGGGCTGGCCCTTTCCTTCATGACACTCACTTGGTTTCTTTTACATCTCAAAAGCTCCAGATGTTTTGATCTCTGTTTATGAATTTTTAAAAAACAAATTTTCCCCTCTTCGTCGGTATTTGTTCAAATTGTGGATGTTGCTTTCTTTTGTAACGGATATTTGTATAATGTATTTTGGGATTATTGCTGCTCACCCTCACATGTGACTCAAGTTGTTGAGACTTGAAGCACCACCGTCCTTACTTGGGATAGGGTTGCGGTATTTAGAGCTATAATACGTACGAGAGCATGCAGTGCATAGAAATGTAAAGATTATCGACTATTGCTTTGGATTTTTCTTCTTAAATGCCAATAAAAATGATATTTAAAAAAAAAAGTGCAGATAAGAGAGAGTTCTTTTCCTTGGCCCTTCTGCACCTCTTCAAACCTTGGTGTAAAGAGGAAGAACTATTATGTCAATACTACTGCCATAAGGATGCTTTTAATGCAGTTAAAGACCACATTGAGGGCCTGATTCACAAAGGTAAACTTACACTTTTGTGTAAGTTTACAATTGTTTTGAATTCACAAAGGGATTTACGAGTAGTATCTTTCCGAGTGCGGAATCTCTGCACATAAAAAGATGGGACCGTCCTATCTTTTTATGTGTGGAGACTCCGCACTCGTAAAGATACTACTTGTAAATCCCTTTGTGAATAGCAAACAATTGTAAACTTAGACAAAAGTGTAAGTTTAACTTTGTGAATCAGGCCCTGAATTTTCAGTGTTTCATACTTGTTTGAAACTGTTGAATGATGAGATTCAACAAGAGGACACAATAGCAGCTGAGGTTGTGAAGGATAGTTCACAAGGCAGCCAGCGTTCAGGACCTCAGAGTCAAGATCCTCTTGGCCAGCCTATTATTGAGAATGAGGCAGCCATTGCTTTGAATGAGGTGTAAAATGCTATGGATCTGGTGAAGATTCAGTCTGTTGGCTCAGACAATTTAGTAGCTAAACTACAGATTTACCAGGAAAAAACTGGATCAATGGAGGAGAAAACTGAATCAGTGGATCATGGATTTCTGCATGATAACTCTGAATGTACATGCACCACGTACAAACCTACACTTCTCTGTGTGAGTGGACAAGCAGGCACTGGCAAAAGTTTCCTGCTAAAATTGCTTACTACATATGTCCATTAAAAGACAGATGAACACAATATAAAAGGTTTTAATTTGCATTGACTTCTAATTTTGACAGTGGAGCATGACAACAAACTGGAGTACCATAAGTTATCTGGTAATTGGTGATGCTTGTCATGAACATATCATAATATGTGTATTTGTAAAACACACATTCACCCTGAAGGGCTACTTGGCGCTGAATAACAGATGTTTATTGTAAACCAACTCAATGGTACTCATTTTATTGACACCAGAAGGATGAAAGGCTGAATGGACCCTCTGGGATTAAAACCCGTGACCATGACGTCAAACACAGCCATCTACAGTGGACGTATTAGTCCACTAAGCCACCAGACCCGGCTTGATGTATCAAGGGTTCTTAACCCTTTCGCTGCTAGGCCTTTTCCCCCCCTGTGCTAAGCCTTTTTTGGGCTTTTTGGGGTAGTTTGTGCTTAGGCCCCTGTAACTTTTTGTCCACATAAGGTATCCATGCCAAATTTGCGCACTTTTCTTCCAACATCATGGGAATTTTAAAGGTACCCAGGGTTTGTGGATTCCCCTGGAGGGGACCCAGAAATTAGCCAAAATACAGCTACATTTTCATTTATTTTTTTAAATGGGGAAAAAGTGCTGCAGAAGAAAGTGTCTGGTTTTTCCCCTGCAAATGGTATCAATAAAGGGTTTGTGGTGCTTAAATCATCATCTTCCCAGCTTTCAGGGACAAGCAGACTTTTGTCATTAAACCAACATTTTTTACACGGTTTTGGCATTTTACTGGGACATAGCCTATCTTTGCTACTTTTTGTGCTTTCAACCTCCTTCCAGTTAGTGGTAGTAGTGGCTATGAAAGCAATAATGGATCCTGGAAAGCTATACATTTCTGAAAAGTAGACAACATTTTGAATTCTGCAAGGGGTCATTTGTGTAGATCCTTCAAGGTTTTTTTTATAGAAACTGTTAGAACTGGGGGTCTCTAGTTGGCAATGGTATACACCTTTGTCCAAATAGGGACCCTTGCTTCTAAGTCAGGGAAAGGGGATTACACTCCTGGATAATCCCTGCTCACCCCCTTGGTAGCTTGGCACCAGCAGACAGGCTTATCTCAGAGGTAGTGTGTTAAGCATTTGTGAACACATACAGTAATACAGTGAAAACACTACAGATGGACACCACACAGGTTTTATAAAAATAAGTATTCTTTATATAGACTTAACACAAGACCACAAACGACAAAAATCCACAATACTGTACTCAAAATAGACTTAAAGATGGTAGAAGTAACTTAGTTCAAGATGATGATAAATGCGACACGTTTCTCACAAAAGTACCTTGGATGCGTAACGCAAAACAAACAAAGGGTCCGCAGGGAGGGCGATGCGCCGAGCAGGCACCTCGATGCGATGCAACGATCCAGTGCGATGCGATGAGAGTGCGCCCTTGATGCGATGCGACGACGTGAAGATGATGCGTGCACGCCCGATGGCCGTGCGGCGAACTCTGTACCTTTGGAGCCGCGACAGGCCCTGCGACACGCCTCTCCGGTGATGCGACGGCAGGCAGCTGCGACGAAGACACGCTTCTCTGGTGATGCAGCAGTGGCCTCTGCGGCGGCGACACGCTTCTCCGGCGATGCGACGGCAACAGCTGCGACAGCGACACGCTTCTTCTCGTTGAGTCGCGCTTCCAGCTCCCAGCGACACGCAGGCTTCTGCAGACAGAATCCCCAGCAAGGGAATTCAGGAGGGAGCTGGTGGTGAAGTCTTGTAGCCCTGAGACTTCAGCAGGAGGCAAGCTCTAGTTCAAGCCCTTGGAGAAATATTCTGCAAGATGATGAAAGTTCTTTGAAAGTTCCTTCTACTTTCCTTGGCAATGAAGACCACTGCAGGCCAACCCAGCAAACAGCACACTGGCAGAGGGGCAGTCCAAACTCCTGCAGCTTCCTTGGTTCTTCTCCTTGGCAAAGGTTCGTCTTGTTGTTCCAGAAGTGATCTAAAGTCTTGGGGTCTGGGCCCCAATATTTATACCAGTAAATCCTTTGTCTTCTGAAGGCAGAGGGTCCTGTACCTAGTCCAAAACAGTTCTGGGTGCATTCTGCCAGTGCACAACTTCTTCCTTTGTCAGTGTGGGCCAGGGTCATCAGACACACCACAGGAGGTGGAGCCAGCATTGTGGAAGGCAGGCTCAGCCCTATTCAGGCCCAGGTGCTACTCCTCCCACCACTCCTCATGCAGATAGGTCTATTCAGCCTAGTGCTGACTCACCCTGTCTCCTGGAGTCCCCCAGCCCCTGTCACTCACAAAACCAGACATACAATACACAAGCTAGCAGAGGCAGGCTGGATAGTTAGGCAAGAAAATACCTACTTTCTAAAAGTGGTATTTTCAAACACGGAATGTTAAAACCAACTTCACTAAAAGATGTATTTTATCATTCTGAGTTCAGGCATACTAAACTCGAATTTCTACCATGTTCCCTGGGTCAGTTAGGATTATAAGATGTTATAATCAAGCTGCCCATTCTGGCCTATGGGGACAGGTAGCCTTGCAATAGTGAAAAACGAAATTGGCTGTAATTCACTATCAGGACATGCTACACACATCAGGGCATGTCCTACCTTTTACATACAATGCACCCTGCCCTAGGGCCTACCTTAGGGGTGTCTGATAGGCAGAAAAGGGAAGGTTTAGGGACTGGCAAGTGGGTGCACTTGCCAAGTCGACATGGCAGTCACAGACTGCACACAGGCTCTGCAATGGCAGGCCTGAGCTATACTTTACAAGCTGCTTCTGTGGGTGGCACAACCAGTGCTGCAAGCCCACCAGCAGCATTTGATTTACAGGCCCTGGGCACACACGGTGCACTGTACTAGGGTCTGACAAGTAAATCAAATAACCCAATCATGGAGTCACTCATCCATTACATCACTTTACAGGGAGAGCATATGCACTTTAGCACTGATCAGCAGTGGTAAAGTGCCCAGAGTCATAAAACCAACAAAAACAGGTCAGAAACAATACAGGAGGAAGGCAAAAAGTTCAGGGATGACCCTGCAAAAAGGGCCAAGTCCAACAGAAACTAACAGTTGAAAATAAGAAAAATTAAAAATGAGTTGAAAAAAACAGCCATTTATGCCAACGTTTTCACCTGTAACTTCTTCTAAGTATGACAGATGTTTGAGAGCAATATACAGTTACATCCGCTGGACCCTTCTGGTTGTAGGGATATATAGGACTTGTAGGTTCACCAAGAACCCAAGGAACCCAGAGCCAATAACTGAGCAGCGTCTTGCAGTGGTTTTTCATTGTGTACCGGGTATATAGGAATTAATTTGGTAAAATATAAAGAGTGAAAAATAGGTATCAAAGACACCTATGTATTTCCGATATGGGAACAAAATATAGAGTTTAGAAACAGTAGCTATTTGCACATCTCCGAAATACCCATACTAGCCTGTGAATTGTAGGACATTTTTAAAAGTGACTTATTTTTTACACATTGTCTTACTTTAGGAAGGCAGAAATGCATAGAAAGTCAATGTGTAATAACAGCTGCTCTACAATTCTGAGTTCCCTTAAGTCTCCCGATAAAAATGGTACCTCACTTGTGTGGGTAGGCCTAGTGCCCGCGGCAGGAAACGGCCCAAAACGCAACGTAGACACACCACATTTTTACAGTGAAAACTGACCCTTTTTTCGCAAAGTGCCTAGCTGTGGATTTTGAACCCTAGCTCTGCCAGCACCAAGGGAAACCTAGCAAAACTATACATTTTTGAAAACTAGACACCCAGAGGAATCCAGGAGGGGGTGACTTGTGTGGCTCTCACCAGGTTCTGTTACCCAGAATCCCTTACAAACCTTAAATGTTGTCAAACAAACACATTTTCCTCACATTTCTGTGATGGAAAGTTCTGGAATCTGCGTGGGTCTACAAAATTCCACCCACCCTGCATTCCCCAAAGTCTTCCGATAAAAATGGTATCCCACTTGTGTGGGTAGGCCTTGTGCCCGTGACAGGAAACGGCCCAAAACGCAACATAGACACACCACATTTTTACAGTGAAAACTGACCTTTTTTTGCAAAGTGCCTAGCTGTAGATTTTGAACCCTAGCTCTGCCTGCACCTAGGGAAACCTAGCAAACCTATACATTTTTGAAAACTAGACACCAAGGGAAATCCAGGAGGGGGTGACTTGTGTTGCTCTCATCAGGTTCTGTTACCCAGAATCCCCTGCAAACATTAAACTTTGTAAAAAGAAAAACAAAAACACATTTTCCTCACATTCCTGTGATGGAAAGATCTGTAATCTGTGTGGATCCACAAAATTCTACCCACCCCGCGTTCCCCAAAGGCGTCCGATAAAAATGGTACCACACTTGTGTGGGTAGGCCTAGTACCCATGACAGGAAACGGCCCAAAACGCACTGTGGACACACCACATTTTTACAGCGAAAACTGACCCTTTTTTGGCAACGTGCCTAGCTGTAGATTTTGAACCCTAGCTCTGCCGGCACCTAAGGAAACCTACAAAACCTATACATTTTTGAAAACTAGACACCCGGGGGAATCCAGTAGGGGGTGACTTGTATGGCTCTCACTAGGTTCTGTTACCCAGAATCCCCTACAAACCTCAAACTGTGATGGAAAGTTCTGGAATCTGCGTGGATCCACAAAAGTCCACCCACCCCACATTCCCCCAAGTCTTCCCAAAAAAATGGTACCTCACTCGCGTGGGTGGGCCAAGTACCTGCGAGGTGCCCCCCCTTGCAAAACGAGGTCGTTTTGTGATAGGTAATTTTGATGTCTCCACAATACGTTGTGGGCCATTGCCTGTCGCGGGTACTTGGCCCACCCACACGAGTGAGGTACCATTTTTATCGGGGGACCTGGGGCAACGCTGGGTGGTAGGAAATTTGTGTCAGCCCGGTGATCCCACAACTTTCCCACACAGAAATTTGAGAAAAATTTGATTTTTTCAGCTAAATTTGAGGTTTGCAGGGGATTCTGGGTAGGAAAACATTGGGGAATCCACGCAAGCCATACCTCCCTGGACTCCCCAGGGTGCTTAGTTTTCAGAAATGTGTGGGTTTGGTAGCTTTCCGTAGATGGCCGCCGAGCCCGGGGCCAAAAACCCAAGTGCCCCCCTTGCAACACCAGGTAGTTTTGTGATAGGTAATTTTGATGTCTCCACAATATATTTTGGGCCCTTGCCTGTCACGGGTACTTGGCCCACCCACACAAGTGAGGTACCATTGTTATCGGGAGACCTGGAGGAACGCTGGGTGGTAGGAAATTTGTGTCAGCCCGGTGATCCCACAACTTTCCCACACATAAATTTGAGAAAAATGTGATTTTTTCAGCTGAATTAGAGGTGTGCAGGGTATTCTGGGTAGGAAAACATTGGGGGATCCACGCAAGCCATACCTCCCTGGACTCCCCAGGGTGTCTAGTTTTCAGAAATGTGTGGGTTTTGTAGCTTTCCCTAGATGGCCGACGAGCCCGGAGCCAAAATCCTAGGTCCCCCCCCTTGCAAAACCAGGTCGTTTTGTGATAGGTCATTTTGATGTCTCCACAATACGTTGTGGGCCATTGCCTGTTGCAAGTACTTGGTCCACCCACATGAGTGAGGTACCATTTTTATCGGGGGATCTGGGGGAATACTGGGTGGTAGGAAATTTGTGTCAGCCCATTGATCCCACAACTTTCCCACACAGAAATTTGAGAAACATTTGATTTTTTCAGCTAAATTTGAGGTTTGCAGGGGATTCTGGGTAGGAAAACGTTGGGGGATCCACGCAAGCCATACCTCCCTGGGCTCCCCAGGGTGTCTAGTTTTCAGACATGTGTGGGTTTGGTAGCTTTCCCTAGATGGCCGCCGAGCCTGGGTCCAAAAACCCAAGTGCCCCCCCTTGCAAAACCAGGTTGTTTTGTGATAGGTAATTTTGATGTCTCCACAATGCGTTTTGGGCCCTTGCCTGTCGCGGGTACTTGGCCCACCCACATGAGTGAGGTACCATTTTTATCAGGGGACCTGGGGGAACGCTTAGTGGTAGGAAATTTGTGTCAGCCCAGTGATCCCACAACTTTCCCACACAGAAATTTGAAAAAAATAGATTTTTTCAGCTAAATGTGAGGTTTGCAAGGGATTCTGGGTAAGAAAACGTTGGGGTGTCCATGCAACCCATACCTCCCTAGACTCCCCAGGGTGTCTAGTTTTCAGAAATGTGTGGGTTTGGTAGGTTTCCTTAGATGGCCGCTGAGCCCGGAACCAAAAACTCAGGTGACCCCATTGAAAAACGAGGTTGTTTTTGATAGATAGGTGGGCGCCTGTGTTTTTGGTCCCGGGTTTGCAGACATCTAGGGGAACCATTTCTGAAAACTAGACACCTGTGGGAATCCAGGGAGGTGTGCCTTGCGTTGATCCCCCAACATTTTCCTTCCAAAAATTCGCAGTAAACCTCAAATTTAGCTAAAAAGTCACATTTTCCTCTAATATCTGTGTGGGAAAGTTGTGGGATCACCGCACGGCACAAATTTCCTACCACTCAGCGTTCCCCTCAGTCTCCCGATAAAAATGATACCTTACTTGTGTGGATGGGCCAAGTGCCTATGACATGGAAGGTCCAAAAACGTGCAGAGATTGAGGGTGCCCAAAGCGGGTCCACAAGGGCAGTTTGTTTATACGTTTTTAGGCTTACGCTCCTTTAGGCACCCATACAAGTGAGGCATCATTTTTCTCTGGAGACCAAGGGGAATGCTGGGTAGTAGGACATTTGTGCCTGTGAGGTGATCCTACAACTTACCCACACAGAAATTTGAGGAAAATGTGACTTTATAAGTAAATTTGAAGTTTGCAGGGGATTCTGGGTAAGAAAACGCTGGGGGACCCATGCAAGCCACACCGACAGCCAAAAGTCAGTACACGCACACCACCATCCACACACACCACCAGCCTAGCGCCATCCATGCACACCGCCAGCCAAGCGCCATCCACACACACATCCAGCCAAGCACCATCCATGCACACCGCCACCCAAGCGCCATCCACGTACACAGCCAGCCAAATGCTATCAATGCACACAGTCAGCCAAGAAATATCCATGCACACCACCAGCCAAGTGCCGCCCACGCACTCTGCCAGCCAAGCGCCATCCCCGTACACTGCCAGCCAAGCAGGGCTGGAGTGGGAACAGCAACCAGCCCTGGTAGATTGCTGCTCGACCGGCAAAGCAGGGGGGGGTGCTAGTAAAAAGCACAGCTCTTGCTTTTGTTACTGGGGCCTGATATTGCAGCACTGCTGCACAATCAGCTCCCAGTGACAAAACCACCCCCCACGGCCAGAAAACCGGCCTCCGGCCCAACGGGTAAACGTCCGGTGCCCGCTACGGCCACTCCGGACCTGCAGCCAAGCACCATCCATGCACACAGACAGCCAAGCCCCAGTCCACATACACTGCCAGCCAAGCACCACTCCACGCACACCACCAGGCAAGCGCCAATCTACACACACCGTCATCAAGCAGGAATCCACCCACACCATTTGCCAAGTGCAGGTCCACACGCACTGCCAGCAAAATGTTAGCCAAAGGGCAGTACACGCAGACCGTCAACCATACTCCAGTTTACCCACACACAAACTCTCCCTGGTTTCTAGAGGTTTTCTGCCCCCGCTTGGATGCAGATGAGAATAAAAATATCACTGAAACAGCCAAAATGTGTGCCTGAAAAAAAAAGGATCGACCCTTGCCAATGGGGCTTCTCACTGCATGCCCATAAACATATCCCTGGTGCCTAGTGGGCTTTCTGTCCCCTGGGGGCAGATATGGGGCTGTTGTCCCATCTGCCTCCTGGGGGGGGCAGAAAGACTGTGGAATTTATTTGGGGAATGGGGGCATTAGCATGCCCATTTTGGGCAGCCCCCACCCCTATAAACATATAAAACTCCCTGGTGCTTAGTGTGCTTTCTGCCCCCCGGGGGGCAGATCGGGGCTATTGCCCCATCCCCCACCCCAGGGGGCAGAAAGACTGGAATTTTGCTGGGGGGGGCATTGGCATGCCCATCTTGGGCAGCCCCCACCCTTAAATCAAATTTAAAAAAATCCCTGGCTTCTAGTGGGCCTTCTGCCCCTCCCAGGGGGGCTAAAAGACTGTCATTTTGCAGGGGGGGTGGGGGTGTTGCCATGCCAATCTTGGGCAGCCCTACCCCAAAATAAAAACAATCCCTGGCTTCTAGTGGGCTTTCTGCTCCCCGGGGGGGCAGATTGGGGGCTACTGCCACATCTGCCCCCCATGGGGGGCAGAAAGACTGGAATTTTGCTGGGGGGGTGGGTGGGGGCATTGGCATGCCCATCTTGGGCAGCCCCCACCCCAAAATCACATAAACAAAAAAATCCCTGGCATCTAGTGGGCTTTCTGCCCCCCCGGGGGGGCAGGAAGAATGTAATTGTGCGGGGGTGGGCAGAAAGACTGACTGTGCCCAATTATTTTTGGGGGGAGCAAAGGCCCTTGCCCAAGGGGCCGCTCCCCCCTCCCTAGTGAGTAGATCCCTGCTTGGGGATCGCCCTCCTGGAGCGATCCCCAAGCAGGGATCCACTAGGGAGGGGGTACCATTGGAAAGGGGAGATTCTCCCCTTTCCAACGATACCTCTCCTGAGTTTCTACGTGCTCAGGGGGCTGAGAGAGCCCCCTGAGCACTTAGAAAGTGAAACTGAAATTTGCCTAGTTTCGGTTTCTCTGAAATGACGTCGCGCCGATCGTCATTTCATAGAAAACCAAAAATACAGCCTCAGGAGCAGGGGAAGCTCTTCCCCAGCTCCCGAGGCTGTTGGGGGGAAAAGGGAATCCCTCTGGTGCCCGCATCAGAGGGATTCCCTGTGCCATGGCGTCGGACACGCGGGAGCCGTCCGACGCACATGAGCACTTATGCGTCGGACGGCTCCCGCGCGTCCGACGCATGGAACAGGTTAAAAAATTGAAGGTCCTGATTATAGATGAGGCTAGCATGATTTCAAACTTAATGCTAGGCTTTGTTCATCTGATAATGCAAGAAATTCTTAGAATGAACTACGATACTCTGTTTGGAGGAAAACATGTAATAGTGTTTGAGGATCAGCCTCAGCTGACTCCTGTCAAAGATCTGACAGTTCTCAATAAACTGATGCACAAACAAACTAAAACCTCTTTAGGCAGATTTGGAAATATTAACATTAGAAAGAACTAGAAAGGTTCTAACTTGCAAGTTCTGCAGCCCCCAACAATATTAGAAAAAGAAACAGTAAGTCTCCTGGTTCATTTAAACCATGACCTCTGAAGAACATACTATATTTTTTAAGCATTTCCCAGGCTGGAGCTTATGCTCTGCAGCCAGGAATGCAGCAGTCTCTGGAGGCTAGTTCTATTGCTGCATTTTATGTGGTCTAAAGATGTATAAAACAAATATTAGGACCTCTTGTGGTTGTTTTTATGATTGCATCTTTTTGGATTAAACAATGGTAAAAGAAAGATTTAGAAACATTTTTTAAAAAGAAAAATATCTCTGACTATTTATTTTTGCATTTTTCACCCACAAAATTTAATTGTAAAAACGATGTAAAGAGAAAGAGTCACAGACGTGTTTCTTAAGTAATCAATATTATTATTCATGGATTTGTGTGTGTTATTGAAATGTACATTTTATGAAAATTATTAGTGATTTTTGGAGCAAGATGATAGATCTGCTTCATATATAGGGTGGTGGCCGTGCATGGTGGGGGTGGCTGCCTACAGGCGGTTGGATACAGGGCCTGGCTGCTTGCCAGGCCCTGCGGCCAATCCCCTCCTGAGGGGTTTAGCTTTATGTATGGTAATAAAATACTACTTTATGTTAAAAAACCCCACCCTAGAACTTCATTGGAAAAACCAAAGGTTAAAGTGATGTTATAGTTAGGTATGATAATAATATCTAACTTTGCATTAAAAAAACCTTAGAAATTCACTGAAAAAAACAAAGGTTAAAGGAACCTTATAATTAGGTGAGAATTTCAGTGACAATGTAACATTTTAAACGTACAAAACTACTGAAATTTACCAGTTATAGTTAGCTTGAGTAATTATAACTCACGCCGAAAAGGAACTTTAACTTGTGCCCTTGTCATCCACTGCTAATTACCCCACATGTTACTTCACTTATGACTTCTTCCATGCCATTATTGGTAATATCAGTGCAACACATGCAATTAAATTATTGATGAGAAAACTGCGCATGGCAGGGAGCGAGTTATAGTTACCTTAGGGCGTTTATGGGGCCCCCTTCCCATAATGTTTCCTGCCCCCAGGGTCCCTCATCTCCTTCGGGGCTGCAGCTTAAGGGGTCCTGGGACCGCATCCCCAGGACTCATAAAAAGCGCAAAGGGGTTGGGGGCGCTGCAGTGCACTCCCCAAACTTGAGATGTGCATGGAGCGGGCAGGAAGGAGGAAGCTACCAGCTTCCACTGCCAGCATTGAGTGTGCTGGTTGTGCAGGGAGCCGGCTTTGAAGCACTGTAGTGGGCTCCCTTTGCTGCCAATACATTTTTAAAAAAAAGAAAGCGTTTACGTGCCCCGGGTGGGACCGGGGCACCCACAATACAAAATAAAAAAGATGGACGGACGGCATTTGGAGCACTGGAGTGTGCTCCCCGCGCTACCAAGAGATTATAAAAAAGAAAAAACCAAGGCGCAAGCCCTGAGCTGCCAGTTGAAAAGAAGCTATGGGTACCCCTCGTGGGACCCAGACACTTACAATATAAAAAAAATAAAAAAATAGTCACAGCCTTGCTGCTTCATCGGGAAGCAGCAAGGCTGCTCATTACATTTTCTGGCCTAGGAGTGCCCCATAATGCCCTTGGTGAGCTTTTGATTACAATATTAAAGTTCTTGTGGTGCCCTGAGGATGGGGCACAGACACCACCAACTAACAATGTCAGCGCTGTGGGGAAAATGTTTAAAAAAATTAAACAGTAAGTCTCCTGGGTCATTTAATGCATGATCCAAGGAGAGATTACCATTATTTTCACCAGTTATAGGTAACTGAAGTAACTACAACTCACGCCCTCGCCATGCACTGCTAATGACCTCACATATTACTTCACTCATGATATGTTCTATGATCCATTGATAACATCACTGATAATATCTGAAATGACATTATTGATGACATAACTGTTCATGATGAGGGAGCAAGTTATAGTTACTTCAGTTAACTATAACTGGTGTTTTTCAGTGTTTTGTTTAGCATGAAACATTACGGTTTAACTGATATTTTGACCTAACTATAACATCACTTTAACCTTTGGTTTTGTCAAAAGAAAGACAAAGAATACTTTTAAAGGAAAAAAATAAAAAGTCCTTTGAAAAAGTGAATTGTAAATTAATTACCAATAAATAAAGGCAAGTGTGAAATTAATTCAATATTCAAAATACCATTTCTTGTATCCCTATATGTTGTCACTTTATACAGTTAATTCACACAAAACGAATAATGTAATCAAAGATTAATCAATTAAAGGATAACTAAAAGGATAAATAGACTCAATAGTCTCATTAATGACTTGTCAGTCCTCGAGTACTGATATGATCTAAGTCACAGCTGAATTAGGATGGAGAAGAAAATAAGTTACTTACCTGTAACTGTGGTTTTCCAGTATTGGTATCTTTCGTAGATGCATATGCTTGAATCATTTCCCGTCGTCAAAGTGGGAGTCCCACAGTACAACTAGAAAAGTAGTGTAATGTTAAACATAGCTTGGGAAGGCTATTAAACCTTCACTTTAGTAACATGTCCCTATCATTTAAAAGGAAACCAAACTCCAACTAACCAAGTTGCAGCACCCTCTAGAACACTCCCCTCAGAGGCTTCTGTCTCTCAGACTTTTAGAGTACAAGTGTGAATATGAACTAGCACCAAAGAGAAGGTGAGCCTCTCAGGGGAGGAGGGTGGGTCGCATGTGAATCTATGAAAGATACCAATAGTGGAGAACCACAGTTACAGGTAAGTAACTTATCTTCTTTTAACATTGGTGGGGTATAACTCACTATGAGAGCTCACCTTTACTGGAAAAGATAACTTAACGCCGCCTGGTCCACTTCCGCATCTCTGAGCACTGTGGAATCCAAGCAGTAGTGCTGCATAGAAGTGTGTCTAGTTTTCCATGTCGCCTCTCTGTAGATATGCTGTATAGACACACCGGCAAACAAAGCAGTCGAAGTTGATGCACTTCCAGTAGAATGAACTCGCACTTTAGTCTGTAAAGGTGTACCAGCTTTTTGATCACAGAAATGTATGTCTGTCGCTATCCTTCTTGCTATACTTTGTTTAGAGCGCGGAAAACCTTTCCTGGGAACACTGCATGCCACTAGCAATTGATCTGATTTACGAAATTGTTTTGTCCTGCAAGGTAAAACGTTAAACACCTTTTAACATCCAAAGAATGTAATGTTCTTTCTGCTACATCTTTTAGATCTGAAAGTATGTCTTTAACACTATTGGTTCATTTAAATGGAAGTCTGATGGCACTTTTGGAATGCATTTTAGATTTGTTTGTAGGATCACTCTATCACTCCTGAACTGCAGAAAGGGCTACTGAATAGTGAATGCTTGTATTTCACTTACTCTTCTTGCTGATGTTAGTGCCAGTAGGAGTGCCATCTACCAAAAAAGGGACTTAATTTCTGCTTTGTGTAAGGGCTCAAATGGGCTTTTCATCAATTGTGAGAGTACTGTATTCAATTGCCAAACTGGAGAAGGACGCTTTACTGGTGTATAAACTCCAAAAAGCCCATTGAGAAATTCTTTGATGGGCCTGTTAGACCATAACAATAGTGACATTAATGACCTTCTGAAACGAGATATGACCACCAAGTGTACTTTAATTGAGGAATGAGCAAGACCTGTCTCTGCCAGATGTAATAAGTAAGGAAGAATTTCCTCAGGTGTAGATGGCATAGGGTGTATGTTTGACTGTTGACGCCAGATACAAAACCGCTTCCATTTAAGACTATAAGTTTTGTTTGTACTATCTGCTCTAGCTAGAATTTCTTGGAATTCTCTTGGGATGTTCAAGTGTGCAAACCCATTGAATTCAGGAGCAAAGCTGACAAGTGTAAGGATCTCGAGTCCTAATGAAGTACTTGGCTTTGGTTCATTGTCAGTAGGGTCGGAAGTGGTTGTAGTTGGAGGTGTTATCTCTCTGATAGGAGAAGTAGCTCTGTGAACCAATGTTGCCTTGGCCATCTCGGAGCTATAAGAATTATCCTGCAAGGTTCCGCCTTCATCTTTCTGAGAATCCTTGTTAGGAGAGGAGTCAGAGGAAAAGTGTGGGCAAAGATTCCTGACCATGCTATCGAAAATGCATAGCCCCAACCCTGGTTGTGGATGCCAGCTTGCGCAGAATCAGCATTTGCAATTTTGGGAAGTTGCGAACAAGTCTAGATTTGGTGTGCCCCATTGATGGAAAATTTCAGTTAAAATTTCTTGATTGATCTCCCATTCGTGGCATTTATTTTTCATCCTGCTTAGTGTGTCTGCTATGACTTTCTGTTTTCTAGGCACATGTTCTGCTTTCAGCCTTATCTGATGACTGATTGACCACTCCCATATCTTCTGTGCCTCTTGGGAAAGTACTTGGGATCTTCTGCCCCCTTGCTTGTGATATAATGCATAGTTGTGGTGTTGTCTGTGCGGATGAGCACTGCTGACCCTTGTATCCTCTGCAGAAACGCTTGTAAAGCTAAGTGTACTGCTTTGAGTTCCAAAAGGTTGATATGCAGAAGTAACTGAGATGGTTCCCATTTGCCGCTGACTTACAAATTGTGGAGATGAGCTCCCCAACTCTCTAAGGAATCATATGTTGCCAGGTATGAAGGTTAGGCCTGTGGAGAGATTCGTCTCTCGAATCCACCAAGAGAGTGCCATTTGTATTCCTGGAGTGACACAAATTGTATTGTCGAAGGATCCTTGCATTTGGATCCATTGCCTGTCTAGTTCGTCTTGCAATTGCCGGATTCGATGGCGGCAGAACAGTACCAAAGGAATGCATAAGGACATAATTCCCAGCTGGGATTTGAATAGGGGAACTGAGAGTGACTTTTTTCCTTGCACTAAATGGGCCAAGTGCATCAATTTTGTTAATCTTTCTGGTGTTGGATATATCTTGTCCTGCACTTTATTTTGGTGGATGATTGAAGGACTGATTTTTGTGGGTTCAACGTAAGGCCTAATTTGATGAAAAGACATAAGCATGCCTTGGTTGACCTCTTCGTAGCTTGATGAGAAGGCGCTTTGACCAACCAATCGTCAAGGTATGGAAATAGTTGGTGTTCTTTCTGTCTCAGGAATGCGGCTACTGGAGCCAGGCACTTTGTGAAAATACGGGGAACTGATTTGAGGCCAAATTGGAGAACTTTGAACTGATAATGGCTGACTGTTACTATGAAAGTTACAAATGTTCGATAGCATCGATGAATTCGAATTTGGAAATAAGCATCTTGGAGATCTAATGTTGTCATATAGTCTCCATGGTTCAGAAGATGAAGGATGTCTTGAATCATGACCATGCGAAATGTCCGTTTTCTTAGATATTTGTTTAATTTTCGCAAATCCAGGATGCGTCTCCATTCCCCTGACTTCTTTCTGATCAAGAAGAAACTGAAGTAAAAAACCCCTTCCCTTCTTGTTTCCAGGGACTCGTTCTATATCCCCTTTGCTGAGCATGGTCTGGACTTCTAACCTCACAAGATGTCGATGTTTTTGAGGGGACTTCAGGGGTGGAGTCGGAGGTGGTTCTTGAATGAATTTCAGTGTATGACCAAATGTGATTAGGTCCAACACCCACTGCTCTGTTGTTGTTTTTGTCCATTCGGATTCATGATTGGAAAGTTTGCCTCTGAGGCATGCAAGAGGAGATGGAGCTGTAGCCAGTGCATGTGTTCCATCACTGTTGCCTTCCTGCGTCCTTGCCCTATGAGCGCCCTGCTTGCTTCTCTGTGTTTGCCTTGCGTAGGCTGCTGAAGGAAGTTGCCTTTGTTGATATAGTGGTCGAAACTGCTGTGATGTAGGTTGCTAGGTTTGATACCTGTATGGCTGGTAACCTCCTCTATAAGAGAATTGTCCTTGTGCTCCACGAAAACAAAGTTTTCTATATTGCAGAGAACCCTAAGACTTTGCTGTATCTGCATCCGTTTTTATTGATTGTAGTGCCTGGTCAATATACTTCCCAAAGAGAGCTTCACCATCATATGGTAGGTCTAAAATTTTGCTTTGCACTTCCGGTCTGGAAGAATTGGCCTTCAACCACCCCGGACTCCGTAGGACTGATTCTCCTGCTAGTTGTCTAAAACCAGTGGATGCAATGTCCATCACGTAGTCAATTATTTCTGAGGAGACTTACTCTCCTTCTTGTAGAATCTTCTTGGCCTCTGACTTGATGTCATCTGGCAGATGATCTATGTATGGTGCCATGTCTGACCACATCTGTCAGTCATAGCATCCGAGTACTTCCAAAGAATTAGCCACTCGCACTGTCAATGCTGACATGTAGGAAAAGCGTTTTCCAACATTGTCCAAGCACATTTCCGCTCTTTCAGGTGATGCTGATATCGGTGCTGATGGCTTTTTGAATGGCGCTGGGCCGCTTGTGTAACAACAGAGTCAGTGTCCAATTAGGCAAGCTGGAGAATTTTCAGGGGCTTTATATTTTTTATCTAGACGTGGCAATACTGTTGCTACTGTTGCCTGATTTTTAATCGTTTTAATACCTTCCTCCCATATATAATCCACAATAGGGATAGCTCTTATGGTCTTGCGAGATGTTTCTTTGAAATCGTACAAGAAACAGTCTGATTGTTTTGTAGTCATCTGAAGGTCAAATCTCTTTGCTGCTCTTTCTAGGAGATTATGAAATCATCCTATATCCTCAGGTGGAGAAGCTGCAGGTTGTGGTACTGGAGATGATGGAGCCAGAATTAAAAAATTAGTCCACTCAGTATGTACATCTCTCACTTCCCTTTCCTCTCTTTCTTCATCTGAAGATATACTATTATCCACTGGCATATTTTTTGATTGATGTGTATGCCTTTGAGAAGTGGCTGTTGGTATATTACGTGGCATTTGTGGAGTGGAAGGCTGTATTTGTGGGATTTGAGGAGGCACTTTAACCTGCTTAGGTAAGGATATTGTAGTTGGGAATCGTTTGTAGTAGTCTGTGAGCATCAGTCGTAACTCTGACACTAGTGGTTTTGGTTCACATACCATGTCCTCCTGGAACTGTTGTTGTTGACACGACTGGAATAGATCTGTGTAATGGAGTCCCTCTTGTTGAGGATAATACTCCTGGCTATAGTGTTCGTCTCTTTCTTACTCTTCAACCTGTTGGTACTTGATGTGCAGCTTCGATGGACTATTACAAGACCAAACGAACCATCGCCATCAGACTCGTCCTCATCTAGGAGATGACCAGGTGGTAAGGGGAATACTCTACTATGAGATGTTTGTTCTGGCATCAAAGAACCAGTTTTCTCCACTTCTTTTTGGTTTTCCCTCATCGTCGATGTTGTCGATGATGTGGTTGTCTATGTATGTTGTCGACGATGGTCTTATCGGCACCGTAGACGGTATTGGTTTCATCGTCGACAGTGTTGCCAGCGATGAGGCAGAGACTAACTTTATCGTCGATGGTATGGTTGCCGACGACTGTGTGGTCGTTGACATGGCTGTCATTGTTGGTGAACTGACGACGATCACCGTCTCACTGTCGTCGTGGTCAATGCTGTCGCCATCGTTGACAGCGTAGTGGACGATTTCTCTGTCAATGGTGCGCTCGTCAACGAGTTCTCCATCAACTGTGCTGATGACGTTTTTTTAAATTTGTGAGAAACCTGAGAGGATGGTGTGGAAGGTTCTGATTTATTCACCCAATATGGCATACTTTCTGAGAACCTTAGGACACACAACCACAGTCCAGCTTTTCAAGTCACACAGAGAGCTCACGGTATACAGATATTATATTTCATTCTGGTGGTTTTCCCCACAGCTCCACAACGAGCAGGCCACCACATGGAGAGTAACTCCCTGATGCAAATATGGAGACCAAGGTCTGATTGTCATGGCATTAGTTCACTGAGGACACAATAAGTGCTAGTGGTTAGGGATTCCAAAGGTACCAGGAAAAAGAAAAGAAAACAGCTGGGCTGGCAAAGCAAATGTTACTTTTGTCAGTCTTAAGCTTTCAAGAACAAAAGCCTCATCCACTCTAAGGTGGCAAGCTTCATCATAGGGCCCATCCTTAAGTCAAAATCATGAAGGATAATGTTGAAGGCTACAATCCTCAGCCGAGTGGAGCTCTTGAGGTGTATATCAGTGTGTGGTCCTAACAGATGTTATGTGTGGGTGTTATGCGTAGATAGGAGCAGAATAACAGATGGTTTACAACTACCTCCTGGTGGACTTCGAAAAGTTTACTGTTGTCCCCAGTAGGTAGAAACTAAAAACAAAGTGGGGGTATAATTAAACTCACAGCTTCAGTCAACATGTTTCTTCCTTTGGTAACCCTTTAATCAGGTTTATAGGCATTCCCTACGACCAACAGTAGGGTCCTACTGTGCAAATCCTATGCTTAAAACTCAGATTTAGAGTGTCAGTGGTGTTGTAGAGAGTTCCATATAAAGACACTGCTCTCCACCTAAAACCTTGGAACTACCAAGGGTTCCCTGCTTCCTTTTTTGCATCCTCTATGCGGCACTCTAAGCCTGAAAGGGCATTTCTTGGACTTATACTGGGTGCTCCCTTGTGTCTGGACAAAGCTATGCCTGTCTGATGAGCTCTAGTAAGAGTAAAACACATAAGTCAGGGTCTGATTTTATTCATTCCAGGTTGGCTGGGATGGTATTTTACCAATCCCAAGATGTAATGCTGTGGATGGAATGGTAAAAGGCTTTTGTCATTTTTCAACTCAGTGTGGATAGCACTTGCTAATCCTATGCTCACAGAGCTTGGTGTAAATATGGCAAGAGGCTTTGTCACTTTTCTAGCTGTGTGTGGATGGCACTACACATACTGTGCTTAAAAACTCTGCTAGAAAAACAGACATTTGAGGTGAGCAGATTCAGAGTGTCAGTACTGCTCTCCACCTAAGACATGGGAACTACCAGGAGTTCCTCTCTTCCTTTTTTGCATAATTTATGCAGCACTCTAATCCTTAAAGGTCATTGTTTTGACTTACACTGGGTGCTCCTTTGTGTCTGTAAAAAGCTATGTCTCTTTGACGAGTGAAATTCGTGTCAGGGCTGCTTTAGTTCATTCCAGTTTGGCCTGGATGGTATTTTACGAATCCATATCTGTAATACTGTGCCTGGAATGGTAAAATGCTTTTGTCTTTTTTCAGCTCAGCATGGATAGCACTCGCTAATCCAATGCTTAAAGCTTTGCTGTAAAAATGGCAAAAGGCTTTCTCAATTTTCTAGCTTTGTGTGAATGGCACTGTGCTAATCCTATCGTAGAAAAACAGGCATTTTTAGTTAGCAGATTTAGGCTATCTGTGGTGTTCTATATAAAGGAACTGAATCTCCACCTAAAACTTGGTAACTATCCAGGGATATATATAGTAACCCCTACCAAACATCATAAGGATATTGCAAGTCACCGAGGGGTTTCATTACCATATAGAGGAACGAGGTCGAAAGCCGACTTCTTTTATAAAATTATGGAACTCCAAAGTGACCTGCATTATTCTTATCATGTATGCCAGGGGGGTACTTTATCCCATATAAAACATGGTCACACCATCATTTTCCCCACAAACCACTTAAAACATTGGTGAGTAGCTCTTTCATATGAAAGAACAGGCATGTATGCAAACATGAAGAATAAAAATAAAACTTTTGGTGCAAAATTAAAGACATCAAAAATCTGTTCGATATTTCCTGTAAACAAATATTAGAAACAGTTCAAAACAAGTCAGTTTTTTTTTTAACTGTAGTAGCTCAGAATGTGAAGAAATATGCAGAAAGATTCTACTTTTCTCTATCTAAGGAGTGCAAAAAATAAACCTATTCTCTCTGCTTGTCATTGTAAGATATTAAAATAGAGCATAAGAAAGAAAAGCAATATTCCATTGTCGTTGCTTTAAACAGCTGCTTCAATTATGCTCTGTGACCTGACCTTTCTTTTGCTTCAGCTGCTGGCTCTGGCAGCAGGCATTGTGACATCATAACCCGACTGTAATAACTTATCATTGTCGAGTTCTGACATCTTTTCATTATAATCGGTGCCTGTGTGCGTCACCAGTCACCGATTATAAAGAAAATAGAGACTGCCATTTATACAGGTGGTCCCCACTGTGTCGTTCTAGTAAGCACCTAGACAACACATGAAGAGCAATTTTTTGGTTTGCTGATGACTTTACTGATGACTGATACCTCAACGAATTTTCATGAAACTTTCTTCTAAAAAGTTCATTCACCTCAGCTCCTTCCTGGAAAGTTTTGGGGCAATCCATCAAGTGGTGGCAATTTCCCCATGCAATTTTCCATAGGAAAATCAAACATAGATACGACTGACTGGAATTACACAAAATTTAGAAGAAAGCTAGATCTTGTTCCACAAAGTGTGCTTTTGTGATTTGGTGTACATCCACTGAGTAGATTTTCAGAAATTAAGGTTCAAAATCTTTGTATATCTGGATGGTTGGGTTTCCAGGAGGCCCACAAGAGTCCCACCATCACGCTACTTGAAATATTAGAATGATCTGATTGGCTGAGCCAGATTTTTTTCCCGTTGGCCACCTCGCTTCTGTGGGAGAAAAAGGCTCCCATGAACTTCTGTGGAAGCTCACGCTCTGATTGACTGGCCGCAACACAAAGAGAAAAGTTGTGCCCATCATTTCAAGACACGTGGAACCCAGAGGACCCCCCTCCCTCCAACCCCACCCCGGGTCAAATTTTAAAAAAACATTGGGGGTTTCCGCGATCCCGCGGATGTCTCGTGGGAGCAAGCACGGTCCCTGGACTCCCACGGGATCGCAGGTGCTGCACTAACTCCACAGGAGTTTTGTGGGATCAGAATTATTTCTTTTTTTTAAAAAGTGGCGGTGCCTGAGTATCTCTGGTGGGTTACCGCAAACAGGCAATGGCCTTGCATGCGCATGGGGGAGATGTTGGCTGCCTGCTGAGGGTGAGCACAGGGCTTGGCCTCAGGCTGTGCACGGCAGTGAGTTGGCTGGCCTTATGATCCAGCGGATGTCCCATGGGAGCCAGCATAGCCCATGGACTCCTGCTGGAGACCCACGGGAGCGCAGCTGCTGAGCTACCTCCCGCATGAATTTGTAGGATCAGAATTATTTCCTTTTTTAAAAAGGGGTGGTGCCTGAGTGTCTGTGGTGGGTTACCGCAAACAGGCAAAGGCCTTGATTCCGCGTGGGGGAGGGGTTGGCTGCCCACTGGGGGTGAGCACAGGGCCTAGCCGCAGGCTGTGCGCTTCAGTGAGTTGGCTGGCTGTGCGGGGGTTGGCCTTACATATCGTGATAAAATATTACTTTACGTTTATAAACCCATTGAAATTCACTGAAAAAAACAAAGGTTATAGTGAGATTATAGTTAGGTGAAAATGTCCTTTTAAATGTAACGTTTTAAACTAAAATAAACCACTGAAATTCAACAGTTATAGTTATTTCAAGTAACTATAAATCGTGCCCTTGCCATTCACCACTTATGACCTCACATATTACAGCACTGATGCCATGTTCTGTAACATCATTGATAACATTACAGATGACAACTGAACTGACATCATTGATTACAACACTGTGCATGGTGGATGATCTACCCATGAGACCATCCATAACTCACAGGAAGGCAAAATTATTTGGGGACACACAGTTCCCACATGTCAGAGTTAGAAGATGGGCTTAAAAAACTATGCAGATATAGGACGTTTGGCAAATGTAAGGCCTATACGAAGACTAAGAACCGCAATGAATAAATACTGCCCACAGGGGAAAAGAGTAAATTAAATTTATCACATGTACCACTGACTACTGCTTTAATGTGAATTCTTGTTATACGTATGCACTGGATTTATTTATAGCATGATTGTGCACTCATGTACTTTTACAAAACATGATACAGAATTAACTCTTCTGTGTCTGTTAGGACACAGGAATACCTGCATTTGTGTATGAGCATCACATGTAGGCTAAATGACAACTACAACAGGCACACATTTTTTAATGCATAATATTTGTACATTCTTTGGATTCTGGTGTAACTATTATGACTTACATATTTATCTATACACATGTTTATGCACAAAACTGACTGCCATTGATTGGGTTTCTGATTAAATCCTCTATGTCTAATGAGCATGTTTGTTATTTAAGTTCTGAGGAGATGGGGCACATTCACCTTGACAATGGCTCGTGTGAGAGCTGAAGCACGTCGGACATTGGCAAATAAATCACCTCTTGATTAAGATACCCTGGAGTGCCTGTCTTCTTTTCTTTTCTTCGACTGAAATGATTTGAGATATATATGTGTGTTTCTGTGTGTGTGTGTGAGTGTATATGTGTGTGTGTAGTCGCAGCTACAACAAAAAACTGTGAATGGAGTTATGCCACACTTGAGCGTTCTTTATTTGGTTTAGAGTAAATCTGTTCAGTGATTTTTGAGCTATTCAGGTTTTAAAAAAGGTGGCAGGGTTAAGACTTTTTTTGTATATCTTAGCCATTTAAAATCACGATTTTGAAATTTTAAATTTCTGTCAGTTCCATTTGAATTTTTGGACAGATGTTACAGGCTGATAAAGGGATTCAATTTCTTTCCCGCCACTTTGAAAATCTGTTTCTATGTTGTGGAAAAAAACCTTTCTACAACAAAGGAGGTGCGCCTAACCCTAGGAGAGCAGGGAGGCACTCAGAAGTATGAAAATTTGAGATAGAAATAGAAAAAATGTATGTGGTAAAATTGTGATATTTATGAAAATTGCAATCAAGCAGGTGTCATTTTGTATGTCGCAAGAAGAACAGCATTTTGTAAATAAACAAAACGATTTTCATGAAAAAAGATTATGGTTGAGAAAAGATCCTGTTAGAAGGCATTGGCGAATGCTGCATATCTTGCCTAACGTCCAGCTCTCCTGCCAACCCCAAAACACCAAAAAAACATTATGTAGTACCTAACAGTATATGGCAGATGAATGAAGTGATTGTAAAATGACTATAGTAAATCACTGGAAAAACCAAAGTTAAATGCAGTGGCGGCTGCTACGGGGCAGTAGTGGTGAGGCAGGTTTAAAAAAGAAAAGAAGATTGCACTCACCTGCGGCCGCCGTCTCCGTCCTTCTTCTGTTCTTCTGTCGACGACGCACGGTTTCACGGAAGCAAGCAGCACACAGGCTCCCAGATTCCCCTAGCCAATCACGATGCTGCTGTCACCAGCATGACAGCAGCATCGTGATTGATCTGAGTGCCGTGGTTCGGCGTTCAGGCAGGGAGTGGGAGGCTGTGCATGTTTTCCACCCGGCCTTTCAATACAGCCGGGTGGGGAGCATGCTAAGTGTGCATGACTGTCTAGCCAGCCCAAGAGGGCTGGCCAAACCGTCATGCGCACTTAGAAAGTACCCACCTCTCCTCTCCCTGCTGGCTGACAGCCCTGCCCTGCCCTGCCCGCACTTAAAACAAAACTGAGTAAGTACGGGAAAAATAAAAATGATAATAACATTGTGTTATGATCATTTTATTTTTCCTGTGGTGCTACGCTCCTCCGCCTTAGCGGAGGAGTCGCCACTAGTTAAATGTTAGTTATTGTTCAGTGAATACAAACCCTTGAAATCTCTGAAATTCACCAGTTATGGTATGAAGCACACACAGTGCTTGACATAACTCACTCAGCTGGCCATGAACAATACACCTCTTTGCTAATGGCATAGAAAAAAATGTAATCTACAAAGACCAAACATGGCAGGTGGTGTGATTTTTGCCATGTGCTGTGTGTGTTGCATACCATAACTGGCAAATTTGAGGGGATTTACAGATTTGTAATCGCAGAATCATACGTAACCTTTAACTGTCTTTTTTTCAGCACACACACACGTGTGTGTGTGTATATATATATATATATATATATATATGTTTTTATATAAAATGTTTATGTATATAAATATGTTTATATATCTTCACTGAAAAAAACAGGATCAAAGTGACATTACAGTTAGGTGTTGAAGTGAGAGAAGAACTAATGTTTAAAAAATGAAAAACCACTTAACTTCACCAGTTATAGTTTAGTAAACTACCTATAACTTGTGTCCCCCTCATGTACTGATTATGAGATCAAATATTACATCGCTCTTTTTTTAAATTTTTTTAAATTTTATTTTAGTCCTCCTGTCACCATGGCATCCTGCAAGTCTTAGACCATTTTCTGGCGCCCTTGTTTGTCTCTTGGTCCTTTGCATTCACTCGCTCGAGCCTTTTAAAAGACTCTTATCGCTTCCAGGAGGGGGGGGATTTACCTCCCAAGCTGCCATGATTCTGGTGTAATCATAGGACAATGGGAAGATTTATTTTATTTCACCACGGCCCTGTTTTTGTGTCTCAATACTAACTTGACCATTTTATAAAATCCTGCCAAATGTCCCTCGTCCTTAGTAGATTACAATCAGTGTCCATTTTGCTGGTCCACTTGACTACTTTTAACCATCCTGTAGGATGTGTAGGCACAGAGTCAGTCCAATGTTTACATATCTCCCGTCTAGCCAGCAATAACAAATAGAATATCAAACCCCTTTGTTTACTATCCAACATGGTTAATGAGTCATAATTTACCCCTAGAAGTACCAAGGTCGGTGACAGCGTTATGGGTACCCCCAGGATGTCTCTTATAATAGTTTCTACAGCCTTCCAATATTCCTTTATTGCAGGGCATGTAAAGAAGATATGTACATCGTTGGCTTTTGCAAGTTGCATCTGTTACATCTGGGAACAGGCTGTAGTACGAACTTAGCGATTTTTGAGGGGTCCAATACAATCTATTTATTACAAAGAAATGATGTCTTTTAAAGTTTGCAGGCTTAACTGTTGAGTATAGTAGTTTTAATGAGTCCATCCATAACAAGTGTAGATTCTCTTCCTGAAGTACTTCCTGCCAAATAGCATATGGAGTCTCCCATTTCATTTCCTCTACATCCAAAATTGCCCATACCACATGGAAACTTCTTTGTTTTTTGCTCTTACGTCCTGGATAACAGTCTCAAAGTCCCATAGCCCACCTGTCTCCTGTGAAATTGTTGAAAACCATGACATGAGCTGAACATAGTTAAATCTAGATAGTCTGTTACCAGTTTTCGCACTCAACACTTCCCAGGGCAGCAATTCACCTGCTGATATCAATTCCCCCCACTTAGACAGCCCCGCTTGCTTCAAAGGCAAGGTCAATCCATCTTTTAGGCATTCCGGCGTCCCTGGGGAATGCCAAATTGGTGCAAGTTCAGAATAGTATCCCATGTTTAGCATCTTTCTCACTACACACCAAAGATTTAATGCTGCATTTAGGACTTTCAACCTTACTTTTTTAAAGAACTTCTGAGCCCCGAATTTATATAGAAAGGCTGTTGTCCCAAACTCATTAGTCATTTCCCCTAGTAGGGTTCCCCAGGTAGATGAATCAGGCTCCCCGATAAGCATTCGGAAATTTTTAAATTGAAATGCCATATAGTAAAGGTTGAGGTCCGGCAGGGCCAATCCACCCTTCTGAAGCCGACGCCTCAACTTTTTCCAGGAGAGTCGTATGCCACGGGGAGCCCAGATGAAACTGGTTATTTTTCCTTGTATTTTATTAATTCTATCCTTGGGGAATTTCAGTGGGATGCAATTAAATAGATATGTCAATTTTGACAAGATGGACATTTTTACCAGGTTGGCCTTCCCATAGATAGTTAATGGAAGATTCTTCCACCTAGACAGGGACCTATCAATCTCCTTAACCACCCTATTTAGATTCCGCAATGGGATCTCATTGATTTGATTGACTATGATGATCCCTAGATATTTTATCTCATCGCACACTCTGCCTCCCCAACCCTCCAAGTTCCAAGTCATCACCTCTGTCTTAGCAGTATTCACTAAATATCCGGAGACTTCCCCAAATTCTTTCGTTAACTCCTCCACCCTAGATAGTGTTCGGGATGGATCTGAGGTATAGATTATCAAGTCATCCGCATATAGTGCTATTCTACTGCAGGAGGGGAGTGAGTGGACAGGTATTATCTGGTCGTCTTTCCTCAGGAGATGCGCCAGCGGTTCGATATAAATATCAAAGAGGATGGGGGACAACGGGCAACCCTGCCTCGTACCTCTTAAAATCTTAAAACTCTTAGTCAAGGTGCCATTTACTAGGATCTTAGCAATGGGGCATTCATATAGTTTTTTTAGTGCCATAATATAGCCTGTGTCAAAACCCATTGATTCCAAAACCGCCCATAGGAAAGCCCAACTAACACGATCAAATGCCTTAGCGGCATCGATGGTGATTACCACCAAGGGGATCGAGCGTGCAATTGCTAAATCTATAGTCCCAATCAAAGACAGTGTTAGTTCTTGAATTTGTCTCTTTGGGATAAATGCCTTCTGGTTTACATGTATTAGTTGAGGGGCTACCTTTGCCAATCTCCCTGCCAAAATGCCAGTATAGATCTTACAATCAACATTTAGCAGGGAGATGGGCCGGTATGAATCTGCACTCTTCGGATCCTTTGCAGGTTTAAGGATCAAGGTTATTGTAGCTTCCCTCCATGAACTTGGAATCTGCTCTTCCCCCTTATAGATTGAATTAAACAATAATTCAATTTCTGGAACTATTTAATCAGTAATTAGTTTATACAATTCTACCGGCAGTGAATCCGGGCCTGCTGCCTTCCCGTTCTTTAAATGCACAAGTTTCTCTCTAATTTCACCCTCAGTGATTGCAGCATCCATTATCTTCCTACCTTCCATTGAAAGTGCTGGAAGTCCTAACCTTTCCAGCCAAAGCTTTAAGGTCCTCTCATCTGATCGTACTTCCTCCGTATATAATTCGGAGAAGAGTGAGACCAGGCAAGCCTGCATCTCCTCTTCCTTATTTGAAATCTCACCTTGAGTGTTAATAATTAACTCTCCAATATGATTGCGTGACCTCTCAGCCCTTGACTTCCAAGCTAACAATGCTCCTGCTTTTTCTCCATACTCAAATTGTTCCATAGGGCCCGCAGCCCACTTCTCACAACACTTTGCTTCTAGGTAAATCTTATAGTTTAATCTTGCCTCTTCCAGTTGTTTCGCTATAGTCTCTATACCTTGGGAGGGCTCTGTTGCTTGCTGTAATTTAGCCTCTAACATCCCCACTTTTTCCTCCAGGCTTTTTAATTCTGCTCTGTCTAGCTTATTCTTATGAATAACTTGGCTTTGTAGGACCCCTCGTATATATGCCTTAAAGGCATCCCAGGTTATTCCTATAGGGGCTGAGTGAATGTTGTCTAAAAAGAACTCCTTTGCTCTTTTTCTCACGAGGATAGACACATCTAAGTTTGATAGGATGGACCTTTTTAAGGTCCATCTCGCATTATGGCTTGCTCTCACCCCATTTAATGCTACACAAACCGGAGCATGATCCGAAATGTGGCCCGGCAATATATTGACCTCTTTTAATCTCCCAGCCCAAATTCTATCCACTAATAAGTAATCAAGCCTGGAGAAGTGGTTATATTTTTTGCTATGAAAGGCATATCCCCGTTTTTGCCCTCTTAAATGCCTCCATGTATCCACCAGACCCATTTAATATAGCATATGTTTTAAAGCCTGCCTTGTCCTTGGTGCTTGAGCCTGGCCTCCCCTCCTACTGGTAGATCTATCTAAAATTGGATCTAATAGAGTATTAAAATCACCCCCAATAACTATGGGGGTAGTTACTCTGGCAAGTGTCATTTGTAAATCTACTATATATTGGGGATCGTCCACATTGGGGCCATAAAAAGCCACACAGACAAATTCTATACCTGAACATCTAAGAGTCGCTAGGACCCACCTCCCCGAACTGTCTGTTTTAGAGGAGATTATCTCAACTCCCGAACCCCTCCTGATCAGTATTCAGTACCGCCACCCCTTTACAGTATTCTACTTGGTCAGAGACAGCGTAACTCTCTATCCACCTTACTTTTGTGTAGAATTCTCTGCTTTCGCTTGCAGTTAAGTGGGTTTCTTGCAGGATGACTACCTGTGCTTTAGAATCATCTAAGTATTTCATTGTCAACCTCTGCCTAGCTTTTGATTTAAGGCTGTTTACATTCCAGGTCAACACCTGGAGTATGTTGTCATTTCCTCCCATCTCTACAGGACTTTTTTTCCATAGTGACCCAAGGCTGAGTTAACAATACTGACATTGAGGACTTATTTTTTTATTTTTTCCCACTGCTTCACACCCTGTGCCCTACCCTCTAGCTCGATCCCCCCTATCCTAGCCTTGGGAACCCTCCCTTGATTTCCAGGTATATGTATGCCCATTTGGACCGCCAGAGAGGAGGAGTCGTTTCCGTAAATAAATAAAAGTGCCTCCCCTACCCCCCTCCCCTCACCCCCCCATACTTATTCAAACATCCCTGTGCTCGTGTAACTTCTTAACTTATGCCATATATTCTTTCTTAAATCAGAGGACTATACCCTTCAGGAAACTCCCCTCTTCTTTATAGTATCAATTAAATCATCTGCCTCTTCCACTGTCCGGAACTTTCGCATCTGGTTGTCCCACATAACACGCAGCATCGCCGGGAACTTCAGTTGGGCTTTGGCTCCAAGTTTATTTAGCTCATCCATCCTTTTGCCTAGCTCCCATTGTTTCTGATCTGTAGCTCGGCACACATCAGATCTGATGGAAAAAGTATAATTCTGGACTGTATATGATCCATTTCTCAAGGCAGCTGTAAGATCGTTTCTTTTACTGTATATGAAAGAAAGTTTACAAGGATTTTCCTTGGCTTCTGTCTCTGCATATTCCGTCTGAAAGGGTCTCGATGGACACGTTGTATCTCACTGTCCAAATTGATGTCTGGCCTATCTTTCAAAATGGTCTCTCTTAATAGCTTAATTACAAATGCCTTAATGTTGGTCCCATCCTCAGCCTCCGGGATGTTCAGGACTCTCAGATTATATCTCCTGGAGTGGTTCTCAACTCTTTCCAGATCTTCCCTGAGCCCTATATTCTCCTTGACCAATGCTCCCATCCCCTCAGTGTTTTTTGTGATGTTTTTCCTCATCAGCCCTACCTCTTCCTCCAATGCGTTTGACCGTGCTGCAACGTCATCTAGTTTCTGTGCTAAAGCGGTGCAAGAGGCTTGTATATCTTCTTGGTTGGCTTCTGATGTTATAAACCTACTTCTAATCTCCTCTTTTAAACCTAAAAGGATGGAGGCCAAAGGGGTTTCAAGGTGTAGATTCGATCCTCCTGTCTCTGTCTCTATCACAGGATGGTCCAACTGTCTTGGCCCTCCCTCACCAATGACCTCATCTCTTACTTCCAGGGCACTGAACCTGTTCTGTGTTGAGATCTGGAATGCCTCTTTAGTTAATACTCCACCCGCAACTACCCGGGCTATGTTAGCCTCTGCTGGAACCTCTCCCTTCTCCGACTCCCTTTGGGGCATACTGTGCTGGTTTCTCGCTATCTGCCCCTAATGTTGTTGTATGGGACAAAACCTTATAAAAGGTTTTGAGGGAGGGGGTGACCCTGACCTGGGGGGGCGAGATTCTTTTTTTTCCACTTCCCCGTGGGCTCTTTCCTGATTGCCTTACTGACTTCCCTGACCTTAACGGTTTCATTTGGCCACCCTTATTAATAGCGAACTCGCTTGGGGCCTCTGGAACTGAAGGCAATTGTAAATCAGAACTTACCCCCAATTTTCCAGCTGCGCGGGTACGCAGGGTGTACCTAGTTATCTTGTCTGGTAAGGTACCTAGTTTTGCCAATGACAATATACTTTTCTCCATATGGGCACTCTGCTGCACTTGGGGTACTCCTTGTCCACTTATGCACCCCCTCCAATTTCTGTTCGTGGGCTGAGAGACTACAACACCACTTGTGTCCAGCGCTACCTTTGCGCTACAATCTTCAGCCTTTACACCCCTTCCATCCAGACAGCCTGTGCTGCCTCTGCCACAACGTGAAAGGGCTCGCGCCGCCCGTGAGCGCCGCAGCTGCTCCGCAGCTCTCTTCCACGTCAGGGCTACGCTCCTGGGCTCCGAGCGGCTCCAGCGCTCCTCGCTGCTCCCGGACCGATACAGCATAAGTCCACAAAATACCCGAAAATACCGGGAAAAATTCACAGAAATGAGGTGGGTAATTTCGCCATTTCAATTATTAAATCACCCCTCGAGTTAGGAAAGCCCGGTTAGGGGGCAGATCTTTTACGGTCGGGGCATCCATGTTATGGAACTCCCTGCCTAATGCTATGCGCCAGATTGTTTCTGAATCGCAATTCAGGAAAGCAGCCAAAACATGGCTATTCAGCCCAGATTAACTCACTAGGAGCCTTGGCTGTTGCGTGACCCATGCGTGCCACCTCTTGCTATAGCGCCGGGACACCTCTATTGAGGTAGCTGTTTGCGCTCTATAAATGGCTGTATTATTATTATTATTATTATTAATGCAGCTGGGGGGGAGGGGGGAGGAAGCAGTATGCTTATACACCCGTCCTCCTCATCTCATCTCCCCAGCGGTCCGCGGCCGTTTACCTCGCGGCCGCCATGTTCCCCTACATTTCCTCCAAATATTACATCACTCTTGACATGTTAAATTACATCATTGACAACATCACTCGTGGCATCTCAAATGACACTGAAGACCCCATGCAGTCATTGTGACAGCATCCTTTAGGTTTGTGGGCTTGAAGTAATTCAACAAGCACATCTGTGTCCAATTTTCTATTACCAGTCAAGAAATAATGGATATAACCTTTGACCACAGGCTGGAAACGTAGTACATCTGTCAAGTCACTCACATTTGGTGGATTTTACTAGGGATGTGCAAAATTTGGCTAATTTGCTTTAGCATAATTATGTGAAATTTTGGCAACATTACGCAAAGTTATGCAAATTACTTATCTGTCAGGTAACTCAGCACTATGAAACCAAATAGGAAGCACTGACCTTGTCTTGTCGTACCCAGCCGGAGCAATGGTCTGAGGACTAATCTGCCAATGGTCAACCGTGCTAACCCTGGCGAGTGTTCAAAAAACCCTCCAAGAGGAAGCACCAAGGGGAAAGGGGGGAAGAAAACAAGGTAAGTAGGGGAAGAGAAGCGGATCGAGTGTCTGCTCCAATCTGCCTGTGTCTGCCCTCTGGGATGTCTGTTCCTAGGAAACGCCGTGTCATGACCCAATGTCTAGACTGGTACCCTGGAGTCGCCGGATTCCTGGAGAAGTGATTACTTGTGTAATCTAGTCGACTTCTGGTTTCTTTCATGTACTTATAATAATATTACTAGTGGTTATGAGTACCTGATGCTGTGGAACGATAGCTGTGTAAGTTGACTTCGTTTCTTCAGATTCATAGCTTACTAAAGCACAGTGCTATAGACAAACCAACTCGATTGGTGGGATAAGAATAACTTGTGGGTTGGAAGCTCTTTTATTCAGAGCTAAAGGCCATGGTTTCAATAATGGATTCTCATTCACACTTATGGGCAATTTCATTCACACTACTTACTCATACTATGGATTTTGCTTCCCACCACAGTCATACCGAAAAACTCTCAGTATTGCGTGGCTTGAGCTTGCTTAATGCTCTTGTGCTTTTGGAGGACCAACTCTCATACCAGTCTTTTTGCCGGTATTGAATAACCCCAAAGCTTGCTGCAGTTTGTGGTTTGGGGAAAATGTCCCACCAAGTTCTAGGATTAAGACTTGCATTCTTTTATCTGTGCCTTTTGTTTCTGTCTTGTAATAGTTTTGATTGCCCAAATATTTTTGCATGCATGCGTGCTCTTGCTCGATTTTGTACTTAGCTCTCTTCTTCCTTTCTCTTTTTTAGGTAATCAATGTCGGGACCCATGGTTACGCTGCTGGAGCTGGGGGAGGGATGCTTGGGCTGTGCAGGACCTGGAGTCACCAATGCAGGTAGGCCTGGAGGCTCAGGAGGTCTTGCTGCTTCTGGAGCCGGACAGCCAAGCAGGGCGTGGTCTAGGGTGTGGCTATTAATAGCCTTGTCACCCAAGATGGCTGCTAAGACTTTCAAGTATTGCTTGACCTTGGAACCACCCATTGGCTGGCTCCTAATCTGGAACTGGGAGGTGTGCAGGCACGAGGTTGTGGTGTGAGTGAGTGTGTCTGTAGTATGCATGCAAGTGTCTGCAATGTGAGGGATATATCTGTGGTGTGACTGGGTGAGTCTGGTTCGTGAGTGTGTCTGAGCGTATCTGTACTTGGAGTGCGTGTGATGGGAATGCGTGTGATGTTTGCGTGGTTTTCCTTCCTGGTCCCACTGCCCTGGTCCACAGAAGGCCATAGATAGTTGAATGGGCTACAGGGGCCAGGTGAGTCCTGACAGTTCCCCTTGCATGTTTCGCCATTTCCACACAGTTTTGTCTTGGTAGGGTGTGTGTTATGAAATTTAGCGACTAATCAGGGAGCATGAAGGAGGGGAGAGAGGGATTCCCATGATCACTCTTCTGGCCCGTACCCTTTCCAATCCACCAAGTAGTAAAGATGCCCTCGGTGAGTTTTGAATCTAGGACCTGTTTAACTTCAAATTTCATTCTCCATCAAAAATGATCGGAGGTGAAAGTGTTTCTAGTCTCATTTTGGGATGGCTTGGCTTTCACAAAGAGATGTGAAAAACTGGATGAAATCTAATAGTAAGTGGTAGGTCTAAATTGACTGTGACAGAGTTAAGGATTTTCGTTATCGTGAACGAGCCTACAAATCGTGGTTTCAATTTTCGGTTTCCTCGTGGGTTGAGGAGTTTGGTTACTAGCCGTACCCATTCTCCTGTTTGGTAGCTACGTTCGGTGAAGCGATTCATGTCAGCGTATTTTTTGGTGATTTTTTTAGCTTCCTCTAAGTGTTTTTTAGCGTCTTTCATTATCGTACGCAAATGTGGATTATGCTCTTCTATGGAAGGCACATGTGACTTTTGTGGTTGGGTAAAAGGCAGTATGTTTGGATGGAAACCCATTAGGACGGGGAGAACTCTAATGTGGTGTTTTCTATATTATTGTATATGAATTCTACCATCCACAGATTTTGTGACCAATCATCACCATGTTGTAAAGCTATGCAATAAAGAAATTGACCTAAGGTCTGGGTCAAGCACTCTGTTATACCGTTGGTCTCAGGATGATAGCAGGTAGATAGGTGAGTGTCAGTGTGTAAAGTTTTACATAATTGTTGCCAAAACTGAGAAGTAAGCTGGGAACCCCGGTCAGTAATGAGTACTCTAGGCCATGCAGTCTGATGATGTGTTGGGCGACTGTCTGTGCTAACTCCAGAGCAGTGGCTAACGAGATAAAATGGTCCATTTTGGTAAAGTGGTCTATCTTAAATAGAATTACAGTATGCCCTTGACTCCGTGGCAACTCAAACATAAAATCCATTGCAACTGTGTGCAATGGGGCCGTTGGAATGGGAATTGGGTGTAATAAGCTCACCGGCTTGGTGTAACTTGATTTAATCTGAGCACAGATGGGGCGGGTTCTTACGCATCGTTCTACATCTGAGCAAATGGTAAGCCACCAAAAATATCTGGTTATTAAGGATGTGGTTTTCAGTGACCCCAAGTGACCTGCCTGGTCCGAATCATGTACCCACTGTATGATTTGGAGTTGGAAATTGGTGAATGGTATGCAAATAGTATGGCCATGGTACCCTAACCCCTTGTCTTCTGAATGAGTCTTTTGAGCCTTTAGCCACTCACTTATATGAATGGTTTGTAGTCGCACTGCAAGTTCAGTCTGATAGAGACTTCTAGCCACAGATTCCTTACATTTGAATTTCCCCCAGGTGTCAGACTGGATCCAGAAGATGTTTTGTGAGCAGTACCCCTGCGTGCTGGTAGGTGGTCTGAGAGAAGAGCTACTCCTTAGTCAGATTTTGACTGAACTTTTTTCAAAAAGTTTTTTACAGTTTTTGAGGGTTTTCCTCCTGGTGTGTCGAGGATGTCATCATGTAAGACGGGATTCAAGCCCTGCAAAGCCTGTCACAGCCCAATGTGCACCTCATCTGTCTGTGGTGTTTGGAGTGCAACCACAACCCGAAATGGTGCTCTGATTGTCCGGCCATGCACCCCAAGGCTTTGAGGAAGTGGTCTCCAAAGCTCATGGCAGCCCAGTATGCGACTCCATGCAAGTCGAGTTCCCGGTAGAGGGGAAGGTCGTGGAACCCAAAGTCTACACCATCCCATTTAAAGTCCTCGGGTCATTCGGGCACAAGAAAAAGAAGAAATCAAGCATTCTTCGAGTTCTCCTTGTCCGTCGGCCAACGAGGAAGAATCGCCATTCTGGGTCTCGTTCCTTGGAACTTGCGCCTGGGCCGCCTTCGTGCCTCCCTGACTTTCCGGGAGCCGGAGCGACCCCCGCCCAACTGAAGGAGTTCTATGAGGCCATGCACCTCATATTTAGGCGGCCCAACTCCTCCGACATGCCTTTTGGCCCTGCAGGGTCGGAGGGGGCTCCATCTGGTTCACGCTGGAGGCTTCTGCCCGGCTCCAGTAGGCCCCTAAGGATCCATTCCTCGATCCAGACCGGCGTCGGTTGTACCATCTCGACCTTCTCCAGCACTGGTCCAGATGCCGATGCTCCCAATGCCACCGGTGCCCACCGGCGGTGTCATCCCCAACTCTGACCCGGAGCAGGATGAGAGCCGCCCGACAACGACTCCAATGCCAACAGGAGTCTTGCCTCCTAGATAGGAGCCTGAGTCCTATTCTTTTGGGCTAAGCCACAGGGAAGACTGGGAGGGGTCGCTAGACCCTTTAGAATACCAGTCCTTGCTCACTTTGCCACTGGATTCAAGCTAGCGTGGCTGATGAAGGGTGTTACCCAGAAACCGGTCCCAGGATGCTTGTTTCCGGTTCAGGGAAGACCTGGCTTGGCAGTTCAGGCTGGACTGTTCCCATGAGGCACAGGGCCAAGACTGATTTGCATTAGCTGGGTCTGAACTGAGGTGGTGAACTGAGCTAAAGAATGATGATGGATTCAACCCAGATCTGTGACTGGTGGTGAGTGTCTGAAAAGTTTCAGCGCTCCGTCCATCATCTTCTTGTGTTTGCTTTGCTAGCATTACACACCTGATGTCTTTTGCTTAATTGTTTGCACCTGCATACCACCGTATAAACCACGTTCCATTTCAGACCATGATCCTTTGCCATTCCAACACAGCACAACAGTTTCCTGGAGACGTCTTGGCAGAGTATTTTGAGTTTTATTTTTGCTCCTTCTGTTACTTGTGCATTTTACATTTTATTTTCTTTGACTTATGGGTTTACAAATTCATTTAATTTAATGACATTATAATGGCAAGGAATAGAAATCCCTGTTTTACAGAGGGAGAATTGTCAGTCATGGGGGATGAAGTTATTTGAGTGGAGCCACAATTGTTTGGAGCCCAAGTACAAAATACAACCATATTGCAGAAAAGGCAAATGTGGGCCAGAATACTTGACAGAGTGAATGCTGCAGCAAACAACCTGTGCACACAGGAGGAAATTAGGAAGAGGTGGAATGACCTGCGGGGGAGAGTTTGTTCCCTGGCTTCTAAGCATCACCTGGAGGCCTAGAGGACTAGTGGTGGTTCTCTCAGCCCACCCTTACAACATTTTCCTTATGAGGAGAAGGTCTTGCAGATACTACATCCTGAAGGCTTGACAGGCATCCCTGGTGGAGTGGAGACTGGGAAGTTACACTGTGGAATGTTTCACTAAACCTAAATGTCCTTTTTTATTTTAATTTAGCTGTTGCTAATGTGTTTTGTACCTTTGTTAAACATATAAACCTAGATCTATCAGTATAATTTAATTTGTCTTGTTTGTTTGTTTGAATGTATTTTGTTGTAATTAAGATTACAGGATTCAATATCCAGTTCAGTTCACACGATGTAATGGTGCTTTTACACCAAATAACATATCTCATATATGTTTTTTTTATTCTAAATGTCAGTTTTTGGTTCTTACTGCTTATTTTCACTAGGTATGTTTAACTTACAATGTTGCAAGTGTTGTGCATGTAATTGAAATGACTGCAACTACCATGATGCCTTCTTTTTGCTATGTGAAAATAATAATGCAATGTAATTTTGCTCATTCTCTCTTTTCCCATACGTTGAAGTGTTATGTAATTGATCAACATCTATTTCATGCTATGTTTTTTAAACATGTTTGTGTTTTATGTTGTTCTATCCTTGGTATCTCATGGAATTGATGGTATTTGTTTCACAAATCAAAGTTTTCTGACTTACACATTTGAAGGTATGTAATTTTGTATGCAGAATATAAGATGTCTTACTTTTAAACACATTTACTATGCAATGTTTATATGATGAGTAATGCTAAATATTCTTCTAATTTGTGTAATTGTCAGAATGTTTGCCTCCTAGGTCTTGGAATGGTTTCTGTCACATTTCTCCTCTCTACTGTGTTGTGTTGAATCTGTGGTATACCTTATGTATACTTTCTATTTTTTTCCATTTCAGGACATCTTTTTTCCTACATATTTGAAGTTGTTTAGTGTGTAGTTTAAACTGTTTGTGTAATAAATCATAATACCACGGAAAGGCACATTCATGATAGTAATACATTTTTTCCTTAAATACTTCATTCATTTTTAGCTTCAAACTCATTTTACGTATAATCCAGACTTTTACAAATTGTTTTTATTTCTTTTACATTCATTATAGGTCAAACACCAAGAGTATGTGGACACCAATCTGCTACTCAGGATACCTCCACTCCAGACCTGTAACAAGACGTCAGGGAGGACTACACTCATGAAAGTCCGATGATGAGGAGCAGGCTAGTCCATCTGGTCTGCCTGGGCAGACAGCTCCAGTGAGTCTCACTCAACCCACACCTGCACCTTCCACCCCAGCTGTTACTACCCCTAAGCCTATGGATCCCTCCACTTCCTGTGTTCAAACCAACATCACCCCAATCTTGTGCCCCCTAGTCCTGCCTCCTGTTGATACACCACCTCCAGTTCAGCCAGGAACCAGTGAGATTGGGTCAAGGGCACAGGGTAGTGGGTAGTGGGGGTAGGGGTCATGTGAGGGAATCTGTAGGCCAGTAAAGTGAGGCCACTGGGTTCACTGTCACCCAGGCCACAATCAACCAAGTCTTGGGATACCTCCATCGGTCCCAAGACATGATGGGCCAGGTCCTTACAGAGCTACAGGAGATGAAGCAGTTGCAGAATGAGCTCAATGTTCAGATGGAACATCACAACTCCAATATGGGCTCCCTGCCTAGGGTGTTGCATGACATTTACATCCATATGTGCAGGGCTTTTCCAGCACCATTTTCCCGTTTGGGTGGTCCAACAACATCTGGGCCAACTACATCGGTCTCAGCCACAGAAAGGGAAGCCCTCCCACAAGAGGCAACACCTGCACCCACCTCAGTCCCTGCAACTGTGGATCAACTAGCCCCCCGCAGGAGCCCACGTTAATCCAGACCACCATGAGAGGATGGCAAGACCCCCTCACCACCACCACTACCACCACTAAGAGACACAGAACCTAATTTCCTCCAGTGTGTGACTACCATTCACTCTGTGGACTATTTTCTGGACACATTTGCCTTTCTGATGCCAGTGGTATTTTGGACATTGGATTTCAAACATTTTTGACTCTTCAATAATAGTTTCATTCACCATGTGTGACTTTTATAACTTTTTGTTAGTTTTTTGTTTACCTCCTGTTTCAGTTTATTTGGTTTTGTCAAATAAAAACAAAACTAGCAAAGTCAGACTGCTGTTGTATTTCTTTTCTCAATAGCTTTATCATTTATTCCTTCCATCACACACATTAAAATGTAAACATTAAAATGATTGTGTATCCATGTATAAATGCTATATAGCTAATGATTCTCACATTTTTAGGGGCACCCCCGAACCTTGCCTCCTCAGACAAGAAACGACCAAGAAGAAAAGAAGAAGGACCGAACAGTCGTGCCGAAGCTAAGAAGAGGAGGACACCCACTGACTTGGGCCCAGCCCTACCGGCCTGTTCCCACCTCGAACCTGCAGAAGCGAAACTCCGGTGTGTCCTGCAGCCAGCAACCTCAAGAACCCTGAGGACCTGCCCTGCCTTCCAAAGAAAAGACTTTGGGGCATATTATCAAGCCGAATTCCGCCGCTTTAGTGGCCGTTTTCGGCCGAAAAGCAGCGATTTCTTTTCCGTTCAATTATCAAGGACACGCTAACGCGTGTTTCCTTGAGTTAGCAGCCCTTTCCACTCCACTTTGCATGTCAGCGATGAATATCGCTAATGACATGCAAAGTGGGCGTACCTTACCATTTCTCCATGGAAATCGGCGCTGACACGGCAGCGCAATATTAGCAACCTTCCAGCAAACCCGCGATGCGATAAAATAAACCGCGCTAACCGCGGTTATCGCAGGTTTGTAACGCCTAGTTCAAAACCGACTAAGCCATACTTATAATGGCAGGTGGATTGTACGGCTGAGGCAACGGGGCATATTATCAAGGAAACGCGATATAAATCGCATTTCCCGCTTTGCGCGATTCTGTTTCACGCCGCTATCGCAGGATTTAATCGCCGTGGAGATATGCGTTGATAATAACGCGATATCTTGGCGATTAAATCCTGCGATACGCGGCGTTAACAAGAATCGCGCAAAGCAGGAAATGCGATTCTTATCGCGTTTCCTTGATAATATGCCCCGTGGTCTCCCGTGATCACCGGATTTGTTCACCCACAGACTCCAGCTCCGACAAAATCCGCGAGTCTGCACCACTCTGGACCCGTCGCCCATGGCCCGAGTTCAAGTGGCCCAACACCACGAGGAGGTCTCCCCGGTGATCCTGACCCGAGATCCAGTGATCCCTGACCTGCCTCAAGCTTCCAGCCGATGCCTGCAGCTTCAATCCGGAGGTCCCCCCAACCACGACCAGGAGCTGGTAAGAAGATCCGACCCTAAAAGACACCCCTGCACCCGACGCCCCACGGCCTTCAGTGGCTCAACCGACAGTGTCCATTCAACCCCCAGCATCCCAACTTACCTCTCCAAGTGGTGGTCGCTCCCAGAAGACCTTCGTCCCCGAGCCTGCAGTGTTTTTGCAAACCGGAGAATCCCCATTGAAAGTAACAGGACACCCGATGCCAAAACAGCACCCTGCACCCGGCCGCCCTAGTGCCGCTGTGGGTGTACCTCTGGTGCTAACTTGAACCCCCATTTGCCCTGAGCTTAAGTCCAAGAGCTTAGCTCCCACAACCTTGTGGCCTGCTCATGAGTAGCCACCAATCGGAGGCCCCCTATCCCCCACTGGATAACATTGGACCTCAGCACTCTGTACCCGGCCGCCCTAGTGTCGCTGAGGGTGCTTTGAGAGTGCATCCTCGACCCTGGGAGACCCCTGAGTCTAACCCCAGAAAACCAACTCCCACAACAAAGTACTTACCTGTTAACCGATAACTCTATTTCCACCCATAGGATAACATTGACTGTTTTCTATGAAAAAGTTTTTAAGTGTGGAGTTGGAAAATCTATAAAGGTCTATACAACTGTGTACAAATAACAAAAATGCATTTACTTGCCTTTATACAGGAAATGTCCCAGTGCAGTATCCAGGTATACTACACTGTGTAAGAAAAGTAATCTGCAAAGTAATATACATGACCTACTACTGAAAAGTCATTACAAAGTATATTTCAAAGTATTGCATTACCAGTAATTTTACTGTAACCAAAACAAAGTATATATACAATTGCAATTCAAACTGTATTGTTACTGCAAAGTATAAACTCCTTACCTGTGCCAGGCTTGCTTGGTTGTAAGAAATAAATATAACTAAATAATATTTTTTTTATACAAACATTGGTCTGAGTTCAGTCTTTGAGTGCGTGAAATAATTTGCTGATTGAGTGCGTACAACAAATGCTTAACACTACCCTCTGATAAAGCCTTACTGCTCGCCCACACTACCACAAATAGAGAGTAAGGTGCTATCTACTTTTACCTCTGCCTACCTTTGGGGTTCCATTGGACTCTGTGCACACTATACCTCATTTTGGTATAGTATATAAAGAGCCAGCTTCCTACAATGTCACAACCAACTTTAAGTGGTGTGATACAAGACTTCTTTCTACAGTGATGAGACACATCAACAGCTTCATACACTTAACACAAAATGAGGATTTACCCAATGTGAAGGGAGATTAGTATGCACTGGGTCGAATACCATATAGTTAGAGCAATTTAAGCAGCACATATTGGCTTGGTGGCACCATTCATCAGAAAACAAGTCTACTGCAGTCTTCATAACTTCAAATCAATAACTGTGCAAGTTGTCTTTGTACAAGATATGTACATCCAAAGTGTGTGTGTGTCTTTCACAGGATCAGTCCATGTTCCCTTTGTACTGTGCAACAGCAGCATATAACTACAAATGTGACAACTTTGAAATGTCTAAATGAAGATGACATGGTGAAGGGTCCTAAAACAGATAAAAACAAAAAGATTCATTAAATTACATTACAAACTAGACACACTAGACTACAAATGAATAATTTTGAGGACACATTTTCTAAGAACATTCAAAGATAAACAATGTAAATGATCCCAGTAGTCAATGTGTCAAAACTTTGATCAACAAACATCTTTGACCTGGATTTAATCAACTTGTCCTTTCTAAAAAGATGTCCAGCACAGACTGTTATTCTCATTATATAAAAATTTGATTTAACCTTAATTTCATATTATGTGAATTTATACTTACACTCATGTGAAGAAGTTGTCAATAACATCTTGACGTAAGTCAATTCTTTCTTTTTTCCCACTATCATCTTCATTCGGCATATCAGGATCCGCACCCGGTGACTGTTCATGGTCTCCATCCTCTGCGATGTACGGGATGTTCCGTCATAGAGCTATGTTGTGCAACATGCAGCAGGCCATGGTGATTTGGCACACCTTATCGGGTGAGTAGAGGAGGGCTCCACCAGTCTTATCCAGACAGCAAAATCTGGCCTTTAGGATCCCAAACGCCTGCTCCTCTGGCCTCTGTGTACTTCCATGGGGCTCAGTGAAGGGGACTTCCCCTGGCATTGTAGATAGTAGGCCTGACAATGAGCAGTACTCAGTCAGATTTGTGGGCCAAGCTGGGGCTGAGTCACAGAGGTATTTGAACCTTAGAAAAAAGTCCTTGTCAACTCAAAATTGGTGTTGTGAACAAAATGATGCTTCTGAATGCTTTTCAATGGCAGAAAAATTAAATGGAGAGTTACCTTCATTATTGAGTTAACACTTAGGGGCCGATTCCGATCTCGGTCGGAGGCGCACCCAATACCATTCGGTCGGGAAAAAAGCCATGCGAATGCCTGTTTCCTGACCGATCCATACAGCATACCGAACGAGTAAGTACGATGCGCACAACAGCACAGAATCCGGCCGAGTCGTACTCACCCAATCCAGGTCCTGTTCTCCGACCGAGGCGAATCCGGAAACGCAGAATCGAGTCGCACGGAAGGGAAAATGCAGCCCCGTCCGGCCGAACAAGTACGATGCGCTTTCCGTACGCGCCGAACCCGTCGCTACGCACGGCACGTCAAAGCATCCGGGAGAGGCGCACATAAGCTCCGATTCGCGCCACAACACGATCCACGGCTACGAGGCGAACACGCCAGCGACGAGGACGACGCGAAGCAACGAGAAAGACGAACGACACGAAGCAACCATGAATCCCTTCGTCCCGATCCTACCAATATTCTACATTTACTACCGGAACAGGCACGGACGCGTACGGCGCAGAAGGTAAGTCAGACACCAACCACAAAACACATACAACACGTACACGACACATCACACACACACAGAGGGATGCAGAATTTACTCACACCAGCAACAGCAGCACCATAGGGGCGGGATGCCCATCACCAATGCCACATATGCACACAGGGGCCTGGATGCGCACCACCACCACCACCCCTTCCCAGGGGGGGCCGGATGCCAACCACTACTACCATCCTTAGCCATGGGGGTGCCAGATGCCCACCACCACTACCACCCTTACCCAGGGGGGGCTGGATGCCTACCACTACTACCACCCTTAGCCAGGGGGTGCCAGATGCCCACCACCACTACCACCCTTACCCAGGGGGCTGGATGCCTACCACTACTACCACCCTTACCCAGGGGGGCTGGATGCCCACCACTACTACCACCCTTACCCAGGGGGCTGGATGCCTACCACAACTACCACCCTTACCCAGGGGGGCTGGATGCCTACCACTACTACCACCCTTAGCCAGGGGGTGCCAGATGCCCACCACCACTACCACCCTTACCCAGGGGGCTGGATGCCTACCACTACTACCAACCTTACCCAGGGGGCTGGATGCCCACCACTACTACCACCCTTACCCAGGGGGCTGGATGCCTACCACAACTACCACCCTTACCCAGGGGGCTGGATGCCTACCACTACTACCACCCTTAGCCAGGGGGTGCCAGATGCCCACCACCACTACCACCCTTACCCAGGGGGCTGGATGCCTACCACTACTACCACCCTTACCCAGGGGGGGCTGGATGCCCTCCACTTCTACCACCCTTACCCAGGGGGCTGGATGCCTACCACAACTACCACCCTTACCCAGGGGGGCTGGATGCCTACCACTACTACCACCCTTAGCCAGGGGGTGCCAGATGTCCACCACCACTACCACCCTTACCCAGGGGGCTGGATGCCTACCACTACTACCACCCTTACCCAGGGGGCTGGATGCCTACCACTACTACCACCCTTACCCAGGGGGGCTGGATGCCTACCACTACTACCACCCTTAGCCAGGGGGTGCCAGATGCCCACCACCACTACCACCCTTACCCAGGGGGCTGGATACCTACCACTACTACCACCCTTACCCAGGGGGCTGGATGCCTACCACTACTACCATCCTTACCCAGGGGGCTGGATGCCTACCACTACTACCACCCTTAGCCAGGGGGTGCCAGATGCCCACCACCACTACCACCCTTACCCAGGGGGCTGGATGCCTACCACTACTACCACCCTTACCCAGGGGGGCTGGATGCCCACCACTACTACCACCCTTACCCAGGGGGCTGGATGCCTACCACAACTACCACCCTTACCCAGGGGGGCTGGATGCCTACCACCACTACCACCCTTACCCAGGGGGCTGGATGCTTACCACTACTACCACCCTTACCCAGGGGGCTGGATGCCTACCACTACTACCACCCTTACCCAGGGGGTGCCAGATGCCTGTCACTACTACCACCTCTACCCATGGGGGGCTGGATGCCTACCACCAACACCACCCACACTCATAGGATGGACAATGCATGACACAACCAGCACACCACAACCTAGGGAATGCAAGAAAAAGACATCCCCCCAACACCATGACAAGCGTGTGTAGACTGTGTCAAATGCCTACAACACTGAACATGACTTTGAACATACAATGTGACCCCCTATCATATGTGCCACACATATATGTGTGTGGCCCCCACAATGCAAGCAGGCCATGACCATTGTGGCAATGGGGTCCAAACCCCCATCATCACAGTGACCAAAATGTAAGTGTGGGGTCCATAGCTGAAGCACATTTTGAACAGTGTGGCAATGGGGTCCAAACCCCCATCATCACAGTGACCAAAATGTAAGTGTGGGGTCCATAGCTGAAGCACATTTTGAACATTGTGGCAATGGGGTCCAAACCCCCATCATCACAGTGACCAAAATGTAAGTGTGGGGTCCATAGCTGAAGCACATTTTGAACAGTGTGGCAATGGGGTCCAAACCCCCATCATCACAGTGACCAAAAGGTAAGTGTGGGGTCCATAGCTGAAGCACATTTTGAACAGTGTGGCAATGGGGTCCAAACCCCCATCATCACAGTGACCAAAAGGTAAGTGTGGGGTCCATATCTGAAGCACATTTTGAACATTGTGGCAATGGGGTCCAAACCCCCATCATCACAGTGACCAAAATGTAAGTGTGGGGTCCATAACTGAAGCACATTTTGAACAGTGTGGCAATGGGGTCCAAACCCCCATCATCACAGTGACCAAAATGTAAGTGTTGACAAAGAAAAAGCTGCAACTGCCAAACTGCATGGATGATTCATGGTCACAGAACATAAAACACATCAGTGGCAAAGTAGTGCATGTGTCCCATTGCAACATAGATTGGGGGAGGCAAATACTGCAGTGCAAATAAGACATACCTTTGGCCATGTGCAGACAAACAACACCCATGGGGGCTGACACTGTCAACATTCATCAATGACACAATGACAGAAGTGACCATCAGAATGCAGACCCACATATTTGCACCAATGGGCACACAAATGCAGATACCCTGTGGAGACTGTAGATGTGAGGTGAACAGATACCATACCATGGCAGCAATGGGACACACAAACCATGATCATTGTGCTGACTGATGACCTAGGAGTCCCAGGGACAGCAGGGGAAACCCACCAAACTACATACAGCCAATGGCACACCTAAGATATGCCAATGCAGTGGTGCAGATGCACAAACACAAACAGGCAGACCCACACTGCACATCAAACACAACAGGTGAGGGGGGGTGCCAGTGTCCCCAGGCAACCACACAACACATGAGGAGTCCTGAATACCAATTATACAGATGTGCATACAGTGCCACACAAAGGTAACTCATGGATCCAAATCCCCTATGTGGGCAATCAGGCATTGTCAGATGAGAGGGAGCACAAATCACACATGTCACACAGGCACGTAGGAACAGCAACTGACACAGCAAGACACAGACACACCACAGCACTACCCCCAGGGCCCCCACAATGTGGTGACCCTGGGCTGCATTACAATCCCACTGTGATGACAAAGCTAAATGTCGTTCACACTGTGAACCACAGTCATGTGTCCTGAGCAACAAACTACCATCACACCTACACAAGCACTAATCAATCAGCACGGCCAGTAAGCCAAGGCCAACATGGAGGCAGGGGTCTAGCCGGGCAACAACTCTCATCTGCACACACTCAACACCACACACCTCGACCTCCAACAATGTGCAGCAGTGAAGCACACATGCACTGGTGACATTGCACATGCACCCATGACAATTCCAGGGTGGTGGGTGGGAACCAAGGTGCAGAAACACATCACACATGGCCACTCAACAAGACTCCTGAATGTCTGACACACTGCACACTACGCTGTACATGGACATGACGGCAATACCACACCAACCAATGGGATCCCAGCCACAGTCACACACCAGTGAAGAAGCCAAGGTCACCCACAAAGAACACACATAGACAACAACCAACATTGCAGCCCGGACCCTGAGGAGTGCCAGCAGTCACACACACAACGTGTCACAATCACTGAAAGATAACACAAACTGGAAATCACATGACAGGTGCAAACAACAAGTGCCAAGGGGAAACCTGACTGTGACCCATCTGCGTCTGCACACAAACTCAGCCCTGACAGCAAACACACCTATGGGTGACACCCTGATGACCAGTAATGTGCCATGCACCCACATCACAGAGAACCCAGGGAGAAGACTTTGGGGGAACATAGGTCAACTCAGCAAGCATCACAAACAGGTACAACACTAGGGATCACAGCATGCACAGCAAAACGGAAGTGAACACACAGACATGCTCATACAACACACACCTTGGGCGCAGGCAATGTCACAGGAGTACACACTGCCATGAGGGGACTCCACTCCTGTGTGAGGAAAGCTGTGCCATATGTTGCCTCAGTAGGGCCCCATCATGTCAGCTGATCACTTGGTCACACAATCAACAATTAGCACCAAATGAAGGCTCCCGTCACATCAGCCTGGTCATGGAAGTGCCAACGAAATCATCAGCACAGATCCAACACACTTGTATAGCAATGTTGCACTGACAACACAGATGAGTCCTTCCCCATTGATGCCCAAACCTGCATGTCCAGTGTAGATGGCCACACGGTCAGGGAAGTAGACGAATTGAACAATGGCAGGCACAACAGATGTGCAGGGGTGGAAGCCACAGATGTGAAATTGCTAATGTAAGTAGGAAATCCCATTGCCAAATACTGAACACATGACACCCTCAGATGCTGCTATGGATGACATGGATACACCACAGGATAGGACACATTCCCCCTGGACCACATGTGTTCCTGAACAGTAACACTTCATTATCATGAGACCAAATATCACCATCACTGCAGCAAGGGCATGGTTAGCATCATCAACAACATGTACATCAGAAGCATAAGCACTAGAGAACAGAAAGTTGCTTTATTCAGCATATGTGTGTTTAAAAGTGAAAGTCCAGAAAAAACACAAAGGCCAATGGCCAGTCCATTGTCAAAGTCCAAACAGGGTGACAGTGGCAGATGTCACCCTACGCATGCCTGCACTGCACAAAACCAGGGACAATCCACTAGGAGGGGCAACCGGGGGGCAGGCCAGGCACCGCAGGGACAGGATCAGGGCTCACCAGGAGGAGGCAGGGAAGGGGTGGTGGGTGCTGGAGAGCCACTGACAACTGCAGTGGAGGTGTCTGACATGGTGTGTGCCGGCACAACTGGGGGGCATGACTCAGATGTTGTGGGTGCCGGCACGACTGCAGTGGACCCTGCAGATGGAGTGGACAGGTCCGCCACTGCAGTGCCCAAGTCAAACAGGGTGGTAGTGGACTCCACTGCAGTGCCTACCACCAGGGGAGGAGAATGGGGAACAGGCAAGGTGGGCTGGACAGAGGGGAGGACACCCTCACCACATCAGTGGCACAGACAAGCGCAGCGGGGGTGTGGTGCCGGGAGAGCAAGTGGCAGGGGGAGAAGGCCGGATCCTCTTGGGGATGGTATATCTGTGGGTGGGGGAACCTGGGGCAGGGTGTGGTGGGGCACCTGTGGAGTGGGGGCCTGAGGGATGGAGGAAGGAGACCTGGTGCCTGAGCTGCAGGGCGGCGGCGGGGTCTTGCTCTTACGACTCCGGGGGGACTTGCGGGTGGGGGCCTCAGTCTGTCTGCGCCTGGGGGAGGGTGTCCGGGGGCGAGGGGCACTCTGCTCCGTGTGGGTGGGCTTCCTCTTCCCCCTGAATGCTGTATCAGCTGGATCGGAGGGGAAGAGGCCGAGATCACTGAGGAAGAGCCGCTGGGTCTTTGGGGTTGCAGGTGAGGCAAGGGAGGGTGCTTTGGAGGGAGAGGCAACTGAGGACTGCACAGTGCTCGTGGATGCGTGTGTGTGTTCCAGGGCCCCATCCCCTGTGAGTCTGGTTTCAGTCCCCTGACTGTGCGTGCGTGTGCATTTTGTTTGTGGCGTGTGTGTCTGTGTGCTGGACGTGTGTGTGCTGGTGTGTGCCTGTGCCGGTGTGTGTGTGCTTGGGACGGGTAAGGTGCTGGGGAGTGTGGATGGAGCAGAGGCAGGAGGGGTGAGGGACTGTCTGAGGAGGGACACTGCTGCCGTCAGGGAGGAGTCCATGGACCTATTGCCCCTCTGTAGGTCAGACATGCCCGATGAGATGCCCTCCATGAACGACACCAGCTGAGTCAACAGAGCGGTGTGCGCATGGAGGACACTCAGCATGGCTGTCTGCCCTACATGGAGCTGGCGAAGGAGGTACACAGACTCCTCACTCAGGGCAGCAGGGGACACAGGGGCAGGGGGTGCGGTGCCTGGCCCAAAGGAGACACGCTCCCGAACATGGGAGCCTCCACGGACCTGGGGAATGGGAGCCGATGGGAGGGCGGTGGTGGTGCTGGTGGTGGCGGGGACAGCAACACTAGCTGGGGTGTGGTGGCTGCTGACACCCGCCTCCATAAGGGAGTCATCCTCCGAGCCGCTGTGGTCCTCAGCTGAGGTGGATGCTGCTGAGGACTCCTCGGTGTGGCTCCCCTCGCCCTCCGTGCCACTGGGTCCCTCCGACCACTCCTCGGCTGCTGACCCAGTCTGGCTCTCGGCTCCTCCTGGTCCGTGGAGCTGTCCCCTTCCGTGGCCGTGGATGTATCTGCAAACAATGGGGAAACAGACAGACATCAGTCACCTGCACCAAACGCACACACCACTGTGAGCACAGCACATTACAGAGCAAGCCCTGGCATCATTAGTTGAACATTGCTAAAAGTGCCCTAACTGAAAAGGAGAAGCCAATTGTCAGTCTGATGCCAACCATGGCACTCACATCCCACATGGCCTTGCACCCATCTGTCTGGTGTCTGTTGGATAGCAACACCCCAGTGTGGACACATGCACCACCTACACAGTAGTTGGACAGTGCAGAGGACACGGTGTAGCATGTGGACATGCACCCATCACAACTCTTGCCACTGAGTCAGTACAGGTTTCCGGATGAAAGGGATGCCCAGAGTCAAATAGGAAATGCATGTGATGCATACCAGCGACAGACACCATGATGCACCCACGTCCTGAGAGCAATCGCCACAATGGTGTGCATGTAGCACATGTCACTCCCCTGCAGGATCACCAATAAGTAGACACATGCCATGGCGGAGGCATGACTGCTAAGTCATACATCACTGTCTCAGTGATGTATGACTTGGCAGCCAGACAACAACACTCTGCACTGTGTCACAATAGTAGGTCATGGGGAATGCAAGTCCTGGAGCTGCACAAGTGCACATGTACATCCCCCACACAACACATCATCTTAACCCTCATCTGTCCAGGTCATACCGATTGGACATATGGGAGACCTGTGACACTACCCTCTGAACCTGAGCCCCTCACAATCTGCTGTGAATGGGAAACAGCTGCCTGAACTTCACATTCGCATACCCCAGTCTGCACGGGCAGCTGATCAAACACCTATGTGACACACAAGTATCGTCTCCTATGGTCACATCTCCAGTGGCATGCTGAGCCCCAACCGAGAAACACCCCAGCAGTCCTGACAACAAATCCACAGCACACTGACACAGAGGCAGACACCTGAGGGGTCAAATCACTGCGCACAACGTGTCAGCTGATACACGGGAGTGGGAGTACAGGTGTATTGGATGGGCTGGAGTAGGCATGACTGTCCTGCCCCACATGAATGAGGGATGAGCCCTGGACAGTGGATAGCTGGCTATGTATGTGTGACACACGTAATCTGCACACTCCTGGGGCCCAAACATTGTTCCCACCCGCTGCATGGGTGTGTGCCAGATACCCCAGGCACATGTGGTGGCTCAGCTCAGCAAGTGGACCGCATAACAAAGAAACACGCAGATTACACGTCCGAACACAGGCGTTGTGTGAACAATGGACCCACCCATGATGCCCACAACAGAGTCAGGGAAACAGATGCTGTCTCCCACCTTGAGTGAAGCAAACTGCAAGGACACAGTCCCAAGTGACACAATTCCCTGAATGTAAGGGCCACACCTGGGTATCAGATGAGGAGTGGGCAGTGCACAATAGAGGGACATGGCTCCTGGACAACATGACTGCTGTACTGTGGCAGTTTAACCAGGCCAGAGGAGGGCACATAGCATGTAATACAGAGTTCACAGTGCAGTCTTTGACTCACCTCCTCCTTGCTGCTGTCTGGCCTTCAGCTGCCCATCCAGGTCTGGAAACACCACCGCCAGGATCTGGAGCATGTGGGGGGTCAGGGTCCGTGTTCTGCCCCTCCTGCGAGGAGGCGACAGCTTCAGCTGGACCCGTGCAATCCTCCGGGTCCAGCCCCGAAGGTCCTGCCACCTCTTCTGGCAGTTGCGGATCCGGCGCTTGTAGACCCCCACGGACCGGACAGCCCGGACGATGTCCTTCCAGATCTCCTGCTTCCGATGGGCATTAACCTGTGAGGATGACAAAGTGAAAAGGCCATAACTACACATGCAACATATCCGTGCATGACCCAGTTGTATATACATGTCTCAATCACAGGGGCACATGATGTACACAGGCAGTGCAACGCTGCCCATGGACAGTTTGCCAGAAGTCACTACATGGTATCATTGCATGGGAAGTAAAACCTTGTTCAAATGCACTGTCACTGCACCATACCTGTCCAGTGCATGTCACTACACACTATGGGGGGTGATAACTACTCAGTGAGCCTGCTAGCCAGTGGCGTGCAGACTTTCAGCCTTGCTAGTCAGACAAAATGCACATTCAGAAAGGCAGTGCACAGAACACTCACCTGCTCCCCTGGTGTCCCATACAGCTTGCTGTACTGTGGAAGTAGGCTGTCCAGCAGGGCCTGGTTCTCCTCAAGGCTGAAGGCTGGGGCTCTCTCCACAGTACGTGCCATTGCAGGGTCCAGAGGGGGCAGAGACAGCAGCAGTGCAGTGGCAGATGTCGTCCTGGAGCATGTAGTTCAGGCAAGTGAGCTCTCAGGGGAACAGCCAGCAATATATATGTGCTGTAGGATACGGCCGGCCAGGCTGCAAATGTGGGGCCAACTGCACTGCCAAATCCTCAATCAGATGCCTGGTGAAGCGGTACCGTCGGATGCTGTCCCGTTCCACCATCGTTGCCAGGTCTGGGAATGGTCTATGGACAGCAGGAGCCCTGCAGTGCAGAGGAGAAGAAAGCAAGATTGTCAGTCACCCCACATATGCGGCATTGAACACACTCAATATCACATCATACATCATTATGAGGCACAACTACATGAAGTGTGCAGTTCCGTAAGGACATGTATGGTACATACATGGCCAACATCTGTCATCACGGTTCAACAAGTGGCATCAATAAGTCCCAGGTTGGCCCATTGGATATCATGAGGCCGTGTCACAGTTCCCATCTCCTGCTGCCGTGTCACAATCACCCCCCACAGTGACATGTGAGGACAGATGTGCCCCAGGCATCACAGCTCAACGACAGGTACATTCCCAGGGACCCTGTATTGCCACATGGACACTGGCATTACATGGAGTATCATGTATACACCACAGCAAAACAACCATGACCCCCACAGGTAGTGGTCCCACTTGCCACGGCAGGACAGACATGGACGTCTGTGACACACACACGCACAACATCAAAGTCCATGCACACACAACGTGGATGTGGAGACTGTCTCCCATTGTGCACATGAAATCAGAGACATTGTAAACACTACATGCACACAGACTGTGGAGAACCATCACTATTGTGCCACTGGGACACCCTGGCTCAAACATACCGTCCCACATGGGACTCACGGGGTATGTGACATGACATACTCATACACCACCGTGATATGAACAGTTGCACATCACAGTGGTCATGTACACGTAACACCCAGGATCCTGTCCCCATGAACACGTGCACAGCCTGGGGGTGGCTGCCCCCAGGTGACACCCACAGGACAACATGTACACCAACATACACACAATAGGAAATGCAGCCTTACATGCCTTATGATACAGTTAGGACAGGCTGTCGTGTTGTAGGTGTGCCCCTCACTCCCTGGGAGCTATCTGTGGCTGGCATATGTTCATCTGAGACAGGAATGGTGACATATGCCAGTCACTTGTACAGGGATGCGTTGAACAGCAATGGACCGATCGGTGCACCCGGCCGGCCCATTGCATTCAATGTGTGCGGGTACGCGTTATACCCCTGTACGCGTTGAACAGCAATGGACCGATCGGTGCACCCGGCCGGCCCATTGCATTCAATGTGTGCGGTACGCGTTGTACCCCTGTACGCGTTGAACAGCAATGGACCGATCGGTGCACCCGGCCGGCCCATTGCATTCAATGTGTGCGGGTACGCGTTGTACCCCTGTACGCGTTGTACCGCAATGGACCGATCGGTGCGCCCGGCCGGCCCATTGCATTCAATGTGTGCGGGTACGCGTTGTACCCCTGTACGCGTTGAACAGCAATGGACCGATCGGTGCACCCGGCCGGCCCATTGCATTCAATGTGCGCGGTACGCGTTGTACCCCTGTACGCGTTGTACCGCAATGGACCGATCGGTGCGCCCGGCCGGCCCATTGCATTCAATGTGTGCGGGTACGCGTTGTACCCCTGTATGCGTTGAACAGCAATGGATCGATCGGTGCACCCGGCCGGCCCATTGCATTCAATGTGTGCGGGTACGCGTTGTACCCCTATGCGCGTTGTACCGCAATGGACCGATCGGTGCGCCCGGCCGGCCCATTGCATTCAATGTGTGCGGGTACGCGTTGTACCCCTGTACGCGTTGAACAGCAATGGACCGATCGGTGCACCCGGCCGGCCCATTGCATTCAATGTGTGCGGGTACGCGTTGTACCCCTGTACGCGTTGAACAGCAATGGACCGATCGGTGCACCCGGCCGGCCCATTGCATTCAATGTGTGCGGGTACGCGTTGTACCCCTGTACGCGTTGTACCACAATGGACCGATCGGTGCGCCCGGCCGGCCCATTGCATTCAATGTGTGCGGGTACGCGTTGTACCCCTGTACGCGTTGAACAGCAATGGACCGATCGGTGCACCCGGCCGGCCCATTGCATTCAATGTGTGCGGGTACGCGTTGTACCCCTGTACGCGTTGTACCGCAATGGACCGATCGGTGCGCACCCATTGTCAATGGCCTAGCTTGGCAACGGACGCGTTTTCGAAATTCGAACGAGTCGGTTGCTGGAAATTCAGTTGGTCACCCACAACAATGTTGCAAAATCATGTATGTCATGAAGTTGAAGATTTGAAGGATGCTGTGGGCGTGTATTGGTGCTGCTATTCCATGGATTGGCCAGATTCAGAAGATGCAAACGACTTGGACCTATCACTTTGGACACATGGGACAGTATCTGCCTCTGCAGCACATATATATTGCTGGCTGTTCCCCTGAGAGCTCACTTGCCTGAACTACATGCTCCAGGACGACATCTGCCACTGCACTGCTGCTGTCTCTGCCCCCTCTGGACCCTGCAATGGCACGTACTGTGGAGAGAGCCCCAGCCTTCAGCCTTGAGGAGAACCAGGCCCTGCTGGACAGCCTACTTCCACAGTACAGCAAGCTGTATGGGACACCAGGGGAGCAGGTGAGTGTTCTGTGCACTGCCTTTCTGAATGTGCATTTTGTCTGACTAGCAAGGCTGAAAGTCTGCACGCCACTGGCTAGCAGGCTCACTGAGTAGTTATCACCCCCCATAGTGTGTAGTGACATGCACTGGACAGGTATGGTGCAGTGACAGTGCATTTGAACAAGGTTTTACTGACCCCCAAGGTGAAGGTGATGGCAGCCCTACACTTCTTTGCCACCGGTACCTTCCAACATACTGTGGCGACAGCTGGTGGGATGTCACAGACCATGTTGAGCCGTGTGCTCCGCGATGTTTTGGAGGCAGAGTTGCTATTCCTGAACCGGTACATCTATTTCCCTAGACTGCAACGGCTCACTGACGTGAAGAGTGACTTCTATGCCCTGTGGAGGATGCCGCATGTCATTGGCTCCATTGATGGGACACATGTGGCTTTGGTACCACCACAGGCCCAGGAGCAGAGCCTACCGTAACCGCAAGCACTACCACTCGGTCAATGCACTGGTGGTGTGTCTTGCAGATATGACCATCACACACGTGTGTGCCCGTTTCCCTGGTTCAGCACACAATGCCTTTGTGATGAGGAGTAGTCGCATCCCCAGGATGATGGCACAGATGCAGAACCAGCGTGCCTGGCTTGTCGGTGTGTACTGACTTTGTGCCATTGTGTGTGATCTGATCTGTAGTATTCCGCCCACTTTTCCAAGTCAGCTAATGTGCACTTGTCTGTCCGTAGGTGACTCGGGATACCCCAACATGCCGTGGTTCCTGACACCCCTCAGGAACCCTGTGACACCAGCCCAGATGCGCTACAATGAGGCACATGGTCGGACCAGGAGAGTGATTGAGCGGACATTTGGTCTCCTGAAGAGCCGCTTCCGCTGCCTCGACAAGACAGGAGGGTCCCTCCCATATGCCCCAGCGAAGGTGTGCAAGATTATCATCGTCTGCTGCATGCTCCACAACCTGGCAGTGCGGAAGGAGTTGCCTCTCATCCAGGATGACAATGACCAACATCCGCCACCTGTGGAGGATCCTGGCCTGGACCACGATGCCAGTGATGATGATGATGATGATGATGAGGGTGATGTCCGCACACAGCTCATCACCAACTTCTTTAGCTGAATGTGAGTATCCTGAGGTGTCATGTCAATGATGTGAGTTGGCATTATATGTGTAGGTGGTGCTCTGGTGCTGTTGGAGTGTGTCCATGGGCTACTTGACTGGATGTGTGTAGCGATGTGTGCTTACAGGTGGTCTGTACTCCCCAACAGTGTTGACATGCTAACTTGGTTCTGGGTGGGTATCTTGTAACATGTATTGTGCATGAGTTTTGCTGTTCTGTCCTGTTCTCCATTGCTTTTGACTGTGTGTCATTTCTGTCCTTCACAGGGTACTTTCAGATTCGTTTGGTCAACTGTGTCCACCGACGACGTGATTGTACTTCCAGGGTGGTAGCTGTTGTGTCCCTACAGGTGATGTGCGCCACACCCATGGACTTCCTTCCTTCTACAGTTGTTGACTGTGTGCCCGCTGCCAGGTGGGATTACCTTGCATCTGTAGTGGTTACGACATGTTGCAACTGTGTAATAAACCTGTGCTTCACTTTGTGATGTGCGTTGTCTGTGGTCACACATTTGACTGCCATTTGCTTACTGCACCTGTGGGCTACTTGACTACAACTGGGAATAGGTGTGGTGTCTGTGCATTGCACCGTCTTCCCTGGCAACATCAGTGTAGGCAATGAGTCAGATGGCCTAGGTGTGTATGTGTTGTGTAGCCCTGGTGGTGTGTCTCCCTCATATGTGTCACGTTGCCTTTACTCACATGCCTGTGTTGTACTTGCTGTTGCAGTTCGCATACACAGTGTAATTTTGCAGTTCATCATCCCCATGACAGCACCCACGTTGGAATCACAACAGAGGCAAGTATGGTGTATTAGTGTGTTGTATTGTGATACATTTGTGTGAATAGTGCATAGGATGGTTAGTGCTGTACATATATATTGCAATCAGAAGTTCCTAGGTGAATTGAAAGTCCTGGTAGACAAAATACCCAGTATCGGGGCCACAGTTGTCTGAGACATTGGTCCAACTTGTACTCCCCATGTCATGTGTGGGAGTTGTGTTGCCATCAACAGGGTGAACAGTTTGTGCACAAAGGTGAACATCCAGAACAGGTTCAGGCTTCCTGGGGGTTGCACTTGGCCATCGGCCTCTCACTTGCCCCTCCTCGGACGACCCCTCTTCTTTGGGGGGCCCTCAAGTACAGGCTGCTGCGGTGCAGGGGACTCTCCGCCAGAGTCATCCTCCCTCCCTGTGGCAGTTGCAGTTTGTTCAGCACCAGATGTTGTTGGCACACAGGGAGGTGTGGACTGGTTGCTGTTCATCTGGCGGAGGCATTGTAATATGTCCCTGTGCACCGCCGTCATCTCTTGCAGTGCGTCCCACTTGGACTCCACGCGGGACATGTGTGAGTCCAAGCGGGCATGATGGGCAGCCTGCTGCTGTTTCATGTCTCTGAAGAGCCCCACTACCTAGCTGAGATCTCCGGTGCTGGACTGGTACGCATCGGCTATGCGTACCAGTTGTGGGTCATCATGCACACCAGCAACCTCTGCAAGCAGCGACCTCTGACTCCCACCCCTCCCACCACCCCTGCCGACATGTGCAGTGCGTGCAGTGGCACGCACAGATGACCCTGGTCCCCCTTGGGGGTTGGTGGTGGTGGTGGTGGTGTCCATGGCCCCACGTTGGTCCAGGGTCCCTGTGCTGGTGGTGCTCCTTGTTCTGTCCATGTCGGCAGGGATGGTATTTGTGGTGACAGTCGTTGGAGGGGTGGGTGCAGGGGGTGCAGCTGGTGGTCCTGCTGGTGCTGCAGCTGGTGGTCCTGCTGGTGCTGCATGTTGACTTGCACCGGATGTGCCAGGTTGGTCTTCTTCGTCCGAGGAGGGCAGAGGCTGTACGACACCAGTGAGCTCCGTATCCTCTTGAGCCTGGGACTGGGACTCCTCAGCGTCTGCTGCTGTGTCCCCATCATCACCTGTTTTTGGGAGACACACACAATGTATGTAATGTTTCTGCAGGCATCAATGGTTGACACACCTGACAGTTGTGACTGTGCCTCTGGGTGCGGGCCTGTACATTGCATTGTCCTAAGTTGTCACAGTCAGGGGTTGATATTGGTGTAGCACATTGTCCTGCATTATTTGGGCATTTCTATGTATTTGTTGGGGTGTGAACATGGTCTGCATTGGTTGTATTTGGTTGACAGCCGGCCCTCCTTCCCACCCAGCCAGTCAGTTATCCCACCATGGACTGTGCTTGCATTGCAGCGAGTGAAAGTTGTCTTTCAGGATGTCAGTCAGTGGTGTCCTGCTGTTTGTTGTTGCACAGTTGCCAGCAGGGCCTTGTGATCCCCACAGCAGTAGCCAGTGTCAGCCATCTTGTCAGTTGTTTTCCACTCCCTGTGATGTGAGCATGGTTCAGGGTGGTGTTGATGGGACAGTTGTGGGGGTGAGCTATGTCTGTGACTATGACTCCCATCATGCTATTGCCTCCACCCCCCTTCCCAGCATGCCCATGCTTCCTTCCTTTTGACTCTGCTTCCCTGTGGGGTGGGCTGCCTGTGCTGACAGGATGGCTGGGAGTGTTGTCCTGGCAGTTGTTTGGCTAACAGTCCAAAGAGTGTCCCTGTGCTTCACACAACATAACCCAGGGTGGAGGTTCTTTGTGGGATCTTGAGTTAGGATGTGAGGCATTGCATTCTCCCAGGTGGGTTATGTGGAGTATGTGTTGAGGGGGTGTGTGAGGGGAGGTGCTTGTGACTATGGTCAGTGCTGCAAGTCCTCCTTCCCACCCAGCCAGATATCCCACCATGGAACGTGCTTCCATTGCAGGGAGTGGAAGTTGTCTCTCAGGATGTCAGTCAGTGGTGTCCTGCTGTTGGTTGTTGCACAGTTGCCAGCTGGGCCTTGTGCTCCCCACAGCAGTAGCCAGTGTCAGCCATCTTGTCAGTTGTTTTCCACTCCCTGTGATGTGAGCATGGTTCAGGGTGGTGTTGATGGGACAGTTGTGAGGCTGAGCAATATCTGTGCCTACTACTCCCATCATGCTATTGCCTCCACCCCCTTCCCAGCATGCCCATGCTTCCTTCCTTTTGACTCTGCTTCCCTGTGGAGTGGGCTGCCTGTGCTGACAGGATGGCTGGGAGTGTTGTCCTGGCAGTTGTTTGGCTAAAAGTCCCAAGAGTGTCCCTGTGCTTCACACAACATAACCCAGGGTGGTGGTTCTTTGTGGGATCTTGAGTTAGGATGTGAGGCATTGCATTCTCCCAGGTGGGTTATATGGAGTATGTGTTGAGGGGGTGTGTGAGGGGAGGTGCTTGTGACTATGGTCAGTGCTGCAAGTCCTCCTTCCCACCCAGCCAGATATCCCACCATGGAACGTGCTTGCATTGCAGAGAGTGCAAGTTGGCTTTCAGGATGTCAGGCAGTGGTGTTGTGCTGTTTGTTGGTGCACAGTTCCCAGCAGGGCCTTGTGCTCCCCACAGCAGTAGCCAGTGTCAGCCATCTTGTCAGTCCTTATCCACTCCCTGTGATGTGAGCATGGTTCAGGGTGGTGTTGATGTTACAGTTGTGGGGGTGAGCTATGTCTGTGACTATGACTCCCATCATGCTATTGCCTCCACCCCACTTCCCAGCATTCCCATACTTACTTGCTTTTGTGGGGAGTTCAGTGTGTGTGGGTGTGAGAGCAATGGCAAGATGGCTGACAGTGGTGTCCTGCTGTTGGTTGGTGTGCAGTTCCCAGCATGCCCTTGTGCTCCCCACGACACAGCAACAGTGTCAGACATCTTTGATGGGCCTTTCCACTCTCTGTGGGATGTGCATGCGTGAGTGTGAGCTTGCTGGGCCATGTGGTGGGGGATGTAGAGCTGTGCCTACGACTCCCATCATGCTATTGCCTCCACCCCCCTTCCCAGCATGCCCATGCTTCCTTCCTTTTGACTCTGCTTCCCTGTGGGGTGGGCTGCCTGTGCTGACAGGATGGCTGGGAGTGTTGTCCTGGCAGTTGTTTGGCTAAAAGTCCCAAGAGTGTCCCTGTGCTTCACACAACATAACCCAGGGTGGTGGTTCTTTGTGGGATCTTGAGTTAGGATGTGAGGCATTGCATTCTCCCAGGTGGGTTATGTGGAGTATGTGTTGAGGGGGTGTGTGAGGGGAGGTGCTTGTGACTATGGTCAGTGCTGCAAGTCCTCCTTCCCACCCAGCCAGATATCCCACCATGGAACGTGCTTGCATTGCAGAGAGTGCAAGTTGGCTTTCAGGATGTCAGGCAGTGGTGTTGTGCTGTTTGTTGGTGCACAGTTCCCAGCAGGGCCTTGTGCTCCCCACAGCAGTAGCCAGTGTCAGCCATCTTGTCAGTCCTTATCCACTCCCTGTGATGTGAGCATGGTTCAGGGTGGTGTTGATGGGACAGTTGTGAGGCTGAGCAATATCTGTGCCTACTACTCCCATCATGCTATTGCCTCCACCCCACTTCCCAGCATTCCCATACTTACTTGCTTTTGTGGGGAGTTCAGTGTGTGTGGGTGTGAGAGCAATGGCAAGATGGCTGACAGTGGTGTCCTGCTGTTGGTTGGTGTGCAGTTCCCAGCATGCCCTTGTGCTCCCCACGACACAGCAACAGTGTCAGACATCTTTGATGGGCCTTTCCACTCTCTGTGGGATGTGCATGCGTGAGTGTGAGCTTGCTGGGCCATGTGGTGGGGGATGTAGAGCTGTGCCTACGACTCCCATCATGCTATTGCCTCCACCCCCTTCCCAGCATGCCCATGCTTCCTTCCTTTTGACTCTGCTTCCCTGTGGGGTGGGCTGCCTGTGCTGACAGGATGGCTGGGAGTGTTGTTCTGGCAGTTGTTTGGCTAAAAGTCCAAAGAGTGTCCCTGTGCTTCACACAACATAACCCAGGGTGGAGGTTCTTTGTGGGATCTTGAGTTAGGATGTGAGGCATTGCATTCACCCAGGTGGGTTATGTGGAGTATGTGTTGAGGGGTGTGTGAGGGGAGGTGCTTGTGACTATGGTCAGTGCTGCAAGTCCTCCTTCCCACCCAGCCAGATATCCCACCATGGAACGTGCTTGCATTGCAGAGAGTGCAAGTTGGCTTTCAGGATGTCAGGCAGTGGTGTTGTGCTGTTTGTTGGTGCACAGTTCCCAGCAGGGCCTTGTGCTCCCCACAGCAGTAGCCAGTGTCAGCCATCTTGTCAGTCCTTATCCACTCCCTGTGATGTGAGCATGGTTCAGGGTGGTGTTGATGGGACAGTTGTGAGGCTGAGCAATATCTGTGCCTACTACTCCCATCATGCTATTGCCTCCACCCCCCTTCCCAGCATGCCCATGCTTCCTTCCTTTTGACTCTGCTTCCCTGTGGGGTGGGCTGCCTTGCTGACAGGATGGCTTGGAGTGTTGTCCTGGCAGTTGTTTGGCTAAAAGTCCAAAGAGTGTCCCTGGGCTTCACACAACATAACCCAGGGTGGAGGTTCTTTGTGGGATCTTGAGTTAGGATGTGAGGCATTGCATTCTCCCAGGTGGGTTCTGTGGAGTTTGTGTTGAGGGGGTGTGTGAGGGGAGGTGCTTGTGACTATGGTCAGTGCTGCGAGTCCTCCTTCCCACCCAGCCAGATATCCCACCATGGAACGTGCTTCCATTGCAGGGAGTGGAAGTTGTCTCTCAGGATGTCAGTCAGTGGTGTCCTGCTGTTGGTTGTTGCACAGTTGCCAGCAGGGCCTTGTGCTCCCCACAGCAGTAGCCAGTGTCAGCCATCTTGTGAGTCCTTTTCCACTCCCTGTGATGTGCGCATGGTTCATGGTGGTGTTGATGGGACAGTTGTGGGGGTGAGCAATATCTGTGACTACGACTCCCATGATGCTATTGGCTACACTGACTTGCCCAGCATACACAGAATTCCTTTCTTTCAGTGGTCTTCACTGTGTGTTGGTGTTGTAGTGGTGGCTACATGTCTGGATGTGTTTGTTAGTTATATTTGTGCCACTGCCTAGCTGTAGTTGTAGTTGTGTTTGTACATGTGATGACACGGTTAAATGTAACTTTGAGATGGCATGTGTTGTGTTTATCTGACTGACATACACATTTTGGGATGATTCTGTTCTGGTTGCTGTGTAATTGCTATGAGTGCATGGTTTGACTCTCCCCTTGACAGTGATGTGTGTGTGTATTGTGGCAGAATATTGTGTACATTTGTTGTGTACTCACCAGGCTCTGGGATGTTCTCTAGTCCATAGACGCTCACTGGCGGAAGGATGGCCCGCACCTTCTCCTCCCAGGGCCTGAGGTATACTGGCTTGGCAGGAGGGCCACTGCCGGTGTATTGGCTCAGGAGGTAGTCCTTCTTGAGCAGCTCCCGTACCCTCCTGCGCACGTCATACCACCTGTTCTGGATGTCAGTCTTTGTGCGCAGACATGGTGATTGTGCGTTCACCCTGTTGATGATCCTCTCCCACATCTTGGTTTTCTGGGAGATGGGTGTCTGTTGGACCAGTGTGCCAAACAGCTGTGGCTCTACCCTGAGGATCTCGTCTACCAGGACTTCCAATTCACAATCTAGGAACTTGTGATTCTTCTTGGGGGGCATGGTGATGGGTGGTGATGGTGAGTGATGTGTGTGTTGGTGTGCAGGTGAGGGTGTGTGAGTGTGTGTTTTGCTGGGTGTATGTGAGGTAGCTATTTGTTGGTGTGCTGATGGTGTGTGGCTTGTGTGAGGGATGAGCTGTGGGTGTGTGGTTGCTGTCTGTTGAGTGCTGGCAGTAGAATAGCATTTGCAAAGGATCGTGGTTGGGATTTGTGTCCTTTATATGGGTGGAGTTGAGGGTGTGTCTTTGTTCTCTGTCCCCACCCCCCCCCCAGTATTTATTAGCTTTGTAATTGCTTGTTTGGCCTTTTTTTGTGTATTTTTCCTTAGTACTTTCTGTGCATGTTGGAAACGTTCTTGTGACCGAGTCGGACCCTGCATTTGTCTCGTACGGTCTTCTCCGTTTCGTTCACGCTGTGTTTGTGCAGTTTTCTATGCTGCGTACGCGTCGGTCGCGGTGTTTTGTGTTACTTCGGCTCGGTTTTGTATGCGTGTCGGTCGTACGGCTTGTCCTCCGTACGACTCGGTCGTGGTTTTCGCGCCTTGCATCGTACTTTGCGGTTTGGAGTTCGCGTGTACGTTTCGGTTGGATTTGTTCCGGGTGCGTGTCGGTCGGTTCGATTCGCGTGTTTTTCCGGCCGGATTGCTGTTTTGCGTGCGGCTCGGTCGTTCGGCTTGGGTTCAGTACGTGTCGGTCGGATTTTGCACGCCTTGCATCGTACTTGGCGTGTCGGGCGCCACAGGTACGTGTCGGTCGGAATTAATTCCGGCTCCGAGTCGGTCGGTGCTTTTTCCGGCCCGAATCGGAATCGACCCCTTAATTTCTATTTTATCCCATTTCAAAGTATTGCATTTACAAACAGTGGGCCCCTTACTCCCAGTGGGCAGTATACACTGTGCCATTAGCAAATAGGAAAAATACAGTCCTTTTTTAACATGAGAGAAAATTTCAGGGCAGAAAAATGTTCCATGAAATAAAGTGTGAATTGTGTTACAGCAATACAAACAACAAGTCACAAAACAATGTTTTCTTTCTTTCATTTCTTGTATCCATACAGGTCAACACCCATCAGAAAAAGACCATTTGAAAGGCCATCATCAAGAAGGTGCAAACCCTGGGGATCTACAAGCGGTGCAGCATTCATTGTCGGAAGTGGTGGGAGGACCTACGATGCTGGACCAAGAAGTCATCAGAAGTCCAGCTCGGCAAGTCCTCCTAACGGGGGAAGTGTGTGCGCCGCACCCTGACCCCCTTAATGCCCCGCCTACTTGCGGTGGCCTATCCAGAGCTTGATGGGCAGTTGAGAGCCCATTAGCAGCATCAAGGAGGCAAGTTCTATTTTGAGTTTAACATGTTAATTAACTAATTTTTGTTACAGCAACTAATTTTGCCATCAACATTAAGGTTGACACATGTCTGGCGCACAAGAAGAGTTCTCAAAGGTGTAAGTTTTGCACAAGGTGTATGATGATGTGTTTTGTGGAAAATATGGATTTGTGGAAAATGATACCACCTAATTTCTGTTCACTATCAAAGGCCTGGTTTCAGCAGACACATGCCTGCCTAAACAACAAATATACATCAGGTTGTTTGATGTTATGAGGGACAGTTGTACCAAACAGGCCCCTAGTCTTTATAATGTCAAGTGTGATGCTTCTTCACCATTGTGAATGATGTAAGGTTAGCCCAATTACAGGTGACATAGCATACAATGCAGTTATGAAACAGTGGATGTTCCAAACGTCACATTGGTAAGTTGGTTTTATACACATTCAAGAGTGAGTAAGTAAGCCAAAATGACTAGTAACATCAGGTTAACTGGCTACATTTTCGATTTAAAACATATCCCAAATGTGTTTTGATTACAAAATACTATTTCATTCATGTTAAAAGTGACAGATTTGCATGATGTCTTACTCCTTCACAAATGTGCATGTAAGCCAGTGTGTTATTTGGAAAATAATTGTGATAGGCATTCAATTTTTGGAAAACACAGACAGGAATGTGTACACATTGGTGTCAAAGTAATGCATACACAAAACCATTTTTCAATGTCCTTTGTTATGTTCAGATGATAAATCAATGATGGAGAAAAATGGGATACTTAAAGGGACTTTTGCAGATGGAATGTTCCATCACATATATGTTGGGGTATCCCATATGCAAAATTCAAAATCAGGCCCAAATCATGCCTCGTTAGGAAAATGTAAAAATGCAGCAAGGTGTAATCTGTTGCATATTGTGATTTGCATGTGAATCTTTGATGTAAAAACTTATATATGAATCAGTGCATGTAATATTTACAGTGATGTTGTACCAATTTTGCCTAAAGTGAAAGGCAGCATATTTTGTGCAACATTTTCACAATAGTAAAACAAACTTGAAATTACTTGTGATATTTAGGAGTCAAATGTGAAAATGTTTTTGCTCTGAGTGGATTTGAATTGTATCAAGTCCTATGTATTGTATGCTGTAGAAGTTATTTGTCAATCCACTACAAACATATTTCTTAATTTCTTCTGCAGCATAGGTATATACATAGTATGTGATACATTGATAAGCTATTTCAGTACTGAATCCATGTAATATTTTTTACATTTGATATATACTTTAGTTACTTGAAGTAAGTGTTACCATTGTGAAATGCCCAAACAAAGGAAACAGGCTTTCAGTTTATTCAAATATTGGTACAACATTGCAGTATCTGCTGACACACATCAATTCATATTTTACTTTTTGTGAATGAAAATAATGCAGCTTTTTTGGCCTTGAACACACACTGTACAAAGGTATTTTTGGTTTACATCTTTTTTGGTGACATACGTTCACTATTCTAAACAACAAAGCCCAACCATTCAGTAGTGTTAAACAGTTCCTGGAGAGAATTAAAAATGGATTAGAGACAAGATCATAAATGATATAGGAGCTATCATGAGAAATTATAAAACGGTTTCTGAAGATGATCCCTACATGCATGAGATATTGATAATAAAGAAGCAAAGTTTGAGAGCCTTGAAGCAGTTGAAATCTGAAAACTTGGAAAAAAAATTGAAATCATAGGTCATGATCAGTTCTATTTACATAGATACATGAAAATATTGTATATGTCTTTTCAGCATCATCAGGAGCAGGTGAAGGAGAATTTGGCCACATAGGCAGGGAAGCAGCAGGCCACTGTGTTTCGACTGGTGAGACCACCAACACCGATGGACACATTGGCAAAGAGGGTGACGGGACTGGCACGGACGCCACCAACTCTACATCATCTTTGGAGGCCTCCACAAGCAACCAGTCCCTAGTGGTGACGGACCCTACAGCAACTGTTGCACCTACATCCATGTCCACCACCCAGAGAGCCCTCTTCACCCTCCCTTTTGCTCTCCCCCAGTTGGACAAACCCGCACCCCTAAAAGGGCCGGGATCTCCTTCGCTGCCGGCACCTCACCTGCTGCTCCTGTCCTCCCGGCTGTGCTCAGTGAGGAAGCTATAGACCTCCTAAGCAGCCTCTCGGTAGGCCAGACTGCACTCCTGAATGCCATCCACTGCCTTGGTTGTTGTATGCAGCAAATGGTAGCATACCTGGAAGGCATTCATAGTGCTATGTCTGGCCAGCAGGGGTCAATTACAGGACTAGCCTCCTGACTGACCGCAGCCTCCCAAGCAACCCAACATTGTGCCCCAACTAAGGCCCCTTCCCCATCTTAATTTCCAGTTTCCAGCCCTGTCCCAAGCATACTCATTCTTTTGCATGCACCCACTACAACAGACACAAGCAGCACACACACACATAAACTCAAACATACCAAGAAACACAAGCACATATCCAAACAACATACAGACACCACACCCACACCCACCACAACCACAACCACCACCACACCCTCAACCACACCCACAACCACCACCACAACCACCACCACATCCACCACCACACCCACCACCACCTCCACACCCATCATACCCACCACCACACCCACACCCACAACCACACCTACAACCACCACACCCATCACCACCACAACACCCACGGCCACACCCACAACCACCACACTCCTTTCTGGAGTAGTCTAGGTAAAGGATGAACTATAGTGGAATTTTTTTAATGAATCTTCTGTAGAAGTTTGCAAAGCCTCAGAAGCCTAGTAAGCGCTGACCACTGGAGAATCATCTTAACCTTGCTATCATCCATTTTTATATTACTTACCCCAATAACTCAATTTTTGAAAGGCGAAACAAGCACTTCTCAAGTTTGACAAACAGATGGTGTTGCTAAAGATGAGCCTTGTACATGTTCTAAGGTGTATATTCACAAGAACGTGTGATAACTACCGCAGGAGTAGCGTAACGCAACTTTCAATAACGCAGCCTATCAAGGGAAAATAACCCCGTGTCAACGTGGAATTCACAACAAGGCGGTAGCATGCGATAGCCTGCCGAAACCACGGACAAAGTCTGCGATACAACCACCACGATGGAGATAAAAACACAAACCACAACACCAAAAAACACGCGATGGGCCAAAGCGCGATGAGGAAACCAGCGACAAGCACCGCCAGGCCTGCAACACACACCTGGCAGGCGTCAGAAACCTCCATAAAAGCAGAAAAAAAAACCCACACACAAATGACCAACACACAAGCACCATGGAGGCAGCCGGAGAAGGCGCAGAGGACCAGCGCAACCCCACAAGCACCCCGGACGACCAGCCTGGGACCTCAGGGACAGGGAAGGGCAAGGACAAGAAGACCAGGAAGACCAAGTTCAGTCCGCAGGCGAACAGGATCATAGTCACGGATGTGATGAAACACCATCAACAAATCTTCGTCACCTCCAACGTGTCATTGGGCACCAAAAATGGAATATGGCGGGACATAGTCGACAAGGTGAATGCCGTCAGAGAGCACAAGCGGACAATGGACGAGGTCAAGAGGCGATGGAATGACATCAAGCGGAAGACCAAGGATAAACTCTCCGCCAACCTGAAGGCAGCAACGCAGACCGGAGGTGGGGGCCCAGCGCCACAGCTGGAGCTGGATGACATGGAGGAGCTGGTGTCGACAGTCATCAGTGTGGAGACTGTGGCCGGAGTCGGGGGACCGGACACTGCTCGACAGGACACAACACAACCGCAACAGGGTGAGTGACCACCAGGTACTGGGGGACGGGGGAGATGGCCACAATGGCACACATGCACAAGCAAGCAGGGCACAGTGCACACCCACAATCACTCTGGGTCCTCGCCCAGACCCACAGACTGTCACAATGTACAATGCCATGCTGTCTGAATGTCAACCTGTACCATGCGGCTACATACATGTGGACACATTGTAATACACCATCTCCCCTTCACATCGCAGGGGCATCATCAACACCTCCTGCAGAGCAGTCACAGCCACTCTTCACTAATGATGAGGAGGAGGACAACACCAGCATCGACATCCAAACCATCCAAGACCTCATTGACCACGTCCGCAACTCACCTCCAGGATCAGGGCAGCCCAGCTACATCCATGAGACCCCACCCACCAGCCAAACCACCCAGCAGGAGGCACCCACAGCCCCGGCACCCTCCCAAGACCCCCAGGAACAACAAATGGCCTTCCAACGCCGTGTGCTGGAGGGCCAGAGGGAGACGGCCGAGCAGGTGCGGGTGGGGTTCGAACTCATGGCTAACAAACTGGACGCCATCCTTGGATGTCTATGTCCGCCCCATGGTCTCCAGCGAGCCCTGACTGACATCTCTGGAGTCATGACGCGGAGGGAAGAATACCTGTCCGCTAACAGTGGCCCCAGCGATGCCAGCCTTGAGCTGGCACACATGCGGAGGCTCATGGAGGACATGGTGCGGATGGAGGCGGAAAGGATGGCAGCCGCCGCTGCACATCAGCGAAATGTAGCTGGGATCTACTGTGCCCTGCATGTCCTCGTCATGGCATTGCTGCCACAAGGCGTGGCGATGATGAATGCTGCTGCCCCCACACCATCCACATCTCCGCCCCCTGGTGTGTCAGTGCCTCCCAGTGCGGCAGGCGTATCCACTCCGGCACCTGATGTGTCACTGCCACACAGTGCGGCCGACAATCCTCCTCTGGCCCCTGATGAGTCAGTGGCACACAGTGCCGCAGCCGGCACTGCAACACCTACAGGTGGGGCAGGGCACACACCCGGGGACGAGGACATGGATGGGACTGTGGTCAGGAGGGCCAGGCACTAGCATCCATTACCGCCACCTTGCCTGTTTCTGCTTGGTGCCGCACATGGCCTCAAGACCTACCACTGACCCCCGATACACTCCGAGGCACTCACCTTGGACAGCGACATGGACTGCCACATCCTGTTTGACGACCAATGACACGGCGGACAGACTGCGGACTGTACCCTTCCTCTTCCGCAGTACAGGTCATCCCGGGATGGACACTGGCTGGCCCTCCACGGGCCCATATTGTGTGGTGTGCTCGGCATTGCCCTGTACCGCTCCAGCTGCATGACTGCACTGGATGTGCAAATAAACATCCAGTGACGCACTGCTGTGTAATGTCTTACGTCATTCCTGTGTGGATGAATGTGGGGACAGTGCCTTCCCTTGCGTCAATGATGTTCATCCTGTGGGATGCCAGTAAGGGGGTGCGACATTGCATCTTGTGTAGCGGGTTCCGTGAACACTGCAGCAGGGACACACGCATCAGTCACTTCCTTGTCCGGACATGGACTGGACCACACCCAGAGCCCACGAGTCATTTTTGCAAGCCCTGCGCTGGTCCGGCGTACGGCAGGCCAGTCCACTCCGCTTACGCCCTGAGGGGGGCCCTCATTGCTACCCATCGCAGCCGTACTCGCTGGTGGTGTGCAGGTCACTGGTCTAGTCGTCAGCATGTCACAGCCACTCCCTGAGGGCAGGTTTTCACACACACCACACCCATCCGGCACAGGCGTCACAGGCCATGTGACTGCGCCAACATAAGGGTCCGACGACGTCACATTCCCCTCTTCCGGTGGTGACTAGATGACGGACGCCCCACGGTTCGCACTCATATAGGGCCCATGAGTTGTTGCGCACAGGGTTAGTGGCATCCTAGGCCTTGAGTACGGCATGGGCCTACCGCCACGTGGCGCAGACTGGGGTTGCACAGGGTTAGTGGCATCCGAGGCCTTGCGGACGGCACGGGCCTACCGCCACGTGGCGCAGACTGGGGTTGCACAGGGTTAGTGGCACCAGAGGCCTTGCGGACGGCACAGGCACCCCGTCACGGGATGGTGACTTTGGGTGCACTGAGTCAGTGGCACCTTGAGCTGCTGAGCGGGTGTGCAGCCTGCAATGATGCCGCGTCCCGGCGGTCCGGACGGCTCAGGTTTTGTGTGCCCTGCTGGACCGCAGTGTAGGCCAGAGCCAGCGGACAGCGTGGGCCTACCGCCACGTGGCGTCACTTCCGGGATCCCAGAGTTGGTGGCACCCATTGGGCTGAGCGGGTGTGCAGCCTGCGATGGTGCCGGGTGCACTGGTATGTCCTCTGCCATGGAGTAATCAAGACCCAGCACCAAACGTGAGATCTGTTGGCCTACGGAGCGGGGCTACATGATGTGGAGGGTGCCATGTCCGCGGGCCCCGGGCTTGTGGCTTGCAGCGGCACGTGGTGGGACCTCCTGTCTATGCGCCGGTGGCGGAAGGTGAGCATTGAGGCCTGGGTGTGCATGGGCGGGCATGCTCCGATGGGCGGCGGGAGGGGTTGGGGTGCCTCTGCCTGGATGTGCATGGGCGGGCAGGCGATGTTGTCTTGTGCAAGTGTGTGTACTGTGCCAGTCATGTGTCTGGGCTCTGTTTCAGCTGACGGCTCTGACTCAGATGTGTGACCTGGTGAACTGCCCTACATACCGGCACGTGGTTGGAGACAGCAGGTGAGCAGTGTGGCCTGGGTGCGCAGGGGCGGCACTCTCTCTCTCTCTCTCTCTCTCTCTCTCCCTCCCTCTCTCTTCCTCTCTCTCTCCCTCCCTCTCTTCCTCTCTCTCTCTCTCTCCTCTTCTCTCTCTCTCTCTCCTCCTCTCTCTCTCCTCTTCTCTCTCTCTCTCTCCCTCTCTTCCTCTCTCTCTCCCTCCCTCTCTTCCTCTCTCTCTCCCTCCCTCTCTTCCTCTCTCTCTCCTTCGCTCTCTCTCTGTCCTCTGATGTGCGCAGGACACACCTTCTCATCATGTTTTTTGTCTTGCAGGCTGTGACCTACGTATTGTCCGGAGGGGAGCGGCCATGTGTCTTCATTTCATTTCGGTGTTCATTTTAATAAAGTTTCATTTGTTGCTTCGAAAGTGAATGTGTGCTGGTCATTTCTGTGACGACACATCCATGTCACCAGTTGTGATTGTGCGGCATCAAGCGGAATATTTTGAACATGTTTAGGTGTGGCTGATGTGGCATGTCTTTGGTCGGGGGGGTGCCAGGGAGGGGTGGTGCTGGGGTGGTGGCGATGGGTGTTGTGGCCCTCTTGGGTGTCCGGGCCGCATGATGTGTGGCTCCATGGCATCTGTTGCCCTTCGGATGTGGCCCTGGGCTGTGCTCCCTTTTGTGGTGCTGGCTGCCGTCCGAGTTTACACCAGGTCAGAGCAGGTGTAGATTTCCTGGTGCTAACGCGCCTTACCGCCTGTTTTGTGTTTTTATCGCGGATGTGGCTGGTCGTTGTGAATGTTGAGGTGTGATGTTGTCTCGACTTTAGTCACGGGAACGCCTACTCTGCATCTCATTAGCGATATTTGCGAGGGTCCTCTGTGGCGATGTTTTTTTAGGCTGCTATCGCGGGTAAACTGGTGCTGTGGGCTGTTAACACCGGCTTGTGAATGGGGGGGTAAATTTATCACGACTTTGGCTGCGATAAAGTGCCGTTAATTCGGCGATGGCTCCTTGTGAATATGCCCCTAAGTGTTCCTGTACAGTGTTTGAATAAATGAGAATATAGTCAATATAGACGATGCAGAAAATATCTACCCCACAAAACATCGTCCATAAAGCATTGAAAAGTGGTGGGGCACTGCAGAGTCCGAAGGGCATGACCTGATACTCAAAGAGCTCATCTTTGGCCAAAATAAGGTCTTCCATTCATCTCCCTGTTGGACTCTGACTAAACTGTACACTCTCCGGAGATCTAGTTTAGTGAAAATTACAGTTTTTTTAATCCTGATCCAACAGGACGGGAATTAATGGTAATGAGTAGTGTTCCCTGTAAGGTGTGCGCATGCACCTCTGTGACCCCAAGCAAGCAGTGTCCTGTGTGAAGTGCGCACATACAGCACATCCTGGGAGAACGTTCGCTCCGCCGCTTTTAAAACGTGAGCGGGGCGAAAAACGGTAATTTCCTGGTTGCGGGCCGCCTGTGCATGCCTTCAGCAGCAAGTGGCTCCTGCACTTGCTGCATTTCTTTTGTTAATGTGGCGCGGCTGCGGGCTGTTTGTGGGCCTTTGTGAAAATAATATTTATGTTAATTGCAGCACCGTCGTGCTGTAAATAACATAAATATTTTCACAATGGCCCACAATCAGCCCGCAGCCGCGCTCTACCAAGAAAAGAAATGCAGCAAGTCCAAAAGCACGACGTGTGCATTACACATCGTGCTTTTGGACTTGATGCCTGTCTTTTCTTAATGGAGCACTGCTGCAGGCTGATTGTGGGCATTTGTGAAAGTATTTATGTTCATTGCAGCGCATGGCGGTGCTGCAATTAACAGGAATACTATCAAACACCACCTTATAAGCAGCGTAGCAGACGATGATGGTGTTTACACAACAAATTTGTGAATTCACACTGCCATGTGACAATACTTTAGCGGGCCCACTTTGACAGTTTAACTTTATTATGATACGGAACTGCTATGGAGGTCAACATAATATTAAAAGGCTGTACATAGTACATATTAAGATCAACAATTAGAACATCGTACCATACATCATCTAAGAACGACATTAACTGTCCTTAATAAAGTGATGACATGAATAGCACCACAAAAAATATACTATATGTCTGCAATTCCATAGGTGCAACTTCTTAAAAGATATCATCAAGCATAACACAATAAAAAAGTAAAATCATCACATTTTAATTCACAACACACTAGAAGTATTTTACGCTCACATATTGCCAAAAGAGAATAGAAAAGCAAATATAACATATAAAGAGCTTATTCAATAACTTCATTTTCAAGTCTTTGTAAAGTGCAACGTGCATAGTGCAATAAGCGAAGTGCAAATAGGGCATAATACATTCGTATTGTATTGTATAATTACTTTATTTCGACATCAAGTCATAAAAGTTTGCTTACAGTATAACAGTGGTATTAAAATAGTACAATAAAGTGCAGATCTTAATCAAGGCCAGGTTAAAACATACAAAAGTGCAACAGTGATGAGACGAATTCTGCCGTTGATAGGTTATCTCTTAGCAGTCATATGATCCATGAAGTTTTATACGTCAACCTTGTAAAACCAATAAAAATGGATGGTAGCAATACTAGGTTAATATCTTTGTATAAAGTGCACATTTGTAACATAAAATTATTTACAGTTGGATATAATCGGTGATGCAGTTGAAAAATCAATAATTATCCACATCAGTTCCTTTGTTCCAATATCATTCTGTAGTAAACTGTGTAAAAACGGACCTAATAAATAATATAAAAACAGCAAGACCATGATAAAGTGTGTCAAATATAAAATTTATCAAATGCAATAAAACAGTGATAGATCCGTAATAGTAACATTAAAATACCAATGTACAAAAGACTTCATATTCAACCACAAAAAGACGCCTTCTTTAAAAAAATGTAACAAAACTATAGCCTGAAAAATGTGGTTAAAACTTCACTTGTTATTCGTCCTCTGAGCCCTACCTCTAATACCCCACATTTGACTCAAAGATTTGCCACCCCACAAGTAAATAGTGGCCTGGCATCTGACTTCAGGATCCTCAGTGGGATTCAATAATTATCTGTTCCTATTATCTTGCAAATTGGGGTAAGCCAGTTTTTCCTCGGCGTTACATATAATGGACAGGCAAACATTACGTGGGCTAGGGTTTCTTGATGGTTTTTACAGCCAGGACAACTAAAAATAACTTTGTTCCTGTGATTCCAATTGCTAATAAAATCATTCAGGGGCAGGGTACCAAACCTGAACTGGGTATATAATTTCCTATCCCCCGGGTGTTCTATAAAATCAAGATAGCCTTCCAGGGATCGATTTAATTTGTGAGCCATGAAATCTAGGGTGAGCTTCCCCTGAGCCCCACTCATTTCCTCCTGAATCACCCACCCCCAGTAGGCATTCTTCAAGTCGCATTTCCGGGGGAGCAAGGTGCAATCGTTAACTTCCCATACATCGCCCATCTCAATAGCTATAAGCAGATTCTTAACCCCTCTCAGCCAACTAATTTTATTGGCTGTATCCCTGCATTTTACATCCTCCAAAGCACATGCATACGGAAGAAGTTCAGGGGTCGTCTTGATCCTAAGCCAGAATAGCAAACGGAGTAATCTTACTTTGGAGGTAAGGGAGTATCTACCCAAGTCTATCATGAGGGAAAGAAGGGGAGTGCTCTGGGGTAGCATCCCTAGACCTCTTAAGAACTTAAAATCTAGACTACTAAGCTCCTCTACATGATCCAAGCCCCATAATTCTGCACCATACATCACAGAGCTCATCACTTTGGCATCATATACCTGCAGTGCAGGCTCAATCGGTTTGCTATGAGGCAGTCGATGTTCTCTCCCTAGAAACCTAGACAGCCGTTTATGCTTCAGGACCATCTTACTAATGTGGGGTTTCCAAGACAAGTTTTCTGCTAGCTTTAAGCCTAGATAGTCAAAAGCACTGACTCTTTCAAGCTGAATGCCTCCGAGCCCCGGACAACCCCGAAAGGATTTGTGGGGGTTCAGGACCACAAATTTGTTTTTTGTTGTGTTGATAATTAAGCCTTTAGTGTCGCTAAATTCTTGGTACATGTCTAACGACTGTTGTAGCCCTCCAGGTGTTTTAGATACCAACAGGGTATCATCTGCAAAAAGAAGAGTGTCTACTTTTTCCCCGCCTAGCGTAGGAGCGTCTGCTGGTTTTACTCTAAGAAATTGTACCACATTGTTAATGAATAGTGAGAAGAGAGTTGGGCCCAAAACGCAACCTTGACGAACACCCTTGTTAACAGAGATTGGGTCAATAAGTTGACCTTGCGAGCCCCAGCGTACCCTGGCAGAGTTTTCTTCGTGCAAGCGGAATAACAAAACTACATTTTCCACCGATAAGCCTAGCTCTCTAAGAGTTTGTCACAGATTCTGTCTGGGCACGAGATCAAACGCTGTCTTGAGAATTAACACTGTTTTCCAGCAAAGAAGGAGAAAACGGAACACTTGGTCTACAGTCCCTGTTTTCTCTCTAAATCCTGCTTAGTATGGGGATAGGATTTCGTTATCATTGGCCCATAGCTGGATTTTGTTCAAGAGCACCCTACTGAAGACCTTCTGCATTCCGTCAATAAGGCTGATTGGCCTGTAGTTACAGGGAGATGACCTATCGCCTTTTTTAAATATTGGCACAACTTCTGGAATTTTCCAGGAATCTTGGATAGGGGCACCTTTGGCAATAGCTTTAAACAGTGCACACATATATTGCGCCAACCAAGGGTATCCCAAAGGAAAAGGTCGCCCAGTGTCCCATCAGGGCTAATTGCAGACCAAATGTCTTCCATAGAAAAAAGGGCCCCATTAATTATAGGGTACCTTCTGGGTTGCACAATAAGTTGCTTAGGCACTTCTTGGTCAGTGTACAAGGTAGAAAAAAGGGTGTACCAGGCATCAGAGGGAATATGATTTTCTAATTTGACATGGCCTGATTCGGCACCCCGAGCCATCAATGACCAGAATTTTTTACTGTCTCTAATACATTCTTATAAATGCAACCTTAAAGAATAGCAGCATACATACACAGAATTAGAATGTAGCAGTATTGTATGTCTAAAAAATATGGACAGATAGAGGTACAATGAGAATCTTAAAAAATTGAGTAGATCTTGTCACTCAGCCATCCTGTAATCGAATCATTCAGGGGAAACATTACATTACTTTTAAACACCCACCGAAAATACACCAAAGCCCTAATAAATGTTTTAAGAGAATCTAAGAATTTTTTTTAAACTGCCACCTGTGCTATCCTATAGCCCAAATAGATATTCAAAAAGGATTTTAAAAAATGGTTAAATCTTATTACATATCATTTCATTCGAAGGAGACAGCCCACTTGTTCCTGAATCCTGAAGAAACTCAATCAGAAGGCAGCGCTGCTTGCAGTAACTGGAGGTTAGCTCTATTGAGCGTGTGGATCAGTGCCCCCATGGGTCATGAAAGGTCAACTACGGCGTCCCTAAAATTAACATAAACTGTGGTGCATCAATGAAATCAACTTGAATTGTCTCTGTCTGTGTTGTACCAATATTCATAGTTAGTTCCTGCGTATGGTAACATATGGGTCCAGAAGTTAGGATGGAACTGTCCATGGAATTCAATGGTTCAGGTATTGTCTTCCTTTCTACAGGAAGTTTCATTTGTGACCATTACGACTACAGTGTAAACATAACTTGAGTTTTCTACGCCTCTCTGTCGCTCGTCTGAGGATAATGGACCTCGTACACCTCCTACTTGCATAGGTTCCACACGAGACGCTCTTGATGTATCTTCCGTGGAAGACTTACTGGGTCATACGAATAACACCCATAGTCTGCCTTGTTTCTGTCACTCTTTCTTTCAGATAACTGGTGATCTAGTTGGACACTGAAAGTGAGTAACTCATCGAAGTAAGTGGGGAGATTTATGACCTAGGCCAACATATCCTCCAACTCCCTTCACAGACCCTGGTAAAACATAGACCCCCTTTTTTCTGTGACTATTCACTTTCTACCACAGGTCTATTAAATGTGGTAATGGAGGTGAGAAGGTCCTGAGATTCTTGTTTCAAGGTTAGTAATTCCTTATCCAAGGACAACGTATGTGACTTTCTATCAAATAGTTTTTGCGTTTCCCTGCAAAAGATTTCAAAATGGTATAGCACAGGATCCTTTTTTCAGTGGAATGGACTATGTTGCCGCGTTACCACCTTAGAAGGACATCACAAAATCGGTTTTGGATTGCTAATGGTTTACACAGGAAGTGTAACTTACACTGACTCATAAAGACCGCATATTTCTTGGGAACCCCATAGAACCGCTCAGGTCGGGCTAAGATGAGGGTAGGTGGTTGTAAAACCTGGATAGCAGAGACTGTATGCTGAGCAGTTCCACCCAGGGCAGATGAAGAACCAGACGTAGGGATAGGGTTAGTGGAGCTACCAGATACAGTAAGAGGCGGCAGCAAGGTCTATGGTCACAAAGGATTAGCATCCTTCCTTGTCTCCCCTTTTCCTTTGGGAGCTAACCCAGCCTCCTCCCTTCGGACTGTTCCCAAGTCTTTCTGCAATTCTTGGTTCTCTAGTCTGGAAGCTTGAACCTCCCCCTGCAATGCTGTGATAGTGTCTAAGATGGTTCCTAGGACCTTAGCCATGTCCATCGCTCAGGCTGGTTTGATAAAAGTGGACTTGGCAATCTGTCAGGTAACTCAGTACTGTGAAACCAAATAGGAAGCACTGACCTTGTCCTGTCGTACCCAGCGGGAGCGATGGTCTGAGGACTAATCCGCCAATGCCCAACCGTGCTAACCCTGGCGAGTGTTCAAACAACCCACCAAGAGGAAGCACCGAGGGGAAAGGTAAGAAGAAAACAAGGGAAGTAGAGGAAGAGAAGCTGCTTAAGTGTCCGCTCCAATCTGCCTGTGTCTACCCTCTGGGATATCTGTTCTTAAGAAACACTGTGACGTGACCCGGTGCCTGGACTGGTACCCTGGAGTCACCGGATACCTGGAAAAGAGGATACTTGTTTCATCTAGTCAACTTCCGGTTTCTTTCATGTGCTTATAATAATCTTACTAGTGGTTATGAGTACCTGGTGCTTTGGAATGATAGCTGTGTAAGTTGACTTCGTTTCTTCAGATTCGTGGCTTACTAGGGCAGAGCGCTATAGACAAACCAACTCGATTGGTGGGATAAGAATAACTTGTGGGTTGGAAGCTCTTTTATTCAGAGCTAAAGGCTATGGTTTCAATATTAGATTCTCATTAGCACCTCATTCACACTTATGGGCAATCTCATTCACACCTCTCACTCCTACTATGGATTCTGCCGCCCACCACAGTCATACCGATAAACTCTTGGTATTGCATGGCTTGAGCTTGCTTTATGCTCTTGTGCTTTTGGAGGACCAATTCTCATACCAGTCTGTCTATTTGCCAGTTTTCGATGGGCCCAAATCTTGCTGCAGTTTGTGGTTCAGGGGAAACGTTCCACCAAGTTCAAGGTTTGAGGATTGCAGTCTTTTGTCTGTGCCTTTTATTTATTTTATTTTATTTTTATTTTATTTAAGCGGTTTTATATAGCGCTGGCCAGACCCGAGGGTATCGGAGCGCTTTACAGCAGATATAGGGGAGAAATCACATAAAAGAGACAAAGGTAGGCATAAGTGTTCAAAAGTCCCAGTGTGCTGTGCGACATTGAGGTAGAGAGGTCCTGAGGTAGTCTCGTTGCGTGCACAAAGTCTTGGGCTAAATCTCCCTCCGAGAGGAGGTGAACGAGGAGGGGGTTAGGGAGCGGGGATGAGGTAGTGAGTGAAGGAACAATGACAAGGGTCTGTAAAGTGCAGGAGGAGGTAAGGTGGTGGAACATTGCCTGGTGGCTGCAGAGTGCAGGCTTGTGCATTTTGGTTCTCAGTCCGGGAAGGCACGGTTGAGGTAGAGGTCTTTTAGGAGTCTTTTGAATTTTATAAAGGAGGGGATAGTCCTGATATCGACTGGAATGGAGTTCCAGATTTTGGGTGCGTTTCCAGCGAAGGATCGAGACGTGGTTTTTTGTTTGCGTGTTTTCAGAGGGATGAGTAAGAGGGTGTTGGAACTCCTGAGGATTCTTGACTGGCCGGCTTTCTTGAGTTTGGAGGCCAGGTATTCCGGTTTCCCTGTGTGCAGGGCTTTGTGCGTGAGGCAAGCAGTTCTAAAGCTGGCACGCATTTCGACTGGGAGCCATTTTAGTTCTCTGGGTGCGGGAGATAAGTGGTCATATTTTTTAACTCCGGTGACCATTCTGGCAGCAGCATTGAGAGTTGTTTTGAGTGGCGCTAAGTGGGAACGAGCTGTACCGGAGAGGACTGCGTTCCCATAGTCAAGTCTAGATAGCACCAGTGATTGGGTGGCTTGTTTGAGGTCCATGGGCGGGATGAAGGGTTTAATTTTGTTGAGAAGCTTCAAATTGAGGAAGGCACTCTTCGCGGAGATCTTAATGTGTTTGGTCATGCTTAGATTTTGGTCGAGGGTGATTCCTAGCAATTTTACCGAGTTCGCCAGGGTGAGATTACCGTTAAGAGCGTCGATTGCTTTCAGCCACTCTACCATTTGAGGGTTTTCTTCTTGTTGGAGATGAGGAGGATTTCGGTTTTGTCTTGATTGAGTTTGAGGTGGTTAGTTGATAGCCATTGTTGAACTTCTCTAAGAGTGTTGTTGAGTCTTAGAATGTCGTTAATGGAGGAGGTTTCCAAGTAGATCTGGGTGTCGTCTGCATATAGGTGGAAGGGGATGTTGGCTTTTTTCAGAATGGTGGTGAGGGGTTCCATGTATATGTTGAACAGTTGAGGGGAGAGCACTGAACCTTGGGGGACACCTCTGTTGACGGGGAGTAGGTCGGACATAAAGGATTTGATTTTTATCCTTTGGGAGCAGTTGTGAAAGAAGGAGGAGAACCATTGTAGGACCACCTCGTCCGCACCTACTCGGTCTTTGAGAGCCTTGATGAGAAGATTGTGATCAACCGTGTCAAAGGCTGCCGATAGGTCTAAGAGGATGAGTAAGCAGCATTGGTCAGTATCAAGGGACTTGAGGATGTCATCCACGATGTTTAGGAACGCGGTTTCGGTGCTACAGCCTTTTCTGAAGCCCGATTGGTGGTGGTCAAGCAGGTTGATTGTTGTCAATGTGCTGGTTCAGTTGAAGGAGAACGCATTTTTCGAGGATTTTGGCTAGGAAGGGGAGGGTGGAAACAGGTCTGAAGTTGTTCAGGACGTTGGTGTCTAGGCCTGGCTTTTTCAGTAGTGGTGTGACTTGGCCGACTTTGAGGCAGTCTGGTATGATGCCGGTTTTCAAGGAGCTGTTTATGATTTCACACCATATTGGTGCAAGGGAGAGTTTCAGCTTTTTAGACAATTGGATAGGTACAGGTCGAGGCTGTGGGATGAGGGCTTGGAGGAGGAGATTAGTTTGAGAATCTCAGCTTCAGGTACGGGGTTGAAGGATATCCAGGCTTTCATGGGGAGCAAGCTCGTGGTGTTTTCGACTGTTGAGGCTAAGTTTTTGCCGGAGGGATTGAGGTTGATGTCAAGTGATAGCTCAATCTTGGTGATTTTGTCATTGAAGAAGTTGGTCGAAGTTGTCACACAGGTCTTTGGAGGCCTGGACTGGGGTTGCAGAGGTCTTGGAGGTTTGTTGCCTGATGATGTTAAAGAGTTCTTTTGGCCTATTTTTCGCATTCTCAAGAGCGGAGCAGAAAAGGTTGGTTTTTTCATTGTTGATATGTTTTTTGTAGTTCCTTCTTGCTGTTTTGAGTTTCTCGCAGAGGCTAGAGGAGGGATTATTTCTCCATAGACGTTCTGTAGCTCTGAGTTGTCTCCTTTCGTCGTTAATGTCCTTGTTGAACCACGATCTGGAGGGGAGGTTCCTGGATTTTTTCAGTTTCAGGGGAGCTAGTTGGTCTAAGATGGAGGACATAGTTGTGTTGTAGTGGGATGTGAGTTCTGTTGTGGAAAGACCGTCTGGGGAGATGGGCAGGAGGGTGCTTATTTTTTCTTCTAAGTCGACTATGTTGATCTGTGTTAGGTTTCTTGTCCATGTGGGGGGGTCTTGAATGGGAGGTTGGCAGATGATCGGTTGCGTGATGCGGAAAAGGATTAAGTGATGGTCTGACCAGTCGACCGGTAGGATGTGGTCTATTGTGATTGCGTCGCGTTGGGCGATGATGGCATCGAGGGTTGCCCCTTTGATATGAGTTTCTTCTAAGCAGTGCTGGGTAAGGTTGTTGGTATGTAATAACTCGTTCAGGTTTTGTATTGGTGAGCTGTTTTTATCATTGCAGTGCAGGTTGAGGTCGCCCAGAATTAGGTTGTTGTTGTCTCAGAGAGAGCATTGGGCAATCAGGTCTGACAGGTGCTCAGTGAATGTGGTGGTGTTGCCTGGGGGATGATATAGGAGATGGCAGTGTAGTAATTTGTTATTGCTGGAGTTAATGTTGGCGGTTAGGCATTCGAAGGAGTTATAGTTGAAGGTATCGATTTCGGTCATGGCCAAGTTGTTGTTATGAATGATTGCTAAACCCCCACCTTTTTGGTCTTTTCTATCTTTGTTGATGATAGAGAAACCCGGGGGTATGAGAGTATCCATGATTGGAGGCGAGGTGTCATTTAGCCAGGTCTCGGTGATGAAGGCTATGTCTATGTCATGGTTGAGGATGGATTCAGCTAGCTCTGTGGCGTGTTTAGTGGCTGATCTGCAGTTTATGAGCATGCAGTTGGTAGGGGGTGTCGCTTTTTTAGGTTCTTTTCTAAGGGGAGCAGTAGGGATGTTAATGAGGGAGGCTGGGAGTCTAGGGGGTTTCGGAGTGGCGTGATCACTTCTGAATCCAATGATTACCTGAATCGAGGATTGAGGGGTGTGAGTAGAGGGGGTGGTGTACGAGGAGGCCAACTCGGTCGCTTCATCAGAGGACATAGCTTCCATAGTTCTATTAGGCCTCTGTGAATGGCTCGCGAGGGGGGATGAGGTCCAACTGGGTCGCGGAGCCTTGGGGAGCCTTTGGTGTGTGTGGTTGGAGATGGTGGGAGTACAGTGGGGGTTAATGGAGGGCTTAAGGAGTGTAGCGAGGTTGTTTAGGATTTCGTTAAAGCCCTGTATTATAATAGCCACTTGGCTTTCAAGCAGGGAGAGCCGGCGCCCGTCTCTTCTTGGGGGAGGGTGGGAGGATTCTGGGGGTTCTTCCTGGAGGGGAGAAGACCTGACGATGTTGTGTTGTCTTCTGGTAGTTGTTGTGCTGTCAGTTATGGCTATGGGATTAGGCGCGGGGTGAGGGGGGTCATGTTGTGGTAGTTGCTTTCTTTTGCAGGTGGGTATAGGACGGTGGTTGGAAGACTTAGACTGAGTATTTAGGTTGAACGGTATTGTTTGCGGGAGGTTGAGCGTGGGGGGCTGTTCGAGGGGACGGATCGGCGCAGGAGGGGGCGCCTTGTTCTTGGTGCTGGTGGTGGCTCGGGATGAGCGTAGGGGTTTATGATAGCGGGCGCATGAGTGGAGTGGGTGTTCTGCTGGGGGGATTGGTTGTCCGGGTAAAAGGGGAGCGATGGGAGGGGGGATGTGTGTGAACGACGTTATTCCGCAGTGAGGGGAAGAGGAGGTCAAATGCCTCAAGGTTGGCATTGTTAGCTTGAATCAGGACTGTGCCGGTGGAGTAGATGGTCACAGAGGTGTTCCCACATCGCGTCGTGCGGTTCGGGATAGAGAATGATAGTTTGCAGCTATGGGGTGTATTGGTAGTTTTGGTAATGTGGAGTTGTGATCTAAGGATGGAATTCCACTTGTCGGGCCTTTCTGTGTGAAAAATTTGGTCCATTTTTACTTGACCTTTGGAGGAGCAATGATATATGTCAGCAAATAGTGACTCTGGGTATTGCCTGATCAGTTTGTGTTTGAGGTTTTTTTTCGCTTTGGGTGAGAGGTTGAGGGGGAGACTGATTGAGAAGGAGTTTGGGCCGTGCGGTTTTACGTAGCACGAGGTGAGGGGGTTGGAGTAGGTTGGCGTGGTAGCAGGCATTTTATCTAAGTTGGCGATGGGGCCAGTTTCTTTCGGGCTAGGTGTGTTGCGCTAACACAGGGGTCGGGGTGTGTTGTAGGGAAGGACGGGACTGATAGCGAGGTCTACTCCAGGTCATAGGCGGACCCTTTACTTTCCGCCTTGTAATAGTCTTTGATTACCCAAAAATATGCTTGCACGCTTACTCAATTTTGTACTTAGCTCTCTTCTTTTTTCTCTTTTTTAGGTAATTGCGTTGGGCCCGGGGTTAACGCTGCTGTAGCTCGGGGACTGATGCTTGGACTGTGCAGGACCTAGATTCGCCAATGCAAGTAGATCAGTAGGCTCAGGAAGTCTTACTGCTTAGGGAGCCAGATTGCCAAGCAGATCGGTCGTCTGGGGTGTGGCTATTTATAGCCATGCAGCCCAAGATGGCTGCTGAGACTTCTAAATCATGTGCGACCTTGGAACCACCTATCAGGTGGCTCCTAGTCAGAAACTGGGGCAGGAGGCTGTGGTGTGGGCAGGAGGCTGTGGTGTGAGTTGGTGTGTCTGTAGTGTGTGTGGGCGTGTCTGCAATGTGAGGGGGCATGTCTGTGGTATGATTGGGTAAGTCTGTTTCGTGAGTCTGTCTAGGTGTTTCTATACTGGAAGCACGTGTGATAGGAGCACGTGTGATGTGTGTGTGGTTGTTCCTCCTAGCCCCCACCGCCCTGCTCCACAGAAGGCCATAGATGGCGGAATGGGCTGTGAGGGCCAGGTGGGTCCTGACCTTATCATTGAACAAAATGTAAATCTGTCATTTTCCTCTACATTTTGATGTGAACTGCATCCTTGCACAAATTTTTGATGAGAAGACTCATTTTGTGCTAAAATAATAATGCAAAAAAAATTACTGCAAACAACAGTCATTCAAGTTTTGTTGTTCCCATGCATTTGTGGTAAACTTTTACAGAAAAGGTGCCTAATTACCTGACAAGGTGTAATGACGTAACTTCGCGTATCAAGCTTAATGCAAAATTCACTAAATTATGCGAATGATGCTGGTGTAGTTTAAATTTCGCCCAGGCCTAGATGCTACCCTCCTTTTACCAGTATTCACCAACCTACCAAACAAAATGCCTCCATAAACTTCAATGAGATCACCCCCGTTTTAAACATTGAACACCCTTTATACTCTATTCACCTTAACACAATCACACTCTTAAAGACCTGTAATTTTAAGTCAAGAGGATCACAGGTATGCATCCGCCACTGGTAAGACACTGTCTTCCAGACCATCAGGGCAACTCTCCATAGCTAGGTAAAATACACTACACACATTCTTGAGATTAGCACAATGGTACACAACCTTACAGCCATGCCTACAACCACACTATGAATTAAAGAACCTTTAAGTGGGTCACCCTACATTCTATATTATTTAACAATCTGCAATGCTGCAAAAGCTTCAGCTAAGTTTCAGAAATAACCATCCATGCCTTATGAACATCCTTTGTGCATAGAATTTGCAGGCAGAACCTTATTACTACTATTTAATATGGTGACGTGCCCAGACACCCACTGGTGGATAGTCTGTTTTCAACAGAAGCATTTGAACTTCTCACAGATTTTTTTGCAACAGGCTTTGGCTTAAAGCCACAGCCTACTTTAAAACATGCCTCTGTGGGGGGTGTGGCCAATATGGTGGAGGGGTGAAACGTGTTTTACTGTCTCTCCATCCCCGCGGCATCTTTAGCTTTGTACAGCACCCTCCCTACCACTTCTACCTCGATTTCTCTGCTCCCCCAGGCTACCTGAGAACGAGGGTCGAGCTAAACCTAGCGGTGAGCTCCTGCGTCAGCCTGATGCAGAGCTGAGGGTAGCGATGAAGGAGGGCCGGTGCAGAGGCCCGGAGGTAAGCTGGCAGCTGCTCGTTTGGGAGGAGGTGCGATGGCTGTTGATGATCCCTTTATGCCTTGCACCCCGTCTGAGTAATATCCGAATCCACAGGGGCGCTCAAGATGGTGGTAAGCAGGTGCCCCCACGATGACGAGCAGGTGAGCCAGTGCTTTCTGTTGGAGCACCCCCCGGTGTAGCTGAGAGTGACGCAATTGTGGAGTGATTGGAGGCCGGAACAGGCCATGGGGCATAGCTGGGGAGAGGTGTTTGAGCGAAGGGGGCCTGCCGTTGGACTTTCACCCTTCCCCATCTGGTGATCGCACCTGCGTGGTGCATTGGAGACCTCCACTACATCTAGCAGTGGTGGGGCTGGTGTTACTGGAGGGCCCTACCGCCTTTGATGTGCCTGGAAGTCACCATATCCGGCAGCCACCTAGCGGCAGTGACGAATTACTGTGGCCGGCGGCGAGCCTGCCTTCCTTGGTACCTGCACATCGGGTGGCCCTCTGCTGCTGCTACCCTGCCACAGTGGTGTTGACTTCACAACTGACTTTTTCAGCACAGAGCCTTCTGGAGGGCTGTGAGGCTGGGGATGGCCCGGAAAATGAGGGTGAGCTGAAACCACCTGGGGCCCCCTCTTCTCCATGTGCCTGCTGACATTGGTCGTTCTATTTACTTTCCCCCCCTTGGGCTTTGCTGTAAGAGCCAGAGAGTTACTACACGGTAGGGCTTCTACCGATCCAGTCTCTGCATGCCCTACTGAATCCCGCAGCCGCCGCTGCTCCCCTGACCTGGGGTCTCATGTGCGCTCTGTCCCGGGGCGCCCGATCTGCTGAGTCACTGTGCCACTGAGAACTGTGGTGGTGTGCTGATCATGTGCACCCGACTGTGCCAGCAACGCCTTGGGGTCAACTGACTGCATTAGGAGTCCTCCGGCATCACACTGGCCTGTGTACACGAATGTAACTTGGGGGTTTTGTTGCTGCACAGCCCGGACCTTCTCATGCCGCTCCCTGGAGAATTGGCGGTCGGACACCCCAGGGTAGGCCCCTCCCGAGGAGGCCCTTGTATTCCTTCCATCCGTTTGTGGGCCCATGAGGAGTGTCTGTATGGAGGCCCATGCGGACATCTATACTGGGAGCCTGTGGTCTCTATCTGGCTGACTCTATGACATAGGGGGGTTTGAGTTCTGGGCTGCTCCGGGTGGGCTAAGAGACGCCTTGGACTGTTGCGATCTGCAGTGGGCCACTGTTGACTGGGCCTCCCCCTTTTGTCCTCCTTGGCTTGGTGGCCCCCGCAATGTCTTCGACTAGAGGGAAGAAAGAGCGTTTCCTTAAGGACATGTTTACAAGGCCCACCAAGAAGGATGGGGGTGATCATTCACCTACACGTGCGAAGGGCTCTCTTGCGGAGTCCGATGACCCCGATGGTCCTGTACAAAGTCGTTCTTGGAGGCTCTCTTCACGTAACTCTGAGAAAATCTACAAGCAGTGAAGAAGGACCTCTCGGCTGACTTGTGCGAGATTCGGAGAGACCTAGAGGAGGTTGGCGATAGGTTGTCTGCCCTGGAGAAGCGGGACCCAGGATGCGACGAAGAAGTGGAATTGCTCCAACAAGAAGTCTTGCGCCTCAGGGATAAACATCTCGACCTTCAGGCACATGTCGAGGATCTTGAAAATCGCTCGAGATGCAACAATGTCCGCATTAAAGGGGTTCCCACCCACGTGGAGGGCACAAACCTGCGAGAATATTTGGAGGCTCTTTTTTGACACATTTTGGGTGACTTGGATGACAGTGCAATAAAAATGAATGGTGTCCACCGCGTTGGCCTGCTACGGCCAAATAATGCTCCTCCTTTAGACATCCTAGTATGTGTGCATGATTTCAACTGAAAGAGACCGTTCTTCGCAGGGCACGGGAGGCCTACCCACTCCAGTTTCGAGGGCATACACCAGTGTTGTACCAAGATTTGGCAGCCATAGCTCTCCAGAAGTGCTGAGACTTTTGTCCCGTTGCTGCTTACTTCAGAGACGCTGGAATAGCATATTCATGGGGCCATCCTTTTCGGATTATTTTCCTACACAACGGCAAGCTGTACCAGCTCAGATCCTTGATGGAGGCATGTAATTACTCGGCATTAGAGATCTCCCAGCAGATAATCGCAGCCCGGCTCCCATGATCACCCGACGCGCAAGCGCACCCAGTGGCGGTGCTCTGGATGCCCCAATACTGACACAAAACCAGACTCTGTGACTATGGCCTAGGAAAGACATTCCGTCCTACAGACGCTGACTGAAAGCACTGGTAAGTCAGACCCAGCATGCCTTCAGTTCCACAACTTTGCTTTTCATGGTATGGGGTACTTTGTGGGTGGGAACGGGGAGGACATGTACTTTCACTTGTGTGTTAGCCCTGCAGCTCCCCCACTTGTGGAAATTAATCTCTCAAGTGATCATGAAGGTGGGTACCCTCCCTTATCCACGCTCTCAGTCACACATCATTCCATGATGGACTATGTTCACTGTTTGATGCATGTTTTATATATCCATGTTGGACAGTTCATCTTTTTAATTTATTTTTATTTTGCTCCTCCGTACCGGCTTGCCCTCGAGCCCCCTTCTGCGTGACACTTGGGTTCTTCCTTTTAGGGAGGGCTCTTCACTAGCGGTCCCTTGCCCTATATGTCATTGGATGTCACAGCTTCCCCCCCCCAACGCAGCCCCATATTCCAGGAACTTAAGATTACCCGTCTTAATGTTCGGGCCTAAATAATCCCATCAAGCGGTCTGCTGTATTGTTATTGCTAGAGCAATCAGGCAGTGTGATATGCCTGCTACAAGAGGCACACCTACTCTCAAGGACACCCCCAGAATGCAATCTTGCTGGTTCCCTCAACAGATTTGTTCTTCGCGTCTCTCTAGAAGGGGGGGGGGGGGTGCCATCCTCTTTTCTCAGGGATTCAGGGGGGAGGTCCTGGACACGGTTACGGAAGTCAGGGGGCCACTGCTTGCAGTTAGACTTAAATTAGGTACTTTTCATTTCACACTGGTGAATATTTATGCACCTAACGAAGCACAGGAATCCTTCATCATCGAGTCTCTGACACCGGCACTTCAAACCCCAGACACAGTTATCTTGATTGGGGCGACATGAATCTTGGGATGGGCACCACTTTACATCGATCGGGACAGTGTTCTGACCTAACAGGGGCATTTTCTACATTGGATAGCTGACTGCAGAATACAGGATGTTTGGCGCTCCCTCCATCCACGTTTTATTCAGCGGCCCATAAAACATATGCACGCAGCGACTATTTACTAGCCACTTCACCTTTAGTAGCTCTCATTACGGATGCGGCATTGCCCCCAGCTCCATCTCAGATCATGCCCCTCTTTCTCTGTCTCTCTGATTAGATATTACCCATCCAAGGACTTCCCATTGGCGTCTTAGGGACTCTTTACTCCAGGCCCCAGTCACGGTCCATTCCCTCTGCAACACTTTAGTAGATTATCTCCGCATGAGAGACACTGAGAAGGTGCCCCTGGTATCGGTATGTGAGGCCCTGAAATTGGTGTTATGAGGGGAACTCATCGTGCTTTCAGCGGCGGATAGCGGCTTACGACGTGATAAGCAGCTAGAACTAGAACGTTCATTTGCCAAACTCGAAGCTATACACAAGCGGACGGGTGCCCCCAGGGTCTGGAGGGCGCTCAAGGAGGTGAGGCTTCTCCTTAAACGCCTTGATCTTGATAGGGCTGAATATGCTCTAGTGCGCCTCAAACATAAATTTTACCTTGGTAGCAATCTCTGCGGGAGGATGCTAGCATGCCGCCTACATAGCAAAATCCATGCCTGTGTGGTCAAAGAAATATGCACTGTTCCTCAAATGGAAGCCCACTCCTATGCGGAGATCACTTCAGCTTTCCGAGCCTTCTACAGCTCTCTTTACCCAACCAGGGACAGTCCCGTTGGAGATCTTCTCCTTTATCTTAGTGAGGTCAATCTTACTACTCTTCCCCCCACGGAGGCTGATGCTTTAGACCAACCTATACGTGTTTACGAAGTGATATTGGCTATCGCTCCTCTGAAAGTGTTAAAAGCTCCCGGTCCCGGCGGTTTTAGCGCCCTATTCTACACGGTCTTTTGTCAGGACCTTCCCCCTATACTTACGCGGCTCTATAATTCTTTTGCTTATTCCGGTTCCCTTACTGCTTCTATGTTAGAAGCTGCTATATCGGTTATTCCCAAACTGGGCAAGGATTCGGCCTTATGTGGATCATACAGACCCATCTCGCTATTAAACGTATATGCCAAATTGTTCACTGGCATCTTAGCGCATTGCCTCAAACCTAATATGTCGGGTTTGATAGATCCAGACCAAGCAGGATTTATTCCAACACGTCAATGTGGCGATAACAACAAGCGCCTCCTATATTTTGGATAAAATCCATCGTCTGGGAAGGCATTGTTCCTTGCCATAGATGCCGAGAAGGCATTTGACTGCGTCCATTGGCCCTATCTCTTCGCGACGTTACAAAGATTCAGTTTTGGGTATAAATTCTATCGTTGAATTAGCAGTGTATACAGCTCACTACGGGGATCAGTAAGGGTCAACGGTGTCTCCTCCTCTCCATTTCCAATCTCATGGCACCCAAGGCAGGGCTATCCTTTATCCCCCCTTCTTTTTGCTTTATATACAGAAAACTTTGTGCAGTGGCTGCAGGATGACCCGAATATCTCTGGGGTCCCCTTTGCAAAGGAACAACACCTCATCAGCTTTTATGCTGAAGATGTCATTTTATCAATAACAAATCCTAAGTCCTCCCTACCTGCGCTGGTTTCAGAACTTCACTTTTTTAGCGAGGTCTCAGATTTCAAGGTAAACTTACAGAAATCCCAAATACTGAGCCTCTCTGTCACCCCCACTCATGAATCTGCCCTGCGCTTTTAGTTTCCATTTGATTGGGCGAAAGATTCCATTGACTATCTGGTTCTCAAATTTACCAAGACCATACCCAAGACCTTGAATTATAATTATACTGTCCTCCTTTCCCAGAAGTGTGAAACACTGACCTCATGGCAACGGCTATGATCTTCTTGGACGGGGCCAATTGCAGGGATTAAAATGACTATACTCCTGCGTATTCTACATGTGTTCCAGATGCTTTCGCTGACTCACCCACCCAGGGCTCTGCACTCCTTTCAACTGGTGATAAATTTATTTGGAACGGTAAGAAACCTAGCTTGAATCTACGACTACTCTATTGCCAGAAAAGTGAGGGCGGTCTAGCGGTCCCTTTCGTGCTTTGCTATTTTCAGGCAGTGCAACTTTGTTGTGTTGGTTGAGTGGAGCCGCCTGCTTTCTGAAAAGCATTGGTTCTTCATGGTTATGGATCAGGTGGTTGTGGGCTCTAGCATCTGGAAGGAGATCTGGCTTCCACACAAGCATAGGGCTTGGGGCTTATACTCCTCCCCCGGTCACAAGTACAACTCTTAAAGTCTGAGATGCAGTGGCGGTGAGGTCTGGCCTTACTACGTTCCCTTCTCCGATGACACCAATGTTGGCTAATCCTGACTCCCGGGACAGGCTTCAGGAACATTTGGGCGATGGCAGGAAAGGGGCTGAAAAAAATAGGTTCTCTTTTTGACTAGGAAGGGATCATTCCTTTTGACCCACTAAAAGACGACTATGCTTTGACGGACGCTGACCACATTCAGCACTTGCAACTCCGACATTGAGTGACTCCCCGGGGTATAGATTAGGCACAGGCCGCCCTATGACTCCTTTCGAAAAATGGCTGGTGCTTAAGATGGACCACAAACATCTTATATCTGAATTATATACTTTACGAGCTAAGGAAGCTTTCAGTGCAAAAACCAAGGGACAAATCCGCTGGGAGGAAGAGATTGGAAGGGTTCTCACTACCAAGGAATGGGAAGATATTTTCTATAGAGCCCACCACACAGCGCATAATATGGCCAGTACGGAGACCGCTTTTAAAATCGCTTCCTATTGGTGCTTAACTCTGGCACGAATCCACTAATGGAATCCAGGGGAAACTGGGGACTGCTGGCATGGGTGTGGAAATACCAGAATGCTCCTACATCTCTTATGGCACTGCCCAAAACTTACCAGATACTGGGACCAAATTCTCTCTGACATTGATGCTGCATTTAGCACCTCCATACCTCGGTTTCCAGCATGCACTATCTTGGGCTTTCCAAACACACAGACCTATCTCCTACGCTCCAACGGAGGTAGACCAATGGCACTAGCCCTCGTCGCGGCACACCAAGTGATCCTAGCCTCATGGGGAATGGATAAAATACCAGATTACACTACCTGGCTGCACAAGTTGTGGTTTACCCTTGGGATGGAGAAACTCTCCCTGGCGCTGGATCCCCTACAAACCTCATATTCTGACACATGGGCTCTCTTCATTCACATTCTATCCTCTGAGTTCAGGGAATTAGCATGCCCTTCCTATCTGCGGATACTTCACCTAAATCCTCATGAGGTCCCCACTTTCACCTAGATAATCCTGACATCTACTTAGATGTCTCTTTCCCTTTCAGGGTTTGGTTTCGCGTCCGATTATATATACTTTAGCGTTGATTGCTGCGGAGGAGCGGGGCTGGGAGGGGGTTGGTTGTGGGTTGTTTATTTTTCTTGCTATGTTTATATTTGTCTCTGCTTAATTCACGCTGCCAGCCCCAGGGTTGTAGGCAATCAGATGTGATACCGATTATAGATCTCATCCCTACCAGCCATTGGTTGTAGGTGCTCAGCTGTGTATCATACGAAGCAGACTTTATAAAAAGATTGTTTCCATAAACATGCCTCTGCAACCCACATTAGGTACGCTCAGCCTTTACCTTGTTTAACATGCAGTACTACTTGCCCCCTAAACTTTACTGCTTACTACCATATAACTTTCAAACGTGCACAACCACACTTGCTTCCAGGGCATACCATTATTTCCATTCTAAGCACCCTCATGTGTACACACAGTAACTATGTGCTGTACAGGACAACAGGCACTTTATGATGATGTTGGTATTTGATATGAAACACAAAAAGGTGATGGGAGGAAGGCTTACATAAGTCTAACCACTGGCAATCACTTGGAGTAGCAATCAAACCCATCATTATTTTACCACGATGCTATCTCAGATTTGAGCCAGCCATATGCAAATGATTCTTGACCCTGATTCAAAAGGAAAAGCCCAGCCCAAACTGCCAAGCCAGGTCCTCCATAAACTGGAACACAAGCAACCCAAGACCAGTTTCACCCTGATTGGGGCTCTTTAGTTAGGTGTAGCTTGGTTCCAGTGGCACAGTGAGCTTGGGACCCACGTCTTGGCATACCCTTGACCACTTAGGGCATTACATAAACCACATAAAATTTTGGACCCAGCAATATGCAAATCAGTCTCAACCCAGCTCCAATATAAACAGTGCAGCAAGAACTGCCAGGCTAGGTCCTTCCTGAACCAGAACACAAGCAACCCAAGGCAGGTTTTACCCTGATTGGGGCTCTCCGGTCAGGTGTAGCTTGGTTCCAGTGGCACAGTAAGCACAGTATCCATGTATGGGCATACCCTTGCCACTTAGATCATTACATCAAACACACACAAAGTGATGGGAGGTATACTTACAATAACTCTAACCACTGGCAAATGCTTAGAGTACCATTCCAACTCAGTGTTCTTATGCTCACCATGCCACCTCAGATTGGACCAGGCAACATGCCAATCAGTCTTGGTCCTCCTCCAATAATAACAGTCCAGCCTGTAATGCCAGGCCAAGTCCTACCTGAACCGAAACACAAGCAACAAAACATCGGTTTTGCCCTGACGGGCTTGCTTCAGTTGTGTGTAGCTTGGTTCCAGTGGCACAGTGAGCATGGGACCAACATATGGGCACACTCTTGCCTCTTAGGTCGTTACATGAAACATACTAAAGGGGATGGGAAGAATAATAGCAATAAGTCTATCCACTGACAATCACAATGTTATTTTGTCCACCATGCCCCCTCAGATTGAACCAGGCCAAATGCAAATCAGTTGTAGTCCTGCTCCAAGAGGAACAGTCCTTCCCAAACCGCCAGGCCAGGTTCTCCCTGAACCGGAACACAAGCAAACCAAGATTGGTTTTACCCTAATTGGGGCTCTTCAGTTGAGTGTAGCTTGGCTGAAGTGGTTCAGTGTGCATGGGACCAACATCTGGGCATATACTTGCCACTTAGGAAGTTACATGAAACACGCAAACAGTGATGGGAGGAATGCTTGCAATAAGTGTAACACTGGCAGCTATTATTGAATTATAAAATCTTTATTTTGAACTTAAAAATAATGTAAATATAAATGTAATCAATTTTTATAACATTTATTGTTACATTATTTATTAAGTTCAAAATGGGTTATTAAATATGTATAATTCAATAATAAGTATGTACTATCTTATACATGGTTTAACATTAATTTTTATTTACTTATATTTCAACTATTTTAAATAATTTAATTTACATTATTTCCTATGGGGCTTTAATGTACATCCCTACCTCCATTATATTCTATGGGAGGGTTCTGCAGTACCATTGGTTGGCCATGTTTAGTGCTGCACTTATTGAAAAAGCGTAAGTCATTACAAAAGTGCAGTTTGTGACTACCAAAAAGTAGTAAACTTATTTGAAAGTGTAAACTTAATCAACAGTGCAATTTGTGAATCAGGCCCTCGAAGTTCAGACTATTCCAAAATAGTTTGCATCTCTCTTTAAGGTCTATTTTCTTACATCTGAAAATGCATCCTAGTGATACAATTAGCTAATAACTATGCCAAGTAGAATACTGGTTAGCAGACTTATTTCTTCTTGGAATTAAGCACTTTCAGAAGCCCCCAAGTGTGAACACAAAACGAACCGAAAAATAATCTCCATAACCCTGTGGGTTTGTATAGCATTGGGATTCATTTTTGTTAACAGCCACATGTGCAAAACTTCCAAAAATAGCTTCATAATAAAAATGTGCCGTTTGATTTGCCTTTGAACGCATAATATGCCGCATAATTTGCCTTTCCCTTACACACACTAATACAACCCTGGAGCGTCATTTGGTCCATTTGCGCATAATTTCAAGGACTCTGTATTTGATTACACGTTTTATAACCACTCATGGTCGGTCATTTCAACACAACATTCCCAGTCCTTTATGCAATGCTATTTGCCTGGCCTGCCCAAGCTTTTATTTTTGTGCAACTGATTTCGGGCCTTAGAGTTTATATCGGGTGCACAGGAACACAAATCCGTCTTCCAATAGTTTGCATTGATGAAACTCTCAAGAGATCACATAGCTCTGCGTGCTTTCCTTTCCCTGCTCGGTGGAAACCCATAACTCTTGCTCTCCCCCCGCTTATAAAAGCATTAGTGTTTTGATGAAAGACTGGAGTGAAGTGAAGCGATTATCAGTCAACAAAAATAAACGCGCGGCCATTTCTTGGATGGCTGCGATCATGTAACCATCGACTATTATTACAGAGATGCTATTTCGCTTGCGAGTGACTGGCGGGCTGAAGGTCAGCTGGAAACAGCGTGCTACAGAGGGAACAGAAGAATAATGTTCATGCCGTCTCGTTGCATCGTATTTAAACCAGGTATGTTGCTGCTTTGAGTGCCCTGTTTACAGTAAGACATATATCTCGAGCGTTGTATTCTTCCCTCACAAGGCTCGCGTTGCTGCTGCTTTGGGCCAGCGGCCGCGCGGCCACGGAAGGTATGTTGACACATTTTTTTCCGCCCAGAGTGCATGTTGTGCAGCTGTTGTCGTCTCCTAGCCCCGACGGCTGCAAATAGGCACACTGACAAAAAAATGTAATCTAAAACAATCTCTGGCAAAGCCATTAGGCCGTGCATATAAGTAGGGAAAAGGTTTTATTCAAACGTCGTTAGAATTGCAGTCTTCTTAGAGGGCCCTGTACAACAAAGCCCCTTCACTGCGGGCAGTGGGACGGGCAAACAGGTAGTAAGTACTGCCGGACTGGTGTAGGGCCAAGCCACTGGCAGGTTTTGAATTTGGCAGTGTCCCTGGGTGTAGGTGGAGCACAGGTTAAGGGTTCAAGGGCCATATGTACGAACACATTTTCCCATAGACACAGAATGGGTAAAACCCTTCTATACATCTGGCCCCTAGTTCTCTGTCATGCTGAGGGATGTCGCCCTGGTGCATGTTTCACTTGATGTTCATGTAATACATTTTACTTTATTTTATTTACGTTTATTGTCATCACTGCAGTGTCTCCTACTCACTTCCTTCAGCTGGAGAAGCAGTGTGACTGGAAAACGTGAACAGTACAATTAGTTGAAGGGCTAGAGCGGTTAACCTCGAAGCGGGGAACCGGGTTCGAGTCTTGGCAACGACGCTCAACATCCTGTGATTCTGGGCAAATCACTTAATCTCCCCATGCCTAACAAAAATGAATGTGTCCTTCTGTAAGGAAACTGGTGCTATGTAAAGCGCTCTGATACCCGATGTCTCGGGTCTAGTTCGCGCTCTATAAAACTCAAAAAAAAAAAAAAAAGTTGAAACTGGGAGGGGGAGTTAGAGCTGAGCCTGAAGCAAAGAGGTGACCTATCGGACATTGCCTTTTCATGAATGCTCTTCCTTAAATAGCAGTCCAAACAGATGGGTTTTGAACAGTTTTCTGAAACATAGGCGGATGACTTCTGCTCACAGTACGGGATTCAACTTGTCCCAGTGTTTGGGTTATTGTACTCCAATGGACCAGCCTCCATGTTTAATACTACAGGATGGCCACTATTGGCATGGAGGGTTGAATTTGTGGCTGTTGCTTTTCTATGTATTTTCGTCATTAGTTCCCTGTTTTTGACTTCCAGTTTTATATCTAAACAATCACAATGGACTTGGCTAATTGTGGGTGTCAGTTGGATATTCACTTTGTTGGAAATTAACTTTGCAATGAACCTCTCCAATTGTGATGTTACTCCTTCTCAGAGAAAGAACAGCTAGTCGATCAATCTTGTCCATAATACAACATTTTGTATATGTTCATCATTCTGTTCGGCCCAGGCCACCTCCTTTTCCCACTCCTCCACGAACAGGTTCGCGTAGGTGGGGGCAAATATATATAAATTTCATCCTATAAATCAAAAGCCTAATGAGATGCTTTTCAAAACACATAAAGGAATGAATGTTTTGAAATCAAGTAACACCAGTATATTGGCTAAAATTTGCAATCTTGAATAGTATCCAGTAACCTTCCCACTGACCTTTCTAGTGGACTGCTCCTTTCACTGCACAGCTCCGCCTGGTAGATGCTGCTGCCCCTGTTGCTACTGCTGAACCTCTGGTCAGGAGTTCGAGAACCTCCCCCACCCGCATGCTCTCGCCTGCGCCTCCTCCCTGGTGGTCTACTGGTAAAGCGTCAGTGCTCTGCTGCTGGACTGCGCTTCTGTCTCTTATTTGCTCTGCGTTTCTCTGCCTCTTTTGCCTTTCTACAGCTTTTTTCTTGCTTTTTTCACTTTCTGCACTCTTCGCCGCCCTTGCAGCTGCGATCCCCGCGGTACCGCCCCCTCCAGAGGCCCTTCCCGCTCTCCGCATTTCCCGCCTCCCAGCTGTCCAGCCCCCGCATACTACTTCATGACGGCCGCTGTGCCGTGAAAGTGCAGTCCACTGACCTTTCTAGTGGACTGCTCCTTTCACTGCACAGCTCCGCCTGGTAGCTGCTGCTGCCCCTGTTGCTGCTCCTGACCCTCTGGTCAGGAGTCGAGGCCCTCCTTCACCCACAGGCTCCTCTCTGCGGCATCCCTGGTGGTCTAGTGGGAGAGCGTCACTGTAGGAAAGTGCCCCTTTTTGCATGGTTACCCGCTAATTTTTACCTGACATCTGATGCAACCTGACCTGGTGTGCCCTAGGTCCCTGCCAATCAGGTTCCCAGGGCCTGTGTTCTTTCCCAAGACTGTACATTTGTACCCACAATTGGCATATCTCTGGCCACAGGTAAGCCCCTTATAAAAGGTGTGAGAAGTTGGCCTGGTATATGCTGTCCACTAGTTATAGTGGGCACCTTGCACCAGTCCAAACGACCTTTATTGATGATAGGTTTAAAGACAACCTTTATTGAAAGCTATCCTAGTGGTAGCTATGGAGAGCAGCCTTCAGGCTAAGTCTTGAAGGAGTGTTAAGCTGTTTGTTTTACCAGTGTATAATCTCATGAATGACCAAATGAAAGGAGAACCAGACCAGGTATATATAAAATATATGTATTTATTACTAAACACTACCCACTAGTCTCTTTATGAGGCTAGAGGTCGAAATACACAAGTTACAAGTCAAATAGCACAGTAAATTAGCACAATATACGATTAGCCCTAGGGGCGTACCAAACCATATATTAAGAAAGTGGTATAAGAACCACGACTTGACTAGACACAGGGCCTAGAGCCTGTAGAATCGCTGGGACCCCAAGGAACCACCCAAGTTAGTGACACAGGGGACCCATGGGGGACGTGTGCAGTGTGTGAACACAGCCGCGAGCTCCGTTAGCGTCTATGGGGAAAGTCGCGGTTAGAGTTTTAAAGTTTAGGGACACTTCGGAGCGGACTAGGAACAAACCCTTTTGGACTTAGAGGGTTCTAGGGCCAACACCCACGGGAGCACCGAAGTACTCGTATTACCTCACCCAGGGAAGCCGGGTGCACAGGTGTCAAATGGTGTCGGGCTGCGCCGTCGTTTTCAATGGCCGCTGGCTGGAAAGTGCTGCTGCCGGGAAGTTGCGAAGTGTCCGAAGAGATCCAAGCCTGGATCGAGGATAAGAAGAACCTGAAAGCAGAGGGGACAGAGTCTGGGTCACTAGCCAGTGACCAGGGGCACGATAGTCGAATGCCCACCGATGTCGGGTGCTTCAAGTTCGAAGAGGTGAAGAATGTCTCTGCAGCCACGAGGACCAGGAGGCGTCGACGACGACCAGGAGCTGGAATCGAGCTGTCCCACAAAGGTAGTAGCTTGCTGCGGTGTCGGTGCCCGGATTAGACCCAACAAGCCTTGGCAACAGCAACCCACGCAGAAAGAGAACAAAGGCTTCGGTGCGGACCAGCGAGGTCCGAGGGACTCCCCAAGCGAGGGAGAGTCAGGGCAGGCCCACAAGTCGACGGACAAGGGATCGCGAAGGGACCTCGAGCAGAATCACAAAATGGCGGCCCACGGGTCACTCGGAGTGGCCAGGCCAGCAATCTTTGGTGGATTCACTGCTCGGGGTCGGGGCTACAAGTAACCCAAAGCACAGCCTCTAGGATCGACCAGAAGCTTATGCACTTGCAAATGTGCACGGTGTCCAGGGGTTCCGGTTCCACAGTACCCACGAGGGCTACGGGTCTCAGCTTTGCTGGGGACTCGGGTCAGCCTCTGGGGAGTCTGGGAACCCACCTCCTGGGTTGCAGGGTCGTCGGCGTCCGGTGGGAGCTTCGGAGATGCAGACCGGACAGATGCGTCTTTGGTGCCTGCCAAGCAGGGGAGTAACTCCTTTACTCCAAGGGAGATTCTTCAGTCATCTGGCGTTTAACAGATCGTTGAAGGTCCAGGATTCAGTTTCAGAGTTTCGTCCAGGGATACCTAAAGTCCTGTTGCCAGGGGTTCCTATCTTATACCCAAGGAAGGGGTTGGACTAACTCAGGGGACCCACCTATGGGAGGGTTTGGAAAGAGGGGTGGCTACACCCATTTCCTTTGTCCAGTTTCACGCCAGAGCAGGGGCTAGTAGCCCCTGCAACCGGTTTGAACTGGGCTATGCACAGGGACACCAAATGTGCCCCCAGTGCAGGACTTCAAAGCACTCTGAGAATGCACCCACTCAGCCCCAATACACTAAAGCCTGTCTGGGAGGTGGTAACACCTCCCTGTGACAGAAAACCTATTGTCCAGGCCTCCCCTGCCGGAGTTTCGGTCAGCAGCAGGAGGCCAGACTCGTGTCTGTGGCTGCAGCATCCATTTTGTGATGCCAGGGCTCTGTTAGCTGGTACCGGGTATACCGGTGCTGTCATGTCTCTCCCTCTAGAAGGGTGGGATCATACTCCCACACCAGTTACTGGTGTGGGGGTATGATTCCAAGGTGTTTGACACCAAACACGACATGTTTCCGTGCAGCCATCCCAAAGTTAGCATTTACCGTTGAGTTATAATGCACTTAAGAGTATATGGTCAGGCTGCACTCACAGACAACCCCGGAGGATAGATTCCGAAGGCTGCAGAGGGGCTCTGCTCATGCATGGGCACCCTCTCACATAAAACCAAGCACCCTGCCTTCAGGATTGATAAGGCCTGCCATAGGGGTGACTGATAGGTTTATATGTGCAGTGATAGGGTGAGATATAGTGAACCTATATCTCAGTAAGGGGTGCATGCACCACCTCACTCAGGCTGCTGTAGCAGTCCTGTGGTGTCATTTTGGAAGGCTTCCCAGGGGTGGCATAATACATGCTGCAGCCCCTGGTAGGCCTCTGGGGTACCTATGCCCTGGGTACATAGTATACCATATACCAGGAACTTATAAGGGCACCCCAGAATCCAATCTGAAGTGTACCTAAGGTACTAGGAATCCATTTTAGAGAGGAAGCAGCTAGGCTGGGGTCCTGGATAGCAGGGCCCCAGCCAGACTAAAGTCGAAAAACAGTGAAACATCAGCAAAAAAGTGGGGGTAACCATAAGAAGCAGATCCTACTCTCCTACACAACCCCCCCCCAAATGCAGGGACATTAAACTAACCTTGACCAGTTGAGTCTTCATGTTCTAAGTGGAAATATCTGGAGAGTCCATCTGCATTGGCATGGCTACTCCCAGGTCTATGTTCCACTGTATAGTCCATCCCCTGTAGGGAAATGGACCACCTCAAAAGTTTGGGGTTTTCACCCTTCATCTGTTTTATCCATAAGAGGGGCTTATGGTCTGTCTGAACAAGGAAGTGAGTGCCAAACAAGTATGGCCTCAACTTCTTCAGAGCCCAAACCACAGCAAAGGCCTCCCTCTCAATGGCTGACCAACGTTTCTCTCTGGGGGTCAGCCTTCTGCTAATAAAAGCTACTGGCTGATCCTGACCTTCATCATTCAACTGTGACAGTACAGCCCCTACCCCCACCTCAGATGCATCTGTTTGCACAATGAACTTTTTGGAGTAATCAGGACTCTGCAGAATGGGAGCAGTGCACATGGCCTACTTCAGGTCATCAAATGCCTTTTGACAGCTGACTGTCCACTGAACCTTTTTGGGCATTCTTTTAGAGGTAAGGTCATTCAATGGGGTCACTATGGATCCATAACCTTTTACAAATCTTCTGTAGTACCCAGTCAGGCCGAAGAAGGCTCTCACCTGAGTCTGGGTAGTGGGAGCAACCCAGTCCATTATGGTCTGGATTTTGCTCTGCAATGGTTGAACCTGGCCTCCACCCACAAGGTGGCCCAGGTACACAACCTGACTCTGCCCTATCTGGCACTTAGTAGCCTTGATAGTTAGGCCTGCCTTTTGCAGGGCCTCCAAAACATTCCTTAGGTGGACCAGGTGATCCTCCCAGGTGGAGCTAAAGACAGCAATATCATCTAGATATGCTGCACTATAGGCTTCCAGGCCTGTAAGGACTGTATTCACCAACCTTTGGAAAGTGGCAGGTGCATTTTTCAATCCAAAGGGCATCACCACAAACTGATAATGCCCACTAGGGGTAGAAAATGCTGTCTTTGGCTTTGCATCATCAGCTAGTCTGATCTGCCAGTAGCCAGCTGTCAAGTCAAATGTGCTCAGAAACGTGGCTGAGGCCAAAGTATCTATAAGCTCCTCTGCCCTTGGGATGGGATGGGCATCAGTCCTAGTGACTACATTGAGACCCCTGTAGTCCACACAAAACCTCATTTCTCTCTTGCCATCTTTGGTGTGAGGTTTAGGCACAAGGACTACTGGACTAGCCCAAGGGCTATCTGAGGGTTCAATGACTCCCAAATCCAACATCTTTTGGACCTCTGTCCTTATACAATCCCTGACATGATCAGGCTGCCTGTAGATTTTATTCTTGACAGGCAGACTGTCCCCAGTGTCCACTTCATGAGTGCACCAGGTAGTCTGACTAGGTGTCAGGGAGAACATATGCCTGAACTGGCTGAGAACTTTTCTGCAGTCAGTTTGTTGTTGGACAGTGAGGCTGCCTGCCAAGGCTACACCATCTACTGATCCATCATCAGGGTTCTGAGAGAGCAGGTCAGGGAGTGGATCACTCTCTTCCTCCTGTCCCTCATCAGTAGCCATGAGCAAGCCCATGTCTGCCCTGTCGACATATGGTTTCAATCTGTTGATATGAAGTACCCTATGGGGACTCCTGGGAGTTCCAAGGTCTACCAAGTAGGTAACCTCTCCCTTCTGTTCAACAATGGTATGGGGGCCACTCCACTTATCTTGGAGAGCTGCTGGGGCCACAGGCTCCAGCACCCACACCTTCTGTCCTGGCTGGTACACAGTCAGCACAGCCTTTGGTCATGCCAGGCTTTTTGTAATTCCTGGCTAGCCTCAAGGTTTTTGGTTGCCTTTTTCATATACTCTGCCATCCTGGAGTGGAGACCAAGTACATAGTCCACTATGTCCTGTTTGGGGGTTTGAGAGGTAACTCCCATCCCTCCTTCACCAGACACAAAGGACCCCTAACAGGATGGCCAAACAAAAGTTCAAAAGGGCTGTAACCAACCCCTTTTGAGGCACCTCCCTGTAGGCAAATAAAAGGCAGGGCAAAAGGATGTCCCATCTGCGCCTAAGCTTTTCTGGGAGACCTTTGATCATGCCCTTCAAGGTTTTGTTGAACCTTTCAACTAAACCATTGCATTGTGGGTGATAGGGTGTGGTGAACTTATAATTCACTCCACACTCCTTCCACATTGCAGTCAAGTAACCAGACATGAAGTTTGCACCCCTGTCTGATACAACCTCCTTAGGGAAAACCCACCCTTGAGAATACTCCCAAGAGGGCCCTTGCCACCACAGGTGCTGTGGTGGTCCTAAGTGGAATTGCTTCTGGGTACCTAGTGGCATGGTCTACCACCACCAGGATAAATCTGTGCCCAGAGGCTGTCTGAGGATCCATGGGACCAACTATATCAATCCCCACCCTCTCAAAGGGAACCCCCACCACAGGTAGTGGTATCAGGGGGGCCTTTGTGCTTCCACCTGTCTTCCCACTGGCTTGACAGGTGACACAGGAGCGACAAAACTCCTTGGTGTCTTTAGACATGTGGGGCCAATGAAAGTGAGAAACAATTCTGTCCCAAGTCTTGTTTTGGCCCAGGTGACCTGCTAGGGGAATATCATGGGCTAGTGCCAATAGGAAGCCCCTAAATTTCAGAGGTATTACCAACCTCCTGGTAGCACCAGGCTTGGGGTCTCTACTCTCTGAATATAGGAGTCCATCATCCCAATATATCTCATGGGTGCCACTAGCATTCCTAGCAGCCTCATCAGCAGCTTGCTTTCTGAGGGGTTCAAGAGAGGGGCAGCTCAGCTGCTCCTGGCTCAGATCTGCCCTGGAAGGGCCCCCTGTCCCCAGGAACTCAACCTGATCAGGTTCAAGCTCCTCTGGGACAGTTCCTTCTTCAGGACTAAGATCATCTCCCTCAGGAGGCTGATCTGTATTCTGAGTCAGGGGGGAAGGCACTGCCTTAACCCGGCTGCTCCTCCTCTTGGGAGGCACCTGGTCCATTATTCCAGAATCCAGGGCCTGTTCAGTGTTAGGCTTTTTGGCCTGTGACCTGGTCACAGCAAATACATGTGCAGGGATCACTAGCATTTCTGCATGTGTCCTGAGCTCCACTTCTGCCCAAGCTGGAGTTTCTAGATCATTGCCAAGCAAGCATTCAACAGGGAGGTCTGCACTTACCACAACTTTCTTGAGGCCAGTTACCCCTCCCCAGGAGAAATTAACAACTGCCATGGAATGGTCTGTCCTGACATTGCTAGCATTGGTCACTTGGTACATCTCACCAAGTATAATCTGCCCAGGATCCACAAGATCTTTTGTCACCATTGTGACACTTGCTCCTGTGTCCCTGTATGCCAAAGCCTCTTTTCCATTTATCAAAGGCTGCTGTCTGTACTTGCCCAAGTTACTGGGACTCACAGAGGAGGACATGTCCATGCCTCCATCACAGACCAGGACAGCCTGAGTTGGAACTCTGACTAGGCCAGAGCCCATCTCAGAACCCAGGGTTAACCCTACTACACCCTTATTCTGAGTACCACCGGTTGTAGCTGCACTAGGGGGAACAGTTGCCTTAGGGGGAATGGTGGCTGGATTTGAGTCTTTGGACATGGTGCAATCACTGGTCGAGTGTGTTTTCTGTTTACAGATCTTACACCATGGTTTCTTTTGGCCTTTACTTTTGGTAGATTGGGTTTCCCCCCCAGAAGAAGATTTTTGGGGACCTTGAGAAGACTTCTGTTCTTTGCCCTTTTCCCCACCCTTGTCAGAGATCTTAGAATCTGGCTTCTTTGGGTCACCACCTTGGTTCTGAACCTTCTTCCTCACCCTGGTTCTGACCCATTTGTCTGCCTTATTTCCCAATTCTTGGGGAGAGGTCAGATCAGAGTCCAGCCAGGTACTGATGCAACAGCTGATTTTGACAATTATTAAGGACCTGCTCCCTCATAATTAAGTTGTACAATCCTTTGAAATCACACACCTTACTGCCAAGTAACCAGCCCTCCAGAGCCTTAGTAGCACAATCTACAAAGTCCACCCAGTCTTGATTTTGTGCCTTTTGGGTATCTCTGAACTTTATCCTATACTGTTCAGTGGTTAGGCCAAACCCCTCAATCAGTGCACTTTTCAAGATTTGGTAATCATCAGCATCCTCTTCTCTTACAGTGAGGAGCTTATCTCTACCTTTGTCTGCAAAGGAGAGCCACAAGATTGCTGCCCACTGCTCCTGGGGGACCCTCTGAACTTTACAGGCCCTTTCCAGTGCAGTAACCCATTTGTGGATGTCATCCCCACTCTGGTAGGGAGGGACAATCTTGCTTAAGTTTCTATGGTCATGAGACCTTTCCCTACCACCAGGGAAGTTGCTGCCACCATGGAACTCTAGTCCCAACTTTCTTCTTGTCTTCTGAAGCTCTAGGGACTCCCTATCTATAGCCAACTGCTCTCTTCTGATTCTAAGCTGAGCTTATTCATACTTGAGCAGTCTCTCTTTCCTTTCATGAGAGGTCTCCCTCCTATGAGAGGAAACAGAGGTCCCTATTGAGGTGTCAGAATGGTTAGACTCCTGAGAAGGAGACCTTGACCTTCTAAGCACACTCTCAACTCTCCCTGGTGGGACAAAGAGGAGGCCATTCTGGTCCTCCTCATCTGCAGGAGGAGCTGCATTTTCCAGGGTAAGATCATTGTCATCTTCCTGGCCAGCTTCAGAGGTCAGGTCATGGGTATCTTCACCCCTTGGCCCTTCCTCATTTTCTGCCCCACCCACTCTGCCTACCCCTTCAGACCCTGAGGCCTTCTTGAGATCACCCAACAGCAGTACCTCTATGAGGCGTTGGGTGTTTGCAGTTTTTCCTGTCTTCAACTTCCTAGTACTACACAATGCTTTCAATTCCAAGAATTGGAGGTTGTCAAACTTGGATGGTGGAAGCCCATTGGCTTCTGGCAGGGACCCACTGGCTCCTGGCCTTGAAGACATCACTAGTGAGGTGTGGTGTATGCACTACCTACTCTAGTGTGGCCTACTAAACTCTCTTGAGTTGTAGAAAGGGTGTGCTAAGCCCTTGACACACAACTCTAAGTTCAGTAGAACGTACTGTAATTTTAAGCTTGAATTATATGTACCTCAGGTACCTTTTAGTGGTTTTCAGTTAGTCACTCACTTGAGATTATCTGGTAAAACAAAGGCAAGCTTGAATCCCACCGCTGCCACCAATGTGAGAAGTTGGCCTGGTATATGCTGTCCACTAGTTATAGTGGGCACCTTGCACCAGTCCAAACGACCTTTATTGATGATAGGTTTAAAGACAACCTTTATTGAAAGCTATCCTAGTGGTAGCTATGGAGAGCAGCCTTCAGGCTAAGTCTTGAAGGAGTGTTAAGCTGTTTGTTTTACCAGTGTATAATCTCATGAATGACCAAATGAAAGGAGAACCACACCAGGTATATATAAAATATATGTATTTATTACTAAACACTACCCACTAGTCTCTTTATGAGGCTAGAGGTCGAAATACACAAGTTACAAGTCAAATAGCACAGTAAATTAGCACAATATACGATTAGCCCTAGGGGCGTACCAAACCATGTATTAAGAAAGTGGTATAAGAACCACGACTTGACTAGACACAGGGCCTAGAGCCTGTAGAATCGCTGGGACCCCAAGGAACCACCCAAGGTAGTGACACAGGGGACCCACGGGGGACGTGTGCAGTGTGTGAACACAGCCGCGAGCTCCGTTAGCGTCTATGGGGAAAGTCGCGGTTAGAGTTTTAAAGTTTAGGGACACTTCAGAGCGGACTAGGAACAAACCCTTTTGGACTTAGAGGGTTCTAGGGCCAACACCCACGGGAGCACCAAAGTACTCGTGTTACCTCACCCAGGGAAGCCGGGTGCACAGGTGTCAAATGGTGTCGGGCCGCGCCGTCGTTTTCAATGGCCCCTGGCTGGAAGTGCTGCTGCCGGGAAGTTGCGAAGTGTCCGAAGAGATCCAAGCCTGGATCGAGGATGAGAAGAACCTGAAAGCAGAGGGGACAGAGTCTGGGTCACTAGCCAGTGACCAGGGGCACGATAGTCGAATGCCCACCGATGTTGGGTGCTTCAAGTTCGAAGAGGTGAAGATTGTCTCTGCAGGAACGAGGACCAGGAGGCATTGACGACAACCAGGAGCTGGAATCGAGCTGTCCCACGAAGGTAGTAGCTTGCTGCGGTGTCGGTGCCCGGATTGGACCCAACAAGCCTTGGCAACAGCAACCCACGCAGAAAGAGAACAAAGGCTTCGGTGCGGACCAGCGAGGTCCGAGGGACTCCCCAAGCGAGGGAGAGTCAGGGCAGGCCCACAAGTCGACGGACAAGGGATCGCGAAGGGACCTCGAGCAAAATCACAAAATGGCGGCCCACGGGTCACTCGGAGTGGCCAGGCCAGCAATCTTTGGTGGATTCACTGCTCGGGGTCGGGGCTACAAGTAACCCAAAGCACAGCCTCTAGGATCGACCAGAAGCTTATGCACTTGCAAATGTGCACGGTGTCCAGGGGTTCCGGTTCCACGGTACCCACGAGGGCTACGTGTCTCAGCTTTGCTGGGGACTTGGGTCAGCCTCTGGGGAGTCTGGAAACCCACCTCCTGGGTTGCAGGGTCGTCGGCGTCTGGCGGGAGCTTCGGAGATGCAGACCGGACAGATGCGTCTTTGGTGCCTGCCAAGCAGGGGAGTAACTCCTTTACTCCAAGGGAGATTCTTCAGTCATCTGGCGTTTAACAGATCGTCGAAGGTCCAGGATTCAGTTTCAGAGTTTCGTCCAGGGATATCTAAAGTCCTGTTGCCAGGGGTTCCTATCTTATACCCAAGGAAGGGGTTGTACTAACTCAGGGGACCCACCTATGGGAGGGTTTGGAAAGAGGGGTGGCTACACCCATTTCCTTTGTCCAGTTTCACGCCAGAGCAGGGGCTGGTAGCCCCTGCAACCGGTTTGAACTGGGCTATGCACAGGGACACCAAATGTGCCCCCAGTGATGGACTTCAAAGCACTCTGAGAGTGCACCCACCCAGCCCCAATACACTAAAGCCTGTCTGGGAGGTGGTAACACCTCCCTGTGACAGGAAACCTATTGTCCAGGCCTCCCCTGCCGGAGTTTTGGTCAGCAGCAGGAGGCCAGACTCGTGTCTGTGGCTGCAGCATCCATTTTGTGATGCCAGGGCTCTGTTAGCTGGTACCGGGTATACCGGTGCTGTCATGTCTCTCCCTCTAGAAGGGTGGGATCATACTCCCACACCAGTTACTGGTGTGGGGGTATGATTCCAAGGTGTTTGACACCAAACACGACATGTTTCCGTGCAGCCATCCCAAAGTTAGCATTTACCGTTGAGTTATAATGCACTTAAGAGTATATGGTCAGGCTGCACTCACAGACAACCCCGGAGGATAAATTCCGAAGGCTGCAGAGGGGCTCTGCTCATGCATGGGCACCCTCTCACATAAAACCAAGCACCCTGCCTTCAGGATTGATAAGGCCTGCCATAGGGGTGACTGATAGGTTTATATGTGCAGTGATAGGGTGAGATATAGTGAATCTATATCTCAGTAAGGGGTGCATGCACCACCTCACTCAGGCTGCTGTAGCAGTCCTGTGGTGTCATTTTGGAAGGCTTCCCAGGGGTGGCATAATACATGCTGCAGCCCCTGGTAGGCCTCTGGGGTACCTATGCCCTGGGTACATAGTATACCATATACCAGGAACTTATAAGGGCACCCCAGAATCCAATCTGAAGTGTACCTAAGGTACTAGGAATCCATTTTAGAGAGGAAGCAGCTAGGCTGGGGTCCTGGATAGCAGGGCCCCAGCCAGACTAAAGTCGAAAAACAGTGAAACATCAGCAAAAAAGTGGGGGTAACCATAAGAAGCAGATCCTACTCTCCTACAAAAGGTACCATGGGTACCAAGAGCATTGTGACCAGGGAAGGCCTCTAAGGGTTGCAGCACCTATTGTGCCACTCTTAGTGGCCCTGTACCTTAACACCCACACACTGCCATTGCAGGCTGCGTGTTTTGGGGCAGAGAAAAGCAAAGAGTCGACATGGCACACATCCCTCTGTGCCAACCCTGCAACCCACTGCCTGAGGCCTAGGTAAGTCACCCCTTTAGCAGGGTGCACTAGCCCTCAGGTGAGGGTACAGTGGCATGAGCTCTGTACCCCTACAATGTCTAAGTCCATTCTTAGACATTGTAAGTTTAGTTAAGCCATAAGGAGTATATGGTCTGGGAGCTGGTCATTACAAACTCCACAGCTCCTTAATGGCTTTGCTAAAAACCTGGAGGTTTGGTAGCAAACTTCTCAGCACATTAAACCCACACTGATGTCAGTGTGGGATTTAATGTAAAATGCACTCAGAGGGCATCTTAGAGATGCCCCCTGAAAAATACTAGCCCTGGTGTGGTTCTTGAATGGCTGCCCACCATTTGTCATCACCAGACACATTTCTGGACCCCTCAGTAAAGAGCCTCCGCTCTCGGGGTAAAGAAACAAAGATCATCCTGGGTAGAGGTGTCATGCCTCCCCCCCCAGGATGGGCAAGGGGAAGCTTCAAAGGCCTTTCGCCTTTGGAAGCTGTTCCTGCCTTTTTCTGCCCCCAGCAACTCTCACTCACTGGTTCTGCCCTCCACTTTATGCAGGAGAATCGGAGGGAAACCAAGCTAGGAAGAGAGATTTGCTGACCTTTGCCAACTCCACCCCTCAGGTGAAGTGAAGCACACATCTCAGTCCCCTCCATCTTGAAGATTAGGGGACTCTGCCAATTAGGGAGAGGCTCATGCCCCCTCCCATTAGAGGATGGCATAATAGGGGGTGTACCCACCCCAAGGGAGGGACCCAATGGTTCCGACCTGCACACCCCTTTGAACACCCCTAAATTTAGCATTTAGGGGCAACTCTGAACCTTGCCTCCTCAGATTCTAGGAAGAAATAAGAAGGACTGAAGAGCCGTGCTGACCAAGGAAGAAGAGGACACCAACTGCTTTGGCTCCAGCCCTACCGGCCTGTCCAACTTCAACCTGCCTACAGCGAAGAAACCGCGTGTCCAGCAGCCAGCAGCCCCCCGGAGCCCGGAGGACCTGCCCTGCACTCTTCTTACTGACTCTGTCTCCCGTGAGCACCGGATTTGCTCGACAAAGACCCCAAGACCAGAATCCAGATTCTGGCGACTCCGCGGTTCTGCACCACTCTGCACCCGATGCCCACGGTCCAAGTTCGAGTGGCCCAACACCACAATAAGGTCTCCCCAGCAATCCTAACCTGAGAACTGGTGTTCACCGACCTCCCTCAAGCTTCAAGACGACCCCTGCAGCCCCTACCTGAAGGGTCCCCCGACCGGAGCTGGTAAAGAAACCCGACGCCAAAAGACACCCCTGCACCCGACACCCCACGGCCTTGGGTGGCCCAACCAACGGTGTCCAGGCATCACCCAAGAACCCAACTTACCTCTCCAACTGGTGGTCACCTTCAGGAAGTCTCCCTGTCCAAGCCTGCAGCAACATTGCCGAACCGAAGGTCTCCATTGGAAACCACAGGGTCCTCGCAGTCTTCTTGGCACCCTGCACCCTGCCGCCCTTGTGCCGCTGGTGGTGCAGCTCCTGTGCTGATTGTTGGCCCCTGCAGTGCTGACCTTAACCCCAGGAGCTTTGCTCCCACAACCGAGTGGCCTGCTCATAAGCAGTCCCTAACTGAAGGCCCCCTCAGCCCCCTTGGCTAGCATGTTTCTCCCACACGATCCCATGTTATGAGTTTTTGGGCCTAAAATGTTCTAAGTGTTGAACTGTGTTTTGTATGGAGAAAAAAGTAATTACAACTTAAACCAAGAAAAGTCTTACTTACCTTGTATTGTGAGATCTCTCGGTGTGGTATTTAGGCATACCACCCCAGTAGTCAAAGTAATCTAAAAGTAATCTACAAGTAATTAATATGTAATGTAACCTGCTTTTTGAACCAATACCAACCTGTAGTTTGCAAATTCAACCACAACTGCATTATCTTGTCACGTCTTACATTTGAGAATACATTTTTCTTACCTGTGCCAAGTCGTGCTTGGTTCTAAAATTAAAACATAAGTATACCTTTTTTATGCTTACTTAATTGGTCTGGATTCAGTCTCTGAGTGTGTGTCATCAGGCTTGATTGAGTGAATACAATAAATGCTTATCACACCCTCTGGATAAGCCTAACTGCCCGCCCACACTACCACAAAGAGAGCTGTTAGTGCTTACCTAATTAAGCCTCTGCTATAGCTCTGGGGACACCTTGGACTCTGTGCACACTATATCTTTTTTGGTATAGTATGTACAGAGCCAGTTTCCTACAGTCACTGCTTTACTGCTGGACTGCCCTTCGGTCTATATTTTTTCTGCTTTTCTCTGCCTCTTTTGCCTTTCTACTGCATCTGCCTTCTTATGATTTTTTCTTACTTTTTCACTTTCTGCACTCTTCGCCGCCCTTGCCACTGCGATCCCTCATGGCCAAGCCCCCCTCCAGTGACCTTTCCCGCCTCCCAGCTGTCCAGCCCCCGCAAACTACTTAATGGCGGCTGCTGTGCGGTGAAAGTGCAGTCCACTGACTTTTCTGGTGGACTGCTCCTTTCACTGCACAGCTCCGCCTAGTAGCTGCTGCTGCCTCCATTGCTGCTCCCACCTGCACCTCATCCTGGTGATCTAGTGGTAGAGCATCACTGCTCTGCTGCTGGACTGCCCTCTTTCTGTTTCTTTTCTACTTTCTCTGCCTCTTTTGCCTTTCTACTGCTTCTGCCTTTTTCTACTTTTTCTCTTGCTTTTTGCACTTCTTCCCCTTTTGCACTCTTCGCTGCTCTTGCCACTGCGATCCTCCGTGGCCCCACCCCCCTCCAGTGACCCTTCCCGCTCCCCACGTTTTCCTCATCCCAGCTGTCCAGCCCCCCTCACACTACTTAATGGCAGCCGCGCGCAGCGGGCACGCCGCTAGTACATCTCAGGTGTGCCAAAGGCAAGCCCGTCTGTACCTGGACCACGCCTAGCACCATGGACCCTGGTACTCGGACCTTCCTCCGATACGATGCCAGCACCCTCTGCGCCCTCAACACAGGACACCACACCGCCCGCCACCTCTCCTCACTGAAGTAAACCCAAGGACCCTTCTCTTGCCGTAACTGCAGCCACTCCTTCGCCCACGCTACCACGCCAGCTCCCCTCGTCGACCAACAGCGCACACGACCAGCTCAACTGCAGCCTCCTCAACACGTGCTCCCTCCACAAACACGCCAAAGAAATCTGGGCCTCCTCGACACCGCCTCTCCCAACATCGCCTGCTTCACGGAAACTTGGACCAACCCCTGCTCTGGTCCGGACATCACCACCTCTGTCCCCGATGGCTACAAAATCAACCGCAAGGAACGCGCTGACCGACCAGGAGGAGGCATCTCCACCATCCACAAGAACACACTATGCCTGACCACTCACTCAAACAACCCATTGACAACCATGAAACACCTCCATTTCCAGCTCCAGACCAACCCCAACACAACCCTCTGCGGCATCCTCGTCTACAGGCCTCCCAGCCCCTGCCCGCCCTTCACCGACACCATCTTGGACCTCATCACACCCCAGGCTCTCTCATCCACCGATTACATCCTACTGTTGTATTCCTCTTAGGGTGTCCGTATATAGGTTTTCCTGTATCATGTCCTTATATAGGCACAATTCGCCCTGCCCTTATATAGGCATAAAATCCCAGTCCTTATTTAGGCATTAAACCGTGCACTCCAAATACAGGCATGGTCTCCGGCATCCGTCCACCCTAACGTCACGAAGAACAGACCCTTAGGCTTCGGGAGTTTCCCTAGCACAGGACTATTGATTTCTTCAAGGACTCATCTATTATGCATGAACCGTTGTACCTTAGGGGTTCATTCATGACGGCTTCCACTGTGGGATCCACGTCAATGCTAACATTCTGAGGTACCTCTTAGGTATAAATATACCTTCCCTAGCCCTTGTAAACTAGAGGAGACCTCGACTTCAGAGGAGCCTGTTTCCCGGCCCGACGCACTGAGAAGATGCTGTCATCCCTGCACGCAGAGAATCCAGCTTCCAGTGATCTGACTTCCCTTGCGGGGTGTTGGAGTTCGAGTCTGGCAAGAGATTCCTACCTCTCTCATTCTCAAGGTATGGAGCTGACTAGAACCTAGAGGGACTCTTGGCATTCTAGGCATACTAGGCATAACACACTCTTAGTATACCATAGTAAGGAATACTTCACCTACTTCATACCTCTCCCTACACCTAGGTTAGGTTAGGAACATTGGGGTAGAACTAGCTTAGAAACGCATCGTATGAGTACTCGCATTTTTAGTCTGTGTTATTTATGTAAATGAATATCTTCTAAAGATCATGCTAGCGCAGTATTATTTATTTCTACTGCTTACGCTGTACAATATTTATCTTGCATACTGTCTGTGATCGTAACAACTCACATTACTTACACAAGAAATAAGACTGTTCAATAAACCTTTTATTGAAACGCCCGTCTGTTCTTTCCGTGTAACTTTGAGGAAAACTAAGTATGCACGAGTGAGCTGAGTGAAATAGTTATCTATTGTTTCCACGACTCTGGGACACGTTCTGATTCTAAAGGGAAACAAAGTGGTCATGTTTTGCGGCTGCCAGAAACTACTCCCTTCTTGTTTGTCAAGGAGTTTCTAGTGGCCTCTGAGCTAGCTGGCACAAGTAATTAAGTTTAATATACTCGATAGGGACATACTGACCGTAGTCCTATGTCAAACCTATAGGGGATATTATTCCAATGCGCAGAGCCTATTAGGGAAATAGGAGCTACACTACATGGCGCCCAACGTTTGGTAAGGCGGTAATTCAACGTTAGATACTGAGTAACTCAGCCGTGCTTTTTTTTCTCAGAGACCCCTACCCATATACTCCAAAAGACGTCTGGAGTGGGCAGGGTTAAATATCCGCCACGGCTACATAGGGAAACACCCTATATATTTTAGCTGTTTGGTTTGCTCAACGTTGAAGGATACAGTGTTCCAAAATATTGTGCACCTTATCTTTGTTTCCTTGAAGCTTGTTCTACATTTTTCAAACAACAAAAATGCCTGACTCCGACACTGAAACCGGAAACGGTGGAGCTGCGGATCAGCCAGCTGCAACAGCTTATAACATCACAGGTTTTATTGAAACCGAGGAGGGTGTTATAGACATCCCTCAAAACTTAAGAAGAGCCATCACTCTAAAACTTATAAAACACGGCCTACCACCAAGAGGCGGTAGAGCAGTTTTCGTGATAGAGGCACATGAATCCTTTCAGACAGAGGTATTCTATTCATGGGTAATACTTCCTGAATCCAATCCAGTAACACACATGTTTCACTTCTACAAAGAAGATGATCCACCAGAGGAATACTTTCCTTTCGAGGATATTGAAATTCCATTAACATGCCAGGAGCATCAGCTCTGGTTTAAAGGCGCCCTAAAACATCACAGAAACATTACCAGGCTCGGTCCACTAGGTAGACCAGGAGCAACATGGCCGATTCTAGCCGGCTACACACCTCATCCTGACATTGAAGAAATGTCAGACGAGGAACTACTTACTCAACTTACAGAGTTAATAAAAATCTACAAACAATTGGTCCAATATGTCATGCGGACTTTCACAGTCCAACCACCATTGACACTTCCAAATCAAACTCCTCACCAGGGGAATACACTAAAAATTACACCACAGACTCTATACGCAGTCATGGGTAAAATGCCCACAAAACGTGAGCAAATTCCATTCTGGATAGCTCAAAAAATCACTCAAATCGAAGCAGTATTTCCAAATACTAGCCCGCATGAGAAACACAGAATACTGACAATCAGTTTACCAATGGGGATCACACCACAACTGGAAGACTGCACCACTTGGGGCTCAGTCTTTGCTGCCATCTATACTAAAACACATGGCATTCCGTCAATTGCGGTAATACCTGATGTCCTGAAACAAATTCAAAACGAATACGGGGCAGAGCCTGCTCTAAATTTAAGTATGAAATTACTGAAAAATTTTGACCAGGTCTCAACAATAATATTATCTAATATTAAAGGGGAGGCAGCAGCAGTGGCGATCCGCCAAAAATTAAGGGAATTTGATGTTACAGAACATCAGACAGAACTACCCAGAATAATAGAACAATCTTATGCAGAATTAGGCAGAGATAGTTTGGGTGGACGACCAGTGAAGCCGAAACTATCTGAAAGTCCTGAGAAGGACTCTATTAAACAAACTCCTACATCTTCTAAAAAGAAGTGGGAGACTAATAAACAAAATTCGAACGAAAAACGTTCTCAATCCCGAGGTAGGTCTCCTCAAAAGGAGCCCTCTGAAAGGAGGTATAACCTCAGGAATAGGGATAATTTGAGAAAGCCTGACAGGTATCAAGATACTGATACACGTTCCTCTCGTCCCTTTCAGATCTCGTCACAGACTTCGGAAAGAAGAGGACGGTCAGAACATAGAGAAGAACGCGTGAAATCCAAGGACGACAAACATGTTCCGAAAAACAAATCAAAACCTCAATTCTCCAAAAAGAAAGTAGCAGGTCTAAAGATCAGACATGCCGAGAATACTGAGAACACAACTCAAGAACGGAGAATGGGCTCAGACAATGCTGGACAGTGCAGCAGAAGTCACAATAGCTCGCCAGAACCTGAAGGAACTTCTGGAGATAGTGGACTTGAATGAGTACATTACAGTTGAGACTGTAGACACCAGGGTTAGTACTCCACAAAAGTTATATGAAATAACACTCCGGATGGAGGGAGACAAACCTAGACAGGTGAAAGCACTTTTTGGGGAAAGACTATCAAGAGGCTATGACATACTTCTAGCAGAAAAAGACTGGCCACCACAATTTGTCAGGGAGTGCCCACATGGCGAGGACATTATTATGCCTGCCTTCTCCAACCACATTCCAATTCACCTAAAATATACATATGCCAGGAAATGGGCAGTAGCCCAGGCCCCAGCATTATATAAAAATCATGTAGGATGGGACGAGGACTCACCTCACCATAAAATACATCTGAAACATGAACCAACTGCACAACGGCAGTATCCAATAAAGCAAGAAGCTAAAAAACAGGTCAGGGAGATCTTAGATCAACTTGAATACCAAGGGGTGATTGGAACATGCACCTCCTCAATGAACAATCCTTTGTTTCCTGTCTCCAAACCAGACAATACATATCGTCTAGTTTTGGATTACAGACACTTAAACACTTGTTCTAAAACTTTTGCAGTGCAAAATGCACATAGCACAGCATTAATGAATAACATTGTGCGTAAAAAATACAAAACCACATTAGACATCTCAAATGGTTTCTTTTGTCAAAACATTGCACCTGAGAGCAGGTACTTAACAGCATTCTCCATAATGGGGACCCAGCGTCACTTTTGTCGACTCCCACAAGGGTTCAAGAACAGCCCAGGGTTATTCTCAGCGAGAGTAACAGAGTTACTACAAATTTATGACAATGAGGCATTGTCCTATGTCGATGATATCTATCTGACGGACGATGACCTGGAGAAACACTTGAACAGGGTAAGCACCATTATATTGGGCTTCGCCTCTGAGGGTTACAAATTCAACTTTAAAAAGTCCAGAATTGCCCATCTCAATGTACTATTTCTAGGATATGAGCTTTCAAGTGAAGGCAAGAGCTTGGCAGCTAACTTTTTAGAAACGTGTGCGCTGCTCCAACCTCCAAAAATGCTAAAAAACTTACAATCCATTCTGGGTTTCCTCAATTTTGGAAGAACATACATTCTAAATTACGCAGAAAGGGTTAAACCTCTCTACGCATTAATTAAACCTGATTTTTCAATCAAAAATTGGACACAAGAACACACAGAAATCTTGCGTTCACTCCAGGCTAACATGTTAGCAACAAATCACTTACAAACACGCGTAAGTCAACGCAACCTGGTGATCCGAATAATTTCGGGTCAATGCGGATTCACATATTTAACCTTCAATGAGGGTGAAAAAATACCAATCGCATACAAATCTCATTTGTATACACAAGCGGAAATGCGCTTCACTTCAACTGAAAAAATTCTGACAGCAGTTCAAACCGCTGTTACAAAAGAAAGAGCCCTAGCACAAGGGAAACGCATTATTGTCGTAACCCCAGTACCAGCTTTAGAAGCGGTCACAAAAGCAAGCATTCCCAATGCTAAAGCATTACATCCAAGATGGATACAATGGGTTAATTCTCTTGCTGCAACAGATGTTGAATATGTTTTTGATCCTGATTTAAAAACACAAGCATTCCTGCAATATGAGCAAGAATGTCCTCTGCCCACTGAAATTCTGCCTCTCGATCAGTACGAATTCATAATTTACACTGACGGATCCGCACAGCCCGCAACAGGGGGTAAGCAAGCTTACAGTGCAGCATGTGCAATCGTTAAAGGTCGCATGCGAGACCTATGGTCACAAAAACTCAATCTCTAGGAGATTGTACAGCTCAGCGAGCTGAACTACAAGCATTCAAACTGGCACTTGAAAGTACAGATCGAGAATTCCCCACACTAATAGTGTGCGATTCCTTTTACTGTGTTCAGTCGTATAATGAATATGTACAAAACTGGCTTGAAAATGGTTTCAAAGATGCGAAAGGTGGCACAATAAAGCACAAAATACTTTGGGAACAAGTAGTTCAGTTGAAAAACGAACTACCAAAGGCTCACGTGATTCACACACTGAGTCATCAACGTGATGGCGTTCACGTTGCAGGGAATTCATTGGCTGACGAAGCCGCAAAGGGGGCTGTTCAGAAGGCTTCCGTAGCTGTGATCACTCGTTCAAAAACAAAAATAGACGGTGAGATAATGTTGGCTGTCAATGCTTCAAGCAAGGGCAGCAGTGCAGCGTTACCAAAAAAGTTTCCACTCAAGTACTCTTATGTAATTGATGCGAATGACGTTCCTTTTGCTCGAATCCCTGGAGTGGGGGATAGGGTAATTCCAAACAAGGAACGTAGATTAGGACTAATCCTAGCAGCACACGAAGGGATAGCTTCTGCACATGCAGGTGTTTGTGCAACGGTATCTTTACTCAAGCAAAGATATTGGTGGCCTGGCATTCGGAAACAAACCAAGAACTATGTTTTAGAATGTGATATATGGCAACAGATGAAAGTCTCCACAGTGAAACGCCCTGCGCAGACACCCCTGTTAATTTCAGACAAACCATTAGCTTGTGTTTACCTGGACCACTGCGGTCCCTTGCAAAGGGACGGTAACTATAAATATATCATGGTTGCAGTGGATTCATGCTCTAGGTTCCTATGGATATGGCCTCAGCGCTCGGCTGACGCTCGAACTGTTATAAAAGATTTGCGAGTCTTTATCGGCACATACGCAATAGGCACGCTTCATTCTGACCAGGGCCTGCGTTTAGCTCTCGGGCTTACAAAGAAGCCATGGCCAGTCTGGGCGTTGCATTGCGGTACTCCTCTCCATTCCATCCTGAGGGAAATTCAGTTGTGGAAAGGAAAAACCGGGACATAAAGCAGTCTATAACAGCTAGGGTATTAGGTTCGGGTGACGGGTGGGTCAAACATCTTTATGGGGTCCAACGCTCATTAAACAATCTGCCAAGAAGTTCTCTAGGGGGGGTCACTCCATATGAGGTCCTATTTGGGACAAGAATGTGGGTACCAGATCTCGATGACGTAGGCACAGTGGTGGAAAATAAAACGTTTTATATCAAAGATCGTTTGGCTGTTTTACAGGAACTGAATGAGTTAAGAACGAAACAAAGCAACGTATTCCTACAGCCAACCACCACTGGGGAAAAACCGGCGGTCCCAGCAAGGCCTGTCTGGATTCCAAAAGTTGGGGATCTAGTCAGAGAAAAGATTGCGGATAAGAAGGAATTTGGACCTTCTTACAGACAACCAGTACCTGTCCTAGCAGTTCAAGGATCAAGAACAGTACTTCTGCCGCCCCTTGCTGGAAGAAAGGAGAAAAGATTTGTGTCCATCGACCTCATCAAACCACAGTATGTGGCCAATACTAAATAGTAGGCCTCGTGGACTCCGACCCAGTAGCAGACACACTCCTCTCGCTACTATCCAAGAGGTTCAGACTGAAAGACTAATAACAATTGGGAATTCAGCAGTAACAGATGAAGGACTAAGCAACAATGCTATGGAACTCATCCCTCTTGAAAACCAAGTAACAGTTCGTCCAAATACACCTGTCTACACCAATGTAGCAAGTGATCAACTGGTTCCAGCAATTTCGACAAATCCTGATGCAATTCCAACAATTGACAGAACTGCTTCTGGCTATTTCATTAACTTTGATACGTTCTCAGAAGATCCGAGTGAACCTGAAACGACGCCAGCATCATTGAAATTCAAGCAGCAAGTACAAGACTTTCTTCACTTTCTGAAAAAGACTTATTTGGTTTCTCCATGGATTGAACTCTGGATTACATCTGGACTATTTGTTTTCCTGCTCTGGCTAGCTTTGGTTACAATTGTGAGCGTGCTTATAAGTGGAAGATACATCCATGTGAATACTGAAGGAAAAGACGTGAACGTACTTTTGAAACCTCATAAATCTTCCCATCGTGAAGCAAGAGACTTGTCGACAGTGAACATCACAGCTGTTCCTATACAGGATGGTATAGTGTGGGACAAAACAGATTTTGATATCTTTGGTCCGACGGAAAAATTGAACATTCCACATTTATTTAAAATTTCACTAAGTGATCTAATTTCGTCCAGTACCTACTCTGATGATTGGGACTTTGAGACTGTGACTGATATTATGTTTGACCTAGAAAAATCTGCTGCATTTTCTAAAAATTAATATTTAGAGGTTTCATCAGACTATGAACAACTGTATTGTTATAACCACTATGGTCATCATTATTTGCATAAATCTGCATACCCTAGAAATGTGTTTATGTTTAACCAATGGGAGCATTGTCCTACACCACCACACGGTAGTTCAAAAACATTTGCTAACAAGTTTCCATATTTTTCAGGTTACAATACATCTGATCCAGAAACGTTTTACTATAAAAATGTAAACAAAACAGGACTGAAAATTATGTTAACTAATTCAAAACAGATTTACTCTGCAACATTTATTGCCCAACTGTCTAGACAGGGTTTCAACTTATGGAAAGACACAATAGACACAAAAACTGTGTGGGGTACTAAAGATTGGCAAGTGCAGGGGATGGAAACTTTATTTAGAGCCTGTATCATCCCTGAACAGATAATGTTTTTGAATGAAACTGTCCAACAAACATCTTGTCTTGGACTAGCCAAGATCAAAGAGATGAAGACACCTTCTGTACCAACACCTGCCAGTGATAATAATACACAGGCAGCGTGACAGTTGACAATATACTACAACTCAACAGATCTAATCCTGATTGGAAAAAATGGTTGATCTGGCCCACAGACACGAACAACTGTCAGGAAAGATTCCTGAATAAAACTCAGGGCTTTAATATTCATAGGCCAGACCCAAGATACGTCCAAAGACAGCTTCCGGGGGTAGTAACAACATACAGTGTAGGTAAATTATGCCACGATTGGCTTCAGAAATCTACACTACAGGATGTGAAACAACACTTATCCTTACTTAAAGAAGACGCAGACCTTAGGGAATTCTTGCTTGGACCAAGAAAACCGTGTCAAAAACGTTTCATATATGCCGGCATTTACGCTGCCTATAATGAAGCATGGAAAGTGTCACAGATGGAGGCCGCAGAACGAATACGTGAACTTGATCGTATTAATTTAGAGAAAACCCTCTCTGTGGTCGACAATGGGTTAACAACTTTGTCCTCCAGAATATATTCATTGGATGGCATTGTATCCTCTGCTATCGACATACTAGAACAAGATTTGGCGATGTTACAGCAAGGCCAATCTCAATTACGTTCTATTGTGTTATTAAGCTGGACGCTGCAATCTTTGCGTGCGGGCTATGTGCCTTGGCGTTTCATCAACACGTCAGCTCTGTTTTCAGAATACAATCTAACTGATAAACAGATCGAACTGGCACAAAGAGGAGCAAAGTATACAGTGCTGAGCATTGAAAAACTGGAGAAATTACCATTCACAGTGGCAGAAAAACCAGCTACAGAATGGCTCATTCATGGCAAAATAACTTTACCTGTGACTACTTTTCAGTTTCAGTATTGCCTCAGACAAATGCAAGCAGGCAAATATGAAAGGTTGGGTAAGGAATACATTAAGACATCTTGGAATTTACCATATACATATAGATGTTGGAGTGGGGATCCTGAAGTGTTTTTGAGCGGTACACACTGTAAAAGTGCACTGAGCGGTTCACTTATATGTCAGGACATTTCTTTACACGGGGCTTGCAATGGTTCTGTGGCAAATTTGTCTTGCCATCAGCAGGGTACACCAGCTGCTGTGATTAATCCAACGTTTGGACAACTTTCTAATGGGAGTTACCTCATGTTGAATGATCAGAGTTGCTGCGGTATGTTGCCAGGCATCCCATATCTAGTAACGGTCAACTCCAGGGTCACTTGCTGTATGCAAGTATTGTTTGCCCCAATAGACACAGTCAGGGAGTCGCCTTTGTGGCCTTTGCTGAACGTCTCTTTTATAAGATTTGATACTTTGAGCAGAATGAAAGCCATGCTTTTACAGCAAATAGTGCCTTTGACCTCGGCCAAAGAAACCTATGATCTACAATTAGCAAGGACTTCGGCTGAGATACAGACTTTAATACGTACAAACTGCCCTATACATTTCGTAGAAATGATAGGACGTATCTTTAACATGTCTGATACAACCGGAATTGTACATGTATTTAAGAGCATCTGCTCCGGTCTGTTAGCACCTTTTCAGGCAATACTCGGAATCATCCCGAACTTTGCACATTCGGTGTTTGGTGGCATACCATTACTTCTAGCACTTGTTGCCGGAATTCTATTTCTCTTCCTGCTATTACGCTATGGCCAGCCTATTCGCAGACATCACTCCGAGCGAAATGGAGAAAGCTCTCCTTGAACGAAAGTGCCGTGAGCGAATAGTACAGCATTTGGGCATGACTCGTCTACGGGACCTTAATACCACGTGGTTCCTGTCATTCAGACCAATCTGGCAAGATTGCATCTTACCTGTTCTACGATGCCTGCTATGCGGTGAAGAATGCGTGTTAGACTCCTGTCTAACATTTCCATCAGCAACGCCAACGGATGTCGATACTCTGCTGGTCCCAATAACGGCCCATGCTCTGTGTTGTCCCCAGAGGCTACCAATCCTGATGACAGCGTTCATTGAGATCTCACAGACGCTTCCAGCTGCTGCTGAGGTACGAGAAAGATCTGCAGGCACACAGGTAACAACGGACGCGACCATTGCTGCAGCATCCTATGCTGAAAGCGATGCTTCACATCTCTGTGCAATTAATCTACTACACGAGGTGTTCCAACTGACACCAACTTCAGTGGACGATATTTTGTCTACAGAAATAGATGATCTCATGTTTACACCAGACCCGTAAAACTGACTCTGATTCAGCCCACAGTGTTCCAGAGATGCAGTAACAATTTGGCCTTCATATTTCAAAAACTTGGAACTCATCCCAAATTGAACTTTTTCCCATTTTTCGAACTAAAATGGCAATTCAATCTGCTTGAAGTAGAACTAGCCTTATAGTACAGACTTCGCTGTACTTCCACAGACACTTAGTCATCTTGTGTGTCTAAAAAGTTTATTAATTTCCATGACATGAAAAGACTTTGATTTTGAACAAACTTATCGATCATTTTTTTTGTGTCACATGTATATATTACTGCTTATTTTCATTCAAATTGCATTTTATTTTAAAATATATGCCTGAAATGAAAAGCAATGCTTAAAATGTACAGTACCTTTTGCATTCTAATAGGTTCTTTTTTTTAAATGCCTTTTAAATGGTTTTAAGAAATATTTTAGCAATATGCGGTACTCCATTTAATGGTTAGCATTTTTAAATGTTTAGCATTTTAGTATTATCGTACACACGAAAGTGTAGTGGGTGTTGTATTCCTCTTAGGGTGTCCGTATATAGGTTTTCCTGTATCATGTCCTTATATAGGCACAATTCGCCCTGCCCTTATATAGGCATAAAATCCCAGTCCTTATTTAGGCATTAAACCGTGCACTCCAAATACAGGCATGGTCTCTGTGAGAAAGTGCCATCTTTCTTGCATGGTATGCCCCCACTTTTTGCTGAATTGCTGATGTGCTTTGACTGAGTGTGCCCTGGGCTCCTGCCAACCAGGTACCCAGGGCCTGTGTTCCTTCCCTAAAACTGCATTGATACCTACACCCAATTGGCATCCCTGGCCACAGGTCAGCCCCTGGTAAATGGTACCATGGGTACCCAGGGCACTGTGACCAGGGAAGGCCCCTAAGGGCTGCTGCACTTGTTGTGCCACCCTCAGGGACCCTGTACCTTTACACACACACACTGCCTTTGCAGGCTGCGTGTCTTGGTGCAGAACAAAAGTGAAGAGTCGACATGGCACACATCCCTGTGTGCCATGCCTACAAGCCACTGCCCTGGCCTAGGTCAGCCACCCCTCTAGCTGGGTGCACTATGCCAGTGGTGAGGGCACAGAGGCATGAGCCCTGTGCCCCTACAGTGCCCAAGTCCATTCTTGGGCATTGTAAGTGCAGTGCTGCCATTAAGAGTATATGGTGCTGGGGGTCTGTCATTACGAACTCCACAGCACCATAATGGCCCCACTGAAAACTAAGAAGTTTGGTATCAAACTTCTCAGCACATTAAACCCCCACTGATGCCAGTGTGGGATTTAATGTAAACGCACTCCAGAGGGCATCTTAGAGATGCCCCCTGAAATCAACCCGACCTCCAGTGTCCGGACTGAGTGGCTGCCCAGGCTGCCACCACCAGACATGTTTCTGGACCCCTGGGTCGAGAGCCTCTGCTCTCAGGGGCCTGAAACCAGGCGCATCCTGGGGCGAGGTGCCAAAGCCTCCTCCCCAGGATGGGCAGGGGGAGCTTCAAAGGCCTGCCGCCTTTTGAGCTTCCCCAGACCATTTGCTGCTTCCAGCAAACTGGTCCCCACTGGTTCTACCCCCACTTCTGGCGGGAGAACCAGCGGGAAAACCAGAGGCAGGAAATGGGTTGTGCCCACCTCTGCCAACTCCACCCCTAAGGTGGGGGAGGCGAGGTGAAGCACAAACTCGAGTCCCCACCATCTTGAGGGTGGGGGACCCAGCCAACCAGGGACAGGCTCCTGCCCCCTCCCACTGGAGAGGAGCAGAATAGGGGTGTACCCACCCCAGGGAAGGGACCCGTTGGTCCCTGCCCTTACCTACCTGTAACCACCCCTAAATTTAGTATTTAGGGGCTCCCTGAACCTTCCTTCCTCAGCTCCCGAATCCGAAAACAAGAAGAGAAGACGAAGCAAGAAGACCAGCCGTGCAGCTGCTAACAAGGAGGCGACGACAACTGACTTGGCCCCAGCCCTACCGGCCTGTCGACCTCTGAACCTGCTCCTGCGAAACCCCAGCCTCAGCAACCTCAAAAGCCCCGGAGGACCTGACTTCTGTGCCACAGCCTTCAACCCAGGGACTCCCCCGAGCAGTGGTACTGCTCAAAAGAACAAACTACAAAAGGCCCAGCCCTGGCACGGAACCGCGAAACCTGCAGCCTCTGCACCCGCCGAGCCCGGCCTGTGCCTGAGTGAACCAAGACTCTGAGGACGTCCCCCCGGCGATTCTGACCTGGAATCCAGTGCCCAAGGACCCTCCTCGACGACCCAGACGACGCCTGCAGCCTCAGGACAAGGGATCCCTCCAACCGCGACCAGCAGGGGGTAAGATTTCCCGACCTCAAAAGACACCCCTGCACCCGGCGCCCCACGGCCCCCTGTGCCCAACTCCTGGGTGTCTACCTATCCTCCAAGACCCCAACTTACCTCCCGAAGTGTTGGTCGCCCCTGAAGAGTCACCGTCCCCGAGCCTGCAGCCTTTTTTCACCGTCCAAGATCTCCATTGGTTAACATTGAGCGCCCGACGGCTCAAAAGCACCCTGCACCCAGCCGCCCGAGTGCCCCTGGAAGTGCAACCTCTACCCTAACCTACTTCCCCATTTGCCCTGAGCAAGTGACCAGGAGCCCAGCTCCCACAGCCGCGTGGCCTGCTTGCCAGCAGCCACCAACCCGAGGCCCCTGCCTGCCATAGGATAACATTGGGCCTACTCACTCTGCACCCGGCCGCCCCTGTGCCGCTGAGGGTGTAACAACTGTACTTACCTGATACTGGGGGACCCCTGAGTCTATGCCCAGAACCTTAACTCTGCCAGTCGAGTACTTACCCAAAGACCGATAACTCACTTTTCTTCCATAGGGTAACACTGACTGGCTCCCACCTGGAATTTCTTCTAAGTGTGGAGTTTTGGAACTTTAAAATATTCACCTAAAATCAACCGAGTCACGAAAACGAAAATACTCACCTGGCATTAGAAGAGGCCCCAGTGCTGGACCGGGGTGCCCAACACTGGCCCTAAAAAGTAATCACAACGTTACTTACCGCTAACTCCATTTTCTTCCACAGGGATCCATTGACTGGTTTTCTGTGAAATTTCTTCTAAGTGTCTACTTTTGAAATACTAAAATATTGTTTAAAAATCACAACAGTAACGAATTCCGAACTACTCACCTGCTATCAGGAGAGACGTCAGTACTGCCTCTTTTAGTCCAGTACCAACCATGAAAAGTAATTTTTACCGTACTTACCAGTAACTCGAAATTCCTCTCATAGGATATCATTGCCTGTTTTTGTTGAAAAAGTTTCTAAGTGTCGATTTCTGCATTTTACAAATATTCTTTAAAAATCGTGCCAACGATACAAACGTAATTACTTGCCTGTTTTAGATAGATACCCCAGTGCTGAACCAGAGAACCCAGCACTGGATTACAAAAGTAACGTAAACCTGCTTTGCTTGCAAACTGCATTTCCTTCCATAGGATAACATTGGTAATTTTACCCAGAAAAGTTTCTAAGTGTCAACTTTTGAAATACAGTAATATTCCTCAAAAATCACTACATTAACCAAAACGCTTTTTCTTACCTGGTTACAGGAAGTGTCCCAGGACTGAATCCAGGATCCAGTCCTGTGGTTAGAAAAGTAATCTACAAAGTAATTAATTGTAATTAATCATAATTTTCCATTAAGCTCAATGTTGCATTGTATTTGACCCTGTGTTGCCTCTTGCACCAACTGTGATTATTACCATCAAAAAGTCTATTACCTATTTGTAAGGTGGTTAACCAAAGCATCTCATACTGAGAAAGTATATGTTGATCCTATTGTTGGTTCTAAAATAAAACAAGCATATATTTTTTTTATACACAAACCATTGGCCTAGAGTTCAGTTCTTGAGTGTGTGGCTTCATTTGCTGACTGAGTGGGTACAACAAATGCTTTACACTGTCCTCTGATACTGCCTTACTGCTCGACCAAGCTACCACTTTAGAGAGTAAGGTTATATCTAACTTTAGCCTCTGCCAAACCTCTGGGGACTGGGGACTCTGTGCACACTGAACCTTACTTTGGTGCAGTATATACAGAGCCACTTTCCTACAGTCTCCGACATCCGTCCACCCTAACGTCACAACGAGTTCTTGAAGAACAGACCCTTAGGCTTCGGGAGTTTCCCTAGCACAGGACTATTGATTTCTTCAAGGACTCATCTATTATGCATGAACCGTTATACCTTAGGGGTTCATTCATGACGGCTTCCGCTGTCCGATCCACGTCAATGCTAACATTCTGAGGTACCTCTCAGGTATAAATATACCTTCCCTAGCCCTTGTAAACTAGAGGAGACCTCGACTTCAGAGGAGCCCGTTTTCCGGCCCGACGCACTGAGAAGACGCTGTAATCCCTGCACGCAGAGAATCCAGCTTCCAGTGATCTGACTTCCCTTGCGGGGTGTTGGAGTTCGAGTCTGGCAAGAGATTCCTACCTCTCTCATTCTCAAGGTATGGAGCTGACTAGAACCTAGAGGGACTCTTGGCATACTAGGCATAACACACTCTTAGTATACCATAGTAATGAATACTTCACCTACTTCATACCTCTCCCTACACCTAGGTTAGGTTAGGAACATTGGGGTAGAACTAGCTTAGAAACGCATCGTATGAGTACTCGCATTTTTAGTCTGTGTTATTTATGTAAATGAATATCTTCTAAAGATCATGCTAGCGCAGTATTATTTATTTCTACTGCTTACGCTGTACATTATTTATCTTGCATACTGTCTTGTGATCGTAACAACTCATATTACTTACACAAGAAATAAGACTGTTCAATAAACCTTTTATTGAAACGCCCGTCTGTTCTTTCCGTGTAACTTTGAGGAAAACTAAGTATGCACGAGTGAGCTGAGTGAAATAGTTATCTATTGTTTCCACGACTCTGGGACACGTTCTGATTCTAAAGGGAAACAAAGTGGTCATGTTTTGCGGCTGCCAGAAACTACTCCCTTCTTGTTTGTCAAGGAGTTTCTAGTGGCCTCTGAGCTAGCTGGCACAAGTAATTAAGTTTAATATACTCGATAGGGACATACTGACCTTAGTCCTATGTCAAACCTATAGGGGATATTATTCCAATGCGCAGAGCCTATTAGGGAAATAGGAGCTCAACTACACTACTTGGCGACATCAACTTCCACCTGGATGACCCCAGTGACCAGAACACTGCATCCCTTCTGGAGAACCTTGCCAACATCGGACTCAAGCAGCTAGTCACCGCCCGACCCATACAGCCGGACTGACGCTCAAGCCAGTCTTCTTCGCCAGCAGGAACATCACCTCCAGCCACACCACCAAACTCCTCTGACCGACCACCACTGCGTGCAATTCACCTTCACCTTCGCCACCTCCACCATACACCACCGCCTTCACCGCCCTGTCGTAGCTAGAACAAGGCCACAGAAGAACATCTCGTTGCCTTCCTCAGCACCACCACACCGCCGACATCAACAGACTCCAACACCTCAGCACGCAACCTTCACTGATAGATCTCAAACTACGCCGACACTCTGTCACCCCTCAAGAAGACACCAGGCAAGCAACACTCCAAGAAAGCCTGCTGGTTCACTTTCGCCCTCCACGAGTCCAGATGCATCTGCAGATGACTCGAGGAGAGATGGAGGAACAACAAAAACCCTCAAAATCGTCACCAACGCACACCACCTCCTCTTCAAAACCACAAAGAAAACGGTCCTCCAAGACAGAATCAACCTCAAAGCACACAACAGCAAAGAGCTCTTCGCCATTATCAAGGAGTTCGCCAGGCCCAATAGTGAGACCACAGACGTCCTACCCTCCCAAGACCTCTGCAACAAACTCAGCATCTTCTTCCACCACAAGATCAGGCAAATCTACGACAGCTTCGACACCCAAGACCCTGCCACTGCACCCGTCACCACCGCACGCAACCTCGCCACACCCTAACAGACCCTGCTCAACTGGACTCCGCTTACCACAGACGACACACTCAAGACCATGAAGAGCATCCACTACGGATCCCCATCGGACCCATCGCTGTATCACATCTTCCACAGGGCAGCCACCTCCATCGCCCTAGAGCTTCGCCACACCATCAACTGCTCCATCGAAACCGCCACCTTTCCTGACGACTGGAAACACGCAGAGATCAACCCCCTGCTGAAGAAGCCATCTGCCGAGCCGATAGACCTCAAGAATTTCAGACCCATCTCCCTCCTCCCCTTCCCAGCCAAGGCCATTGAGAAGGCCATCAACGCCCAACTCTCCGAGTTCATAGAAGAGAACCACATCCTGGACATCCTCAATCTGGCTTCCGAAGTAACCACAGCACGGAGACCGCACGCCTCGCAGCCAACAATGACATTCGCTCCCTCCTCAATCAGGGTAGAACCGCAGCCCTCATCCTACTGGACCTTTCGCCCGGCTTCGATACCGTTTCCCACCGCACCCTAATCACGAGACTCCATGACGCTGGCATCCGCGACATGGCCCTGGACTGGATCCACTCCTTCCTCACTGACCGAACACAGGGAGTCAGACTACCTCTGTTCCTCTCAGAACCTACAGAAATCAACTGCGGAGTGCCCCAGGGCTCCTCCCTGAGCCCCACCCTATTCAACATCTACATGGCCCCCCTCGCAGCCATCATCAGGAACCACGGCCTCAACATCGTCTCCTACGCCGACGACACCCACCTGATCCTCTCCCTCACCAACAAGCCCAGAGCCACCAGAATCAACTTTCACAGCGGGATGAAGGCTGTTGCCTCCTGGATGAAAGATAGCTCCCTCAAGCTTAACTCGGACAAGACCGAAGTACTCATCCTGGGACGCACCCCGTCAGCCTGGGACGACTCCAGGTGGCCTGCCACACTGGGAACCCCCCTACTCCCACGGACCAGGCACGCAACCTCAGCATCATACTGGACTCCTTGCTCACAATGAAGCGCTAGATCAACTCTGTATCCTCATCCTGCTTCCACACGCTCCGCCTGCTTCAAAAGACTTTCAGATGGATCCACATAGACTCCAAAAAGACCATCACCCATGCACTCATCACCAGCAGCCTCGACTACGGCAATGCACTCTACGGCAGCGTCACCAGAAACAGCTCAGGAAACTACAGAACATTCAAAACGCCAGAGCCGGACTGGTCCTGAACATCCCCCGCTGCAGCCACATAACTCAACACCTCCGAAAACTTCACTGGCTCCCAGTCAACAAGAGAATAACCTTCAATCTCCTCACCCACACCTACAAATCTCTCCACACCGCAGGACCAGCATATCTGAACCACCACCTCTCATTCCAAGTACCCGCCAGACAACTCTGCTCCACCCAACCTGCCCTGGCCACCATCCCTTGAATATACAAGACCAGAACCAGAGGAAGATACTTCTCCTTCCTCGCAGGCAAGACCTGGAGCACCCTGCCCCTCTACCTCAGGCAATCCCCGTGAAGGAAGTGGCCCGATTCGGGTCACTCGGGTCACTAATGACCACCTCTAAGCCTTCCATACCAAATGAAGAGTCGGTCAGACAGTAGGGAATACAAACCAATATCTGTTTATTCAGGAACACTCAGAGTGGAGCCCAGTCTGCCCAGTCTCTAGGAGTGCTGTAGAGGGACTGAAATCGGCAAGCATAAAGATACATTATGTACATTTCGAAACTGGGCTAGAACATGCCCATAATGGAATTTTCCAGGCAGGTGCTGCAAAGCAATGGAATACGAGAGAAAAAACAATCTCAGTGTTCCTATCTTACAAAGTTACAAAGTCTAAGGTTACTCAAGGCGGGCCCGTCACCAGACAAGTGGGAGAAGGCCTGTATCTAGTGAGAAAGGTATGCGCTAATAAGAACAGTCTATTCATTAGTGAAGCAAAACCCCAGCCTTGGGGAAGTGAAACTCAGCAGAAGCCTTTTCTCAGAAATAGCAAAGGATTAGTTTCGATCATGATTCAAAATGGCGCCTTAACAGAAAATGGTGCAGCGAATGCTAACTTACATAGGATAATGCGCAAGCAGAAACAATTTCATTTTAACAGACCCTCCTTTTAGCATGAGCTAAAACATTTTCTGTCAGTAACAAAAGAAAAATATAACTTTAGGAAAAAACAAAAGACCATAAGTATAACTTCTTATGAACATTCCATATTCTCAGTATCGGGAAGGGAAACTGTAAGGAGGGAAGAAGTCTCGAAAATACCCTCATCTATCTGCATTAGGTCATCTATCTCTTTCTGGACCATAATTGCAGCATTGGTATCATGAATCAATATTTTTCTCTTAGGAGTGAGAAGGGTAGTACAATAAGAGCAACAGAAGGGGACCCACTGAATAAGGGCACAGCAAAGCACTAATGCCACAATCAGGTAAATCACCTTTTCAATAATCCAACCCCTGCCACCAAAAAGAGACTAACTCCAATTTCCGCTTTCCATCCCCTTGACATTCTCGAGGATGTCTAATATGTGTTTAGTGATGTTCTTTTCCATATTTTTGATCCCGACTACACATTGGTCTCCTACTACCGCCCATACACCACCACTCTTGGCTAAAATAAAATCCACTGTGTATCTAGTCTGTTCTGAATATATTTGCATACTTTCCAACTGAGTGGTGATGTCGCGTAAAGCAGCCACGGTAGTGTTAGACAATATTTGCAACTTAAACCCAAAATATTCTCTGGCTTTCTCACCCAGAGCCATAGAGGTACCACCCAAAGTGAAAATAGACGAAAGGATGTACCCAAAAGTGGGGGGCGCTAGGTGGCGCACAAGCCAAATGGCCGCACTACCGTGAGGCTCTCGCGGCTCGGTCCATTAATCCGCATATTTATCCTTCCCCGGAGGTCCTAAGAACTGATTCACCAAGCCGGGTTGCAGTGCAGGACCCGGTGACCCAGTGGTGCGAGTTTGGAAGTTTCCGGCCGCTGTTGTCTGCTACGACGATTTCCCCGAAGTGCGGGAATTGCAGTAATCAGATGCAGCAGCGGTGAGTGCACACGAGTAAGGCACTCTCGGACACTCGTTACTTCCCGCGCGCCTGCAGGTCAGTGACTGGAGGTCTGATAAGGATTTCCGTGCTCCCCGCAACGTTCTCCGCCCCGAGGTTGATGAGGGCCGTAAGACACCTCTGAGCACTGCCACCTGCGCGACATACGAGTGCGGGCCCCCGCTACACCCACAGGGCGCGTTGGACTTTCTCTTTTGGTGGACACGAAGGCACTGCATCCTCGGCTCTTACAAACTGCACTATGTACTGAGGCCAGCTCCCATAGTCACTGTCGGAGTATTATGCCCACACAGCGGGCAGCAAATCAAGAGCAGCAGCCATATTTTCGGCCTGGTGACAAGTGCCCGCTCCCGCGCGCAGACCAGTGCTAGGTTGGTTACCTTCATGCGCTGGGACATATCAATAATCCTCTGGGCTACCAGTTGCATTAAATGAAGACGCAGTTATAGGGGCCAATCTCGGACGCTGTACATGACAGCGGCCCCCCTTGACATTTCCGCTGCCTGTGTGGTGTGTCACTGGGCGGCCCGGCGAACATCATCAGTCAAGCCCACCCACGGCTGCCTAGAAAGTGGAGGGCATCAGAGTAAAGGTTTACCGCAGAGAGGTCGCCTCCTCCCCTCCTAGAGTACCGGCGCTCGCCAGTCTGCATTGTGGTACTCACGACGGACATAGACCTGCCTTGACTCAGCACAGGGCAGATTACACACAGGGCTGTGTGCCCTACGCTGACGCAAAGCAACCGGGACCTACCTGCATCTCCGACCCCTCCTGCACCTGAGTGCACTACAGCTGGGGATAAAGAGACATTGCTGGCAGCGTCTAAGGCACCATTTCCAGGGCTCCTCCTATGAACTCACTATGATACCCTCATCTTTGCAATACGACGCCTGGAGGTAGCACACTGTTGGCATCAGAGCAACTGCTCTCAAAGTGAACCACGCTCCACAAGATGGGTAAGGCAGACACAAAACAGACCAGACTGACATTGGAGGCCAAAAAAGGCACCCGCGCACAACAAGAGGATCCTGATCACACCAGTGAGGAGCAAATACAGGAGACAGCGCAACAACAAGACCAAGACATAAAAGAACTCCTCCTTGCAGTGCGACAGAGCCTCACCTCCATAGAAGGCAAAATGGATGCAATGAACACTCGTATGGACGCTATCGTTCATAAGCTACACAATCATGACGAACGCATAAAAGAGGCCGAACGCCGCATCTCCGACACAGAGGACAACACATCAAAAATGCAAAAGCAAGTGGCGCAGATGGATAAGCTACTTCGTGTCATCGCTGCCAAGAACGAAGACCTTGAAGCGCCCAGCCTTCGCAATAACATCCGCGTTATTGGCATTCCGGCGTGCACCAACACCGGCCGGATGCAAAAGTTTATAGAGAGGCTGCTTCGAGAAACAATTGGCGCTGACATCTTGTCCTCACAATTCATAGTAGAAAGGGCACACCGCTCCCTGGGCCCCAGACCGCCGCCAGGAAGCACACCACGCCCCATCATCGCTAGGTTGCTTAACTATCGCGACCGAGATGTGGCGCTCAAAACAGCGCGCGGAAAGAAACACCTCACGTTTGAGGGAAACGCATTCACCCTCTATCCCGACTTCACGGCCGCTGTCCAGGAAGAAAGACGGAAATTCACTCCCGCCAAGCACAAACTCCGCCAGGCACAAATTGATTACGCACTCATGTATCCAGCCCGACTACGAGTGACCCACCAAGGCAAGCAACATTTTTTTTAGACTCCGCAACAAGTAGACGAATTCTTGAAACGCATCAAGCGGCCAAACAATTTCCACGCTTCACGAGAACTCTCATTGGGATCGTCTTCTCCGTCCAGAGAATAGCATGCACCTCACGCCTCTTGTCTCTCACCTTATGAGGATGGCACGGCAACCCACCTTCTTTCCCTACTCAGGCCGCGGAGACTACCTTCTGCCTACCGCTGGGACAACAGAACACTGATACGCCCTCCAGACGGAGGGTAGCGGCGGAAGCATCAGGATCAGATAAGTGCCCTCCTGGGGATGTATGACACTTAGCACCGGGCACCCCTGTCCCTACCAAGTTCGTTTTTTCCATAACCTTGTAACTCGGAGGGCAGGGTGTCACCGTACATGCGCCTAGGAGTCCCCCCCCCAAGGGTGATCCCCCTTACTGCAGATAAAATGCAGGTTGTTTTTGGTTATTTGGGCTATGTGGGTGGGGGCGGGACTGGTTATTCTGGCATGATTGGGATGCTACAGTGGGTGGGGGTGGGAAGGGGTTTGTTCATAGGGCATGTTACACAAATGAATAAGAAACAGACGACATTCTTATTGCATGTATTGTATCGGGCTTGCAGTTGTAGATCACACACCATCTTTTTCTTAGGATTCCAATCCTTCATATGGGCAACTTAGCAACTAAACAGAACTTACATTTCTTGACGTGGAATGTTAGAGGACTTGGTGATCTGCGAAAGCGCAGACGGGTGTTAGCGTATCTGGACCGCCATCATATCCAAGCTGCACTGCTCCAAGAGACACACCTAAACCCCCACCATGCTACTTCATTTGCTTGCAAATGGGCAGATCACAGGATATTCTCCTCATACTCCTCATACTCCAGAAGTACAGCCATACTTGTCAAAAAAGGCACTCCTTTTACCCCTGTTAGCGTTTCGCAGGATCAACAGGGTCGCTACTGTATGGTCTGGGGCAGGTTAGGTACAGTATCCGTCACAATAGTGTGCTGTTATGGGCCCAATGTTGACGACCCTGAGTTCTTCGCCACTCTTTGGGGGAAGATTCTTGACATAGGCTCCACACACCTAATCTGGGGGGGGGATTTCAATACTACCCTTAATCCAGAGATGGACAGGTCGAATCCGGCACCGCATCACTACAATAGGTCGCATAAGCTGCTACGTAACCTGGTGGCTGACAATGGGCTATTGGACAGATGGCGGCATGTGCACCCGGATAAAACCGAAGGTACACATTACACAGCCCTGCATGCATCTTGGGCTAGATTAGATTACTGCCTGATTTCTCGTGACCTAGGCCCATCGATAGTATCAGTTACACACTTAGCGAGAACATACTCGGATCACTCTCCTGTCTGTTTGGCACTAAATCCACCAGGGTACGACTTTCCTACCAGAAGCTGGAGACTATCACCTCTCACCCTATTGGACACAGCATTTCGCAGTGAACTGGGGCAAGAAATTACAGATTTCTTTCAGAGAAACTTAGGATCAGTTGACAGCATAACGACGGTTTGGGAGGCCTTCAAGGTCACAATCTGGGGTTTCTGCATCTCTAAGAGTTCAGGGGTACTGCGCGACATTCAGGGCACCCTAAAGAAATTGGAAGGCGAACTTAAAATGCTAGAGGCCTCGCTATCGGGTGGCACAGACGGGGCGGCGCAGCGTGACTTCCGAGAGAAACTCTCAGAATATATGGAGACGGCTGATCTGGAGACCCGATTCAGAAGTAAATACTGGGTGGCCCGCAGATATGGGGAAAGGGAACGCCCAGGCAGAGCTCTAGCCGAAGTAATACGCAGACCCCGCTTCTCTAGTTATGTTCTAGAGCTAGCAGGCCCCGATAGCGCACAGTACAGAGACACTGCTGACATACTGGCCACGTTTACCACACATTACTCCAGACAATACTCCACTAGTAGGCGAGGCACTCTTGACCTGGCTGCGTATCTGGATGAGGTAGCCTTAGGATGGCTGGGAGACTCACAGAGGGAATTTTTAGTTGCCCCCTTTGAGTTGGCCGAAATACGAGAGGCTATCATGCAGATGAAATCTGGTAAAGCCCCGGGTCTTGATGGGCTCCCCATAGATTTTTATAAAGCATATATTGATCAATTAGCTCCCATCCTGAAGACTGTTTATGAAGAAGCTCAAGCGGAAGGAATCCTTCCGCCCTCGATGAGAGAGGCGCTCATTACCTCCCTATTAAAGCCAGGAAAACCTGCGGACCACTGCGATTCATACAGGTCGTTGTCCCTCATCAATAACGACGCTAAAATACTTGCTAGGGTAGTGGCCAATAGGCTCAACTTGCTGATGGAAAAACTGGTCCTCCCAGACCAAGCCGGGTTTATTCCAGGCCGAGCGACCTCGCATAATTTGCGTACCCTCTTTTCTATATTACAGAACGTAGATCCCAATTTGGCCCTTGCGGCAGTTTTCCTAGATGCTACAAAAGCATTCGATTCAGTCGAATGAGACTATTTACTCGGAGTACTGCAACGCATGGGTATGCCTGTGAGATTCCTGTCTTGAGTTAGTTTGCTATACCAATCTCCAACTGCAAAGGTCTTAATCAACGGGCACTTGTCTCCAGCCTTCTCAATAACTAGGGGTACCCAGCAATGGTGTCCGCTCTCCCCCCTGATTTTTGCGCTGGCAGTTGAGCCTCTTGCGGCCAGACTGCAGCAGCATCACCAGGATAAAGCTATAAGGTGCCCCATGCGTCAAGTGCTCATCTCCCTCTATGCAGATGACCTCACCCTATACATTAGAGACCCACAACAAAATCTCAATGCCCTCCTGAGAGAATTCATAATTTTTGGGAGGCTCTCAGGATCCACATAAACTGGGGGAAATCGCAGATATTCCCCCTCACCTCTGCAGTCATGCAGTTCCCTTTGGATTACCCACTAGAGTGGTGCAACACAGAAGTAAAGTACTTGGGTATTCGCATCTCCAGAGATAGGGAGGAGCTAATGCGCCTCAATTATGGCAGGGCATTAGATCACGTCATTAGCTGTGTCACACGCTGGATCTCTCTGCCACTATCTATGGCAGAGCGCATCTCACTAATCAAAATGGTGGTCCTGCCACAGGTGCTTTAGTTATTCATGAACATTCCATATTACCCGGGTAGGCACTTCTTCACTGCTTTACGCTCTGAAATTATCAGACTAGTATGGGGGGGGCAAACAGCTGCGCCTACAATGGGATGTGCTTACCAGGCCTTACTCACAGGGTGGGTTTGATGTCCCGAACCTTGAACTATATTACTTGTGCGCCCAGGCTCACTATGCTTATTTTTGGTTTCACCCACCCAAATACATGCCACAAGTAGCAGTGGAGGAGTGGCTCGCTGACCCCATTCCCTTGGCAGGCAGGATATGTAGTGTCCCCCAGCCCCGAGACAAAGACACCACGACAGTCACATGCACAGTGCTTGCCTGGAGACAAATTAGGAAACAACTGCAGGCTCCTATGCTCAACTCTCCATTGCTCCCACTGTTGTATCACCCCTGTATGCAACTGCTTCAGGAGACAGTTTTTAAGCAGGTTATGGCAAAGACTGGCATCACATGCTGGGGGGACCTGTATCATAATGGGACGTTTCGCTCCTTAGAACAAATGTTTCATAACATACCGACCTCGCCACTAGATGTGTTCCTTTATATCAGACTTAGGCAAGGCGTGCAAGACATTACCCCCGCATATCCGCAATAACCCCCGATATTGACCCCACTGCACGCGATGCTTCAAGCAACTACCTCGGCACACACTATTTCAACACTTTACCATACAATATATACGCAACGGGTGATGGAGCGGTGCCATGCCCGCACACAGTGGGACGTGGAGCTCGGTTGTGAGATATCGGATAAGCAATGGGTGTATTGCTGCCAACAGACGGAACAGGTGTCAGCAACTAGCAGACTGCGGATTACACATTATAAATTCCTGCACCGCCTATACTACACGCCAGTCAAAATGCACAAATACAAACTTCGAGATACAGATAGGTGTGATAGATGTGGTGTGGAGGGGGCCGACTTTTTACATTTAGCGTGGAACTGCGCAGGGAAACATGAATACTGGCGACAAGTCTTTGTGGTTCTGGAGCAGATGACTTCATTGACCTTTGTAATGACCCCACTACTTGCGCTGCTGGGATATACTGAACTCATTGACAAACCCTTTCGCAGATATGTTGCTTTGGTGTTATTGATGGCCAAACGCCGCGTTGCATGCAGATGGGGACGAGGGAGGGCTCCGAAGTTCAAAGAATGGATCACAGACTTAATCTTTTGCCATGAACAATTGTCCTATTATGCCGAATTGCTCCCCATGGCCTCATGTCCTAAAGATATATGGGCCCTCTGCAAAGCTACCTACCTTCTCATCTAGCAGACACAATAGCTACAAATGGGTGATTGCAGGCATACCGGTATCACTGTTTAAAGAAAAAAATGACTGTTAAATGTAATGTGCAGACCGTGATGGCTATATGACTACACGAGATCGGGTGAACAAATAATGTCATAACTGTATCCTCCTCCGATGACCTGTGATGAAAATTTTTGATCCTTGCTGTATATTGGAATCTGCCATGTAGATACTAATCGGCGGTGTAGACATGCTGTGCCTACCACTGTAATGTGCCTCTTCTCTTTCAGGCTCAAGAATGTATGTAACAACGTACTGATCTGCAATGCATTGCGCGTACCACCTTTGTAAAAGACGCTCGTACTCCCAGAGTGTGCATATATGCATCTGTAATGTCTGTAAGCTACATGTTTGATGTTATTCATAAAACCTGAATAAATACATTATAAAAAAAAAGGATGTACCCAAAAGTGATCCCATTACTATAATTATTAACCTCGATATCAGTCACTCCCTCACAGAATTCTTTGGTCAAAGTCCTCTTAACCCAACGAATATTAGGTTTTGCATATTTACAAGGTACACCTAAAGGCAACACCATCCCAAGAGCGACATCATCGGTACCATTATGAACATTAGAATAAGTACCGTTAGATAGAAAATAGAACGCAGGGTGTGCATAAATTGGTCCTTCATAATCTACTGCAGCATATCTAGTATTCATTCCCAAAGTACTCGGATCTTTGTCGTTCACCAAAGGCATTGTATTTTTGTACCGCACTATCCCAGAACAATTGATATACAGAGAAGTATCTGTACTATTTACAATAGGGCAACAAGCAGGATAATAACCAGCCTCCTGGGTATCTATCAATTCCTTATAATGCCAACCCACCAAAGTGACATTCTGCTTTTCCATGTAAAAGTTGTCGCAATATGTGTTATTATCACACCCTGGATAATCCATTCCCAGTGGCTTTCTATAATATAGGCAAGGACCTGGATAGCCAAAACCAAAAACTCCTCTCACTTCAGTAAATTGGTCTGGACGAGTGTAGGTATAGTTCACAAGGGATAATGGGTACGCAGTCCATAAACTAGTGACAAACTCAGCAGGGTAACAAGCTGTCCCTTCTCCAAAGAATCTCTTCTGAGTATCTAGAAACACATTGCTCGGGGCTGTCCTTTTCTTTCGTGGTGGGGGAATAATTTTAACCTTGATACGCAAAGACACATCCTGACCATTTCCCAAAACCCATGATACCCCACACAATATGATCAACTATAAAATCACAAGAGCAACACATGCCATTTTCTTCTTACGGGTCCACACCACATTATGCGGAGCGACAAGAATCACTGGCTGCTCTTCCTCGGCAACCAACCTACCAAAGGGATGCATAACGAATGATGAAATGGGGGCAAAATGCAAAGGAAATATACAAGTTCCCAGTGTCCGTCAGAGCCTCACTGGTACAGGCTCCTATTGTCCATCAATACGTTGTCACTCTTGAGCACCGGCGGTGGAGCTTGCTCTGTCCTAAGCTCGTATCACACGTCGACCACGATGGTATACCTCCACGGGATACTTTGGTCTTCCCTATCTAATGTTCAAACAACTAAACTAAAGTAAGTAAAACTCTTCACCAAGATCAATAAATCTCCGTTGGTACTATAACTCAGTACAACCTACCTTACGCAGTCCATCCCTAATCTTTTTTGTTCTTTGACGCACTTTCCCTCAGCCGAGGGCACATATCGTACTTGGCAGCTCCAGGCACAGAATGATCAACAAATAAGGGCTCCTGGATAGCTCGTATTTCCGGAGGAACAGCCGCATTCAGCACATCTTCATTTTCCTTATCTGTTTGCGTCCATGTCAGTTGGGCATCGCTAAAGGGAACAAACCGAGGCACTTGTTTGCACTCAGAGTCCCCGATGCCGTCCCGGACCCACTGGTTGTACGGTAAGGGCAAAGGAACCCTACAACAGTGGGTCGCATGAACCCAGTTCTTGCGGCCTGCAACTTTCACAGTGGTGCGCGTCACCAACAGGACTTGTTCCGGCCCCTTCCAAAGCGGATCCAAACTTTTCTTTCGCTGAAAATTCTTCAATAATACATAATCGCCGGGCTGGATATCAGGGCCTGGTCCCTCTGGTGTGGACGGCAGAGATTCACGCACCTGTTGGTGAATAGAACGTAAACTTTCGGTTAACTGGCTGAGATAATCAATCAACACAGGGTACTCAATGTCCGAAAACCTACGAGGAGGTGGGACGCCCCAGACATTTGCCGGGCGTCCAAACAGAACCTCGTATGGTGACAATCCTATTCTAGAATGAGCTGTTGTTCTTGTCGACAAAAGTGCTAATGGTAAAGCATCTGGCCACTGTAGCCCTGTCATCTCCTGAATTTTTGCCAATTTCAGTTTGAGAGTACCATTGTACCTCTCAACCAAAGCCGCTGACTGAGGATGATTGGCAGCATGGAATTTTTGCTTAACATGCAGACCCTCACAAATCAATTGGATCACTTTTGCATTAAAATGACTTCCGTTGTCACTCCAGATTACTCGGTGCAAGCCGAAACGAGGAAAGAACTCCTTCAGGAGCACCTTTGCAGTCGTAATGGCTGTATTGTCTTTAGTGGGGTAAGTCTCAACCCATTTACTAAATGCACAAACAACCACCAAAACGTATTTAAGATTATTGCATCTTTCTAATTCAATGTAATCCATTTGAAGGACTTCAAAAGGGAAAGTGGGTGGTGCAAAATTACCAGGCGGTGTTGGGGTACCCTTCCAAGGATTATGCATCATGCATACCATGCAGTACTTCACTAAGGGGTCGATTCCGATTCGGGCCGGAAAAAGCACCGACCGACTCGGAGCCGGAATTAATTCCGACCGACACGTACCTGTGGCGCCCGACACGCCAAGTACGATGCAAGGCGTGCAAAATCCGACCGACACGTACTGAACCCAAGCTGAACGACCGAGCCGCACGGAAAACAGCAATCCGGCCGGAAAAACACGCGAATCGAACCGACCGACACGAACCCGGAACAAATCCAACCGAAACGTACACGCGAACTCCAAACCGCAAAGTACGATGCAAGGCGCGAAAACCACGACCGAGTCGTAAGGAGGACAAGCCGTACGACCGACACGCATACAAAACCGAGCCGAAGTAACACAAAACACCGCGACCGACGCGTACGCAGCATAGAAAACTGCACAAACACAGCGTGAACGAAACGGAGAAGACCGTACGAGACAACTGCAGGGTCCGACGAGGTCACAAGAACGTTTCCAACATGCACAGAAAGTACTAAGGAAAAATACACAAAAAAAGGCCAAACAAGCAATTACAAAGCCAATAAATACTGGGGGGGGTGGGGACAGAGAACAAAGACACACCCACAACTCCACCCATATAAAGGACACAAATCCCAACCATGATCCTTTGCAAATGCTATTCTACTGCCAGCACTCAACAGACAGTACCACACACCCACAGCTCATCCCTCACACAAGCCACACACCATCAGCACACCAACAAATAGCTACCTCACATACACCCAGCAAAACACACACTCACACACCCTCACCTGCACACCAACACACACATCACTCACCATCACCACCCATCACCATGCCCCCCAAGAAGAATCACAAGTTCCTAGATTGTGAATTGGAAGTCCTGGTAGACGAGATCCTCAGGGTAGAGCCACAGCTGTTTGGCACACTGGTCCAACAGACACCCATCTCCCAGAAAACCAAGATGTGGGAGAGGATCATCAACAGGGTGAACGCACAATCACCATGTCTGCGCACAAAGACTGACATCCAGAACAGGTGGTATGACGTGCGCAGGAGGGTACGGGAGCTGCTCAAGAAGGACTACCTCCTGAGCCAATACACCGGCAGTGGCCCTCCTGCCAAGCCAGTATACCTCAGGCCCTGGGAGGAGAAGGTGCGGGCCATCCTTCCGCCAGTGAGCGTCTATGGACAAGAGAACATCCCAGAGCCTGGTGAGTACACAACAAATGTACACAATATTCTGCCACAATACACACACACATCACTGTCAAGGGGAGAGTCAAACCATGCACTCATAGCAATTACACAGCAACCAGAACAGAATCATCCCAAAATGGGTATGTCAGTCAGATAAACACAACACATGCCATCTCCAAGTTACATTTAACCGTGTCATCACATGTACAAACACAACTACAACTACAGCTAGGCAGTGGCACAAATATAACTAACAAACACATCCAGACATGTAGCCACCACTACAACACCAACAAACAGTGAAGACCACTGAAAGAAAGGAATTCTGTATATGCTGGGCAAGTCAGTGTAGCCAATAGCATCATGGGAGTCGTAGTCACAGATATTGCTGACCCCCACAACTGTCCCATCAACACCACCATGAACCATGCGCACATCACAGGGAGTGGAAAAGGACTCACAAGATGGCTGACACTGGCTACTGCTGTGGGGAGCACAAGGCCCTGCTGGCAACTGTGCAACAACCAACAGCAGGACAACACTGACTGACATCCTGAGAGACAACTTCCACTCCCTGCAATGGAAGCACGTTCCATGGTGGGATATCTGGCTGGGTGGGAAGGAGGACTCGCAGCACTGACCATAGTCACAAGCACCTCCCCTCACACACCCCCCTCAACACAAACTCCACAGAACCCACCTGGGAGAATGCAATGCCTCACATCCTAACTCAAGATCCCACAAAGAACCTCCACCCTGGGTTATGTCGTGTGAAGCACAGGGACACTCTTTGGACTTTTAGCCAAACAACTGCCAGGACAACACTCCCAGCCATCCTGTCAGCACAGGCAGCCCACCCCACAGGGAAGCAGAGTCAAAAGGAAGGAAGCATGGGCATGCTGGGAAGGGGGTGGAGGCAATAGCATGATGGGAGTAGTAGGCACAGATATTGCTCAGCCTCACAACTGGCCCATCAACACCACCCTGAACCATGCTCACATCACAGGGAGTGGATAAGGACTGACAAGATGGCTGACACTGGCTACTGCTGTGGGGAGCACAAGGCCCTGCTGGGAACTGTGCACCAACAAACAGCACAACACCACTGCCTGACATCCTGAAAGCCAACTTGCACTCTCTGCAATGCAAGCACGTTCCATGGTGGGATATCTGGCTGGGTGGGAAGGAGGACTTGCAGCACTGACCATAGTCACAAGCACCTCCCCTCACACACCCCCTCAACACATACTCCACATAACCCACCTGGGAGAATGCAATGTCTCACATCCTAACTCAAGATCCCACAAAGAACCACCACCCTGGGTTATGTTGTGTGAAGCACAGGGACACTCTTGGGACTTTTAGCCAAACAACTGGCAGGACAACACTCCCAGCCATCCTGTCAGCACAGGCAGCCCACCCCACAGGGAAGCAGAGTCAAAAGGAAGGAAGCATGGGCATGCTGGGAAGTGGGGTGGAGGCAATAGCATGATGGGAGTAGTAGGCACAGATATTGCTCAGCCTCACAACTGGCCCATCAACACCACCCTGAACCATGCTCACATCACAGGGAGTGGATAAGGACTGACAAGATGGCTGACACTGGCTACTGCTGTGGGGAGCACAAGGCCCTGCTGGGAACTGTGCACCAACAAACAGCACAACACCACTGCCTGACATCCTGAAAGCCAACTTGCACTCTCTGCAATGCAAGCACGTTCCATGGTGGGATATCTGGCTGGGTGGGAAGGAGGACTTGCAGCATTGACCATAGTCACAAGCACCTCCCCTCACACACCCCCTCAACACATACTCCACATAACCCACCTGGGAGAATGCAATGCCTCACATCCTAACTCAAGATCCCACAAAGAACCACCACCCTGGGTTATGTTGTGTGAAGCACAGGGACACTCTTGGGACTTTTAGCCAAACAACTGCCAGGACAACACTCCCAGCCATCCTGTCAGCACAGGCAGCCCACCCCACAGGGAAGCAGAGTCAAAAGGAAGGAAGCATGGGCATGCTGGGAAGGGGGTGGAGGCAATAGCATGATGGGAGTCGTAGGCACAGCTCTACATCCCCCACCACATGGCCCAGCAAGCTCACACTCACGCATGCACATCCCACAGAGAGTGGAAAGGCCCATCAAAGATGTCTGACACTGTTGCTGTGTCGTGGGGAGCACAAGGGCATGCTGGGAACTGCACACCAACCAACAGCAGGACACCACTGTCAGCCATCTTGCCATTGCTCTCACACCCACACACACTGAACTCCGCACAAAAGCAAGTAAGTATGGGAATGCTGGGAAGTGGGGTGGAGGCAATAGCATGATGGGAGTCATAGTCACAGACATAGCTCACCCCCACAACTGTCCCATCAACACCACCCTGAACCATGCTCACATCACAGGGAGTGGAAAACAACTGACAAGATGGCTGACACTGGCTACTGCTGTGGGGAGCACAAGGCCCTGCTGGCAACTGTGCAACAACCAACAGCAGGACACCACTGACTGACATCCTGAAAGACAACTTTCACTCCCTGCAATGCAAGCACAGTCCATGGTGGGATAACTGACTGGCTGGGTGGGAAGGAGGGCCGGCTGTCAACCAAATACAACCAATGCAGACCATGTTCACACCCCAACAAATACATAGAAATGCCCAAATAATGCAGGACAATGTGCTACACCAATATCAACCCCTGACTGTGACAACTTAGGACAATGCAATGTACAGGCCCGCACCCAGAGGCACAGTCACAACTGTCAGGTGTGTCAACCATTGATGCCTGCAGAAACATAACATACATTGTGTGTGTCTCCCAAAAACAGGTGATGATGGGGACACAGCAGCAGACGCTGAGGAGTCCCAGTCCCAGGCTCAAGAGGATACAGAGCTCACTGGTGTCGTACAGCCTCTGCCCTCCTCGGACGAAGAAGACCAACCTGGCACCTCCGGTGCAAGTCAACATGCAGCACCAGCAGGACCACCAGCTGCAGCACCAGCAGGACCACCAGCTGCACCCCCTGCACCCACCCCTCCAACGACTGTCACCACAAATACCATCCCTGGCGACATGGACAGAACAAGGAGCACCACCAGCACAGGGACCCTGGACCAACGTGGGGCCATGGACACCACCACCACCACCAACCCCCAAGGGGGACCAGGGTCATCTGTGCGTGCCACTGCACGCACTGCACATGTCGGCAGGGGTGGTGGGAGGGGTGGGAGACAGAGGTCGCTGCTTGCAGAGGTGTCTGGTGTGCATGACGACCCACAACTGGTACGCATAGCCGATGCGTACCAGTCCAGCACCGGAGATCTCAGCCAGGTAGTGGGGCTCCTCAGAGACATGAAACAGCAGTAGGCTGCCCATCATGCCCGCTTGGACTCTCACATGTCCCGCGTGGAGTCCAAGTGGGACGCACTGCAAGAGATGACGGCGGTGCACAGGGACATATTACAATGCCTCCGCCAGATGAACAGTAACCAGTCCACACCTCCCTGTGTGCCAACAACATCTGGTGCTGAACAAACTGCAACTGCCACAGGGAGGGAGGATGACTCTGGCGGACAGTCCCCTGCACCGCAGCAGCCTATACTTGAGGGGCCCCCCCAAAGAAGAGGGGTCGTCCGAGGAGGGGCAAGTGAGAGGACGATGGCCAAGTGCAACCCCCAGGAAGCCTGAACCTGTTCTGGATGTTCACCTTTGTGCACAGACTGTTCACCCTGTTGACGGCAACACAACTCCCACACATGACATGGGGAGTACAAGTTGGACCAATGTCTCAGACAACTGTGGCCCCGATACTGGGGATTTTGTCTACCAGGACTTTCAATTCACCTAGGAACTTCTGATTGCAATATAAATGTACAGCACTAACAATCCTATGCACTATTCACACAAATGTATCACAATAAACACACTAATACACCATACTTGCCTCTGTTGTGATTCCAACGTGGGTGCTGTCATGGGGATGATGAACTGCAAAATTACACTGTGTATGCGGACTGCAACAGCAAGTACAACACAGGCATGTGAGTAAAGGCAACGTGACACATATGAGGGAGAAATACCACCAGGGCTACACAACACATACACACCTAGGCCATCTGACTCATTGCCTACACTGATGTTGCCAGGGAAGACGGTGCAATGCACAGACACCACACCTATTCCCAGTTGTAGTCAAGTAGCCCACAGGTGCAGTAAGCAAATGGCAGTCAAATGTGTGACCACAGACAACGCACATCACAAAGTGAAGCACAGGTTTATTACACAGTTGCAACATGTCGTAACCACTACAGATGCAAGGTAATCCCACCTGACAGCGGGCACACAGTCAACAACTGTAGAAGGAAGGAAGTCCATGGGTGTGGCGCACATCACCTGTAGGGACACAACAGCTACCACCCTGGAAGTACAATCACGTCGTCGGTGGACACAGTTGACCAAACGAATCTGAAAGTACCCTGTGAAGGACAGAAATGACACACAGTCAAAAGCAATGGAGAACAGGACAGAACAGCAAAACTCATGCACAATACATGTTACAAGATACCCACCCAGAACCAAGTTAGCATGTCAACACTGTTGGGGAGTACAGACCACCTGTAAGCACATATCGCTACACACATCCAGTCAAGTAGCCCATGGACACACTCCAACAGCACCAGAGCACCACCTACACATATCATGCCAACTCACATCATTGACATGACACCTCAGGATACTCACATTCAGCTAAAGAAGTTGGTGATGAGCTGGGTGCGGACATCACCCTCATCATCATCATCATCACTGGCATCGTGGTCCAGGCCAGGATCCTCCTCAGGTGGCGGATGTTGGTCATTGTCATCCTGGATGAGAGGCAACTCCTTCCGCACTGCCAGGTTGTGGAGCATGCAGCAGACGATGATAATCTTGCACACCTTCGCTGGGGCATATGGGAGGGACCCTCCTGTCTTGTCGAGGCAGCGGAAGCGGCTCTTCGGGAGACCAAATGTCCGCTCAATCACTCTCCTGGTCCGACCATGTGCCTCATTGTAGCGCATCTGGGCTGGTGTCACAGGGTTCCTGAGGGGTGTCAGCAACCACGGCATGTTGGGGTATCCCGAGTCACCTACGGACAGACAAGTGCACATTAGCTGACTTGGAAAAGTGGGCGGAATACTACAGATCAGATCACACACAATGGCACAAAGTCAGTACACACCGACAAGCCAGGCACGCTGGTTCTGCATCTGTGCCATCATCCTGGGGATGCGACTACTCCTCATCACAAAGGCATCGTGTGCTGAACCAGGGAAATGGGCACACACGTGTGTGATGGTCATATCTGCAAGACACACCACCAGTGCATTGACCGAGTGGTAGTGCTTGCGGTTACGGTAGGCCTGCTCCTGGGCCTGTGGTGGTACCAAAGCCACATGTGTCCCATCAATGGAGCCAATGACATGCAGCATCCTCCCCAGGGCATAGAAGTCACTCTTCACGTCAGTGAGTCGTTGCAGTCTAGGGAAATAGATGTACCGGTTCAGGTATAGCAACATTGCCTCCAAAACATCGCGGAGCACACGGCTCAACATGGTCTGTGACATCCCACCAGCAGTCGCCACAGTATGTTGGAAGGTACCGGTGGCAAAGAAGTGTAGGGCTGCCATCACCTTCACCTTGGGGGTCAGCGCTGTAGGATACGGCCGGCCAGGCTGCAAATGTGGGGCCAACTGCACTGCCAAATCTTCAATCAGCTGCCTGGTGAAGCGGTACCGTCGGATGCTGTCCCGTTCCACCATCGTTGCCAGGTCTGGGAATGGTCTATGGACAGCAGGAGCCCTGCAGTGCAGAGGAGAAGAAAGCAAGATTGTCAGTCACCCCACATATGCGGCATTGAACACACTCAATATCACATCATACATCATTATGAGGCACAACTACATGAAGTGTGCAGTTCCGTAAGGACATGTATGGTACATACATGGCCAACATCTGTCATCACGGTTCAACAAGTGGCATCAATAAGTCCCAGGTTGGCCCATTGGATATCATGAGGCCGTGTCACAGTTCCCATCTCCTGCTGCCATGTCACAATCACCCCCACAGTGACATGTGAGGACAGATGTGCCCCAGGCATCACAGCTCAACGACAGGTACATTCCCAGGGACCCTGTATTGCCACATGGACACTGGCATTACATGGAGTATCATGTATACACCACAGCAAAACAACCATGACCCCCACAGGTAGTGGTCCCACTTGCCACTGCAGGACAGACATGGACATCTGTGACACACACACGCACAACATCAAAGTCCATGCACACACAACGTGGATGTGGAGACTGTCTCCCATTGTGCACATGAAATCAGAGACATTGTAAACACTACATGCACACAGACTGTGGAGGACCATCACTATTGTGCCATTGGGACACCCTGGCTCAAACATACCATCCCACATGGGACTCACGGGGTATGTGACATGACATACACATACACCACTGTGAAATGTGACCATGGCACATGCACAGATATGAACAGTTGCACATCACAGTGGTCATGTACACGTAACACCCAGGATCCTGTCCCCATGAACACGTGCACAGCCTGGGGGTGGCTGCCCCCAGGTGACACCCACAGGACAACATGTACACCAACATACACACAATAGGAAATGCAGCCTTACATGCCTTATGATACAGTTTGGACAGGCTGTCGTGTTGTAGGTGTGCCCCTCACTCCCTGGGAGCTATCTGTGGCTGGCATATGTTCATCTGAGACAGGCATGGTGACAAATGCCAGTCACTTGTACAGGGATGCGTTGAACAGCAATGGACCGATCGGTGCACCTGGCCGGCCCATTGCATTCAATGTGTGCGGGTACGCGTTGTACCCCTGTACGCGTTGAACAGCAATGGACCGATCGGTGCGCCCGGCCGGCCCATTGCATTCAATGTGTGCGGGTACGCGTTGTACCCCTGTACGCGTTGAACAGCAATGGACCGATCGGTGCGCCCGGCCGGCCCATTGCATTCAATGTGTGCGGGTACGCGTTGTACCCCTGTACGCGTTGTACCGCAATGGACCAATCTGTGCACCCGGCCGGCCCATTGCATTCAATGTGTGCGGGTACGCGTTGTACCCCTGTACGTGTTGAACAACAATGGACCGATCGGTGCACCCGGCCGGCCCATTGCATTCAATGTGTGCGGGTACGCGTTGTACCCCTGTACGCGTTGTACCGCAATGGACCGATCGGTGCGCCCGGCCGGCCCATTGCATTCAATGTGTGCGGGTACGCGTTGTACCCCTGTACGCGTTGAACAGCAATGGACCGATCGGTGCGCACCCATTGACAATGGCCTAGCCTGGCAACGGACGCGTTTTCGAAATTCGAACGAGTCGGTTGCTGGAAATTCAGTTGGTCTCCCACAACAATGTTGCAAAATCATGTATGTCATGAAGTTGAAGATTTGAAGGATGCTGTGGGCGTGTATTGGTGCTGCTATTCCATGGATTGGCCAGATTCAGAAGATGCAAACGACTTGGACCTATCACTTTGGACACATGGGACAGTATCTGCCTCTGCAGCACATATATATTGCTGGCTGTTCCCCTGAGAGCTCACTTGCCTGCACTACATGCTCCAGGACGACATCTGCCACTGCACTGCTGCTGTCTCTGCCCCCTCTGGACCCTGCAATGGCACGTACTGTGGAGAGAGCCCCAGCCTTCAGCCTTGAGGAGAACCAGGCCCTGCTGGACAGCCTACTTCCACAGTACAGCAAGCTGTATGGGACACCAGGGGAGCAGGTGAGTGTTCTGTGCACTGCCTTTCTGAATGTGCATTTTGTCTGACTAGCAAGGCTGAAAGTCTGCACGCCACTGGCTAGCAGGCTCACTGAGTAGTTGTCACCCCCATAGTGTGTAGTGACATGCACTGGACAGGTATGGTGCAGTGACAGTGCATTTGAACAAGGTTTTACTTTTCATGCAATGATACCATGTAGTGACTTCTGGCAAACTGTCCATGGGCAGCGTTGCACTGCCTGTGTACATCATGTGCCCCTGTGATTGAGACATGTATTTACAACTGTGTCATGCACGGATATGTTGCATGTGTAGTAATGGCCTTTTCACTTTGTCATCCTCACAGGTTAATGCCCATCGGAAGCAGGAGATCTGGAAGGACATCGTCCGGGCTGTCCGGTCCGTGGGGGTCTACAAGCGCCGGATCCGCAACTGCCAGAAGAGGTGGCAGGACCTTCGGGGCTGGACCCGGAGGATTGCACGGGTCCAGCTGAAGCTGTCGCCTCCTCGCAGGAGGGGCGGAACACGGACCCTGACCCCCACATGCTCCAGATCCTGGCGGTGGTGTTTCCAGACCTGGATGGGCAGCTGAAGGCCAGACAGCAGCAAGGAGGGGTGAGTCAAAGACTGCACTGTGAACTCTGTATTACATGCTATGTGCCCTCCTCTGGCCTGGTTAAACTGCCACAGTACAGCAGTCATGTTGTCCAGGAGCCATGTCCCTCTATTGTGCACTGCCCACTCCTCATCTGATACCCAGGTGTGGCCCTTACATTCAGGGAATTGTGTCACTTGGGACTGTGTCCTTGCAGTTTGCTTCACTCAAGGTGGGGGACAGCATCTGTTTCCCTAACTCTGTTGTGGGCATCATGGGTGGGTCCATTGTTCACACAATCCCTGTGTTTGGACATGTAATCTGCGTGTTGCTTTCATATGCGGTCCACTTGCTGAGCTGAGCCACCACATGTGCCTGGGGTATCTGGCACACACCCATGCAGTGGGTGGGAACAATGTTTGGGCCCCAGGAGTGTGCAGATTACGTATGTGACACATACATAGCCAGCTATCCACTGTCCAGGGCTCATCCCTCATTCATGTGGGGCAGGACAGTCATGCCTACTCCAGCCCATCTAATACACCTGTACTCCCACTCCCGGGTATCAGCTGACACGTTGTGCGCAGTGATTTGACCCCTCAGGTGTCTGCCTCTGTGTCAGTGTGCTGTGGATTTGTTGCCAGGACTGCTGGGGTGTTTCTCGGTAGGGGCTCAGCATGCCACTGGAGATGTGACCATAGGAGACGATACTTGTGTGTCACATAGGTGTTTGATCAGCTGCCCGTGCAGACTGGGGTATGCGAATGTGAAGTTCAGGCAGCTGTTTCCCATTCACAGCAGATTGTGAGGGGCTCAGGTTCAGAGGGTAGTGTCACAGGTCTCCCATATGTCCAATCGGTATGACCTGGACAGATGAGGGTTAAGATGATGTGTTGTGTGGGGGATGTACATGTGCACTTGTGCAGCTCCAGGACTTACATTCCCCATGACCTACTATTGTGACACAGTGCAGAGTGTTGTTGTCTGGCTGCCAAGTCATACATCACTGAGACAGTGATGTATGACTTAGCAGTCATGCCTCCGCCATGGCATGTGTCTACTTATTGGTGATCCTGCAGGGGAGTGACATGTGCTACATGCACACCATTGTGGCGATGGCTATCAGGACATGGGTGCAGCATGGTGTCTGTCGCTGGTATGCATCACATGCATTTCCTATTTGACTCTGGGCATCCCTTTCATCCGGAAACCTGTACTGACTCAGTGGCAAGAGTTGTGATGTGTGCATGTCCACATGCTACACTGTGTCCTCTGCACTGTCCAACTACTGTGTAGTTGGTGCATGTGTCCACACTGGGGTGTTTATTTATTTATTTATTTATTTGTTTATTTGATGAGTTTTATATAGCGCTGGCTAGACCCGGAGGTATCAGAGCGCTTTACATAAGGAACAGCGAGTTGCAAGGAACGATAATTACACATTAGTTGCACAATGATTAAACAGTAAAAAAAAAAAAGTGTTGCTAGCTGAGTGGATAGGGCTTACTCTAGCAATCCCAAAGTGCTCCATCTAGTGTAGTGTGCTCAAGCAGCTTTAGGCTTATCAGTGAGCAGTGTTTGACATTTGTTGCACACACAGAGTCAATAAATGACGCGCACATTCAAAAAGGAGATCCACACCAATTTGGAAAAATAACAGGTATCTTTATATATATTTTGAACCCAAGAACTTCGTTATCACGTAAGAACTTTTTCATAATAGTCTATATACTTTTTTAGCACAGTTAACCAACAGTGCGATTTTAAGCTTAATGTTCTCCTATGGGAGAAAGAACATTTACTGAATACATATACTTGCAAGGCCCGTGAGACCCCTTTCAGTCATGATGTGGTAGAGGGACAGGGACCAAAGTTTCACCAGCAGATCGGTTGTATCTGCACTAGTGAGTGCAGGTGCAGAGGTGCTGGACGAGTTGGCAGCCTTGCGCGCTACGTGGTAGAAATGAAGGGGGAAGCACCTGGAAATAAGCTGCAAGGGGGGACTTGGGGACAAGTTCGGGAGCTCCCAACAGGGGGGAAGAGGGGGGGGACTCGGGTCGTGAGGGTCCTGGGAGCATGGGGGAGCAGTCGGTTTCTTTAGGCCCAGTCCGGGCAGCTCGGGTGCAGAGTGTTTGTGGTCGGCTGGTTCCTGTGAGTCAAGGTGCTCAATGGTGTAGTTCAGGACAAGCAAAGGGGACAATAACAGGCCAGCTGGGCCACTCTTGGTGCTGGCCTCTACAGTGCCGATGTCCCTTGGTGGCTGATTGTCAGTGATGTCGTTGGAACCGGATTGGACTTTCAACAAGCGTTGGTCGCTGAAAGGGTCCGGTACCCCGGGTATTGGTGCAGGAAGGCTCATGGAGGTCCTGGCGTCTTCAAGCTTGGCAGGAAGACGAACCTGACCTCCTTGAGTGCGCGGACCTTCTCTTGGGTGGCTACTGCTCGGTGGACCCAGTGGACAGCAGCTTCTTTAAACCGGACGTCGCGGTCGGTGCCTGCAGGCGAGTAGCTTCTCTACTCCAAGGGATATGCTTGCTGCTGGTCGAAGTGCTGGCAACACTCTGGGACTTGTGGAGGATGCACAGCTGTAGGACGAGTCGGGTCTTTGCAATTGTTGAGTCTCTATGTGGCAGGCAGGGTTTGGCGCCAAAATTCCACAGCTGTAGTTAGTTCTTGCGGGTTCAGCTCCTCAGTGTCTGCCTTTTCCTTTCAGTCAGTGGAATCTGAAGTTATGGATTCAGGGAGCCCTTTAAATACAAAATTTTGGGATGTTAAGGGAGTGGAGAGTAGTAGCCAATGGGCTACCTACCCTTGGGGCAACTACACCCCCTATATGACCACTTCATGTGGGAAGTGTACATAACCCTGTCCCAGTTGAATAAGTTTTGCTATCCAACAGACACCAGACAGATGGGTGCAAGGCCATGTGGGATGTGAGTGCCATGGTTGGCATCAGACTGACAATTGGCTTCTCCTGTTCAGTTAGGGCACTTTTAGCAATGTTCAACTAATGATGCCAGGGCTTGCTCTGTAATGTGCTGTGCTCACAGTGGTGTGTGCGTTTGGTGCAGGTGACTGATGTCTGTCTGTTTCCCCATTGTTTGCAGATACATCCACGGCCACGGAAGGGGACAGCTCCACGGACCAGGAGGAGCCGGAGAGCCAGACTGGGTCAACAGCCGAGGAGTGGTCGGAGGGACCCAGTGGCACGGAGGGCGAGGGGAGCCACACCGAGGAGTCCTCAGCAGCATCCACCTCAGCTGAGGACCACAGCGGCTCGGAGGATGACTCCCTTATGGAGGCGAGTGTCAGCAGCCACCACACCCCAGCTAGTGTTGCTGTCCCCGCCACCACCAGCACCACCACCGCCCTCCCATCGGCTCCCATTCCCCAGGTCCGTGGAGGCTCCCATGTTCGGGAGCGTGTCTCCTTTGGGCCAGGCACCGCACCCCTGCCCCTGTGTCCCCTGCTGCCCTGAGTGAGGAGTCTGTGTACCTCCTTCGCCAGCTCCATGTAGGGCAGACAGCCATGCTGAGTGTCCTCCATGCGCACACCGCTCTGTTGACTCAGCTGGTGTCGTTCATGGAGGGCATCTCATCGGGCATGTCTGACCTACAGAGGGGCAATAGGTCCATGGACTCCTCCCTGACAGCAGCAGTGTCCCTCCTCAGACAGTCCCTCACCCCTCCTGCCTCTGCTCCATCCACACTCCCCAGCACCTTACCCATCCCAAGCACACACACACACCGGCACAGGCACACACCAGCACACACACGTCCAGCACACAGACACACACGCCACAAACAAAACGCACACGCACGCACAGTCAGGGGACTGAAACCAGACTCACAGGGGATGGGGCCCTGGAACACACACACGCATCCACGAGCACTGCGCAGTCCTCAGTTGCCTCTCCCTCCAAAGCACCCTCCCTTGCCTCACCTGTAACCCCAAAGACCCAGCGGCTCTTCCTCAGTGACCTCGGCCTCTTCCCCTCCGATCCAGCTGATACAGCATTCAGGGGGAAGAGGAAGCCCACCCACACAGAGCAGAGTGCCCCTCGCCCCCGGACACCCTCCCCCAGGCACAGACAGACTGAGGCCCCCACCCGCAAGTCCCCCCGGAGTCGTAAGAGCAAGACCCCGCCGCCGCCCTGCAGCTCAGGCACCAGGTCTCCTTCCTCCATCCCTCAGGCCCCCACTCCACAGGTGCCCCACCACACCCTGCCCCAGGTTCCCCCACCCACAGATATACCATCCCCAAGAGGATCCGGCCTTCTCCCCTGCCACTTGCTCTCCCGGCACCACACCCCCCGCTGCGCTTGTCTGTGCCACTGATGTGGTGAGGGTGTCCTCCCCCTCTGTCCAGCCCACCTTGCCTGTTCCCCATTCTCCTCCCCTGGTGGTAGGCACTGCAGTGGAGTCCACTACCACCCTGTCTGACTTGGGCACTGCAGTGGCGGACCTGTCCACTCCATCTGCAGGGTCCACTGCAGTCGTGCCGGCACCCACAATATCTGAGTCATGCCCCCAGTTGTGCCGGCACACACCATGTCAGACACCTCCACTGCAGTTGTCAGTGGCTCGCCAGCACCCACCACCCCTTCCCTGCTTCCTCCTGGTGAGCCCTGATCCTGTCCCTGCGGTGCCTGGCCTGCCCCCCGGTTGCCCCTCCTAGTGGATTGTCCCTGGTTTTGTGCAGTGCAGGCATGCGTAGGGTGACATCTGCCACTGTCACCCTGTTTGGACTTTGACAATGGACTGGCCATTGGCCTTTGTGTTTATTCTGGACTTTCACTTTTAAACACACATATGCTGAATAAAGCAACTTTCTGTTCTCTAGTGCTTATGCTTCTGATGTACATGTTGTTGATGATGCTAACCATGCCCTTGCTGCAGTGATGGTGATATTTGGTCTCATGATAATGAAGTGTTACTGTGCAGGAACACATGTGGTCCAGGGGGAATGTGTCCTATCCTGTGGTGTATCCATGTCATCCATAGCAGCATCTGAGGGTGTCATGTGTTCAGTATTTGGCAATGGAATTTCCTACTTACATTAGCAATTTCACATCTGTGGCTTCCACCCCTGCACATCTGTTGTGCCTGCCATTGTTCAATACGTCTACTTCCCTGACCGTGTGGCCATCTCCACTGGACATGCAGGTTTGGGCATCAATGGGGAAGGACTCATCTGTGTTGTCAGTGCAACATTGCTATACAAGTGTGTTGGATCTGTGCTTATGATTTCGTGGGCAATTCCATGACCAGGCTGATGTGACAGGAGCCTTCATTTGGTGCTAATTGTTGATTGTGTGACCAAGTGTTCAGCTGACATGATGGGGCCCTACTGAGGCAACATATGGCACAGCTTTCCTCACACAGGAGTGGAGTCCCCTCATGGCAGTGTGTACTCCTGTGACATTGCCTGCGCCCAAGGTGTGTGTTGTATGAGCATGTCTGTGTGTTCACTTCCGTTTTGCTGTGCATGCTGTGATCCCTAGTGTTGTACCTGTTTGTGATGCTTGCTGAGTTGACCTATGTTCCCCCAAAGTCTTCTCCCTGGGTTCTCTGTGATGAGGGTGCATGGCACATTACTGGTCATCAGGGTGTCACCCATAGGTGTGTTTGCTGTCAGGGCTGAGTTTGTGTGCAGACGCAGATGGGTCACAGTCAGGTTTCCCCTTGGCACTTGTTGTTTGCACCTGTCATGTGATTTCCAGTTTGTGTTATCTTTCAGTGATTGTGACACGTTGTGTGTGTGACTGCTGGCACTCCTCAGGGTCCGGGCTGCAATGTTGGTTGTTGTCTATGTGTGTTCTTTGTGGGTGACCTTGGCTTCTTCATTGGTGTGTGACTGTGGCTGGGATCCCATTCGTTGGTGTGGTATTGCCGTCATGTCCATGTACAGCGTAGTGTGCAGTGTGTCAGACATTCAGGAGTCTTGTTGAGTGGCCATGTGTGATGTGTTTCTGCACCTTGGTTCCCACCCACCACCCTGGAATTGTCATGGGTGCATGTGCAATGTCACCAGTGCATGTGTGCTTCACTGCTGCACATTGTTGGAGGTCGAGGTGTGTGGTGTTGAGTGTGTGCAGATGAGAGTTGTTGCCCGGCTAGACCCCTGCCTCCATGTTGGCCTTGGCTTACTGGCCGTGCTGATTGATTTGTGCTTGTGTAGGTGTGATGGTAGTTTGTTGCTCAGGACACATGACTGTGGTTCACAGTGTGAACGACATTTAGCTTTGTCATCACAGTGGGATTGTAATGCAGCCCAGGGTCACCACATTGTGGGGGCCCTGGGGGTAGTGCTGTGGTGTGTCTGTGTCTTGCTGTGTCAGTTGCTGTTCCTACGTGCCTGTGTGACATGTGTGATTTGTGCTCCCTCTCATCTGACAATGCCTGATTGCCCACATAGGGGATTTGGATCCATGAGTTACCTTTGTGTGGCACTGTATGCACATCTGTATGATTGGTATTCAGGCCTCCTCATGTGTTGTGTGGTTGCCTGGGGACACTGGCACCCCCCCTCACCTGTTGTGTTTGATGTGCAGTGTGGGTCTGCCTGTTTGTGTTTGTGCATCTGCACCACTGCATTGGCATATCTTAGGTGTGCCATTGGCTGTATGTAGTTTGGTGGGTTTCCCCTGCTGTCCCTGGGACTCCTAGGTCATCAGTCAGCACAATGATCATGGTTTGTGTGTCCCATTGCTGCCATGCTATGGTATCTGTTCACCTCACATCTACAGTCTCCACAGGGTATCTGCATTTGTGTGCCCATTGGTGCAAATATGTGGGTCTGCATTCTGATGGTCACTTCTGTCATTGTGTCATTGATGAATGTTGACTGTGTCAGCTCCCATGGGTGTTGTTTGTCTGCACATGGCCAAAGGTATGTCTTATTTGCACTGCAGTATTTGCCTCCCCCAATCTATGTTGCAATGGGACACATGCACTACTTTGCCACTGATGTGTTTTATGTTCTGTGACCAGGAATCATCCATGCAGTTTGGCAGTTGCAGCTTTTTCTTTGTCAACACTTACATTTTGGTCACTGTGATGATGGGGGTTTGGACCCCATTGCCACAATGTTCAAAATGTGCTTCAGCTATGGACCCCACACTTACATTTTGGTCACTGTGATGATGGGGGTTTGGACCCCATTGCCACAATGTTCAAAATGTGCTTCAGATATGGACCCCACACTTACCTTTTGGTCACTGTGATGATGGGGGTTTGGACCCCATTGCCACAATGTTCGAAATGTGATTCAGCTATGGACAAGCATTCGCATGGCTTTTTTCCCGACCGAATGGTATTGGGTGCGCCTCCGACCGAGATCGGAATCGGCCCCTAAGTGTGCAGCTGTCTTAGAGATATTGTCATTCTGCCACACGGGATCTAACAATTTACAAATGCCTTTAGCACTAATATGAGCTGGACCGTGAGGAAGAACATAAGCATCTGGCAACATCCATCTCTGCTTCCCTGATTTATAAATCCAACATCCTTCGTCATTCAACTGTGCTGTACTTTCCTGCCATACCGCTAATTCTTCTGTCGTGACTTCACTTTGTATCTCTTTTACATTTTCAAGGGTATCTTCAAACATGACAACCTCAGGGACCCACCTAGCTGGACCTGCTACAAACATTCTTTTCATCTTTGTCCGTGCTGTTTCCTTAGCAAAAAGCATTTCCTCTACCTACATCATCAGTGACCTTCCGGTGGGCGCTACATTTCACTATGGCCAATTTCCTAGGGAGTGTCAAAGCAGACAAAAGCCTCAATATGAGGTGCCCATTTTGGAATTTGGTGCCAAGGGAAGTAAGGAACCCTCTCTCCGCCCAGAGTCACCCAAAATTATGTGCGACCCCAAAGGCATACTGGCTGTCAGTATGAATATTGACAACCAGTCCCTCGCTTAATTCGCAAGCTCGAATTAGGGCAGCTAACTCAGCAGCTTGGGCTGACTGATAAGGGACCCGCAATGTCTCTACCACTGTGCGCAGTGTGGTAATAGCACAGGCTGCAGTGGTGGTGCCATTTAGTAATTTAAAACAAGCGCCATCAACATATAGTTCCCCCTTGTGGGTCAGATAAGGAAACATCAGTCAAGTCTACCCGTCCTTTTGTCTCTTCCTCCGTTCGGAAGATGCAATCATGTTTGCCAACTTCATCACTATCGGAAGGGAGGGGTAGTAACGTGGCTGGATTCAGAGTTGCACATCTTTTAATTTTAATGTGTTTAGTAAACAATGTCAGTTCATAGCCGGTAAGACGTGCACTGGTGAGGTGCTGTGTCTTTGTCTTATTCAAAAGCGTGTCCACAGAATGGGGTACCATGACTGTGAGATCAGTATCAAATACGAGTCCAGCCGATTGTCTGATCGAAGTGGCCACAGCCGCGACCGCTTTTAGACAACTCAGGAGGGATCTTGCGACAGGATCAAGCACAGCAGAGAAATAAGCACACGGCCGTTGCCGTTGCTTATCCCCAAATTTTTATGTAAGGACAGAAAGCGCACAACCAGCCATCTCATGGATGTATAACACAAATGGCTTACCATAGTTAGGTGTACCAAGCACAGGAGCCGAACAAAGCGCAGCTTTCAATTGCTCAAAAGACTTCTGACATTCAGGTGTCCAAGGCAAAGGCTCATGCACTTCTTTAGTTGTTAGGGCAAGAAAGGGTTTGATTAGTAAGGAGTAGTTAGGTATCCACTGGCGACAGTAGGAAGTGATACCTATAAAAGCGCATACATCTTTTTGAGTTTGTGGAATGGGCATTTTAACAATAGTACTGATACGGTCAGGGGTCAACCTCCTTCGACAGTAGGTGACCTAAATAGGTGACCTCCTGTCGGCAATACTGAAATTTAGAAAGGGAAACTTTATGGCCATGCTGAGCTAAATGCAGCAACAATTGAACTGTACTGTCTTTACAACCTTGTTCGGTATCAGAAGCAATAAGGAGGCCATCGACATATTGCACCAATACATTGCCTGGGGGAAGCGAAAGGGAATCTAACTGACTCTTTAAAGCTTGACTAGAAATACTCGGACTTTCTGTATAGCCCTGAGGAACTCAACAGAATCTAAAGCTCCTACCAGCTAGGGTGAACCCAAACAGATATCTACTCTCTGTATGTATAGGGATACTAAAGAATGCATTTTTCAAAACAATAACAGAAAAGTTTTTAGCAGTAGAGGAATCATTGTCAGAAGAATAGTGATATCAGGAACCACCGGAAACTGAGGAACCACAATTTTATTAACCTCACAAAACGGTAAACACCTCATGATCATCAGGGGAACCTGAGGGTGTCTGTTTAAGAATCTGAAGAATAGGACTATTACAAATATTAGCAGTCATCTCCTCAACTACTCCTTTCTTTGATCAAATCCTGAATAATCTGTAGAAGGGCTCGTTCTCCCGTCTGAGGTATCTTATACTGAGGAATGCAAGGCAAAATAGCACTGTCTTTGACCTGTATCGAAACTGGTGGTATATGCAATAGTCCCACATCTGTATCACCTGTCGCCCATAAAGTAGATGGTACATTAGCAAATTCAAAAGGAAGTGGGTAATACAGACACTGTTTAGTACTCAGATTTGGGCCCATTGTCATATACACACCTTCCGGAGAACAATAAATAGTAGCATGCAATTTCTTCAATAAATCCAAACCCATAAAATTTTCACCAAAATTGGATGTCAACAAAAACGGGGAATCCACAGTAAAAGGACCAACAGTCAATGCTAAGGGTCATGAAATGGGGCTTACTACCGGTACACCTGAAAAACCTACCGAAACATTATTATGGCCAGACAGATCGGCCCCAGGGACCATATGCCGAGAAACAGAACTCTTTGTTGCACCTGTGTCCACCAAAAATTCCTTAGTCGAACCTTTCAACTCCGCAGTGACATAAGGACCACGTTGGTCTACAGGTTTCAGAACTGGTCCCTCACTCTGTCCCTGGCTATCCTAGCTATAAGACATCCCTGTCGCTTCATCCGTATCGTAATCATCATGATAATACTGTCCATCACGAGGGTCATCAAAATAATTGGTATCAGAATGACCCTGTGAGAACGCAGCACTTTGAGCTCTATCAGTCCCATGACCTCGGCCACGAGGACCGCCCTCTAGGATCGGCCACCTTTTGCAAAAGAACAGGACACTCGCTACGGCAATGGCTCTCTTCCTTACAATACGCACACTGATTCGGCCCCAAAGGTGTCGTGGTCGGCTGCCTACTAGTGCATGGAAGCTGTCTGGCAGGACCACCACGTACTCTGCCATTCCCTCTAAATGCTTGCTGCAACAGCACCTTCGTCTTTAAATCCTTATGCTTTTTATCTGTCCTCTCCTTCTCCTCTTGATCACGGTGTTCATAATATTGAGCCATATTTAGAATAACAGAGGGGGAAGAGGTAGACCAAGAACTCTCAGATGCCTGTAAACGAGTCGCAATTTCAGGAAGCAAATTAGAAACAAACCTGTCAACAAACAACTGAGCTCCTCCCTCAATAGACATATCCTGCCCACTATAATCCAAAAACGCATCTTCAAACTGAGTAAAAAAATCTGACACACTTTCATCCTTCTTCTGTCGACACGCCGTCAACTTATCCCAACTCGCCTTCTTCGGCGGAATAAAAGAATGCATATATGTAATAATACGACCGGGAAAAGCAAGTATCTTGGCTCGAGGCTTATCACCTGGCTTCCGTTCCTGATCCCATCCCTTAATCTGCTCCCAAGTACCACCCAACTCCGCAACATGAGCCTGAGTATGAACCTGTCTCCAAATATCAACCGGAACAAGAAGGCCAAAGAACATTTCAATATCAGCAAGGGTCATTACAGTAGAAGAGGCAGGCTCTGTAAGTTCTTTATAATAAGCAGTAGGATTTTTCCTAGGATCAGGCAAATGAGTCTTAAGGGATAAAACCTCACTTCTTTTCCACGGAGTAAAAACCCACTGTTCTTGAAAACGGGCTGCTACACCCGGTCTGGTGACAGCACTGTGCTGATCGGTTAACTCTGGTATTTCTGGGTGATATATAGGATGAACCTCTCGCATCGGAAACCGAGACACCGGGGTAGGACTCTTCTCATGCAACCTACCCCTATAAGCAATTAATGTTGTAACATTCCCGAAAACTTGGCCAGGCTCCAAGCCGCTAGAATACACACGATCTCTAATATCATATAGAATTTACAGCGCATCATTCCCAAAATGTTGCTGCCAAAGGCTAATCAAGGTAGCAGACATATGCTTAAGAGCATGCTGCTGTACAAAGGGCTCAAAATCTCGCATAACTGCCCAAACATCATCCACACTATAAATGGGATTACGACCCCACTGCGCAGCCTGATTAGCTATTACTTGTTTTTCTTCATCCCCCACCCCAGACCGCATTAATGGGCCCATTCGCTCCTTAAATTTCGTCCAATCTCTATCCTCAAATCCGCGTGCTGGCGTCTCAGTACGCAAGGAAGTCGGAGGATGAAAAACCATAGAAGGAGAAGCAACAGAAGTGCCAGGTACAATCGTCGCTGGTGCTTGTACCAGGGGCGAAAGAGCAGCAGATATAGGAGTCGGGACAGTAGGTGTGCTAACAGTCACAGTTGCCACAGATGGTGAAGACAAAGAGGGAACAGGGGGTGCCGTGGCCAAAGCTGTCGAAACAACGACTGCAGATACGGGAACAGTCGGAGCAGAAACAACAGGCTGCTGCAACTGTAAAGGAACAACGGGGTATATCCTCTGAGGAGCACATGGGGGCGGGGGTCGAGTGTCTAGCAATTCTTCCACAAAAGTATCTGTTTCCTCTTGGGCCAAATAAGATTTATCAATCTGTAAATGAAACCTCCTATCTTCTCATTCAACTCCTGCCTCTTGCTTTTCTCTATCATATGCTACAGCTTTTTGACTCAGTGTTTGCATCTTCCCTTTCCGTGCATCTTTTTCCATCTTCAATCGTCTCTGCTTAGCTACTTTCTGAGGGAATCAAACATAGACTGCCTACTTCGTCTTTTGAATAACTGTTCCTGTAAAAACCCAATCTTTTGTTCATCAAATGTGCCCGTCAACGGCCACTGTAACTCGACATTGTCCCTCGTATATTTGTGCCATAATATACTAAACATAATAGGGCCAAGACCATGCTTCACATACATATCAAAATTAGGAGTGCCTTCTGGAGGCGCCGGCTGAGCTTCTTCTAAGCGAGCAACTGCAGAACAACAACGACAACAAAGATAAAAACTTATTGATTCAAGGTATTTTCAAAAAGAAAACAAATTTGTTATTTGTGCCTGGCAAAGCAATTGCAAGTGTTTTATCAAAAACGGTCCTCAGACCGTACCAAACTCAAACCACAATGGTACCATATCCACAAAGAACCAAAACAAACTCACCTGATACGAATGGAACAAACAAACCGATTCTCTACTGCAGACTCTTCAGACCAAACGGTCAGATCCAAGGGTTTCGCCATTCAGGACTCCAGCCGGGATGACCACTGGGTGAGGCACCGTCCGGCAGTACGGAAGGGGCAGCTGCGAGCAATCAGTACTCCTCGTGCAGGGATCCCTGAACCGTCAGTCCGACCCGACGAAGCAAGCAGAAAAATACATTATGTACATTTCGTAACTGGGCTACAACACACCCATAATGGAATTTTCCAGGCAGATGCTGCAAAGCAATGGAATACGAGAGAAAAAAACAATCTCAGTGCTCATATCTTACAAAGTTACAAAGTCCAAGGTTACTCAAGGCGGGCCCGTCACCAGACAAGTGGGAGAAGGCCTGTATCTAGTGAGAAAGGTATGCGCTAATAGAACAGTCTATTCATTAGTGAAGCAAAACCCCAGCCTTGGGGAAGTGAAACTCAGCAGAAGCCTTTTCTCAGAAATAGCAAAGGATTAGTTTCGATCATGATTCAAAATGGCGTCTTAACAGAAAATGGTGTCGCGAATCCTAACTTACATAGGATAATGCGCAAGCAGAAACAATTTCATTTTAACACCTGTCGCTGACCCAATCCAGGAAGGATATCAAGGCCTGGCTCTTCGACTGAACCTCCATGCCCAGACGGATCAACCGCCCTCCCCCTTCCAGCGCCTTGAGACCCTCATGGGTGAGTAGCTGCACTTTACAAACTCCTGATTCATTGATAGTAAATATACGTGCATCTTAAAATTGTATTATTTTCATGATAATCAGGTAGCGTTTGAATGAAGCCAAGCTTTTTGACCTACTGTTTCTAAGAAAGTTGAGTTTACGGTTTGTAGGTAGCATGTGCAGTTTTACTTGTAATGTAAAATTACAGATTTGTTATTTTGGTTCATTTACTTTGAATTGTTTTGCAGTTATTTTTTTCACTTTAATTCTGGACCAGCGTTAAATTCGCTTATGAATGTACATGTAAACTTAAGAGTTGATTGAGACTGATTTAATATTTGTATAAATAAATAACTGTCATTTATTTTTAACCTGACACGTTGCATTCAGTTACAGGCAGTGGCGGCTCATCCGCTAAGGCGGAGGAGCGTCGCCCCACTGAGCAGGCAAAAAAGGTAAACATAAAATGATAATAACTCATTGTTATTATCATTTTATTTTTCTCCTTGCTTAGCTGGGTAGGGGCGGGGCTGCTCTTCTCGCAGAGCAGGGGAGGAGTGGTTTGCCCACTCCAAGTGCGCATGAGGCTTTGGCTGACCTTCTTGGGCCAGCCAATTGGTCATGCGCACTTTGCATGTTCTCCTTGCAGGCTTCATTAGAGCCTGCATGGAGAACATGCCCAGCCTCCCATTTGCTGGCTGAGCACCGAACCACGGCGCTTAGACCAATCACAACGCTGCATTGCAGTGTTGTGATTGGATACCGGGAGGCTGCGAGCCGGGTGCATTCTGCTTCCCGCTTTCTACCCTGGAAGTGGGGAAGAGGACCAAGCGGAGGTGGCGGCAACGGCGGGCAGAAGACAGGCAAGTGTGTACTTTTATTTTTTCTTTCCCTCCCCTCCGCGACCTGTCCCCCCACCGCCTTCAAATACCAGCCACCACTGGTTACAGGTTGCCATTTATATCGAACTGTTTTATTTCTCTTCTCTGTCTATTTCTATAAGAATCTGGAGTAGGCAGCTACTGTCTGGCAAGCCCAGCAGATTTTGCCATGTGCTTTTAGTCAGGTGTTTTAAGTTAATACTATAAAAGATTGTGGCTGTCCTGTTATACTCTAGTGTAAGTTGTTGTAAAGACATGAACTAATGTGATCTCAATAACTGAGGAGGATGGTACCAAATAAATCTAGCTGATAGGAAGCAACCACCCAAGCAAGTACATCACCTTATCGACCAAGTACAGCGTTCAGTTAGTTATGAGTTTATTAGTTACCACATGAGCCTTTTGTAGCCTCCATTATGGTGTTGGGCCCATTCTTGGCTCTATGTACAAGGAAATGATGACACTCCAGGGGGTCTTTCAGCCTTCAGCTGGATGTTAAAGGTTCTTTTAAATTCTTCTAATCTACATCCAATGTCTGTTCTTTTGTCTTGTCCAAGGCCCTTGTCAAAGCTTCTGTTTTCTTCCTACGTTGTCAGCACTCGCATCACTTTGAAATCCTCATCTGATGCCACCTTCTGACTTCCATCATAGAGCCAGCTTCTCTGATGCTTAAACCCAAGTGGCCTGTTCTTACAATTTGTTTCTCGCCTCATTCTTGTGGTTGAATTGGCCCCCATCTTTAATGTGTCTACCCTCTAAGTGTGCAGGTCCTCTTCTAGTTTAGGGGTTCTGCTAGCATGTTGGGCCCTTTCAGATGCTACTAGCATGTTGGGCCTTTTCTGGTTCTATTAGGTACTTTGTCACTAAGTACTTTTTTAATGCTATTGCCATGCTCTTCTGGTCCTGGAACCTTGCCTAGTGGGGCTTCAACACCTACTGATCTACCAGTTGGATCATCTGTTCTCTACATGTCTTCACCAATGGTACTATATGGCTTTGGGCCTGTTCCCATTGAGGGTCTGTTGATAGACCCTCGCACCTTCTGGGTCAGTGACTTTTGGTAGGCCACTAATTGCACAATTCAGACAAGCCTACCAGATGATCTTCTTAGAGGCTTTATCAGTAGTGTGTACCCAAGTTCTACTATCCCAGAAGCTGTGTCTCTAGCTACTTTGACATTCCTGGTGTCCATAGTATAGTTTTTAAAACAAATGATGCACTTCTTGAACAGTGAATTGGCATATTTTGGAATTTTCCTCTCCAGTATTAGGATCATCGCTAAACCCTTTAGTGGTTAGTCCCCCTAGTAGTTAGTGATAGAGGCGTTCTGATCTTTTTCTGCACTGCTCTTACCTTGGTTTTTTTAAATTTTTTACCATGCTACACACTTGCTGTTCTTTTTTCTTGAGAGGGTCAGAATCTTACTTAGCAGCCATGATGGTCCACCTGCCACAGACTTCGGTTCATCTGCTATACAGCACTAAAACCCTCTTTTGAATGCAGATTCGCTCAGTGAGGCCCTATAAGGCAGCCCAGGAAGAGTAACCCTGCATGACATCTTGTCACAGTCCTGAACTCCCAGCCAACTGCACGTTAGCAGTCAACCTCTTTATTTAAAAATAAGCCTGAGAAACCGACTATACAAAGTATTCTAGTATACAAAGCAGTGACTGGTTAAATTTACTGTATTGGTATGACAACCTACCAGTAATGCTGTAGCTCACTTGCAGTATTTTTTCCATACAGTTGTACAAAGTGAATCATGGCATTTATATATTAAGGATGGGACATAGGATCTTCATTTGTGTAGTGTTCGTATATTGTTTACATTCATTTTGGGTTGGACAGTGTTTGGCAAAGGAACTGAATGTGTTTTCATACAATTTTATTCCTAATACCATAAATACTGTGGGTATGCTGTGCTTTGTTCTAAGAAGCAAACTAGAAAAATACTTTTAAATGTTTCCCGTAGGTTATGTTGACGCTAATTAAGCAATACAATATCAGGGTTAATTTTCTCCCATACGTGCATCCGATGAGATTCAAAGAAATGCCCCACCAGCACTACGGCAACCACTCCATCATCAACACACCCAGTTTGCAGTCTCCTTTCTTATCCATTAGCCTAGACACAATATATTCAGTTCAAGAACTTTGAGTGGCAACAGGAAGCTTTTGATATCCTAACACCACTCGGAACACAAAAAAACAAAAGAAAACAAGCATTTTGGAGAAATACAGAGCTAAAAGAGATTAAACTCGCCTGGCTCAAAACAAACACCAATCAAGACAAACTTCACCTACAGAAACTTAACATATTATACAAGTCAGCAATCAAAAAAGCTAAGGAAAGATACTATTCACACAGAATTCAAAATGCTAAATGTGCTAATAAAGAATCCTATATAATTTGCACTGAATTTCATAAACCAAATTGCCTAGAAGAAACTCACCCCATTACTCAAGATTTCACAGACAAACTGGCAAATCATTACACAACCAAAGCAGACATGTTGGACTCCTATTTAAAACAAAGAAAAACAACCAGCACCGACCCATTTCCAAAACAACCGTCCAAGAGTAGTATTAGAAATGGGGGTCTCTTGTTGTCAATGGTTTGCACCTTTGTCCAAATAGGGACCCTTCCTTCTAGTCAGGATAAGGCGATACACTACTGAAATAACCCCTGCTCACCCCCTTGGTAGCTTTGCACGAGCAGTCAGGCTTATCTTAGAGGCAGTGTCTAAAGCATTTGCACATAACCAACAGTAATACAGTGAGAACACCACAAAAGGACAGCACACCAGTTTTTGAAAAATAACCAATATTTTATCAGTGCAAACAAGACCAAAAACGATAACAATCCACCATACAGTTCTCAGAAATATCAATACTCAAAAATAGACTTGAAATGCAGTTCCTGGAAGTTGATAGCTCTGTCCGGGGCTATCACAGCGCAGTGAAAAACAAATCCAAACAGTTCTGGCTGACCGCGGCGTCGCGGGCCCGCTACGGCATCGGGAAGACCTGCAGAACAGTACCTTTAGAAATGCAGGGCATCGGCGAACTCTCGTTGAGCTCCGAAGAACCAGTGTCCGCAGGCGCTGGTTCTGGAGATCGGTGCAGGAGTCGTCAGACCCTTGAAGTCACACGCGTTGCAGATCAAACTCCTCGTGGTTGAAGTCGGGAGTGCCGGCGTCGGCAGGCGTCATGGCTGCAGTGCGAAGTGCAGTGGTGCGGCGTGTGGTGCCCTCAGGTCATGGTGCAGGCAGCGGCTCAGTGACGGTCATCCAGTGGCATCAGTGAGACCAGGGCTGCAGTGCGCAGTGATGCAGTGCTCTTCGTGGTGCTGGCAGGTAATGGTGCAAGCAGTGACCGCGTCATTGCAGAAGCGATGTGTCGTCGGCTGATGAACTGGAGTCGATTGCGCCGGCATCGGTAGGCAAAGGCTGCGGTACGGGATGAGTGCGGTGCATCGTGTAACTTACGAGCGGTGCCCTCAAACCACGTGCAAGCAGCGGCGTTGGTGTGGTGCGGCATTGTCGGTGACACCATGGCGACAGCGTGAAGTGAGGCGGGGCAGAGTGCGGTGCCTACAGGTTGCGGTGCAAGCAGTGGCCCAGTGGCGGTGAGACCAGGGTTGCGGTACGAAGTGCGGTGGTATCCTCTGTGGTGCCTTCAGGACATTGAGCCGGCAGCGGCATCGGGGATGGCGCTGGGTTGCTTTTTCTTCTGTTGCAGCACAAAACACACAGTTCCCAGTGCTGGTAGAAGATGAACTTGAAGCCTTTGCTGTTCCTGAGACTTCTTGAACAGGGGGGCAAGGTCTACCTCAAGCCCTTGGAGAAACTCACACAAAGAAGTTGCAGAAAGTTCAGTCCAGTCCTTTCTCTGCCCAAGACAGAAGCAGCTACTGCAGGCCGATACAGCAAAGCACACAGCAAAGTGGTAGTTCCTCCTCACAGCTTCTCAAGCTCTTCTTCTTGGCAAGTACCTTGATCCAAAAGAGTTCTAAAGTTCTGGGGTCTGGGCCCCAATATTTATACTGCATTTCTCTTTGTTCTCTTGGGAAGGCAGAGAGTGTCTGTGTTTAGGACAAACCAGTTTGGTCCTCTTTGGCCCAGCTTCCCGGCAGGAGGTGGAGACAGCATTGTCCAAGGCAGACCAGGCCAATTCAGGTGCAAGGAAATCTCCTCCTACTACCCTAAATGCAGCCCAGGTCTATTCAGCCCAGCCCTGGCTCATCCAGGAAAGGCAGGACAAACCTCGACCCCCCCAGTGGCTGTCTGAAGAGAATGCACATCCCCACCCCCTGTCACTTCAAAGCCAGACAGTCAGTCCACAACCCAGCAGAGCCACATAGGATGGCTAAGCAAGAAAATACCTACTTTCTAAAAGTGTTATTTTCAAACACAGAACCTAAAAATCATCTTTACTGAAGGTTGCATTTCCACATTCTGAATTCAGGCATACTAAACTGCATTTCTCTATCTTGTCCCAATGGGAAGATATACTCGTAAAATGTTACCAAGTATCCCCCATTCTATCCTATGGGACAGATAGCCTCTCAACAGTGAAAATCGAATTACACTGTAGTTCACTATAAGGACATGTCACACACACCAGGACATGTCCTACCTTTCACATACACTGCACCCTTCCCATAGGGGTACCTTGGGCCTACCTTAGGGGTGCCTCACAAGTAATAAAAGGGGTGGTTTGGGCTTGGCAAGTGGGTGCACTTGCCAAGTCGACATGGCAGTACAAACTGCGCGCAGACACTGCAGTGGCAGGTCTGAGAACCCTTTGAAAGGCTGTGCTGGTTGGTAGCACAATCAGTGCTGCAGGCCCACTAGCAGCATTTCATTTACAGGCCCTGGCACTCTCAGTGCACTTTACTAGGGACTTACCAAAAAATCAAATATGCCAATCATGGCAACACCAATTCATAATACAATTTACAATAGGAGCACTTGCACTTTAAGACTGAACAGCAGTGAGAAAGTGCACAGAGACTCTAAACCAGCGAAAACAGAGTCAAAACCAGGAGGTCAGAAAGCAAAAAGACAGGGGAAACAGGCCAAAAGATGCCAGGTCTAACAAGTATGCTAACCCAGCCTCTGCATTCCATCCAACAAATATCACACAATGAATTTATGGACCTGGTCAAATCAAGCAGACCTGCCTGCGGCCCTTCTGACCCATGTCCACCACAAACCTTCAAGAAAATTCTTCTAACTACCTTTACTGCCACACCAGTAAGAAGAATCATCAACAATTCCTTCTCTACAGGAATATTTCCAGAAGATATAAAAAAGTCATACATGCGCCCATTACTAAAGAAAACAAACCTGGACCTGCTTAACCCTGACAACTACAGACCGATTACAAATGGACCTTTCCTGGGTAAATTGATAGAAAGAGCAGCATTCGCCCAGATGTCACAATTCATTGAAGATAATTCCATACTTTCAAACTTCCAAACAGGATTCCGTTCAGGAAGAGGCACAGAATCTGCCCTCATTGCCATCTAGGATGACCTTAAGAACACAGTTGACCAGAACAGGGTTGCTGCACTACTTCTCTTGGACCTCTCAGCCGCCTTTGACACAGTTGACTGTGACACTCTAATACAAAGACTCTACGAAGCTAGCATAGAGGGGACTGCTCTCGACTGGATCATTCATATCCTACCTTCAGAATAGAACTAATATCATCCATACCCCCCCTTTCTCTTTCAAACCATACTTCAAAAAAGCAGGGTTCCATCAAGGCTCTATCATCTCACCCATGCTTTTCAACATCTACATGAAGTAATTACCGGCACTGATCAATCAATTTCACCTCACATGCTATAACTATGCAGATGACACACAAATACTCCAGAAACTGGAAAGCCCCGAAGACATTGGAAACTCACAAATTTTCAGTTGCCTCAGAGCTGTTGATCAGTGGATGACATGAAGCCATCTCAAATTGAATGCTTCCAAAACAGAAATACTCACATGTGGCGATTGGAAAAATTATGACCCACTCACCGCCTGGACTGATGATCTGAGAACACTGCCTAAAGTATCTGAGGAAGTAAGAAACCTCAGAATTACCATGGGCTCAAAGCTATCAATGAATAAATAAATAAATAAATAAATAAATAAATAAATAAATAAATAAAATAAATAAATAAATAAATGAATCCCCAGGTGGACAAACTAGCGAGATCCAGCTTCATTACTATACAAACTCTGCATTTTCCCCCACCTGGGATTTCCACATAAGGTCCAGGCTACTATCTCTCTTGTTCTGTCAAAACTCGATTACACCAATAGCTTCTACCACGGATAATCTGTAACAACTATAAAAAGACTAAAACAGATACAGTACTCTGCTGCAAGACTACTCTTACATATAAAGCCACAAGCCCACATTTCCCCTGCCTTGAAGGCCCTACATTGGTGACCGGTTGTCAGAAGATCTACATTCAAGCTGCTTTGCATCACCCACAAAGTGATAGGTGGAACAGGGCTGCTCTTCATCAGAAATAAAATCACCAAATACATTCAACGAAGGAACCTCCACTCTAGATAGGCACCTCGCCTCAAAATCCCACAATACAAGAAAAAAACTAAAGGTGGCACATTCTTCTCTGTTCAAGCAGCCAAACTATGGAACTCTTTACTCCAAACATAAGATCCACGGATAACCACCTTATCTTCGGTAGACTACTCAAGAGTTGGCTCTTCCCCACATAACCACCATACTCAAACATAAATATACAGCATATCCCTCTGTATATAAGCAGTTATTTGGATTAAATATGTGTACCTAGATATGTGTATTCCTTTGTATAAATGTGTCTAATAATCTTGTTTATAAATATATCGTTTTTCATTAGTTCTTGCTTAACAAATATACATATTACTTATGCCTATATTTTTCTATGTTTAACAGTTATATAGGTCACTGCATAAATAAGTAAATATTTATAATAACTGTTCATCTACAACTGCTTCACTATTGGGGGAAATATGTATGTACTAGGGAATGATATATATGTATATATATATATATGTATATATACACACATATATATATACATATATATATATATATTGCACCAGCAGTCCAAAAACATCGCTGCGCACTCAGGCTCTGTGAAAAGTTTCAAAATGTATTTTTCCATGCCACTCGAAAAAGAAAAAGAACTGACAAACGCGTTTCAGCCACCTGGCCTTCGTCAATGTCAGTGGCGGCCTGCAACATCGGGCCTTTTAACAACAATTCATTTAATTGGATCATACTAGTCATAGCAATAATAGAAGGACCAAAATCAAATAATAAATTCAAAGACAAATGTCGGCCATCTTAGACTGTCTTAAGGTTACCATATATCTATTTACAAATAGAATGGTTCATAATTCATATGTGGACCAGCACATTTAAATGCACAAAATACAGGCATTATTTAATCGGGGCAAGATACACATCATAATCACGTGTTACCCCTTGTCGATATCAAGTTTCAGCACCAAAAATGTAGTTAATATTAATCAATTTTATATAACAATATAGGATGATACAGTTCGTTTGCATCCATATATATCATCCTATCAAATATCGCCCTAATGGGCCTAGAATCTCATCAATAAGTGCTACCTCATATGCCATACTATTATTCATATGTGTTTGGTCCATGAAAGAATCATGCCCTGAATGGGCTATTTCATTGTCTTATTACCACTCATAATATATTGAAGATATATGTGATGGAGGAATTTTTCAGCCAATGAAGGACCATAGTTCCTCTTCACTGTTGAGACCCCAGGGTACGCGGGTCCTTAGATCAACTATGTATCTTGCCTCTAACTGTCTAAGGAGCTTGATTCTATCTCCTCCTTTTTCTGTTATAAGAATCTGATCCAGACAGCAGTAGCGTAGTTTATTACTCGTAGCATTGTGGAATTCAGAGAAGTGTCTAGCTACAGGATATGAGGCATCTCTGTTGGTGATTGCCCATGTATGCTCCAGCACCCGTTTTTTGGCTGGATGGATAGTGCTGCCAATGTACTGGAGACCACACGGGCACACCAAACAGTACACCACAAAGCTTGAGTTACAGTTGAGCAGTTTGTTGATACACCGCTTGGCCTTTTTACCGGGAACTGAATAGTCCTTAACCTTGGAACTGTTTCTACAAGCCTTGCAGCTAGTACAAGGAAAAAATCCTGTGATTGATGTTTTCTTAATTACAGGCTCCTCCATAAAGTGACTATGGACTAAGATATCTTTTAATGAAGCATTTTTCTTGTATGTTATATCGGGTCTAACAGGTAACAGGCGCCCGATTACATTGTCAGTTTGGAGAATCCCCCAATTTTTCTGGATCAGATCCCTGATCTTTGGTGACTCTGCCGAAAAGCCAAGAATTAACCTGACTGTCGTTGTATTCTCCTCAGTGCTCACACTATTGGCCGTTCTCTTGGTCAATAGTTCCTGTCTGTCTTTTGAATGGACCTTCTCCACAGCACCTTCTAGGATTTTCACGTGGCCTGGGCGGATGACAAAGGACATTGGGTAGAGAAAATAGCACTTTGGGCGAGATATATCGATGATCTCTTCATCGTTTGGAGAGGAACACTCGCCAAAGCAGAAGAGTACATCCGATTTTTGAATGACAATGAATTAAATCTCAGATTTACCAGCAGTATTAACAATGAGGAAATTGCTTTTTTAGACCTCCTGGTCTTTAAGTCGGATGATAAACTCTGCACCAAACTCTACAGGAAACCAACTGCAGGCAATACAGTTTTACATTCACAGAGCCAGCATCCACGCAGCTTAATCAACAGTATCCCCTATGGGGAACTGTTGAGGTTAAAACGAAATTGCTCACTCCCCGACGATTATTCAAAGGTCAAAAATGAATCCTTGGTAAGATTCAGGGCTAGGGGGTACCAACAGAAAATCCTAGAAGGTGCTGTGGAGAAGGTCCATTCAAAAGACAGACAGGAACTATTGACCAAGAGAACGGCCAATAGTGTGAGCACTGATGAGAATACAACAACAATCAGGTTAATTCTTGGCTTTTCGGCAGAGTCACCAAAGATCAGGGATCTGATCCAGAAAAATTGGGGGATTCTCCAAACTGACAATGTAATCGGCCGCCTGTTACCTGTTAGACCCGATATAACATACAAGAAAAATGCTTCATTAAAAGATATCTTAGTCCATAGTCACTTTATGGAGGAGCCTGTAATTAAGAAAACATCAATCACAGGATTTTTTCCTTGTACTAGCTGCAAGGCTTGTAGAAACAGTTCCAAGGTTAATGACTATTCAGTTCCCGGTAAAAAAGGCCAAGCGGTGTATCAACAAACTGCTCAACTGTAACTCCAGTTTTGTGGTGTACTGTTTGGTGTGCCCGTGTGGTCTCCAGTACATTGGCAGCACTATCCATCCGGCCAAAAAACGGGTGCTGGAGCATACACGGGCAATCATCAACAGAGATGCCTCATATCCCGTAGCTAGACACTTCTCTGAATTCCACAATGCTAGGAGTGATAAACTACGCTACTTCTGTCTGGATCAGATTCTTTTAACAGAAAGAGGAGGAGATAGAATCAAGCTCCTTAGACAGTTAGAGGCAAGATACATAGTTGATCTAAGGACCCGCGTTCCCTGGGGTCTCAACAGTGAAGAGGAACTATGGTCCTTCATTGGCTGAAAAATTCCTCCATCACATATATCTTCAATATATTATGAGTGGTAATAAGACAATGAAATAGCCCATTCAGGGCATGATTCTTTCATGGACCGAACACATATGAATAATAATATGGCATATGAGGTAGCACTTATTGATGAGATGCTAGGCCCATTAGGGCGATATTTGATAGGATGATATATATGGATGCAAACGAACTGTATCATCCTATATTGTTATATAATTGATTAATATTAACTACATTTCTGGTGCTGAAACTTGATATCGACAAGGGGTAACACGTGATTATGATGTGTATCTTGCCCCCGATTAAATAATGCCTGTATTTTGTGCATTTAAATGTGCTGGTCCACATATGAATTATGAACCACTGTATTTGTAAATAGATATATGGTAACCTTAAGACAGTCTAAGATGGCCGACATTTGTCTTTGAATTTATTATTTGATTTTGGTCCTTCTATTATTGCTATGACTAGTATGATCCAATTAAATGAATTGTTGTTAAAAGGCCCGATGTTGCAGTCCGCCACTGACATTGACGAAGGCCAGGTGGCTGAAATGCGTTTGTCAGTTCTTTTTCTTTTTTCGAGTGGCATGGAAAAATACATTTTGAAACTTTTCACAGAGCCTGAGTGCGCAGCGTTGTTTTTGGACTGCTGGTGCAATTTGTTTCACGGGATCGCCCCCGTGAGCTGCGACACCCGCCATGCGGAGAGCGGCAACCCTTTTGGTGGTACACGTGTTTGGGATATATATATATATATATATATATATATATATATATATATATATATATATATATGTATAGGGAAACAGTCAGAACACCGCGGTCTAAACCACGAGTGTTCCGACTCCGCAAGCTAAACCAAGCTTGCCTTAACCACGCATATGCATGAAAGATCCGTAATCCCTACAATTGCAGAAGTGATTATGTAGTTTACATTTTACAATAATACTCCTGCCCCAAATTATATGTAGGGAGTACTATTCATATGGCCCACGTAAGAATTTTGCAACACCTCAGGGCAGTGAAAAATTGCGACAAAAGTAATCCTGTCGTCAGACATATGAATGAGGTCCATGGAGGGAATATAAAGGAGTTGTTTTATTATATCATTGATTCGGTCCCAAAGAGCAGAAGAGGTGGGAATCTAGAACTTAAATTAAGACAGTTGGAATCAAGCTATATTGTGATGTTAAACACCAAAATTCTGCATGGCTTGAATTCGGATGAAGAGTTATATGTACATATATAGTAAGGATTCTTCTCTCACAAACAGTAATAAGTGATCACATGTGTAAATATGGAGTTATCTGGTTATGAAAATTACGCATCTTAGAATGAAATAGTGATAAAAAAGAAAGGAAAACATCACTAGCACTTTCTATTCACAAGACTAGGTCATGTTAATGTGCTGTTGTAATGAATTAGTGTGGTATACAGCATAAGCATTTTATGAATAGAATTTTTGGCAGAATATACCGATAGTAAAAAGATAGAGAGAAATTGAGGTGAAAGGCAAGTAAGCGTATGTCAATACACTAGCCTGTGCTGTGTGCCAGATAGATCACAGGGAGGATTAAGGGGTAGAAAATCCCTCCTCATTTTTTCAACTCATTTTTTCACCTCCTCTTAAGTCAACTTGTTGGAAAAATGTGAGTATTGAGATGCAATACAAGTCAGGGGCATTAGCGTGTAATTGCTAGGTCTCCATTAAAAAGGCACTAGCCTTTGATAATATGGTAAAGGATGGTTCACGAGACTGCTCTTTAAAGTGATAAGGAGATAAATATTTTACATAAAATCGACTTAGGAAATATTTTGTATGATCTTAGAGGAGGTTTTAATATGTCGACATAGCACTTGCACTTTAGGAGATTGTGGCAATCAATAAGAATTACAGCACTTTAATCTTTAAATCTTTAATAATTGACTATGGTACATTGAGCCACGTAAATAGGACTATTCATGTATGTACATTTTTATGCATGCATGAGCACTTTGCACTAATGTTTGAATCTATGTTTGCAATATAGCATTGTAGACATCTGAGATGCTGCAGAGCACTAGCACTTTACAATGTGAGCCAAATGATGATATGAATGAATATTAAAAGTTGGACGTAGAGATATAGATAAAAAATACATTAAAAAACTGAAAAATAAGGAAAAAAGAGAAATTGTAAAAGAAAACAATGGAAGAAAGCTTTATGTCACAATATTTTCAATGCCATAGGTATTTTTACCATGTCTATGAAGTTTTGAATCCTGTGACCCACTATTTATGCTATGGCAACAATGGCGTCTAGTGTGTGACCAAGACGGTAGGAACTGCCGAAACGTGTAACAGCGAAAAATAAACACGTGCTTTGAACTGACCTCGCAGTGTTGGTGTCCGGTTTTTGAACAAAAGATGAATTGGTGTTTATGTATATATATATATATATATATATATATATTCACTGAAAAAACCATAGGTTTTAGGGACAGTTATAGTTAGTTGGACATTTCACTCGTACAAAACCATAGAAATTCCCCTGTTATAGTTAGTTCAGCTAACTATAACTCACGCCCCCGCAATGCACTGCTGATGACGTCACATATTACATCACTCATGACATGGTCAGTGACATCACTGATGACATCACTTCCTGGTTTGGAGTGTTGACAGCCAACTAGCATACAGATCATGATCGGGAGGGTGCGCGGATCCTCCGCGGCCATAGATATATATGTGTTTTTACTTTTGATTTTCTCAGCAACTACTGAACGGATTTACACCATTTAACAAAAAGGGTTCTTTCTGAACCAAGAACTACCTCTTTGCCAAATTTGGTGTAATTCCGTTCAGCAGTTCGGGCTGTAGCCGTGTCTAAAGTTTCCTATGGAAAATTGCATGGGGAAAACACGTTTTGGGACCCCCCTTTTTTCTCGGCCCCCGCTTGCCGAATCACCCCGAAACTTTCAGGATAGGAGCAGACCGGAGCGCCCCACACGTTTTGAAAATTTCGCGAAGATTCGTCAACCGGCGCCAAAGTTATTGGAAATAGAATGTTGTGAATTTCCTATGGAAAATAGGTCCTAACTATAACTATCTACTGGCAACCGCCAGTAGATAATATATATATATACTGTGAGAAGTTGAGTCCAAACAACCCCTTATTGGAGATAGGTTAAAGACAACCTTTATTGAAAGCTATCCTAGTGGTAGCTATGGAGAGCAGCCTTCAGGCTAAGTCTTGAAGGAATGTAAAGCAGCTTGTTTTACCAGTCTATAATCTCTTGAGTGACCAAATGAAAGAGGACCACACCAGGTATATATTCAAAATATATGTATTTATTGCTAAACACACCCCTCTAGTCTCTTTATGAGGCTAGAGTTTGAAGTACATAAATTATAAGTTAGTTATCTACAGTAATAGCACAAATACACGTTTGAGCCCTAGGGGCGTACCAAACCATATACCAATAAAGTGGTATAAGAACCACGACTGAGCTAGACACAGGGCCTAGAGCCTGTAGAAGTGCTTGGACCACAAGGAACCACCCAAGGTAGTGACACAGGGGACCCACGGGGGACGCGTGCAGTGTATGAACACAGCCACGAATCGCCGTTAACTTCTATGGGGAAGTCGCAGTTTGAATTTAAAAGAAAAGGGACACTTAGAGGAGGACTTGGAGCAAACCCTTTGAGAACTAGGCTGTTCTAGTGTCAATACCCACGGGAGCACCAGAGTACTCGAGTTACCTCACCCAGGGGAGCCGGGTGCATAGGTGTCTTTCGGGGTCGGGTTTCGTCATCGCTTTCAATGGCGATCTGCTGCAAAGTGCTGCTGGCGGCCAAGTCGAAAGTGTTCGGGTGGATCCAAAGGTGGATCGAAGGTCTGAAGAACCTGAAAGCAGAGGGGACAGAGTCTGGGTCACTAGCCAGTGACCAGGAAGGCGATGAGCAGATGCCCACCGATGTTGAGTGCTTCAGGTAGGTTGATGGTCGTCTTGACTCTTCAGCCATGTAGGAGGGTCCCGTTTTACCATCTAACAGAAACCCACACCCCATTCTGCAATACCCTTCAAACCTGGCATCCCTAGATAAGCCCCACCACTGAGGCCTAGATAAAGGGTCTTTAAGTTGTCCACGGTCCTTCACTTTCTTGCAAATCCACACATAGGCCCAAGTTCACCTTCTCACAGACCTACATACAAGACCAACCATACCTTTGTAAGAGATATGTATAGGCCCAATAACTTAAGAACTGGTCTCATAGACTTCACTAACCTGACAGCAGAGGCTTGCGCCATCCTCCGCGACAAACTCTCCCCCTCCCCCTTGTAAATTTCCACAGTTACGAGAATTAGATTAGCCCACACACGTAGGACATTTTTGGTACATCTGGCGGTTTCACAAGTACATGTGCAATATTTTTTAGTTAAGAAACTTTCCGCGCTTGCTTAATCGAACCTGTGAAAGACGGGCTGCGTGACAAAGAATTAATGTATTAAAATGTTAACTCTGAGCTTTCTTATGGTAAAAATTATCCTTTGTTTACTTTTTGCGGTCAGGAGCACTGACCACCTGTCAAAAGCCCCTAATTTCACCATGATACCACTTCTCAGTCCCATGGGTGGAATTTTCCATAGTTACAGGAGGGCGGTCAAGGGCTGCGTCAGGACATACGTCAGAAAGGGTAAAACTTCTGCATTCAAGCATATATAACAGCTGCACCCAGGGTGTGGCATCGAATTCTCTTCAAACCAGCACCCAGGTGCCGTGTGAGGGTTCCCGACTGATCAATCGTTCTCCTGACTGGGCCCAGAGCTTCTATTGCCAAGGTGATAATGCTCCTACTTAATAATTCTGCCTATTGACTTTGTCAGTCTATCTGACTTAATAATTTTGCCTATTGACTTTGTCAGATTTTGCCCATTGACTTTGTCAGTCTATCTGACTTAATAATTTTGCCTATTGACTTTGTCAGATTTTGCCCATTGACTTTGTCAGTCTATCTGACTTAATAATTTTGCCTATTGACTTTGTCAGATTTTGCCCATTGACTTTGTCAGTCTATCTGACTTAATAATTTTGCCTATTGACTGTGTCAGACTATCTGACTCAATAATTCTGCCTTTTGGCTTTGACAGATTATTTACTTCAGGTCATCTGTACCCAAGCAATTGCATTTATTTCAGTTTAAATGTGTAGACTTGAATATTGTTATTTTATCTCAACAAGAAGCTTGTCCTCTGAATGCTATCATTTGTATCACTCTTGAATTCAGGGCTGCCCCTTGATCGGCTGCTCATGGATTAATTTATAGATATACATTTCTGTTTGAATTGAACCAATTGATCTCTAACATTGTTGATGCAGTCATTTCTGATCTTACCCATATGTTGATGGGCAACACTTAAATTGAAGTATTTTCTTTTATGCTTTTGAATTGTTTAATAAACTATGATATTTTAACACATGGTTCTTTCTTGCCAAGTGACACAGAAGAGTGTGAAAGAGACTCTGAGAGGAGAGAGGTAAACAGAAGAGTGTGGCCAACCACAAACGTTCCCTCTAACACAGTGACGACCACGAACGGGGGTCTCGGTCGGCGAGTCATCCACAGTGTGGTCTCGGGACACACGCACGGGTTTCCCCTCCAGGCTGCACCTCGGACGCTCCGCTGCCCCCGCCCGCCTGGGTAAGTCAGGGATGGTTTTGTTTTTCTTCCTTGAATTTGCCTCAGGTTGTGGCTTGTGGGGTGGTCCGTCCGTGCTGTCGTGTCCTCTGGGGTTTCCCCTGTGTCTGCTCCCTTGTTCCCCTGTGGCTGGCTGTCTTGCCACGGCGTCCTCTGTGGCTGGTCACATTTTGTGGGGCATCTTTTTGGTCCTTCCCTCTCTACTGTCCTATTTCGCGTTTTGCTTTGTTCTGCGTGGGGTCTCTTCACCTTTCTTATTATTCTGTTGTGGTCTTTCTGCCATATAAATTGTTTTTATTGTTGTTCTTTGAGGTTTTTGCCGCATACTTTGTGTGTGTGTTTTTGTTTAATGGCTTGAGGTTTGAGTCCTGTGCCGTGTCTCTCCTATGTGACTGGCCAAATTCTGGCATGTGTTTGCTGCTTAATACATGCATTTGTGATATTTACCGCATAATTTGTATGTTTGTTTTTTCTTTCGGTTTTGCCATTAGTGGTTGCTATTTGAGGTTTGAGTCCTGCGCCGTGTCTCTCCTATGTGACTGGCCAAATTCTGGCATGTGTTTGCTGCTTAATACATGCATTTGAGATATTTACCGCATAATTTGTATGTTTGTTTTTTCTTTCGGTTTTGCCATTAGTGGTTGCTGTTTGAGGTTTGAGTCCTGCGCCGTGTCTCTCCTATGTGACTGGCCAAATTCTGGCATGTGTTTGCTGCTTAATACATGCATTTGAGATATTTACCGCATAATTTGTATGTTTGTTTTTTCTTTCGGTTTTGCCATTAGTGGTTGCTATTTGCTGTTTGGGTCCTGTGCCAGCTCTCTTATGTGGCTGGCCGGCTTATGGCATGGGTCTGCTGCTTAATGCCTGCATTTGAGGTCTTTACCGCATAATTTGTGTGTTTGTTTTTTTTTCGATTTTGCCATCAGTGGTTGATATTTGGGGTTTGCGTCGTGTGCTTGTTTTATTTGGAGCGTTTCTCCGTGGCTGGCTGCCCACATTCTGGTATGCGGTGGTCACGCATTTGTGGTTCTGAGGTTCTTTGGTTTCAGTGACTGTTGTCCTGCCCTCGGGTCCTCTAGGGTCCCGCGTGCCTCTTGGGGTGTGCTCTGCCCACCATTGTGGGTGGTGTTCATGGGTGTATTCACACATTCATTCTTCACCCTCTCTGATTGGTTCCGTTCTGACTCTTTCCTGCACTGCTTGGGTACTCTTCTCTTTCTGTCTTTTAAGTTTTTTTCGGTCTCTGGTAGGCGCTTTTCTCCTTTGTTAGCTGCGCCACTCCGGATTGAGGAGCTTCCTGTTTCAGATCGTTTGTCACTTTCTGTCGTGCCTTCAGCCTTCTTCGGCTCTCTGCCAACGCGGATAGAGGAAGTCTCTGTCGAACGGTCGCTGCTGCCCTGCAGCTCCCCCTAGCCCCGCCTTTTCTCTTTGTTTCCTCGCGCTCTGTTCTTCCTCACTTTGATGGTTTTCGTTTTTCTTCAGAAATGCATTTCATTTATTTAATATTTGTTTATTTTTTGTTCGTTGTGTCTGTTTTTTTGTGTCTCATCTTTTTGATGATAGTTCTGTCTGTTGTTCCACGCTAGGCCCCCCCCAGTTGTTGCCGTTCTGCCACCTTTACCATCCCTAGCCAAGGTGGCAGACTGCCAGTTACTTTGGTGCTCAGTTGCCCACACACACCTTCTTCGGTCCGGTTTAGCGGCGACTGCGCTAAGTAGCTGTTGTCTGGATTGCTTTGCCTTTTAATTTTAGCTGTGATCCCGCTAAGTAGTTGCATTATTTTTCGGCCCTCATTGCACGCACTTTGCGCCTTTTTTCTGTCTCTCACACATTTTGTCTGCCTCTTGCCTTGCGTCCAGTGGCAGCCAAAAGGAGGGGTGGTGGTGTATCCCCACTCCTCTTGTACTGTCCCCTTTTTATTACCCCCGTTATGTCCCTTGACCCCCCACAGATCATAAGTCTTCTCATTCATTCAGTCCGTGGTACGGCCACCGCTGTCTATCACACCTCCCTGGACCGCTTTACCCCTCTTACACGCCATCAAAGTGACATTCTTGCAGCCGCATGGAATACTTTAGGAATCACCTTTACCCCCAGTACTGAGCTACGCCTTGCCCTTCTGTCTCTCGTAGACTATCCGCCCTCATTCAACGTCTCCTCCCAGTCACTGCCTCCACCAGATACCACCCGCCCGGATCTGCTGTGGCCTGGTCATTCCTCTAATTCCTCTTCATCCTCCCCACCCTCATTAAGTTCGTCTGTTTATTTTGTTAATTCTCCCCCCGTCATTTACACAGACGACGAGTCTAACTCCGCACATTCTACAGCACTTTCTGAAGAAGCAACACTCCCTCGTCTTTCCGCTCCTGCATCTCCCACAGCATCAGCATCCAGTAGTGCTCACCCTCAACCATTGTCTTCAGCTGATGAGTCCCCACTCCTTGTGGCACTCCTGCAGGACTACTCAGTAGACCTACAGGACCCTGCACCTGACGTTCCCACTGCTCATCCCCCGACCTGTCCATCTCCGCACTTCCACTCATTATAGGGAATGAATGACCCATCCCCTGATACTACAGCCTCTCCCATCATCGTGTATTTAGTGAACAACAACGTGGTAGGTCTCTCCACTGGTCACCCATCGTCTTTTTGTTACGTCACACCTTTAGCAAACACTGTCCTTCTCACTATATTTCAAGCCCTAGGGATCGATTATACTCAAGCACAGCAAATAACGCTTTCGCTTGCACCAGCTTTTCCGCATCCTATCGTCACCAAGGTCAAAGAACAAAAACATTGCAAGCACTGACACTTTAGGAAACACTCTAGTCTCTTCAATTATTATTAGTCCCCATGAACAGAATCCTGAGTACCTCTGTTCATAAAACACCACATTATATTTGCATACGTATTCGTTTAATAGCACCAGGCTTAGAGATACCTACTACCTTAACCTCATCCTACCCCCGCAACCCACTGCAGAGCAAGATCATTGCATCTCTCTCTGACGACCAACTCCAATTTCCTGATTTTTCCCCCAACGGGATATACACCGGACCAGACGAACAGGACTTGAGGAAAGCACTGTGTCACTTTATTATTAGCGCCATAGGAGAGGAGCTAGTAGAAGACGTCCCTACCCCTACCCTTGACACTCACTCTCCTACAGCTGAATACTCACCTGACATCTAAGTGCATCCCTTTCCAACAAAAATTGACCTTCACCCTCAAACACATTGTATTTTTAAAACAACATTCATGAATGGCATTTTGAGCTCTACTGTGTATAAAACTTCTACCCACTTTCACATCTTCTTCATTATACGTCCCCATGGATCGCTACTGACTGCCATATTATCTAGCACATGGCCAAGGCACCCACTCCAGAGTTATATTGCTGAAGCCTGCTTCGACGGCCAGCTTCGCTTCCCCCTTTATACTCCAGCACAAGAGCGGGACCTACAGGACGGGGTATATGATATTGTCATTCAGGCAGTACAGCAAGAACTCATCAGAGACATTGTCCCTAGCACCTGAGAAAACGCGCTCCTGTAATTTAGGCCTTGCCTAAAGCGCCTAGGATTACGCATATCCACATGGCGACTCCACTCCAACATGTTTCAAGAACATTCGGAGGCCAGGAACACCATATCTTAAAGCACTGCAGTGAGCTTCATAAGCATACGGCAAAAATGACTCATCCTTGGCCGTCAGAGGGAAGCTTTGACCCTATAATATTGGAGCATGCCACCACCTTTCTAGATACAAAGTACTCCGGTACTAAACTACAGAAGAGAAAGGCTACTCTAGACCTTTGGCGCATTTTTAAAGATAAGGTTAGAACACACTCTGACCCCACATCACCGGTTGTACCCAATGCTCCGCCCCCACCACCTTATCACTTTAGCGGTATGTATACCGAGCTCACTAACAAGGAGCAACTGGAACTACCAGTCACCACTAATAATTCCCCGGCTGCAGGTTTTCAGCCATTACTCACCGAGGCATCTTCCTCACCGCACCTCGGCCCAGAATTACACGTCACACAGGTTGAGGAATTTCAGGCTTCCCACACGTCACCTAGTCACCCGTACCACCACATGACCAGATCACTGACCCCACCCATGCCCCCCGGGCATGTATACCCTCACCTCACGGAACTGAGCAGCATGCACTTGCCTCTCCCTAACGACACAGTAAGGGACACAGCAGTATCTGGTATCCCAGGTCTTATAGATGCACAACTGTCACTAAAATTTACACCAACAGTCAATACTGCACACCCCCGCCCAGGTGGAGACGATGAGGAAGGCTCTGACTCTGTCTCTCAGACATCAACTCGTCACTCGCATGACTCCGTTTTTCAAGCCCTGCCCGGTCCCTCGCGCTCACCTGTTATTGTCACCTATGATCTCAGCACTAAACAATCCTCTAAATCAAACCCCTTCCGTGACACGGACACTCAACAACAACATGACCCCAACCCATTTCACCACACCGATACACACCTGGGTTCAAATTCGCACCCCCAATTGCAAAATAACATGCCCTTCATGGCTGCTGCCCCCCATGCCGAGGTACCAGGATCTGGCCTCATGGCAGCCGCAGCGACAGTTCATTGAGTTCCCCGACCCGCCACCACTGGACATAACAGACAGACAGTGTGTTCCTCTCACTGGTCTTCCATCCGCGTATGGCAATTATAGACAAAATGCAGACTTGAGCAAAAGCACCAGCCTGGAAAGTATTTCATCACAGCACCTTGAAGAAGAACAGTCACACATGCATCAATCACCTAGTCACGCAGATCAGGTGAACTCCATAAGACGCTTGTCATTTAAATTAGAGAACATGAACAAAAGCGTTGTGGACATGCTCCATAAGGTCAACACCCCAACATCACCCTCACCCACGCTGCACCGCCTCGTGAAACACCACCCAAAGACAAATATCAGTAGGAATGGGGAAGGGAGCAGACAATATCGCTTTAATGAGCACCCCTCCCACCGTGACGCTGCCGTCTCTGGAATGACACAAACATTCACTAACATACACCAAGACCTCCAATTCCCAACAGCATTAGGGCGGGAAAAGACACCTCCACGGGTGCTAGAAGGCCACAATCCAATGTTTGGTGACATCCCAATATATTGTGAACACCCGCAGGAACATGACCCAGTGGTAAGAAGAAAGGAAAGGACCACCGAGGCACAGAGACTTAAAGTCTTGGGGACACATGGACGCCCCGACGACATACTATATGACGTCTCGGGCTCTGCTTCCTTACGCACCATTAGGATGAAAAATAGACGTAACATGATGTATCTCAGTAGACCCCTTCCACCAAAAGCTAGTAATGACCTCACTCCCAATGAGATAGTGACATTGGGGGAAGGTTCAGATTATGCAGTTAACCCTTTTACAGACGATTTGGCAGGTTGGTCAGAGCCCTTGGCGCCACAAATGCGCCCTTGGCCAAGGGAAGGCTCTTTTGAACCTCAGGACATGGCAACAGCAGTTGAATGCATCCTCAAAGGATTAGGAGATCAGGATTGGGACTATGACTACATGAGGGAGAGCCTCAAAGTCTGGCAGAGATATGCTCGCCAGTATGATTCTACAGGACCCACAGCGCAACGCCCTGGGGTAACACGCCAGATGCCACTGATCTATAAAAACATCATTGATCCCCCCATCTATATCCCCTGGTCTACATTAGACAAAGAAAATGTCAAAAAGGCGCTCCCACCCCTCACAGAGGGTGCGGGAAAATGGATTGCAGCTTTTGAAAATTGCACCACGGGCAACAACATAGCAATAGGAGATGTAAAAAGCTTGCTGATCTCCCTCATTGGAGAAGATGCAGAAGATCTTTTCATACGTATTCATAAAAATCTTACCAAGACAAACACCAAACATGATGGTGTTTCCTTCAACGAGATTAGAACAGTAGCATGGGCTGAGTTGCGCAGGAAATTCCCTGATGTTCCTGACATTGGGGCTCTGTTGTCACAGACTATGCAACCAAATGAAGACCCTGCAAACTATCTTTCTAGAATGAAAGAAAAATGGTACCAGGAGTTAGGGCAACGATGGGACGCAAATGGAGGATATGGGAGACTATTTTACCACACAGTAAAGAAAGGTTTGCCAACTGAAGTACAGGAGAAATTAGATGGCATTGTAGCAATGGAATGCAAGCCATGGGCAGAGATACAAGATCACATTGTACATTACTGTAAAAAGAGACAGGAACAGGAGAAGAATAGACAGCTAGCAATAGAGAATGCCGCTGCCAAACTAGTACAGCAGAAACTCAATAAGAAAAAAGACAATGTTGACACAGTCATGCTCGCGGCACCCGTCACTCAAATGACAGCAGTAACATCCTTCCCTCAGGCTGCCATGAATGCTCTTGCAGGCAATGCCCAACTTGCACCTCAGCAGGTACAAGCACCACCTGCAGTACAGTACATACAAGCTCAACCCCAACAAGCCATACAGTATGTCCAGCAGCCACAACAGGCAATGACACAATACATGCCAGCACCACCTGCGTACAGCACCAACATACAGCCCTATTACAATAACAGACCAAACATGAACTGGAACACGGGTGGACAAGGAAGGGGGCGAGGGATGGGACAGCAAAGGTTTCCACAACAGCCAGGACAAGGGGCACCACCAATAATCTGTTACTATTGCCAGAAACAAGGCCATATCCAGAGAGACTGTAACAGTAAAAAGCGCGATATGGGTCAGCAATATATGCGTCCTGGCTACCAAGCACAGGCACCATTCCAACAACAACAGCGCACACAGCAACCCCCCAGCAGCCCCAAGTACTATACTCATATGTGCAACCAACACAGCAACAGCAAGTGCAGCTCCAAGCGCCCCCAATGCTTCAGGTTCAGCCAGCGGCCCAACAAATGCAGATTCCAATGCAACAATCACAGCCACAGCAACAGGCTACTTACCAGATGGTCCCCCAAACACAAAACAATGTACCTCTAGGAGGAACAATTGTTGCCTCCAGCAACCCCTTTACTCAGGGCACCATCCAGCAATATCAGCATGGAGAATACACTGGCTAGGACAGCCCACAGACAACTCTTGTGTGCCCAATTTTGTCATGCACAAGCAATACTGAAGAGGACCCTATTGCAAGTGTTATGATAAATAACAAAATATACAGTTTTCTTGTTGACACAGGTGCCACATACTCCTGCATTACAGGTGGCCCTCTGCCCATTTCAAACAAAACAGCGGACACACAGGGATTTTCTGGGGCAATAGCAAGGGTCCCCTTCACCAAGCCAGTTTCAATGGAGATAGGAGGCCATACAGTGGAGCAGCCTCTGCTCTATTCACCCAGCTCCCCAGTCAATCTTTTAGGACGCGACCTCATGGCCAAACTAAACATGACCATCCACTTTGATGACAATGGAACAATGATTTGCTCCATTCCAGGTACTCCACTAACTAGGATGATGGCAGTCACTGCACAGTCTTCCTTAGATAGCCAAGTCAGAGCACGCCCAGTGAATGAGCAGGCCTTCTCTGCAGCTGTTCACACAATTGTCGCCACCACTCCCGAATTACAAGGTCGCACAGTTCAGCTACCAAAAGAATTTCTCTTTAGACCCCAAGTTCCAGACTCCCCGGCGTCAGATAAAAACTTGATTTTTGACATCTGCGCCCTTGAAATAACACCCACCTATGGTGCTTTCCTGGCATGCGATGACAATGCTCACACATGGGCTTGTGTCATCTTCCTTGAACAGGAAGGATTGGTCAGACACATTTCAGATGCTCAGCTATTTGGATCCCCTGAGGAATATTCTAAAACCGAGATTATCTATGATAACAATGTGCCCGTCTCAGTGATAGTGGAAATTAGAACACCAACGATCACCCCTGACTATGATTCTGTGCGAGAAGCCGATTTGGCTCAGGTACCACCACATCTTTGGACAACAGGCCCAAATGATGTGGGCCTTATTAGATCTGCCAGGCCATTTAAGATAACACTCAAACAAGGTGCTATCCTGCCCAGAATAAAACAGTACCCCTTGTCTAAAGCAGCAGAGGAGGGCATAGCCCCCACTATACAGGCCTTACTAGAACAGGGAGTAATTTATCCTTGTATCTCTCCGTGTAACACAGCCCTTTTCCCTGTGAGGAAGGGGAAAACAAATCAATGGCGTTTGATACACGATCTTCGCGCAATTAACAGCATAGTTATACCAGAATTCCCTATTGTCCCAGACCCCTCTGTCATTCTCACCAATGTCCCCCCGGATGCACAGTACTTTTCTGTCATCGACCTGAAAAATGCCTTTTTCAGCATTCCTTTGCACCCAGATAGTCAATACCTCCTGGCGTTCTCATTCAGAAATGTGCAATTTTCATACACAAGGTTAGCTCAAGGGTACTGTGAGTCCCCTAGTGTTTTTAACAGGGTCGTCAAAGAAGACTTGTCCAATTTCCAATGTGACAGCACCTTACTGCAATATGTCGATGACATACTGCTTTGCAGCCCCACCGAACAACAATGTAGGAAAGACACCATCCTCTTGCTCACCACGCTGGCACAAAGAGGATATAAAGTTGACAAACAAAAAGTACAGTATTGTCAGGAAGAGGTACACTACCTAGGACAGCTACTGTCTGCATCAGGCAGGCGAGTGACTCCAGGTCGAGTTGAGGCAATAAAAGGCACTCCTGAACCCCAGACAGTTAAAGACATGCAAAAATTCCTCGGCTTGGTTAATTATGTCCGCCAATGGGTTTTTGATTTCGCAACAATAACTGCCCCATTGCTGAAAGCTGTGAAAATGGGCAAAGACAGACATAATAAAATTGAATGGACACCTGAACTGAGAACAGCCTACACCCAGCTCAAAGATGAGATAACAAATGCACCAGTGTTAGGATCACCTGATTACACAAAAGAATTCTACCTCTTCACTCACTGTGATGGGTTAGTCATGACAGCAGTACTCACTCAAAAATACCCCATGGGCCATAAGCCAATTGCTTATTTCAGCGGAATGCTGGACTCTGTCATGAAAGGCCATTACCCTTGCGAACAGGCCCTTGCTGCCGCAGCATTTGCTGTTGAAAAAGTACCCCCATTGTAATGGGTTCCCCACTAACAATGTACACTGAACATGCTGTTTTTGCAATAATACAGAAAGCTAAAACAACACTGACAACGCAAAGAGTGTCAGGCTACGAAGTCATACTGTCATTACCTTCTCTGAAAATTGTCAAATGTCACACCGTAAACCCCGCCACATTTTTTGCCCATCCAATTGTCACCTCAGATGATGACAACCATGATTGTGCCACTTATTCACCAGATGAGTCAGGAGCAGCAAAAGAAGATCCCTTACCAAATAGTACTGTATACTTTGTTGATGGTTCCTCTACCATTGATCAAGAAACAGGCATAAGATACACAGGAGCAGCAGTAGTTAAAGCACAGCAAAATGACTCCTCTGATTCCTTAGACATCGTGCAGCAGCTTACACTCCCATCACATTATTCTGCCCAGGCAGCAGAACTGGTAGCACTCATAGCTGCCCTAAACATTGGAGCTGAGGACCGCGTTACAATTTATTCAGATTCTGCATATGTCACTACAACAACTCACTCCAGCATCCTCCGCTGGAGAAGGCGCGGCTTCCTTAAATCAGATGGTACACCTGTCATTCACAAAATGTTACTTGAAGAACTTATTGAGGCCCTTACACTACCAGCTGAAGTAGCCGTAGTAAAATGCACAGCGCACACTAATGGCCAAGATTTTGTCTCCAGAGGTAACGCTCTGGCTGATTGGGCAGCTAAAGCTGCAGCCAGAGGCCCCTCAGTAGCAGGCCCATCAATCCAAACAGCACCGGAAGTCCAACTTGCACCTATCTTTTTGTCCCAAACAGTACCTCCGACAGAGCACGACACCAGCAGTGAACACAGTTCAGACACACCATCCCAATTACCAACACCATTTGATATTGACAAAACGCGACAATACGATCATACTGCACAACTACACCTCAGAGAAATGCAAGAAAGTGCACCAGATCAAGAGAAAGAGTTATGGAAGAAGAGGGGAGTACAGCAGGACTCCGCCGACTTCGTATACAGACAAACAGTAACAGGGAAACCTGTGATGCCACAGGCTTTGTTACAAGTGGCATTAGATCAACTCCACCTTCCCACACATGTCACCCGAGACAATATGTCTGTCACCTTGCAAACAGACTGGTTCATCCCCAATGCCTATGAACAGATACAATTGTATGTTAATAAATGTCTCATTTGCCAACAATACTCCCCAGCCCCTACGCTCAAAACTGTTGTCTCTACAATTCCTAGACCATCAGGCCCATTCAAAGAGTTACACATTGACTATGTCGATATGATCGATCGCTGCCAAAACTATCGCTATCTCATTGTGGTAGTATGTCCATTCTCACGCTGGATCGAAAGTGGACCTTGCGTCCACTGCGATGCCAAAGCAGCTGCCACATTTCTATTACGTGATGTCATTCCTCGCTGGGGCATCCCAGACTCCATCCGGACCGATAACGGCAGTCATTTTTCAAATGCCATCTTTTCCTTCCTGACCACAATGCTAGGCATCAAACACAAGCTGACCTCAGCTTACCACCCACAAAGCAACGGCATTTGTGAGCGCCTTAACGGCTTGCTCAAAAACAAAATAAGTAAAATAAGTGCCACAATAGGAAAGAAATGGCTTTATTGCCTGCCCATAGCACTGTTTGCATTAAGAAACTCCCCAAGTTCGGATCATCACCTCACACCCCACCAGCTTGTCACTGGACGATCCATAAATGTAACAGTTCCATCCACACGCCCCAAATCAGATAGTGAGTCATCATCTGAGATAGTTAAGGCAGAACTTTACCACTATCTGTGCCAACTAACCAGCGCAGCGCAGTTCCTTTCTATCCAGATATCCAAGAGAAAGGGGAAGGGCCCCACCGATCCTGAGCTCCCACCAATCTGTCCCGGGACGCAGATCTTCATCCGGAAAACGTCAGACGCTGGAGGGACCCTAAATTCGAGGGCCCATTCCAGGTGGTCGACTCGTCACCAACTGCAGTACGAATAGCTGAAAGAAAAGCATGGATCCATCGCAGTCACGTCCGCTTGGACCCCGCACCACCTCCGCCAATCGTCTAGAGGAGGGACAGGACATACCCTTGGTACAGCTCCACGAGGACAGCGGGTTTCCATCCTCCTTTGATGACGAAGATAATAACCGCCATGAGCATAATATCGAGGACCTGAGTGGGAATGCAAAGTTATGTATTTCACTTGTCTTAACATTTTGCCTTTTTTCCACTATAACGTTGGCCGCACTTAATTGGTACTTGTTTTATGTTGCAACTTTTAAGCCACATTTGTCTGCTAAAATTATTGTACCATTCTCAAAACAACCAGTTGTGCCAGAAAATACAACTGCACACAAACACTTCCCGCCCCACACTGAAGATTCATCACTTCCACAGCATACCACTGATAGTGCACACACTAGTACACACCCCACACGCATAGCTACTTTCACAGACCCAAGTATTACTACTACTCCGTGGGATAGGCTCCTAGAGATTACAGTAGGTCCCCCAGTGAACCGCAGTCCCAACTCCCGCAACATTCGCAGATTTAGAAGAGGTAGACCAAGGTTCTGGAGGAGTCATAGACCAACAAAAGATAATGACAAACAAGATTTGGCCACCGCTCTCCAGGACACTATGGTCCACGTTGCACGCCAACATCCCAGACCTGATTTCCACTCCATACGTCCTGACACACCTAATAACGAAAATGAAGCCCATAGTGCCCTGCTAGATAACATGTGGTACCGGCACATGTTTCAAATAGGGAAAAAGGTAACAAAAGAAGCATGCTTTGTGTGCTCACACATCCCGCATGCAGTTGGCGCAGACAAAATGGTGTTCCCACAAGAAATACCACCCCCAACGGCCAAATGCCTCCTCCATTTGTTTCTTTGCCGTATCTACGGCCAAATACAGCTTTTCTCAGCAGAGATAGACACTGTGTTTGTAAACACCACCGCGTGGGATTCTAACTATCTAACACACATGGTTGTCACTAATGCATTGCAATTCGAGACAGAAAATGAGAATTTGTATAGATGGGAATCACCTAGATGGGAGACACCGCTCATAACTCATGAGCATGAATTCAAAGCATCAGGGTTTTTTATGTTCACATCCCCCCGGCACTATGTAAGGAGACAATAAACAAACAACTCCATAACAAACCCCCGATACACGAAAATAACAGTTCACACGTTGCCAACTGTCCATGTCAATATAGGTCTGTGCTGCTCTTGCAGGCCCATGTGTATTTTGATAACAAATGGCATGGCCCAGACGCCCTGGTATGTAAGGCAGCTTCCTTGGGAGAACCCTTTGCAAAAACAGAATATCAACAGAATATTGATTGGGATGTTGAGACTCAGTGTGAGGAGGTGTGGGCAGAGGAAACTAGACGGTACACCTTTGGGAAGGGAACAGCTTACAAATGGAAGAGAGCATATAAACTAAAACATCCTCTTCTTTGCTTCCTAGGTAACGGTACTCGCCCTGTGGGCAGCAACACAAACTGTAACACAACAATTTTTAATTTGGACCTCCAAGACGGCACCGCCAGCCTCATGGACATCTTTTGGGCATGCGGAGAACGCATCTACCCCCAGTTGCCTCCTCGATGGAAGGGCCTATGCACCATGGTTACCATGCACGAGCTGCATCTCGTTGTCCCGGCATCCAACATCTCTCAAGTGTTTGAGCACCCCATGACAAATGACGTCACCCTGCTTCACCGGCACCGAAGGAAGGCTCAATACTTCGCTAACGATGCCTTCGCCGAAATTCCTGAAGAATTTCGCCTGTTCAATGGTGCCCAGGAATTCTTTGGAGGCCTGTGGCCCATTTGGCAAACATCAGCTAATGCCCGGTGGCTACAGGTCACCCGATACGAACTAATGACTCTGATAAATAACACCCGAGATGGGTTCAACGCCATACAGGAAGAGTTAAGGCCTTTAAGGCTTATGGTTCTAGAGCATAGATATGTTCTAGATCAACTCACAGCTATGCAGGGTGGTGTATGCAGTGCCCTTGGAAAGAGCTGCTGCACTTTCATACCGGCTAATGATGCCACAAACGGGTCGCTCGCTAAGGCCATTGAGGACTTGGGCAACCTGGGAAAAAAGATGCGTGACGAAAGCGGTGCCGCTGCAGATCCTATCACGGACTGGTTCAATTTGAACTGGATGCCTTCATGGCTATCTGCTATCTTGAAAATTGTGCTACCTATTTGTTGTGTTGTCCTGGTAATGTGTTGCGGTGCACAGCTAGTAATTAAATGTGTCAACAGATGCAGCACCAAAGCAGTAGGAATGAATTACGTTCACACTGGAATTAATAACAATGCACAGTATCAGGACATGGACCGTGCTCCCGGGGATGGGAATGGGCAGATCCATGTGCAACTCTTAGAACAACCTGCCCATCATGCCTCTTCAAACAAACCTACAGCTCCACCGGTACCACCACCTAGATACGCCTTAAGGGAGGAGCATGACATTAACTGGTATGATGAGTTAGCTCCCGAGGATGGGGGAGAATACGTTACTATAACACCCGAATTGTCACCACAGACAGCATGCATGTATATTAGTGACCCACTCGGTATGCACCAAGCCCCTGAGGGTCCAGCAAAGTACTGTGTCACAGAAGTGTTCAATAATGAACAAGAGAAGGGATGTGTAGGAGGGTCCCGTTTTACCATCTAACAGAAACCCACACCCCATTCTGCAATACCCTTCAAACCTGGCATCCCTAGATAAGCCCCACCACTGAGGCCTAGATAAAGGGTCTTTAAGTTGTCCACGGTCCTTCACTTTCTTGCAAATCCACACATAGGCCCAAGTTCACCTTCTCACAGACCTACATACAAGACCAACCATACCTTTGTAAGAGATATGTATAGGCCCAATAACTTAAGAACTGGTCTCATAGACTTCACTAACCTGACAGCAGAGGCTTGCGCCATCCTCCGCGACAAACTCTCCCCCCTCCCCCTTGTAAATTTCCACAGTTACGAGAATTAGATTAGCCCACACACGTAGGACATTTTTGGTACATCTGGCGGTTTCACAAGTACATGTGCAATATTTTTTAGTTAAGAAACTTTCCGCGCTTGCTTAATCGAACCTGTGAAAGACGGGCTGCGTGACAAAGAATTAATGTATTAAAATGTTAACTCTGAGCTTTCTTATGGTAAAAATTATCCTTTGTTTACTTTTTGCGGTCAGGAGCACTGACCACCTGTCAAAAGCCCCTAATTTCACCATGATACCACTTCTCAGTCCCATGGGTGGAATTTTCCATAGTTACAGGAGGGCGGTCAAGGGCTGCGTCAGGACATACGTCAGAAAGGGTAAAACTTCTGCATTCAAGCATATATAACAGCTGCACCCAGGGTGTGGCATCGAATTCTCTTCAAACCAGCACCCAGGTGCCGTGTGAGGGTTCCCGACTGATCAATCGTTCTCCTGACTGGGCCCAGAGCTTCTATTGCCAAGGTGATAATGCTCCTACTTAATAATTCTGCCTATTGACTTTGTCAGTCTATCTGACTTAATAATTTTGCCTATTGACTTTGTCAGATTTTGCCCATTGACTTTGTCAGTCTATCTGACTTAATAATTTTGCCTATTGACTTTGTCAGATTTTGCCCATTGACTTTGTCAGTCTATCTGACTTAATAATTTTGCCTATTGACTTTGTCAGATTTTGCCCATTGACTTTGTCAGTCTATCTGACTTAATAATTTTGCCTATTGACTGTGTCAGACTATCTGACTCAATAATTCTGCCTTTTGGCTTTGACAGATTATTTACTTCAGGTCATCTGTACCCAAGCAATTGCATTTATTTCAGTTTAAATGTGTAGACTTGAATATTGTTATTTTATCTCAACAAGAAGCTTGTCCTCTGAATGCTATCATTTGTATCACTCTTGAATTCAGGGCTGCCCCTTGATCGGCTGCTCATGGATTAATTTATAGATATACATTTCTGTTTGAATTGAACCAATTGATCTCTAACATTGTTGATGCAGTCATTTCTGATCTTACCCATATGTTGATGGGCAACACTTAAATTGAAGTATTTTCTTTTATGCTTTTGAATTGTTTAATAAACTATGATATTTTAACACATGGTTCTTTCTTGCCAAGTGACACAGAAGAGTGTGAAAGAGACTCTGAGAGGAGAGAGGTAAACAGAAGAGTGTGGCCAACCACAAACGTTCCCTCTAACAGCCACGAGGTCCAGGAGGTGTCAACGATGACCAGGAGCTGGATTCGAGCTGTCCCACGACGTCTGTTGATTGCAGGGGTATCGGCGACCGGATTGGACCCAACAAGCCTTGGTAACGGCAAGTCTCGTGGAAATGGAAGAAGGACGATGTTGCAGACCAGCAAGGTCTGTAGGACTCACCCAGCAAGGGTAAGTCAGGGCACACCTGGAGCAACCAGAGAGCTCAAGCAGAAGAAGATTGGCATTCGGAAGGGCCTACTAGCCAATGGACTAGCGACCGCGAAGGAGCCTCGAGTCGACGCACGTGGAGCTGGCTCACAGGACACTCGTGGAGTGGAGGCCAGTGATCTTCGGTGCAGTCGGTGCTGGAGGCTGGGGCTACTCGTAACACAAAGCACAACTTCGTGGGATACCCAGAAGAGGATGCACTTACAAAAGTATGCGGTGTCCAGGGGTCACGTTGCACGTTACCCACGATAGCCACGGGCCTCAGCTCTGCTGGGGACTCAGGGTAGCCTCGGGGAAGTCTGGAAATCCACCTCTGGTGATGCAAAGACTTCGGCGTCCGGTGGGAGCTTCAGCGATGCAGACCAGACAATTGCTTCGTTGGTGCCTGCCAAGCAGGGGAGTCACTCCTTGACCCCAAGGGAGATTCTTCAGTCCTCTAATCTTAAAGTAGAGCGTCGAAGGTCCAGGATTCTGTGTCAGAGTTTCGTCCAGGTAAATCTAAAGTCCTAAGGACTGGGGTCCCATACTTATACTAAGGTAGGGGTTGGACATACTCTGTGGCCCCACCTATGGGAGGGTCAGGGCAGAGGGGTGGTTACACCCCTTTCCCTTTGTCCAGTTTCACGCCAGAGCAGGGGCTGGAAGCCCCTGAGCCGGTTTGAACTGGGGTATGCACAGGGACACCAAATGTGCCCCCAGTGCAGGACTTCAAAGCACCAGAGAGTGCTCCCGCCCAGCCCCAATACACACTATCCTGTCTGGGGAGGTGGTTACACCGCCCTGGGACAGGAAACCTATTGTCCAGGCCTCCCTGCCGGAGTTTCGGTCAGCAGCAGGAGGCCAGACTCGTGTCTGTGGCAGCGGCATCCATTTTGTGATGCCAGGGCTCTGGAAAGTCAGTACCGGGTATACCGGTGTGTACATGTCTCTCCCTCTAGAAGGGTGGAATGCTACCCCTGCCACCAGAACTGGCGGGGGGTAGTATTCCAAGATGTTTGACACCAAACACGACATGTTTCCGTGCAGCCATCCCAAGTTAGCATTTAACGCGAGGTTATAATGCGCTTAAGAGTATATGGTCAGGCTGCACTACAAACAGCATCAGAGAAGGGTCTCCGAACGCTGCAGAGGGGCCCTGCTCATGCAGGGGCACCCTCTCACATAGGAACCACGCACTCTGCCTTCAGGATTGATAAGGCCTGCCATAGGAGTGACTTATAGGTTTATATGTGTGTATGTATGTAGTGATTTAGGTAGCCTAAATCACAGTAAGGGGTGCATGCACCACCTTACCCAGGCTGCAGTAGCATACCTGTGGTGTCCTTTTGGCTGGCCTTCCAGGGGTGGCACAATACATGCTTCAGCCCCTGGCAGGCCTCTGAGGTACCTATGCCCTGGGTACATAGTATACCATATACTAGGGACTTATAAGGGCACTCCAGATTCCAATCAGAGATGTGCCTAAGGCACATGGAAACCATTTTAGAGAGGAAGCAGCTAGGCTGGGGTTCAGATTAGCAGGGCCCCAGCCAGACTAAGGTCGAAAAACAGTGAAGCATCAGCAAAAAGTGGGGGTACCCATGTGAAGCAGATCCTACTCTCCTACGTATACAAGTGTAGTTTTTATGATGAAGTGATAAATAAATATTAAGTGGTGTGATGGCAATTTGTAACTATGTTTTAACACATTAGAATTGTTTATAGATTGTTGTATTTTCCCAAATGCTGAAGCAAAGTCTTTCTTCTATATTTATTGTAAAATAGATCATGTGACCAGAAATCCTCTGTTTAATAAGACTGTGTTTTATGTGATTGCCCATGTGAACAAGGCAGGTGTGCCGAAACGCGTCAGAGCGAAAGAAAAATAAAACCTAAACTGAATGGCAAGCTAACTCCTGTGTCGGTGTCCGATTCCTAGTGAAAGTCGGAAGTGGTTGGAATATATATATATATATATTCACTGAAAAAACCATAGGTTTTAGGGACAGTTATAGTTACTTGGACATTGCACTCGTACAAAACCCGTGAAATTCCCCCGTTATAGTTAGTTCAGCTAACTATAACTCGCGCCCCCGCAATGCACTGCTGATGACGTCACATATTACATCACTCATGACATGGTCAGTGACATTACTGATGACATCACTGATGACATCTCAAATGACATCACTGATGACATCATCCAGTGACTGTGTGTTTCTGTAAAGTTTAAATATTTTTAAAATATATAGGAAAAGACGTATTGAAGAATGAGTGGGTGTGTAAGTGTCTGTATGGATGATTTAGTAGGTGCGTGACTGACTCTATAAGTGAGTGATTTAACGTATCTTACTGAATGCATGGGTTAGTGACTAAACTGGGTGTATGTCTGTATCCGTCTGTCTGTTGCTGTGTAAGTGGCTGCATGTGTTTGTGAATAGCTAAATGATTTTCTATATGAGTTATTGAATGCTTGTCTGAGTATCTGTATGGGTGCCTGAGTGTTTGTGTGGGAGGGGTGTGTGCAACTCTGTGCATAGATGTGTGAGTGGGTGATTCACTGGGTGGATGGTTTCAAGAGTGCATCTGTGATAGACTGTATGGGTGGGTAAGTGTGTGTAAGAGTGTGTTAGTGAGTGAATGTATGTCCCAGTGGTACATGTGTGAGTAACTACATATGTGAAAGGCAGTATATATGTGTGTTGGAGTATATAAATAGCTATAAGCAAGAGTGAGTGATTGTGATAGTGGCTGTATGGATGATTGTGTGCTTGTATCAGTGATTGTATAAGAGCGTAACAATGTGCTACTATTTGTATGAGTAAGTGAGCTGGTGTGTGTGTATAACTGTATAGGTGAGTAAATGGCAGTGTGTTTAATTATTTGCATGACTGACTAGGTGTGTGAGTATCTCTATGGATGAGTGGCGTTGTTTGAGTGTCTATATAGGAGTAAGAGTGCATATGATAGTCCTGTACTGAGTGACCGTAAGTATGAGTGACTGTACGGGTGAGTGAGTGGATGTGTGTGTGTAGACCTAAGAATCAGTGAGTGGGTATGTAGTTATTGGTGTTGGAGTGTCTATGGTTTTGCGAATGGCAGTCTGTAATTTAGAGTGGGTGTATCAAAGGTTATATTAGGGTGTGAGGAGGTGCATCAGATTATCACGTGGATGATGTCATCAGTGATGTCATTTGAGATGTCATCAGTGATGTCACTGACCATGTCATGAGTGATGTAATATGTGACGTCATCAGCAGTGCATTGCGGGCGCGAGTTATAGTTAGCTGAACTAACTATAACGGGGGAATTTCACGGGTTTTGTACGAGTGCAATGTCCAAGTAACTATAACTGTCCCTAAAACCTATGGTTTTTTCAGTGAATTTCAAAGGTTTTTTAAATGCTAATTTGTAACTATAACGTGTCTGAAACCTATGGTTTTTTCAGTGAATTTCAAAGGTTTTTTAAATGCTAATTTGTAACTATAACGTGTCTGAAACCTATGGTTTTTTCAGTGAATTTCAAAGGTTTTTTAAATGCTAATTTCTAACTATAACGTGCCTGAAACCTACGGTATTTTCAGTGAATTTCAAAGGTTTTGTAAATGACAATTTTTAAATGTATTAATTGATATATTAATTTTTTTCATACTGATTTACTACATTTTTAGAAACAATTTTTTTTTACATATTTTATTTGTCAAATTACATTGTAATTACATTATACATTACATTACAAAAAATACTTTCTCAGAATGAATTACTTTAGTTTAAATACTTTGCAGATAGGCAATAGACTTTTAAGTACAGTAGTTACAGTTGTTGCAATGGGCAACACATTTTCAAACACAATGCAACATTCAGCTCAATGTGAATTTCTAGTTAAATGCAATTAGTTACTTTATCGATTACTTTTGTAACCACAGGACTGGATCCTAGATTCAGTCCTGGTACATCTCCTGTAAACAGTTGAGTAAAAGCGTTTTGGTTACAGTCGTGATTTTTAAGGAATATTATTGTATTTTAAAAGTTGACACTTTGAAACTTTTTCTCATAGAATCACCAATGTTATCCTATGGAAGGAAATTCACTTAGCAGGTAAAAACTGTTATCGTTACTTTTTCTTACTCAGTGTTGGATCCTGGATCCAGCACTGGTGCATCTCCTGTAAACAGTTGAAAGAATGCGTTTAAGTCATACAGGCGATTTTTAAGGAATATTTGTAGTTTGTGAAAATCAACACTTTGAAACTTTTTGCTGAAAACCAGTCAATGTTAGCCTATGAAGGAAATTCAAGTTACCGGTAAGTACGGTTAAAATTACTTTTGAGGATCAGTACTGGGCTGAAACATGCAGCACTGAGGTCTCTCCTGATAACAGGTGAGTAAATCGGAATTCGTATTTCGGCTGATTTTAGAGGAATATTTTAAAGTTCCAAAACTCCACACTTAGAAGAATTTCCAAGTGAAACCAGTCAATGTTAGCCTATGGAAGGAAATTCAAGTTACTGGTAAGTACGGTTAAAATTACTTTTCAGGACCAGTACTGGGCTGAAAGATGCAGCACTGAGGTCTCTCCTGATAACAGGTGAGTAAATCAGAATTCGGATTTCGGCTGATTTTAGAGGAATATTTGTATGTTTCAAAAATCAACACTTAGAAGAATTTCCAAGTGAAACCAGTCAATGTTAGCCTATGAAGGAAATTCAAGTTACCGGTAAGTACGGTTAAAATTACTTTTCAGGATCAGTACTGGGCTGAAAGATGCAGCACTGAGGTCTCTCCTGATAACAGGTGAGTAAATCGGAATTCGTATTTCGGCTGATTTTAGAGGAATATTTTAAAGTTCCAAAACTCCACACTTAGAAGAATTTCCAAGTGAAACCAGTCAATGTTAGCCTATGAAGGAAATTCAAGTTACCGGTAAGTACGGTTAAAATTACTTTTCAGGATCAGTACTGGGCTGAAAGATGCAGCACTGAGGTCTCTCCTGATAACAGGTGAGTAAATCGGAATTCGTATTTCGGCTGATTTTAGAGGAATATTTTAAAGTTCCAAAACTCCACACTTAGAAGAATTTCCAAGTGAAACCAGTCAATGTTAGCCTATGAAGGAAATTCAAGTTACCGGTAAGTACGGTTAAAATTACTTTTCAGGATCAGTACTGGGCTGAAAGATGCAGCACTGAGGTCTCTCCTGATAACAGGTGAGTAAATCGGAATTCGTATTTCGGCTGATTTTAGAGGAATATTTTAAAGTTCCAAAACTCCACACTTAGAAGAATTTCCAAGTGAAACCAGTCAATGTTAGCCTATGAAGGAAATTCAAGTTACCGGTAAGTACGGTTAAAATTACTTTTCAGGACCAGTACTGGGCTGAAAGATACAGCACTGAGGTCTCTCCTTATAACAGGTGAGTAAATCGGAATTCCTATTTCGGCTGATTTTAGAGGAATATTTGCACAATGGTGAAGGGAGGGGGCGGGGCCTGAGGTGACATCTTTGCAAACGCGCCCCGTGGCGCGTTTTAAGTTGGGGGATTAAGTTCCCTTGAATCCTGAGGGTCCCTAGGGGCCAACTAGACCACCAGGAACCTCCAATATGCGCCAGGGCTGCGTTGCAGAGACGTGTAGAGAGGCCACACCCCTTTTACACCTCTCTGCAACGCAGCTCGGTGGCGCTTTCTGGATGTACCTGTTGGGCTAGTTGGCCCCAGGGACCCTCAGGATTGAAGGGATTTAATTCCCCATCTTAAAACGCGCCACGGGGCCTGTTTGCACACATGTCACCTGAAGCCCCGCCCCCTCCCTTCACCACTGTGCAAACGCGCCCGTGGCGCGTTTTAAGTTGGGGGATTAAGTCCCCTTGAATCCTGAGGGTCCCCGGAGTCCAACTAGCCCACCATATACCTCCAAAGCGCCACAGAGCTGCGTTGCAGAGAGGTGTAAAGGGGTGTGGCCTCTCTACACCTCTCTGCAACGCAGCCCCTGGCGCATACTGGAGGTTCCTGGTGGGCTAGTTGGCCCCCAGGGACCCCCAGTATTCAAGGGGTCGTTCCCCCTCTGCAAACGCGCCAGGGCGCGTTTGCAGAGTGGTGAAGGAAGGGGGTGGGGCCTGCGGGCCGATCGTTTTTAAAAAAAAAAAAAAATGTTGTCCCCTGAAGGGGAGCTGTGTAGCCCCCTTCCTTTTTCCTGTTTTTATGCCCTGGGGACCCCATCCCCCAGGGCCTTACCACTTTTTTTAATTTGTAATTTAAAAAAACGGGAAGAGGCGCGTGGCCCCCTTCCCTGGGCCTGTATTGGCCCCGGGGACCCCATCCCCGGGGCATGGCCTCGTTTTTATTTATATTCTTTGGAGGGGGCTGCGTGGCCCCCTCCTCTGGCTATTTAAGGCCCCGGGGACCCCATCCCCGGGGCCGGCCATTCCGTTTTTTTTTTTAATTTATTTATTTTTTTTGGGAGGGGGCCGCGTGGCCCCCTCCCGAGCCACTATTTGCCCCGGGGACCCCATCCCCGGGGCCTGGCCTCTCGTTGGGGACTGTGGGGGGTCCCCAATCCCCCACAGTCCCGCCGGCTCCCGCGTCCCTAGGGTGCCGGCATTGCTTTACACATGGGGAGCAGCTAACATGCTGCTCCCCATGTGTAAAGCAATCGGCTTTGGATATTGGAAGAGAGAGCAGGTTTCCTGCTCTCTTCCAATATCCAAAGCAAGTTTGCAATGACAGGACGGGAGCCGCGAGGCTCCCGTCCTGTCATTGCAAGCAGCAGTGTCCCGGGGGTAGGCACCCGGGACACTGCAGGAGCCGGCCCTGGGGGTGGTGGTCCCCAGGGCCATCAAGGGCTCCAGGAGGGGGCCGCGCGGCCCCCTCCCATTCAGTACACAGCCCGGGGAGGTGGTGGTCCCCGGGGCTCTGGGAGTCCGTAACGGACCCCCATATTAAAATGTTTAGTGCCCCGGGAGGTGGTGGTCCCGGGCGTGTGGGGGCTGGAGCCCCCACACAGGTTTAATAATTTTTTTTAAAAAGCCCGGGGAGGTGGTGGTCCCGGGGCTGCGGGAGGCTCAGAGCCCTCCCGCACCATTTTTCAAAAAGCCCCGGGGGTGGCGGTCCCGGGGCTTGGGGGCCTCTTGAGGCCCCCACACATTAAATTATCCCCCCACCATGCCCCCGGGACTTGGGCCACCCGAGGGCCAATTAACATCGAAGCGCGGAGACCGCGCTCGATTTTTTTCGGCAGGATTCGCGCACCCTGAGCGCATTTTGCCGATTTTTTAAAAAAAATTTTTTTTTGCCCAGGGGGTCCTTGTGGGACCCCTGAGCAAACCTAGGGGTCAGGGTGTTTCTACCCTCCCCTTTGTGCGCTTTGCGCACTTGTTTCTGTCCCTCGGTTCTACCGAGGGACAAAATAGCTGCCAACATTTCCTGAATCGGAATGTTGACAGCCGGCTGACAGCCAATTAACATGCAGCTCGTGATCGGGACGGTGCGCGCAGGGTGCGCTCAGGGTGCGCGAATCCTCCGTGCCCATAGATATATATGTACTTTTACTTTTGATTTTCTCAGCAACTACTGAACGGATTTACACCATTTAACAAAAAGGGTTCTTTCTGAACCAAGAACTACCTCTTTGCCAAATTTGGTGTAATTCCGTTCAGCAGTTCGGGCTGTAGCCGTGTCTAAAGTTTCCTATGGGAAAATGCATGGGGAAAACGCGTTTTGGGACCCCCTTTTTCTCGGCCCCCGCTTGACGTATCACCCCGAGACTTTCAGGGTAGGAGCGGACCGGAGCGCCCCACAAAGTTTGAAAATTTCGCGAAGATACGTCAACCGGCAAGAGAGTTATTTCAAATAGAATGTCGCGGATTTCCTATGGATAATAGGTTGTAACTATAACTATCTACTGGCGACCGCCAGTAGATAATATATATATATATATATATTCACTGAAAAAACCATAGGTTTCAGGCACGTTATAGTTAGAAATTAGCATTTAAAAACCTTAGAAATTCACTGAAAAAACCATAGGTTTCAGGGGCGTTATAGTTAGTTGGACATTTCACTCGTACAAAACCATAGAAATTCCCCGTTATAGTTAGTTCAGCTAACTATAACTCGCAGCGTCCGCAATGCACTGCTGATGACGTCACATATTACATCACTCATGACATGGTCAGTGACATCACTCATGACATCACTGATGACATCTCAAATGACATCACTGATGACATCACTGATGACATCATCCTTGTGATAGAGTGGCAGACCTCCTCTCACCCTAATATAACCTTTGATACACACACTCAAAAATACAAACTAACATTTTCAAAACAATGGACATACCAATACCAGTTACAACACACCTATTCAGTAATTCCAAGATCTACACACACATCCACTCATTCACCAACAGTCCCTATACAGTCACTCATACATGTACTCACTCATCATATGTACTCATACACCTATACATCCTCTTACACACCGCCACTCATCCATAGAGTTACTCACACACATAGTCACACATGCAAACAAAGTATCAAACATCCATTTACTTGCATATACAGTTATACACACACTATCACACTTACTTCTACAGAACCTTACACATACTTACTCTCTTAAACAATCACTTATAGAAACACCTACTTATTTGTACAGGAACTCTTCCAATCTCTCACTCTCACATATACTCACTTATATACACCAATACTCACATATACTAGTTTAAAACATATGTAGTTACTCATAAAGACACTATTGAGACAGTCATTCACTCACTAACACACCCATACACATACTCATCCACCTATACAGTCCTGCACACATGCTGTCTTCAACACATACAAACAGTGAGTCACTCATTCATGCATCTATGCACTAAGTAATACCCCCACCGAACCATACAGACACTCAGACACTCATACTGATACTCAAAAAACCAACTAATAACCCATATAGACACTCATGTAGCTACTCACCAACCCATGCAGCCACTTATACACAAAGTGAGAGACTGATACAGATATTTTCATATTTAAACATTACTCACTAACCCATGTATTCACTAAGATACACTTAGTCAGTTATACAATCAATTTTACAAAAACAAATCATCCATTTAGACACTTATATACCCATTTATTCTTCCATCGACCTTGAGATATACATATATAAAACATATTTAATTTTCAGAAAAACACACATTCACTGGATGATGTCATCAGTGATGTCATTTGAGATGTCATGAGTGATGTCACTGACCATGTCCTGAGTGATGTAATATGTGACGTCATCAGCAGTGCATTGCGGGTACGCGAGTTATAGTTAGCTGAACTAACTATAACGGGGAATTTCTATGGTTTTGTACGAGTGTAATGTCCAACTAACTATAACGCCCCTGAAACCTATGATTTTTCAGTGAATTTCTAAGGTTTTTAAATTCTAATTTCTAACTATAACGTGCCTGAAACCTATGGTTTTTTCAGTGAATATATATATATTTATTATACTATGTATACATGTGAAAATGTCTTGGTCCCCTGTTTGCCTCGGTGGCACAGAAAAAATGGGTGGAACTGACGTCAGCACGCCGTCGAGGTCCTCTTATGGCTCCGATGACGTCATACGGTGGCGCGAGCGGAGCCGTGCTATTATGACGTTGACGTGGGAGAGCTAGGAAAGAATTTCCGTGGAATGCTGGTGCAGGGGATATTCACCTAAGTGTTCAGGCTAGTTCTTTGGGAGCAACTGTTTATGTTGCCACTCCAGAAACCGAAACCAGTGATCCGAGGGCAGAGGCCCTGCAGATGGCACACGAGGTGGGGTGCCCAGTCGTGTGCACCGGCGGGGCAGCGAAGTGACAAGCACAACAACAACAAAAAAGGTAACGAGGGCACTGAATAACACAGGAGCTTCTCTTTGTATCTGGCAGGAACAACGAAGTTAAAATGCCCTAGTACCAAAATGTAGAATTAGTGCTACAACGGTCTTCAAGAGGACCTGCGATGCCGCTTCTGCCTCCCGTACCCTGGAGGTGGCACATGGGTCACGCGGTACGGTCATACTGCGGTGGGACGCACACTCGTTGACCTCTCATGGCACTGCTCCACACTTCAGGGAGGACGCTTTCCATTAGCTATGTTTTCTGATGACATGTCGCGCCGGCCCGTCGAACAACAGAACTCCTTTAGATCCAAACAGACTCTTCCACTCTCTCACCGGAAGTGAAACCAGGCCACGCGGACACTTTCACAATACAACAGCCGGGAATGCACTTTTCGGTAAAAAAAACACATTCCTTCCTCCAAATTAATCAAATAAACGTCTCACTGAAGAACAGGGGCCAGCTTCGATCGGTAAACAGCCATTACAAAGACTTTTTAACTTTGCGATACCATTACAACGCATGCATTACCACGCATGCGTTGTACATCACGAAGTCATTCCTACGCATTTTTTTAGAACGCATGGTCATTTACCACGCATGCCTTTACAACGAATTTTGTTGTAAAGGTATGTATGGTAAATGACCATGCGTTCTAAAAAACATGTAGACGATCCATGTCGTTGTAAGGAAACAGAGGCTGTTCCGTTTCCTCACAATGACGTGCACCGCCCCTCAGAGACGACGTGAAGCAGGAACCACGAGGAGAGAGGAACCACGAGGAGTGAGAGGTAAGGGGGATTGGGCATGGGGTGGGGGTTTCTTTTCTAAGGTTTAGGGTAGTGCAGTGGTGTTTGGGTGGTGTAGGGGGTCATGCTGGGGTAGTGTTTTAGGGTTTAGGGTAGTGCAGTGGTGTTTGGGTAGTGTATGGGGTTGTGCTGGGGTAGTGTTTTAGGGTTTAGGGTAGTACAGTAGTGTAGGGGGTCGTGCTGGGGGTAGTGTTTTAGGGTTTAGGGTAGTGCAGTGGTGTATGGGTAGTGTAGGGGGTCGTGCTGGGGTAGTGTTTTAGGGTTTAGGGTAGTGCAGTGGTGTTTGAGTAGTGTTGGGGTCATGCTGGTGGTAGTGTTTTAGGGTTTAGGGTAGTGCAGTGGTGTTTGTGTAGTGTAGGGGGTCATGCTGGGGGTAGTGTTTTATGGTTTAGGGTAGTGCAGTGGTGTTTGGGTAGTGTAGGGGATCGTGCTGGGGTAGATTTAGGGTTTAGGGTAGTGCAGTGGTGTTTGGGTTGTGTAGGGAGTCGTGCTGGGGGTAGTGTTTTAGGGTTTAGGGTAGTGCAGTGGTGTTTGTGTAGTGTAGGGGGTTGTGCTGGGGGTAGTGTTTTAGGGTTTATGTTAGTGCAGTGGTGTTTGGGTAGTGTAGGGGGTAGTGCTGGGGTAGTGAGTTAGGGTTTAGGGTAGTGCAGTGGTGTTTGTGTAGTGTAGGGGTTCATGCTGGGGGTAGTGTTTTAGGGTTTAGGGTATGGCAGTGGCGTTTGGGTAGTGTAGGGGGTCGTGCTGGGGGTCGATTTAGGGTTTAGGGTAGTGCAGTGGTGTTTGTGTTGTGAGGGGGTCATGCTGGGGTAGTGTTTTAGGGTTTACAGTAATGCAGTGGTGTTTGTATAGTGTAGGAGGGTTTAGGGTAGTGCAGTGGTGTTTGTGTAGTGTAGGGGTCATGCTGGGGGTAGTGTTTTAGGGTTTAGGGTAGTGCAGTGGTGTTTGTGTAGTGTAGGGGGTAGAGTTTTAGGGTTTAGGGTAGTGCAGTGGTGTTTGTGTAGTGTAGGGGGTCATGCTGTGGGTAGTGTTTTAGGGTTTAGGGTAGTGCAGTTGTGTTTGTGTAGTGTAGGGTGTCATGTTTTAGGGTATAGGGTAGTGCAGTGGTGTTTGGGTAGTGTAGGGGGTCATGCTGGGGTTAGTGTTTTAGGGTTTTGGGTAGTGTAGGGGTTCGTGCTGGGGGTAGTGTTTTAGGGTTTAGGGTAGTGCAGTGGTGTTTGTGTAGTGTGGGAGGTCATGCTGGGGATAGATTTAGGGTTTAGTGTAGTGCAGTGGTGTTTGGGTAGTGTAGGGAGTCATGCTGGGGGTAGTGTTTTAGGGTTTAGGGTAGTCCAGTGGTGTTTGTATAGTGTAGGGAGTTGTGCTGGGGGTAGTGTTTTAGGGTAGTGCAGTGGTGTTTGGGTAGTGTAGGGGGTCGTGCTGGGGGTAGTGTTTTAGGGTTTAGGGTAGTGCAGTGGTGTTTGTGTAGTGTAGGGGGTCATGCTGGGGGTAGTGTTTTAGGGTTTAGGGTAGTGCAATGGTGTTTGGGTAGTGTAGGGGGTAGTGCTGGGGTAGTGTTTTTGGTTTACGGTAGTGCAGTGGTGTTTGTGTAGTGTAGGGGGTCGTGCTGGGGGTAGTGTTTTAGGGTTTAGGGTAGTGCAGTGGTGTTTGTGTAGTGTAGGTGGTAGTGTTTTAGGGTTTAGGGTAGTGCAGTGGTGTTTGTGTACTGTAGGGGGTCGTGCTGGGTTCTAGTGTTTTAGGGTTTAGGGTAGTGCAGTGGTGTTTGTGTAGTGTAGGGGGTTGTGTTTTAGGGTTTAGGGTCGTGCAGTTGTGTTTGGGTAGTGAAGGGGGTCGTGCTGGGGGTAGTGTTTTAGGGTTTAGGGTAGTGCAGTTGTGTTTAGGTAGTGAAGGGGTCGTGCTGGGGGTAGTGTTTTAGGGTTTAGGGTAGTGCAGTGGTGTTTGTGTAGTGTAGGGGGTAATGCTGGGGGTAGATTTAGGGTAGTGCAGTGGTGTTTGTGTAGTGTAGGGGGTCGTGCTGGGGGTAGTGTTTTAGGGTTTAAGGCAGTGCAGTGGTGTTTGTGTAGTGATGGGGTCATGCTGGGGGTAGTGTTTTAGGGTTTAGGGTAGTGCAGTGGTGTTTGTGTAGTATAGGGGGTTGTGCTGTGGGTAGATTTAGGGTTTAGGGTAGTGCAGTGGTGTTTGGGTAGTGGAGGGTAGTGTTTTAGGGTTTAGGGTAGTGCGCCCAACCAGCCACAATATCCGTGGACAAAGGGGATCCTGACTCTTTGGAACGCTCCGTCAATTGAATAATTTGGGTCAAGGGCCCTACCACGTCCAAGACCTATCAATTCCTTTCTTGGGATCCCTCATATACTTGGAGAAAAAGGTACATAGTTTCTCATCAACTTCAGGCGTGTGTGCCACCTTCCCCTTCAGTGAGGGCCTGGGGCATTCTCCCCTCATCCTATTCCTGACCTCCCTTTCAAGGGGTTGATGGATTTTCCCCACCACATACTCTGCCACTTTGGCGTCAGGTGTCCACTACGCTGACCTAGGATGGTAAATTTGGGTAGGCTCGAACATGTCCGAGTGGACCCCGTCCCCAACCGGGGACTGAGAGGAGTGGGACTCTGGACGCCAGGGATGCCCCGAGTCCTTATCCTCATCGGAGGAGAAATCGTCCTCCGATACACCCTCTCCCTCTAAGGGAAACCCGCCGTCGGGGTCTACAATAGTGGTGACAGTGTCGCAATTTTCTCCGGGCCCCTCCTCCTCCCGGCAGGGTGTATGTTTAAGCGTTCGCGCACTCTTGAGGAAGGTCTCCGTAAGTTTATCAAATCCTTCCAAGTGCCCCGCGTTATGCTTAACGGCCCTTTTATTCCCCATCTGGGAGCTACTGGGACCCGCCACCACCAGATCTGGGTCACTGAACACCCCAGGGATGCTTTTCGCCAGCTTATCAACCTGATCCCTAAGAGGAGCCAGCGCCCTAGAAATAGCCAGAGAGAGGGCTTGGTCCACTGCTGGAGGGAGAAGTTGGGGGCCATTCCTCCTCCACTTCCTGGTAGGAGGAGTAAAAATGGTCTTCTGGAGAAGACATGATAGCAGAGGGTGTGAGCACAGAACAAATGCCCTTAAAATCCTTAAGGCAGCCCCTCGCCGGTGCTCCAACAGCTGGGCTTTCCCCAAGCTGTTATAAAAATAGACTGAGGCGCAATACCAATTACCACCACCAGGTGGCGCTGGTCACTAACGTGGCCGTGTGGGGAAATCACCGCATAGCGGTGTCAAAATTAGGCGAGGGTTGGTCGGGAATCAAGCGGACACTAAAGGAGTGACCGGATTCCCAAACGGGCGTAAAGACCAGCGGGAGCGCTCGACGGAGCTGCCTCGCTCGGACTAGACGCGCCTGACAGGATCTCACCGCGCACAGAGCACACAGCGGGAGAAACTGCGAGGGGGAGAACGCGCTCGGGCAAGAGCCTGCTGCGCAGGGAATATGAAACAATACCAAGGCAATAATGCTAATAACGTGCACAAGAAACCGCTATACAAACAGCAACAACGTCAGATTAAGCCAAGAATGTAAGGAATGCACTTAACTGACAAGCAGTGAAGAAAGAGGAAGCGGAAGGGACGTCACGATATTATATACGATGGACTGTGATATGATTGGACTATAGTTGCCTTGGAGACTACCCCCTAATGGTTCATGGGTTGTGTAGTCTTTTGTTTAATGATTGTTGTGTTACGTTTTCTTTGAACTGCTATGCAAATAAAGTGAGGAAAGATATGCATAATCCTCGCCTCCGTCCTGCCATAGAATTCATTAAACTTTATTTGATCTGATTTAGAAACATAGATCATAAAAGTGTACATAAAAACAGTAAATCCTCTTTCCTAATACAATACAGTGAGAATTAATTAAAACCAGTAGGTAAAAACGGGTGTTACAAAGCCCGGTTCAGAGCAACTTCAGGTTAACAGAATCGTAAAGGTCAATGTTTCGCAAGATCAATCTCATGTACTTCGTGCAAAATACGCAATAAGGGGTCCAAGTAAGATGTAACGCTCCAATACCTGACCAGTTTGCACTATATAAAACTGCAGAAAAACTAAAAATAAAAAGTGTTTTGCACACTTCTGTCATTGGGCTATATGTGGGCTACATCTGGGTGATATTTGTGCTACATTTGGGCTCTTTTTTCTCTGGTGGCCATCTTGGGAGACTTATTTGTTATGAAGTTTCCTAATTTCGTCATTTACTGCAGTCTCCTCAGTAGGAAATGCTTTCAGTTTTTACTTTGATTCCATCAAGAAGTCATTCAGATGTGTCACACATTTGCCATAAATTCAGAATGTTAGCACTCAAGTTGTTCATTAGATCACTGTAGTAAAGCTACTGCTCACCAGGGAGTTAACTGGAAGTCTACTGCTGGTATTGAAAGTGATTGTTTCAGTCTGCATGTCAGAATTTTCTAATGAAATAGAAGAGGATTTGAGATCTCACTTAAAACATGCCCTAAATTTTCTTTCTGCAGCACTAACCATAATTTCTATGGCAAAATGAACCCCCTCATTTTGTTCCTTTTTAAATTAAATGTTTTAAGTGTTACCAGTTTATTCCAATCAAGATGGCTTCAGGTGTGCCATACTTTTGTCATAAGTAAGGCTGTTAGCACTCTAGTTGTTCTTTAGAACACTCTGGGAAGCTGCAGTAGAACACAAAGGCATCAACTGACAGGCTGCTCCTGTTGAAATATAACAGGAAGATATTTGAGATCACACTTGAAACATGTCCTAATTTTTCTTTCTACAGCACTAACCATAATTTCTATGACAAAATGAACCCCATCATTTTGTTCCTTTTTAAATTAAATGTTTTAAGTGTTACCAGTTTATTCCAATCAAGATGGCTTCAGGTGTGCCATACTTTTGTCATAAGTAAGGCTGTTAGCACTCTAGTTGTTCTTTAGAACACTCTGGGAAGCTGCAGTAGAACACAAAGGAATCAACTGACAGTCTCTGCCCTTGTTGGATGTACATGTTTTACTGAGAATGTCAGACTTCATTCTCACATGACTGAGAAAGATAATGTGAATTTACAGAAAATATGCTCTCATTTTAGCTTCTGGAGCACCTTCCAAAACTGTATGGGACAAGCATGTGAAAATAGTTTTCTCTCAAACATGATTCATGATATCCCAGCAGAAGGTTTTTCACAGGGTAAAATCACCTTAGAACACACCATAATTCCTGAAATTAGTATGGTACCATCAACAAATGAATTCTAATGTAACTAAAGTCTGTTATCACCCTTTATAGTTCTCCTTTTGGTAACCCTCAAAATCTTCGATTCACTACAATGCATTTCAATGGGGTACTATCATTTATATTGGTCCCAAGATGGCTGCCAGCAATTCCAGGATGAAGTGCTGACAGCCAATCAGATCTCACGATGACATGTGTGGTTAGGCTCCGCCCAGATATATATGTGTTTTTACTTTTGATTTTCTCAGGAACTACTGAACGGATTTACACCATTTAACAAAAGGGTTCTTTCTGAACCAAGAACTACCTCTTTGCCAAATTTGGTGTAATTCCGTTCAGCAGTTCGGGCTGTAGCCCTGCATAAAGTTTCCTATGGGAAATTGATTTTTTGACTCTTATTTTTTGAATTTCTCCGCAACTACTGAACGGATTTACACCATTTAAAAAAGGTCGCTTTCTGAACCAAGCGCTACCTTTTGCCAAATTTGGTGTAATTCCGTTCAGCAGTTCGGGCTGTAGCCGTGTCTAAAATTTCCTATGGGAATTAACATGGAGAAAACATGTTTTGGGACCCCCCTTTTTTCTCGGCCCCCGCTTGCTGAATCACCCCGAAACTTTCAGGATAAGAGCAGACCGGAGCGCCCCACGAGTTTTGAAAATTTCGCGAAGATTCATCAACCGGCGCTAAAGTTATTGGAAATAGAATGTTGCGAATTTCCTATGGAAAATAGGTCCTAACTATAACTATCTACTGGCGACCGCCAGTAGATAATATATATATATATATATTACCTACTGGCAGTCACCACTAGGTGGTTATAATTAGGACCTAGTTTCCATAGGAAAAGCATTTTTTGATGGTGTGAACAAGGCAGGGGATCCTGCCGAAACGTGTTACATCCCTGTAAATTAAATAATAAAACTTATCTGAGTACTGGAACGGCGGTGTCAGAGTCTGGCTTGATGATCTTGTGTGCCGGAAGTGTTTGGAGATATATATATATACATATATTACCTACTGGCAGTCACCACTAGGTGGTTATAATTAGGACCTAGTTTCCATAGGAAAAGCATTTTTTGACTTGTCTATAACTTTGCCATCGTTTGACCAATGCTCAGGAAATTTTCCAAAAAGAAGTGTCGAGGTAGGTTCTGGTTGTCATGGAAAGTTTGGGGGTGATCCGTGCAGTGGGGACTGGGAATTTGGGGCATGAAATAAGGGTGCGTTTGTAATGTTAATTCCTGTTGGAACCTTTAGCCACAGCGACAGCCCGAACCGCTGAACGGACTTACACCAAATTTGGCAGGGAGCAAGATGTTGGTTCAAGGAAGTGCCTTTTGCTTATATGGTGTAAATCCGTTCAGTAGGTGTTGAGAAATGTAAGTTTAAAATTACAGTGATATCTCTGGCCGCGGATATTTTGCGATTAATCGCGAATGCACGCGCCAACAGGAATGCTCTGATTAGCTGGACAGAACCTGAACAGAAAGTTGCAGCTGCCATTTTATTGCTCGAGAACGGTTCCCGGGGCTGAAAATTTCTGAAAAAGCTAACATAAGGGGTCATAATAGAGGTACTCTGACCCCATCTTTGGGGAATGGAGGAATTAGTGACACAAGTTATGTGTACAAAATTGATTTTTTTTAATCGCGCGCGATATCCACGATGACGACGCGACCGCCAGTGTGGCCCCCCGTGTATCATCGCGGGGACATCACGACTATCAACGTCATCGTGAATAGTGGTGGAAATATAAAAATTATACATTAGTGAATCATTAATACGCATTGTTATAGAGGTATTGAGATTTTGATAAATGTTTTTATCGAGTTATTTATATAGTGAGTTATCTACTGTGATGGTTAGAATTAATTAGATAGTTCTCATTTTTGAATGTGGTGGTGGCTATTGAATTCCTGCTTTTGCTTTCCTCTTTCGCTACGTAACCGTGGGGTTCATGACGAACAACGTAATTACATTCTCCGGCCTCACAGCAAGAACAGAAAATAGGTTTTAGAGATGGTTGTTCTAGGAATACACTAGAAAAACTTGAGTTTTAAGTGTACAGTAATACACCCCTAGTGTGTAAAATACTGTAATATGTGTGCATATACGTTTTTTCACTTTATGGAAAAGGTGCAACCGCCGCGGTTAACGGCGATGTTGCAATGTCCCGAATAACCGCGAAAACGGAAAATAGGTCTGAAAGATGGTTTTTAAAGAAACTTAGTACATAAATATGTGTTTAAACATGCTTTGAAAAAGTATGTATATAGTAATATGTGTAGGGCAATGATCAGAATGGATTTTTTTACATTTTTTTTGGGGTGTGTTGGTGGTCATTGAATGTCTGCTTTTGTTTTCCATTTTTGCGACGTATCCACGGGGATCACAACGTCATTGCGAAGATTGTCAAAAACGAAAGAAAAAACCCTTTAGAAAAGAACTTCACAATATTTCGGGTACTACGGTGGCTCTGACAAGAGCTGTTGCGTTGGTTGTGTGTATATGGCTGCTATACATAAGACGGGATGCAGAGTTTCAGGTTACTTAGTAACCATGCACTCATCTATTCCCTCAGGCAGTACCCATGTACTCATTCAATCACCCAGGTGCTACTCTTCCACTCATCCAGTCACCCAGGCACTACTTACGCACTAATCTAATCACTCTGGCACTATCCATCCACTCACATAATCACCCAGGCACTATAAATATACTCATACAATCACCCAACCACTATCCATGAACTCACCCAAATCACACAGGCGCTGCTCATCCACTCACCCAGGCACTACGTATGCACTCATCCACTCACCCAGGCACTACTCTTCTATGCATCCATTCAATGAGGTGCTACCCATGCACTCATCCAATCACCCAGATGCTACTCTTGCACTCATCCAGTCACCCAGGCACTATCCATGCACTCACACAATCACCCAGGCACTATACATGCGCTCATCCAATCACCTAGGCACTATCCATGAACTCACCCAAATCACACAGGCACTACTCATCCACTCACCCAGGCACTATGTATGCACTCATCCAGTCACTCAGGCACTACCTTTCTACGCATCCATTCACTGAGGCACTACCCATGCACTCATCCAATCACCCATGCACTACCCATGCACTCATCCAATCACTCACGCACTATCCATGCACTCATCCATTCACCCAGGCACAACCCATGCACTCATCCATTCACCCAGGCACAACCCATGCACACATCCAATCACCCAGGCACTCTCCATGCACTCACCCAATCACCCAGGCACTATCCATGCACTCACCCATCACCCAGGTACTACCCTTGCACTCATCCAATTACCCAGGCACTACCTTGCACTCATCCAATCACTCAGGCGTTACCCTTGCACTCATTCATTCACTCAGGCACTAGCCATGCATTCATCCATTCACCCAGGCGCTACCAATCCACACATGCAATCACCAAGGTACTACCATCGCACTCATCCATTCACTCAGGCACTATGCATGCGCTCATGCAGTTACTCACCCATTACTAACGCACTCATCCATTCACCTGGGCACTACCAAAGCACTCATCCAATCACCCAGGCACTACCCTTGCACTCATCCATTCACTCAGGCACTACGCATACACTCATCCATTTACTCACGCACTACCCATGTACTCATCCAATTACCCAGGCACTACCCATGCACCTATGCAATCACCCAGGCACGACCCATGCACTTATCCAATCACTCACATAATCACCCAGGCACTATAAATGTACTCATACAATCACTCAGCCACTACCTTTGCACTCATCCATTCAATGAGGTGCTACCCATGCACTCATCCAATCACCCAGGCACTACCCATGCACTCATCCAATCACCCAGGCACTACCCATGCACTCATCCATTCAATGAGGCAGTACCAATGCACTCATCCAATTACCCAGGCGCTTCCTTGCACTCATCCAATCACTTAGAAGTTGCCCTTGCATTCATTTATTCACTCAGGCACTACCCATGCACTCATCCATTCACCCAGGCACTACCCATGCACAAATCCAATCACCCAGACTCTACCCTTGCACTAATCCATTCAATGAGGTGCTACCCATGCACTCATCCAATCACCCAGGCGCTACTCTTGCAATCATCCAGTCACCCAGGCACTACCCATGCACTCATTCAATCACTCAGGCACTACCCATGCACTCACACAATCACCCAGGCACTATAGATGTACTCATCCAATCACCCAGGCACTATCCATGAACTCACCCAAATCACCCAGGAACTACCTTTGCACTCATTCATTCACTCATGCACTACCCTTGCAGTCATCCAATCACTCAGGCACTACCCATGCAGTTATAAATTCATTCAGCTTATCTTTTTTAGCCATGAAAGAGGGTTCTAAAAAGAACCAATTATTTTTTATATTTTTGGGGTGTTTTCTTTCCAAAGAAATGGTAAACATGATATAAAAAACCGAAAACAAGCAGCAGAAACAAGCTGCACAAAACTAAGGTTTGAAAAAAAATCTACATTTGTGCTGTTTTGTGGCATCTCTTATGGCTGCAATTGACTGCTCTCATGCAGTGACTATGGTGGTACAGTCCATGCAGTACATTGCCATACAATGGAATTCTGGAACCAGGTCTACATGACGGCTCTCAATTTCAGATGGGACTTTTTGCCCTGGTACAGGTGGTGCAGCTGAAAATGCTGATGGCCCTGCAGCTTCTCTGTCTTTCTTTGCCCTTTTTAAAGCATTATTGTGGTATGTTTTAAGATGGTACAACATAGAAGTTGTACCACAGGAGTACTTCTTGTTTGAACCTCTTGATAATGTTTTCTTGCAATGAGAGCACTTCACAAACTTTGCAATTGTCTTAGACTCCTCAGATGGGATAGTGAAATATTCCCAAGCTATAATGCTCTTCTTCAGCTGGGGCTCTTCATCTTCTTCTCCTCCTCCTTCTACCTCCTCAATATCCTGTTCTGCCTCCTGTTGGAGCTGGTTCTCCTCTGCACCTCCTGCTGACATTTTCTCTTAAAAAATAAAAAAGCAGGCAACCTCCACATTGAGTTCTCCACTGCACACACACCTGCTGAGAATGATTTCCCACTGAATGCAACATTCAAAGAAAAAAATATGGGTGGGGACTTCCTCTTTTATAGTTGAAAACAGTTTTATCCAATCATATCACATTCTTTTCAGGTCACATAATCTTCGCGACTACGTACGTAATCGCGAACACGAAATGGAATATAAAAGTAGGTTTGAATAACGTAAATATAAAAGCATAACTTTAAAGCTGTGGTATATAAGCACCTACTGCCACACTTACTCTAAAATATGTGGATATAAATGTTTTTACTTTTCAAAAACACGCTATCATCGTGATTAAAAATATGTTTGCGTAGACCAGCGTCACCGCAAAATTAGAAAAATAGATTTCAACGTTAGTTTAAGCAAAAAACTACAGCAACATAAATTTAAACAATATAGAAATACACCTCTACTGTTAAACATACTGTAGAATGTGTCTATATATATGTTTTACATGTTGTACAAAACATGCGCTCTTTGCGACTACCAGCATCATCGCGACCGGCGTCACAGCGAAAATGGAAAATAGTCTTCGAAGACATTTTTTCTGGAAACTCACTATAAAATTATGAGTTTCAAAAGTACACTAATAAAGCTCTACTGTTAAGAACACTGTAGAATGTGTATATATAGGTTTTACACTTTGTACAAAACACGTGCTTTTCGCAACTACCGACGTCATGGCGATGCCCGATGTCAAAGCGAAAACCCAAAATAGTCTTTAAAGACGATTTTTCTAGAAACTCACTATAAAATATGAGTTTGAAAAGTACATTAATAAAGCTCTACTGTTAAACATACTGTACAATATGTCTATATATTTATTTTACACTTCGTACAAACCACATGCTCTTTGCGACTACTGGCATCCTCGAGATGACATCGGTAGTTACGAATATTAAAATGTTTGGTAAGGGTGGTTCTCTCCTAAATTGATCACAGAAAGAAAAGTTAAAACAATATTTTACTAAATATCTAGACTTTAACTTTAGTTAAAAAATGTCTTTAGGTGTATTTTTCAGTATGTGAAATACATTTGCTGATCACACATTCTCCACAGTAAATGCAGCAATGTTATGCCGACTCAAAAAATTCTTAAAAATAAAAACAGTTATTAATGTACATTCTCACATACCAAACAAAAAAAAGAGTGGTATATAATATATTTATAATGTACAATATCCAATTATAGAAAAAAAATCTTAGATGCTCACTTAAAAAAAATGGGCGTTACAATTAAGAAATAGAATTTAAAAAACCTTAGAAATTCACTGGAAAAAACAAAGGTTACAGGGATGTTATAGTCAGGAATTAGCATGTAAAAAACCTTAGAAATTTACTGAAAAAAACAAAGGTTACAGGGCCATTATAGTTAGGAAAAAAAATTCAAAAACCTTAGAAATTCACTGGAAAAAACCAAAGGTTACAGGGACGTTAGAGTTAGGCTCAGGTTCCACTCGAATAAAACCAGTGAAATTCCACAGTTATAGTTAGCTGAGCTAACCATAACTCGCACTCCTGCAAAGCACTGCTTATGACTTCACATATTACATCACTCCTGACATGGTCAGTGAAATCACTGATGACATCTCAAACTCTTCACTGCTCTCCTTCCCCCTGCCCTATGATGTCTGTGTGCATGACCCTGCTCCCTCCTTTCTGCCCACCATATTCCATGGACCTGACACCCGCCTATCTACTCTGAATTTTCTGTTGAGCTGCAACTGTCCCTCCCACCTACCTAGCATGGTCAGATGGCTGCTGCCTGCCGCCTGTCCCTGCCACCTCCATCCTGCCTGTCCAAGTTTCATGCCCCTATCCCCTCCCACCTGTCCTCGCATGGTCCATTTTTCTGCCACTCCCTTCTACCCTCCATGTTCTGTTGTGCTGCAACTGCTCCTCCTGTCTGCCCTGCATGGTCTGTTGTGAAGTCCCTTCACCTGCTCTCTTTTGTCTGTGATCAGCCCCTACCCCTCCTTTCTGTCCTCCATGGTCTTTTGTACATGCTTCTGTCCCCTCCCTCTTGCCCACCATGCTGCCACCAACCCTCCCACTTGCCATGCACGGTCTTCTATGCTGCCATGGCCCCTCCCACCTGCCTTGTGTGGTCAGCTTGCTGCCCCGGACACCCTCCCATCTTCCCTCCGTTGTCTCTGTGTATGCCATTATAGTCTCACTGTTAGCCTCAATGGTGTGTTGTGCTTCCAGTGCCCATCTCACCTGCCCTCCATGGTCAGTTTGCTGCTCCTGCCCTGCCCCCTGTCATCCGTTTTCCATGTGCAGAGCCCTATAGCTTCCCTCCTGCCTTGTTTGGTCCACTGTCATTCCCCTGCCCCCTCCCTCCTGCTCTTCATGGTCCGTTAGGCTGCAACTGTCCCCCCTGTCTGTCCACTATGGCCAGCTTGCTGCCCTTGCCTCTTTTCACTCTGCTCTCTATTGTCCATGTGCATGGCCCTGTTCCCTCCTTATTGCTTTCCATGGTCGGGTTGCTGCACTGCCGTCCCGCTTGCCCTGTGTGATGTATTGTGCTGCTGCTGCAACCTATGACTCCTGCCCTCTCTTATACGAGTCCCTGTCCCTACCCCATTCCTCCTGCCCTCCGTGATCCAATGTACCAAACTTGCCAACATTTTGAACTTGGTAAGAGGTAGATTCTGAAGAAAAAAAAACCTGTGGAACTGATTTTTTCCATTGACTTACGTTGAAAAAGAGGAGATTTTAGGCAGGAGACAAAATAAAGGCCTTTTGGGTTTAAAAACATTGGGAGTCTGCTGCCTGAATAGGGTCTCTTGGCATGTAAGGTTGTACTGCCACTGCCTCTTTCTTCTGCCCTCAATGGTCTTTTATACTGCCACAGCCTCTCTTGCCTGTACTGCATGGTTGATTTATTGCCCCTGCCCCCCCTTTCCCTGCTCTCCATGGTCCGTTGTTCTGCCACTGCCCCTCGTGCCTGACCAGCGTGGTCAACTTATTGCCTCTACACCCTCCTCCATGAGAGGGTCTTATTCCCATAAAAAATTATGGTTAGTGCTCTAAACAGCTAAAATGAGGACATATTTTCTGAGTTCTCAATTAGCAATAAAGCACTTTTAAATAATTTGCTATCTTTATGTTTTTTTATCCACTTGATTATATGTTACACTTAAGGGAGAGGATGTGGCATTACAGCCACAGCTGCAGACTTTTTAACTGGGGAACCAGGTTTGAGTTTCGGCGTCAGCTCAACATCCTGTGATTCTGGACAAATCACTTAATCTCCCCTTGCCTAAAACTAAAATGAATGTGTCCTTGTGTAATGTAACCAATGCTCATGTAAAGTACTCCTATACCTTTGGGTCAAGTCCGCGCTATATAAAACTGCAAAAAAACAAAATAATTAAGTGTTGTGAACACTTCTGTCATTGGACTACACTTAGGCTACATTTGGGTGATATTTGTGCTATACTTGGGCTCTTTTTTCTCTGGTGGCTATTTTGTGAGACTTATTAGTCATGAAGTTCCCTAATTTCATCATTTACTGCAGTATCCTCAATAGAAAATGCTTTCGGTTTTCTACTTTGAATCCATCAAGATGGCGTTCATATGTGCCACACCTTTGGCATGAATTCAGAAAGTTAGCACTCTAATTGCTCATTAGAACACTGTAGTAAAATTGCATATCGCCAGGGACTGGCAGTCTGCTGCTGGTGTTGAAAGTGCATGTTTTAGTCTGCAAGTGTGCATGTGTTGAAAGTGCATGTTTCAGTCTGCATGTTTCAGTCTGCATGTCAGAATGTTTTAATGAAATAGAAGAGGAAGATATTTGATAACTCACTTAAAATGTGTTCTAATTTTTCTTTCTACAGCACTAACTATAATTTCTATGACAAACTGAACCCCCTCATTTTGTTTCTCTTATAAATTAAATGTTTTAAGTTTTACCAGTTTGATTCAATCAACATGGCTTCAGGTGTGCCATACTTTTGTCATGAGTAACACTGTTAGCGCTCTAGTTGTTCATTACAACACTGTAGGAGGCTGCAGTAAAACACAAGGGAATCAGCTGTCAGACTTCATTTCCATATGGCTGAGAAAGATAGCGTGAATTTACAGAAAATATGCTCTCATTTAGCTTTTGGAGCACCTTCCATTACTTCTAAGGGGAAATTATGAGAAAAAAGTTTTCTCTCAAACATGATTCTTGAAATCCCAGCAGAAGGCTTTTCCAAGGGGTAAAATCACCTGAGAACACACCACAATTCCTAAAATTAGTATGGTACCATCAACAAATGATTCATATAGTAACTAAAATCTGTTATCACCCTATATACGTTCTCCTTTTTGTGACTCTCAAAACCTGCCATTCACTACAATGCATTTCAATAGGGTCCTATCATGTATATTGGTCCCAAGATGGCTGCCAACACTTCCTGGTTGAGTGTTGGCAGCCAATCAAATTTCAGTGGGATTTCAGTAGGATTTTGGGCTCCCAGATATCTATATTTTTTAAACCTAAATATCTCTGAAACTACTGAACGGATTTACACCAAATCACAAAAAGCACGCTTTCTGAACCAACATCTAGAATTTCTGAACCAACATCTAGAATTTCTGCTAAATTTGGTGTAATTCTGTTCAGCAGTTTGGCTGTATTTGTGTTAAAAAAATGAAAAATCCCCATAGACATAACATGGGGAAAGGCGTTTTTGGGACCCCACCTTTTTTCTTGGCCCCCGCTTGACAAATCACCGAGAAACTTTCAGCACAGTAGCTGAACCAAAAAAGGGAACTTTTGTGAAGTTTTCGTGAAGATGTGTCAAGCAGCTACAATGTAATTGGCAACAAAAAAAAACGCTTTTCCTTTGGAAACTTGGGTCCTAACTATACCTACCTACTGGCTACCGCGAGTAGGTAATATATATATATATATATTTTTTACTAACAAACGATCCGGGATGCAGCGCGCAGCACGACTGGTGCGAGTCGTGAAATGGATCAATTTCGCATATATACTGACCAACAATAGAGAACTCGTACTCCAAGGAGTTTGTCTGAAAGGCAATTTTTATTTCATCATTGCCATCACCATTCTAAACCAACACGTTTCGACCTGGCGGTCTTGATCACGGTATATATATATATATATATATATATATATACTTTCCTGTGCAATACTGAAATACTTACATTTTCACTGTAAAGGCATGCGTGGTAAAGGCATAACCATGGTAAAAATTTGCGGGGTAAAGGCATGCATGGTAAAGGCATATGCGTGGTAATAGACGCGCTGTAACAGCATGTGTTGTAATGGCCTGCGTGGTTCCATCATACATCTGTGCTGCACTAGAAGGTGTACAATCTAGTAAGTTTCTTGCATCCAACCAGGCTTCAATTGGGGCAGAGCATTTCAGAGGAAAGATGATGAGGAACTCAGTTTTCAGAGGGTTCAGCCCAGAGGTGATGCAGTGACATCAGTGACATCTATGACTGGAGGACTGTCAGTGTTTACACCAGGTTGATAATGTCTTCTGGTGAAGTTACCTTCAGGTAAAGGATAATGGTATATCTCAAGGTGAATATCTCAGGAGGGAACCAAGGGCCTCTATGTGGAGACAAAAAGAGTGTCGGTAGAGTATAGACCGATAAAGAAGAAGGGAAGGGCATGAAAAGAAGTTTGCCAGCTTTATTTCTGAGAGTTGATGGCCATATAAGATTCGACCCGCCTCACACCAGTGCATCTGATTCTCATTCACTGTTCCACGGTCTTCAGAAATTGGCATGTTTGTATTGACTGCTGTTATGTGGTCGAGTAGGCAGGATTTACCTTTTTCTAGGATATGAAATGCTTCCAGCACTATTTGTGGCCTAGCAGTGTCTGGACTGCAGCTAGATCTAAAGCTCAGTTGGAAATTATGGAAAGACATTATCCTCTTTGATGCTATGAATTATTTGCTCTGCAACACAACTTTCCAGGAATTTGGCTAGGAAAGGGAGACCGCATACCAGTTGGATATTGTCCAGATCTTCTGAATTTGCTACTTGTTTTTTCGCAGAGACATGAATTGGCCAATTGACAGGGCTTTGGGATCTACACCATGGTTGAGGACAGTATTGACAACATTTGTTAGGTAATGATTGAGAGATGAGCTGATATCTTCTACCATCCTGGTAGAGATAGAATTTGAGAAATGTTTGGAAGGTCTTAGACGTGCAATAATCATGGTGATATCTGACTGTGTATTGCCTGGAAAGATGATCAAACCTCTGTGGATTTACAAACTAAGGCATCAAAGGGTAACTGAGAAACCTCAAAGACAATAGAGATATCTATCTTTTCGATTTTGTCATAGAAGAAGTTAGAGAATCCCTCACAATTACCTGTCTTTAGAGGAGAGACAGGGGGATTGGTTGATCTACTTGTTTAACAATCTTTAATTATATGCTTTTTGCATGATTTACACGTGGATCTTGGGAAAGGAAGATTTGGTTAAGATGGATTTTTTGCCATATTTTCCCTGTCACTTTTAGAAGTTTCCTTCTCTCATGTATTTTTTTGGTGAAATAATGTGAAGAAATGTTTTTATTCTAATTTTCTAATTTAACTGGGCACGTTCATCTGCTACTTAATTCATGAATTAGTTATTGTGGTGTATCATCTTGGTTACATCATGTTCTATTTTGGGGCTCATTAACTTTGCAGATTTCTTATTTTTAATACAGATCTATTCGTGTCAGTGATGTTAGTAGTACAAAGAATAGGTTTTTAGCTTGACCCATGCTTTAGGTTTTGGTGCGCAGAAGGTTGAAAGAGACTAGGTAGTGATCATACAAACCCAATGTAATTGAATGTTCACTTTCGATGAGTCATTTTTTTAGATTATTAGGTCTAGTGTTGAACATGTTGAACATTTCATAGAAATGGGTGATAGGCAAAGTTGTTGAAGATTGTTGTAGATCACAAAGTGGAGAAACATCACTGTCACATGTGTCTCTCCAGTGCAGATTGAAGGCATATAAGAAGAGTTTATTTGCAGCTGAGTTAGTGCTATCTGCAGGATGCTACGGGTTTTAACTGACTATGAAGATGAAGAAATTAGAATAAAGGATCATAAACTAAACATGTCCGATTGGTGTTTTGTATAAAGAAAACGTGTAATTTGTGTCACACTATCCGAAGTGTTTTTGCTGAACTCTATTTGATAGAAAACTATTTGATTGATATAATGTTGGTGCTGAACAAATATGTGTTGATACATAAGAAGAGTTTATTTGCAGCTGAGTTCATGATATCTGCAGGATGTTTCATCAGCTGTTCCATAAACAGTGGACTGCTGCCTGGGGGCTAGATGATGTGAAACATAGTGAGTTTCCTATCTGATGTTTTTCCCTAAATAGGCATTGAATGGTGAGAAACTGATTGATTTTCTGGGAAATTGATTGATTTTCAGATCTGCCTTGCTTTATTGCTCTGTGTATCATTGCAACAACTCTTCAGTTTTTCCCTCCCAATCTAAGTATACTATAGAGTAGCCTGATGTTAAGAAGAGACTGAGTACTGGTTGAGAGGAGCCAGTTGTCTATGTTTGCATACCTCTACATTGTCTGAGGCTAGAAATCCCGTCACAATTGTGTATTACACGCATCAGAGAGAAGTGCTCCTTTTTCATGAAGGAAGCTGTATCAATTGAGACGTCAATCAGGTTGTCGGGGCTCGTTTTGATCTAGTGAAACATTGCTGCAACCTCTGATATTCATGATAACAGTAATCTCCAAAGGGGGAATGTGCAGGTTCCAAGAACCAGGGTGTTGTTTGAGAAGTCTCAATCTTTTACCTTCCTTTTTATGTCTCGCCTGAGATGGCGCATGCGCTGTTGCTTGTGAGACATTTTGTTAGCTTAAACAGGGCTTAGAGCCCAGCCATTGCCTTCATTGTCACTCTTATTTGCTGGCTCCTGTTTGGTCAGTGCATGCCAGCTTTACATCCTCTTTGTATGTTTTCCCTCCCCTGAAGCATGGCCAAAGTGCTGCTTTCTTGCCCTGTGCAGTGTCCTTCCACTGCTTGCGCTTTATCGGAGGTACTTTTTTTCTTTTTTACTTGCAGCACTCCATAAGAGTACATGTGTTTGGAGGCTGCCTCCTACTCCCCTTGCCCTGCACTGTTGCTTTCCCGTACCCCTTTACCCTCTGGTGTTGTGGCTCGACCCTTTCCCCCCTCTCCCATCATAGCTTCCTCAGTCCCCACAGTCATTGCTTCCACTGTTCCCTTCAACTTTCACCCCAATTGATGCTTCCTGGTCTCCCCTCCCTCCCATCATTAGTTGCCTCATACCCCATCCACCTTCCCATTGTTGCTTGCCCCGTCCCCATACCCATGTCGCTGCTTGCCCTTCCCTCGCTCCAAGTCGCACATTGCATCTTCCACCCGACCACACCTTCCTGTTGTTGCTTGCCCCTTCTCATCCACACACCCACTCGCCAGAAAAACAAGCATTTGCAATGCAATAGGTCTTGCTTTTGCGAGAGTTTGAGCTATTGGCATCTCTTTCAGCAAAGTACCTGTGCCCACAAGTGCCGGAATTCGGGTCTCTGCATCACTTAGGAGTCGCGAGTGGAGCGGACCCCATTTTCCAGCAGCCCCAGAGGTGCGCACAGCGCACCGGTCACCAGACGCGCCAGGAGGCGCTTAAAACACCGCCGGGGCTCCCGCTGCGCGGGAGCTCTCTTTCAGCAAAGTACCTATGCCCACCAGTGCCGGAATTCGGGTCTCTGCATCACTTAGGAGTCACGAGTGGAGCGGACCCCATTTTCCAGCAGCCCCAGAGGCGCGCATAGCGCACCGGTCACCAGACGCGCCAGGAGGCGCTTAAAACACTGCCGGGGCTCCCGCAGCGCGGGACGCGCCCGGGCGAAGCCCGGGCCAAGGGCGGGCCCGTCTGCGCCCGTCAGAGGCTGGGCTGGGCAACCCATCTGACGTGTGGAAGTAAACATGGGTAAGCGCAAATTGCCTTGTTCAGATGATCTGCCAAAAACTAAAGCCAAGATCCCCCGTAATTGTGCTTCCATAATGTCATATTTAACCAGTGCAGTGGGGGTAATTACTACAGAGATCCACAATGTAGAGGCTCAGTTGGGCTTGGGTGAGGTGAATATGGTTGGAAGTATTCCCCCTTGGTAGCCCTACCTACCTCAGGAACTGACCTTGTTACTGACATTACAGTGGGGGCTCATGGTCTTATTCATGAAACTGACGCTATGTCAAATGACGCTTTGCCAAACTTGGGTCAGGAAATGTCTCTGGGGACTGGTGAAAGGATGACCATGATCTCTGCAAGGGAACCGTCTGTAGCACCTCTAAAGAAAAGGAGAAAAAAAGGAGCCAAGGGAGGCACGAACAAAAAGGACTCTGTCTCCCAGGAGGGACTTGGCAGTCACTTGAATATGGAAGAAAGGCAGCCCTCTCAGTTGGGGATTACCCCTACGGACATAATCTTAACCCATATTGACACATTATTTGAGACATTAAGAGTGGAATTAATTAATTGTATGAAATTTGGGGTTGATGGGATTATGAAGAAGCTGTTACATTTTGAGAGAAAATGGGAGGGGTGGCCTGCCTAAATACGATCAAGAAGAAGAATGGTGAGACTGGAAATTGTTCAATCCATTGTAAAAATATTAACCTAAATGAAGAATGGGTGATTGCCAACGTGAATAATGGTGCCAGTACCTCTGGCCTTGGCCCCCAGAAACCTAATGAATCAATCCAGGGCGCCAAAATAGATTCCAATCAGTTGACCAATACTGGAGTTAGGCCTGCGGCGGGTAGAACCGACCAGATTGATAGGAAGAGTCATGTAAGGCTCCATCTACCTCCGGAAGCTACACGATTGGTAGTAGTACTAACCGGGGTACCCCCTCTTAAAATGAATGTCAATGAAACAACAGGAGAGTTAATACGTAAAGTCAAATTTTGGTGTTTTAGACACTCTGAGGAGGGCCTGAATGCATCATCTCACATTATAATGGCCAGACGGGTTGACTGGCTTGGCTATCGTCATAAAAATATTGATGGAGATTGCGTTGTAGCTAACTTTGATATGAAGGATGTAGCAGGTTGGCTCCTTGAAGCCACTCAAAGGGGGAATAAAAGCATTCCCTCTAGGGTTCTTTTATCCTCCTAAAGTGGTTGAGAGGGTTAACTGTTTATCTCCCCCTCTAGGGCCACAATGGAGAGAAAATAGGCAAAGAGTGGGAACCAGACCAAAGCCGAGAGGAAATTTATCCCCAGTGAGTGGGACCCCTATAATTCCTTTAACTGTGGGGGGCTTTGTAGGGAAAAGCCCAGCCACTAGCGGGGTGGAAATAGCAAACAGATTTGAACCGTTGAGTGAGCTGGACGACAATGATTGACTAACCACCGTCCCTCTTATTCACGGGCAGGAGGAGGGAATACAAAGGGAGCCCACAATAAATATGACACAAGTAAGCAAGTCAACTGAAGTAGGCTCAGTTAAAATACTTAGTTGGAAAGGCTGAGAAATAAAATGGAGGATGTTATATGGAACAATTTCTTAAAGGAATACGAAATTATTGGGCTTCAAGAATCTTGGGAAGTGGGTAATACCTTCTGGTTGGATGGCTACACTACCTATTTTGAACCTGCGAGAACATCTGTAGTGGGAAGACCTAAAGGGGGTTTAATCACCTTAATCTCCCTTAATGTTACAGGTACTCATCGAAAGCTGAAAACAGGGCTAGTAAATTGTTTAGCTGTAGAAATTATACCCGCTAATTCAACTAAAGTTTTAATTGTTAATTTTTATAATTAATTTGATAGAACTACAGTCACTGAACACTTGTCTAGTCTTAAAACCTATTTGGAGGGTTATAAGGAGCAACAAGTCGTATCTTATTCGGTTGTTATTTTAGGGGATTTTAATATACATTTATGTTCCAAGAGCTGCTATGTTTCTGATAGCTTAGGGCCTGGTATGTATTCAGATGTACACTTCGAACACACACTGCAAGGGGAATTTTTGGAGCAAACCCTTGCCGATTTAGGACTTTTATATCCAAATGATCTATGTGGGACGGTTAATATTCCATCCTTTAAAGGCAGGGGAATGCACACGACCATTGATTATATTTTTATAAATACCGCCCTGGAAACATTCAGCTAAACATTATACAGCAGTGTGGTCACAATTCAGTGACCACAACCCCATTCACTTGATATTGGGAGGGGGTATTGGCCTTAATCAGGAAACCGTCAAATGGGTACCCACAGCAGTTATTAAAAATATAGACCAAGGCCGTAGATTAAAATGGTGTAGGGTCATCCCTGAAGATTTTTGCAATAACTTAGTTACCAAAGTGGGATCGGACATAGAGCTATGCCTCAGTAGTGGGGCAGGAGAAAATGGGATTTTAACCGCCTATGGTAAAACCTGCTTGCAGGTGGCAAAAGATCTTACGCAAAACTGCAAGAATTATCCCAACAGAGGGGAGAGGTGGTTCGACCATAGGTGTTCAGTTGCGCATCAGAAGCTTATGGCTGCTTTAAATAACAGACTACAAGATAAAGGTTTAATAGTTGCTCTTAGAAAAGATTATAAATCAGCCCTTAATATACGCAAGTCGGATATTAAAAATGATGCCCTGAATGAATTAATGTCAATCGATGTAATAAAAAATAGTGCTAAGTTCTGGAACGTTGTGAACAGACCATTCTTCTCGGATAACAAAGGCAGTTTGCTGGAGTGTAATATCCCTGAAGAGGATTGGTTTAATCATTTTAAAAATATCTATGGGGACCAGGGTGGATCGGAACCTCGGAGTCCCCTATATGTAGGCAGGAAATATTCTTTCGTTTTTACGGAGAAGGAAATAGCAGTGGCTATTGATCAAATGTCAAGGAATAAAGCCCCTGGTCTGGACGGCGTCCCAACCGATCTATGTAAAGCTGATATACCTGTATGGTCTAAACTGCTAGCTAATGTTTTTAATAAAGCCTGTGAACTGGGTCTACCCCAATCTTGGTCACAATCAGTTATAGTACCGGTTTTTAAAAAGGGGAATAGATGTGACCCGCGATGCTATAGACCAATCTCGCTGATAGATTCAGCCGTGAAGGTTTTAGGTAGAGCGGTTTTAAGTAAACTCACTGAGTGGCTCAATGAGACTAATATCCTCTCTAACCTACAGTATGGGTTTAGGAAAGGGAGAGGAACCATGGACCAGTGTCTAAATTTGCTTCTATTATCTGTAAAATACACATTGGCGAAGAAGGGTTCACTTCATTTGGCATTTATGGATCTTTCTTCGGCCTTTGATCGCGTTAATAGATCCAAATTGTGGCACTTGTTACTAAAACTAGGCCTAGACGAAAATATAGTAAATTTTTTGGCGGATCTGCATCAGGACCTTACAGCCACGGTGAGATTTGATCAAAAAGGTAACCTTACACGTAGCATTCGCATTATTAAAGGAGTGAGACAGGGTTGCATTCTAGCCCCACTTTTATTTACTTTATACATTAATAATCTTGATACGGTTCTAATGAATGCTAGCTTGGACATTCCTCGTGTAGGTGACCGGTTAATTCCGGCTCTCCTATACGCGGACGATGCTGCCCTTTTAGCTAGAACAGCGATTGGTTTACAGCATCTTTTAACATCGTTTGCTGATTTTATGAAGTCTTTGGATTTGGATGTTAACTTCTCAAAATCCCACACTATGGTTATGGGGGTAAAGCCCAAGAAATATAAAACCCATTATTGTGAAGGGAATATAATAACACGAGTGATTTCGTTTGTATATTTAGGAGTGTTATTTGATGAGAAGGGTACATGGGTCCCACAAATGAAAGTCAAAAGAAATGCTATGGCCAGATCTACCTTCGCTGTTTTAGACTTCGCATGTAGATTGGGTTCGAAGCCAATGTATGCCATGTTAAACATCTATAGGACTAAATGCCTGGCTATAGCAAATTATGGTGCAGATCTCTGGGGATATAGAGAAGCGGGCGAGATCCAAACAGTGGAAAATACATTTTTAAGGAGTCTTTTATCCGTGCCTCAATCGACACCTACTTACATTATCCATCAAGAAACGGGTCTAGGTTTTATAACAGATACTATAGGTATGGCACCTTTACTTAAATGGATAAGTATCTGGACAACCCGGAGCTTGGGATGAATCGCGATATTATCCGCGATTGTTTAGTTCTTGACTGAGTAAATAGCATCCCTTGGCTAAGCCATGTGAAAAGGACTGCATCTTATTTGGGGAGGCCAGAGCTATTTAGCTCCCCAGAGAAACTTCAAAAAGTGGATATGCGCTGGGTTAAAAACATGTACCTGCAATTATCAGAAATGGATAGAGAGGCTGTAGAATTAACCAAGCCTCTTGTGCGGGCACACCAGCTCTTATCCCCCTCACAAACAATTGAACCATATTTAAATGTAGTTACTAACCTCCATCATCGTTTTCTCCTGGTGAGATTTAGATTTAATCAACTACATTTACTTCTGGCAGAACCAATGGGATGGCAAAAGCCGGAGGACCTGAATGTTTGCACTTGTGATAATTTCTCCACTCAGGACTCAATGCACTTTGTTCTATTTTGTGAGCACTTTTTGCACATCCAAAACCGGTTTATTTTACCCATTTTAAAAGACAAAGGTTTTAGTCAAGCTAGACCTGCTTTTATATATTTGCAAATGTTGACCAATGTTTGGGAAATTTTGAGCATAGCTAGCTTTTTGACTGCAGCAGTCAGAATACGGAAAAAGAGAAGGACCGCTATCAAATAATGTGTTCTTAATCTAATGAATTATTCCTGTGTATTTTAATAATTCAGATTCTGTTTTATTCTGTGATGATCATGTTTTTGTATTTTTTTTTTATTGTGATTTTAAATGTAGTATGCTTTTATGGTTTTAACTAACCGAATAAAGTAAATTTGACTGACTGACTGACAATGCCTTTTATTTATGTGTTTTGAAAACCTGCAAGCGGTGCGTAAACACACACTTTGTACTTATAGTCGTTGCTTAAGAGAAGCAAGGCTGACAGTAAAAGAGGCGCAGTTACTGCCAGCCTTGCTTCTCTTAAGCAACGACTATAAGTACAAAGTGCCTGTTTACGGACCGCTTGCAGGTTTTCAAACGCATAAATAAAGGCATTGTCATTTACAATGCCATAGCTCAAATGCGAGCCCTGTTGCATTGCAAATGCTTGTTTTACATGCCACTCAGATCCTATTTCCTGCCCCTTCATTGGAGACTCGCAGCTGGTTTTCTGGCTGAGTAATGACATCCTCGGATATCTTTTCCAAATCGCTCATTTGCTGCTTTCCTAGAAACTGGATTCAATAGTGGTTGCGCCGGGCACTGTCCTTGGGAAGAGCACCCTCCATGCTGGAGATCACAGTAAGCAACATCATTTCTGATTTTCGCTCATTTTCACTGCCTCTATTTACTCTCCCTAAACTCAGTTGATTGTCAGAAACCCCTGCATGTTTTAAGGCAGATTAGCAACGACAAACGAATGAGGGCCAAAAAGATAAAAGTGTCTATGATTGTTGAAGCTGTCTAAGACCAGTGCGCTGAAGAATCTCAGTTCGATGTGTGAGCTGCTTGTCCAGTCCGTGTTAATTCTTTGCAATTTGGTAGTACTACTCCTGGTTGTATAATGCAATTATCAGGACTACAGGGAGAGGAGGTGGCGTAACGGCCAGAGCTAACGACTTTGGAGCTGGAGAACCAGATTCGAAACTCGGCGTCAGCTCAACATCCTGTGATTCTGGGCGAATCCCTTAATCCCGTTGCTGCCAAAAAATGAATGTGTCATTGTGTAATGTAACTGATGCTCATCTAAAGCGCTCCAATACCTTCGGGTCCAGTTTGCGCTATATAAAACTGCCCAAAATAAAATAACATATAAAAGCAAATGAAAAACCAGGACTGGATGAATTATTCCCACTGGATCAGGGTAACACAGCCCCTGGTCGAGAGATATGTGGTAATGGAAAATGCTAGGATCTGCGGAGGTCAGTGCTAAATGTGGTGGAGAATCTACCAGTCGATTTGCTTTCTCCTAGGCATAATATGTTTGACAATATTATAGGCCCATTTAGCTGTTCCCCCAGTTATCAAAGCTTTTCCGTTACCACCCAGGCTCTAGGTGTATCCAATGCCAAAATGCCTTGCCTCAAATGACATTTTTATGGCCAGGAGATGCTTAAGTATCGTTATAGCAGTGAACAAACTGCGTAATGCAACACGAATTTTAGGCGCGTGAAAAAGTTGCTAGCCCATGATCACACAATTTGGTGTCCAAAACCAAGGATTAGAACTGCTTTCATCTTGCTCCCAAGTCAATCAATTAGCTACTAAACATCAGTTCTTCCCCTCATTTAAGGTTTCTACATGTTGTATGCGTGACTAGTGACGATCATTTTGAGTTGCTGGTTTTAATGGTAAACGTGATGCCAGATGCACACAAGGGATCGGATAGTTCATAGCGCTGCGAAGCTGCAGATTGTGGAGGTGTGCTTTGCTGTATTATGGAAGTAGTGTACACGCTCTGACAGAGCACACGCTGCATGTTTGTGGTTGAACAGTGGCAGGCGCATGCCATGGCTTTGTACTCGCAGTCCAAGGGGAGACAGTTACCACAGCATTTACTGGGTCGTTTTGCGGCCTCAATAGTGAAATAGCGTTTGGCTCTGGGTAAAGCTAAACTGCCGTCAATAAACTAGAGGACAGACCCATAAGCAGATGGAAGACCAAATGCACACGTAATAACGTGCCGAATGGTCTAAGATGCTGGATTTAGGCTCCAGTCTCTCTGGAGGCATGGGTTCAAATCCCACCGCTGCCAAATGGTTTTTTTCAAAGAAATATTGTTACATTAAATAGTGGACTTACTTTACACTGAATACCTCAACTCACATTTCCTTTTAATGATTCCAGACTTTAAGCACACGTTGAAGCCTCAGCTCCCATCTGTGTAACTAAGATATGAAGTGAAACAGAAACCTAACACTGTACAGTTGGTGACAAAGTAGCCGCACAAGCAGGCTGAGCAGACGGCTTCCGGAAATAAATGAAAGCGGCGCCGTGCTGAAAGAAAGCACAGCGCCAGTGCACATAAGTTAGACGCATGGCGGCCCGTGAAGAGGGCAACATGGTAATAAGAAATGAGTAATGAAAGCGTGCGCCGTGCATATTAAACTTATGAGCTGGCGGCTGAGAAGCGTGCGCCACCGCAATTTAAAAAAAACAAAGTAGTCCCTATACGAAGCAGATACAGACCTACAGCGTAACTAAGCTGTAGTTGGTCTGTGCTGCTTGCCTTAAAACGGAAGTGACGTTTCGGAATGCCACCCAATAATGAGCCACGAAAGCAGAGCAACACCTGAATGAACCAATGCCAAGCGGCAGGCGGGATTACCCTCCATATTCTGTTTACTACAGGTCTTGCTCGACCTGTAGGCTCGACCTAAAAGGACTATGACGAGGCAAATGCTGGCTGCATCATAGCGTTTCTTTTTCTTAATTGTCAGCCATTTTGCACAGCCGCTGCGCTGATGTACATCATGGCTAAAACACATTGTCAAAGCACTACAATACAGCCATTGCAAGGGTTTGCAACGTGAATAAACCATCAACAATTTGGATTGGATTTCAGACATCTCAGTAGGTTTTCCTGCTGTTTCTGAGATCTCAGTACAACATGCAGTCACTAAGGAAGTACGAGCCATTCCCTGGGGGCCTATTAATTTTTCCAAAGCTGATATAATTAAAAACATTGGGATGAATTCATAATGAACAGGTAATACAGAGAGTGTATCAATGACCATATACTACGTTATTATTTATTAGTATTCATTTTGTTTCTAAGCGAAACTGTGATTTGTTCACAACCGAAGTAATGTTAAGGTGCCCACAGGAGACACTAAAACTATCACTTGGAACAATCCAATGCTTTCAAAATATTTCACATGTTTTGTTACATTCAATAAATTGCCTGATATATATATTTTTTTAAGTAAACCACATAGCCCTATCCCTGTTGCATAATTTATGCCGTCAGAGATAAAGACTTTATTTTTTAAAGTTATGTGAAGAGAGAAATGGACATCCACCTTTCTGAGTTAGAAGTGAGACAGACAAAGGTCCAAAGATCACCATGCGCTGTTCTCTTGAAAATTTAAATTGTATTGATATGTAGCATAATATCTAACAAAAACTCTTTTTGAGCAAAATGGCTGTTCACTAAGCTGGCAACAATTAAAGTAGTAAGTTAATGCATATCCACCATGGCCTATTTGCTGAGTGTTTTATAATTCGATTTAAGCACCATTGAATTTAGTTGTAGTTGTAGCGCACGGAGGCAATACCATTAAGTAAAAGAGTAATCTAACCTAATTATTTTTTTATGCTGTAAGCAACAAGTTCTCTAGCCTTCTCACTTTATCGGGGATATTTAACCTTTTTGTCAAAGTGACGCAAAAAAGACCTTTCAAAGTTCATTTGTCCAGGAATGTCCCTTACTGCAACTCCTGGACTAAAAATTGTGGTTGGCATGGTCAGTTAGTGACACCGAATCATTGGTTAAGTGCACAATACAGACCAAAGCACATTCAAAGCACATTAAAACTTTAAATTAAGAAATAAGGGTTTAAAACTTGACAAAATGCCAGAATGCAACTCTTTGACTAATTTTGGACAGCGAATGATTGATTAGTCCAGCCCACATGTGTCCACCCTAAAATGATCTTAGGTACCACAAATGTTTGGTGCCCAGCGAAAGAGGCAGAAGCCTGTCCTAGAGATTTATAGACAGTGTCTGTGATGTGGTGTAAGATAGCTGTGTCCTCCCTGACTGCGGACCCCAAAGAATGAAGGATGGATTTTTCCTTAATAGGATTGTGACATCATAGGTGGATAATGAGTTGGTTGCTCCAAAAGACCTACTTTGAGATTGTTGAGATATTTGCTGCTAATTGTTTCTGGGTCTATGGGTTGTCAGCTGAAATGTGGGTTGTGTAGTATTTTCTTCTGTAAGAGGCAGACTGTGCAGTCCGGCACAATATGCCAGCCTTAGCCAAGGCTACTTCAGTATGGGGCTAGCACTGCTGTTGGTCATTCTGAATTTCCTTTGTGTGTGTGAGGAAATCGTGTGCTGTTGTTGCACATTTCTGTTGCTGATGTGTGTTTGGGCACACTTGCAGTGATACTTGTTACCACTCCCGCGCCTCTTTACCAGCTTGTGTAGCTTGTACGAGAAAGCTCAGCGAGCGAACGATCCTGTATCAAATAATCTATATAGTACGAGTTTAAATCTCGGCAAGGCAAATTCAAATTTTTTATCTCCCGAGGTAAAGTGCAGGGAAGCTAAAAGCGCCATATAAAAACGCAAAAAGTTCCTATGTATAGCTTCCAGAGAGAGCCCTTGATTGAAGAGGCTCGGTCAGGCTATGAGACATTATTGCCACCTGCTGTCTCTTTAGAGCACAGCACTTATAGCCCATTCTTTTGCACAACTCTGTTGTAGTTTTACAAATGTTAATTAAGTGTCATGAACAATTCTCGACGAATCTTCAAAGCAAAACTGATATCTAAAAAACAAGCATTTGCAATGCAATATATCTCGCATTTACGCGAGTTTGAGCTATTGGCATTGTAAATGACAATGCCTTTTATTTATGTTTTGGGTTTTAAAACATAAGTAAGTAAGTAATAGTTTATTGTCTGGTCAATTAAAACCTTTACAATTTCTCATAAAAGAAAAGTTATAGCAGCAAAGTTCATGATTTAAGACTAATTAAAAATAACATTTCATAAAACATCCAGTGCATTATGCTAACATCTATGATGCAATTATCAATAATTGTTGTCTAATACAGTACATTGATAAGGGGTTTCCAACCTTTCAGTATATTAACGGATTTTCAAATGATTTGCTAATACTGTCCTTTTTCAGTTCCTGAGAATTTTTAGGAAGGAAAAGAAAATCTAGAAGACTTAAAATTTGATAAAACAAGTACTCAGTTCTCAGTGGAGGGGTAAGTGTGCAATTATCAGTTGCTTTATGGACAGCTGCAGCAGTGGATTGCTGGGTTTTAAAACATAAATAAAAGGCATTGTTATTTACAATACTAAAAGCTTAAACTCTCGCAAATGCGAGACATATTGCATTGCAATAAAGGGCCTTCTCGACAGCTTGTTAGACTGTAAATATCAGAGTAAGAGACCGGCCTGCAACGTCTTCAAAGTAGTGATAAATAGGGCAGTGAAGAAGATGTGTAAGTGTTGTAAATTACACAGACACAAAGTGTGGAGTGAGAGTTACATATGGTCCGAGCTATAAACACAAAAAAAAGCGCTCCAACATCTTTCGCTCTGTGATTACACTGTCGCGGCTCAGGAGGAAGAGCGGAAGGGGGGGCTATTTCCTGCCCTCTCCGTGATTTGAGTGTGCAGTGTGACATTGCGTAATGTCATTGCTATCTTTGGCCTAATAAAAATCACTCCAGCTGTAGTAGGGCCCTGGCTTCACCTCCTGGCGCAGGGCGGGCTGTGCTTTATGGCACGCATGGAGGGAGGGAGAGATGGTCTCGGGTGCAGCTCCAGCCTCGTACAGTGTCCCTGCTATTACTAGTGAGCAAGAGGCGCAGAGATGGTGGTATTGGTGGCAGTGGTATTGGTGGTGGTGGTGGTATTGGTGGTGGTATTGGTGGTGGTGGTACTGGTATTGGTGGTGGTATTGGTGGCGGTGGTATTGATGGTGGTATTGGTGGTGGCGGTATTGGTGGTGGTGGTATTGGTGGTGGGGTATTGGTGGTGGGGTATTGGTGGTGGTGGTATTGGTGGTGGTGGTATTGGTGGTGGGATTAGTATTGGTAGTGTTATTGGTATTGGTACTGGTGGTGGTATTGGTGGTGGTGGTATTGGTAGTGGTGGTATTGGTAGTGGTGGTGGTATTGGTACTGGTGGTGGTATTGGTGGTGGTGGTACTGGTGGTGGTGGTAGTGGTGGTGGTAGTGGGGGTGGTATTGGTGGTGGTGGTATTGGTGGTGGTGGTATTGGTGGTAGTATTGGTATTGGTGGTGGTATTGGTGGTGTTATTGGTACTGGTACTGGTGGTGGTGGTGGTATTGGTGGTGGTGGTATTGGTGGTGGTATTGGTGGTGATGGTATCGGTGGTGGTGGTGGCAGTGATGGTGGTTGTATTGGTATTGGCGGTGGTATTGGTGGTGGTATTGGTGGTGGCGGTATTGGTGTTGGTATTGGTGGTGGTGGTATTGGTGGTGGTGGTACTGGTGGTGGTATTGGTGGTGGTGGTGGTATTGGTGGTGGTGTTGGTGGTAGTTGTATTGGTGGTGGTGGTATTAGTGGTGGTATTGGTGGCGGTGGTATTGATGGTGGTGGTGGTATTGGTGGTGGTATTGGTGGTGGTACTGGTGGTAGTATTGGGGGTGATGGTGGTATTAGTGGTGGTGGTGGTACTGGTGGTGGTATTGTTGGTGGTATTGGTATTGGTGGTTGTATTGGTGGTGGTATTGGTGGTTGTGGTGGTATTGGTGGTGGTGGAGGTGGTGGTATTGATGGTGGTGGTGGTATTGGTGGCGGTGGTGGTATTGGTGGTGTTGGTATTGGTGGTGGTGGAGGTGGTGGTATTGATGGTGGTGGTATTGGTGGTAGTATTGGTGGTATTGGTGGTGGTGGTATTGATGGTGGTGGTGGTATTGGTTGTGGTGGTATTTGTGGTGGTGGTAGTAGTATTGGTGGTGGTATTGGTGGTGGTGGTGGTATTGGTGGTGGTGGTGGTATTGGTGGTGGTGGTATTGGTGGTGGTGGTATTAGTGGTGGTATTGGTGGTAGTATTGGTGGTGGTGGTGGTATTTGTGGTGGTGGTATTGGTGGTGGTATTGGTGTTGGTGGTATTGGTGGTGGTATTTGTGGTGGTATTGGTGGTTGTGGTAGTATTGGTGGTGGTATTGGTGGTGGTGGTATTGGTGGTGGTATTGGTGGGAGTGGTTTAGTGGTGATGGTGGTGGTATTGGTGGTGGTATTGGTGGTGGTAGTATTGGTGGTGGTATTGGTATTGGTGGTATTGGTATTGGTGGTGGTATTGGTGGTGGTGGTATTGGTGATGGTATTGGTGGTGTTGGTATTGGTGGTGATAGTGGTATTGGTGGTGGTGTTGGTGGTAGTGGCATTGGTGGTGGTGGAGGTATTGATGGTGGTGGTGGTATTGGTGGTATTGGTGGTGGTGGTGGTATTGGTGGTGGTGGTATTGTTGGTGGTGGTATTGGTGGTGTTGGTGGTGGTGTTGGTGGTGGTATTGGTGGTGGTGGAATTGGTGTTGGTGGTATTGGTGGTGGTATTGGTGGTGGTGATATTGGCGGTGGTGGTGGTGGCATTGGTGGTGGTGGTAGTGGTGGTATTGGTGGTGATGGTGGTAATGGTGGTGGTATTGGTGGTGGTGGTGGTATTGGCATTGGTGATGTTGGTGGTATTGGTGGTGGTGGTATTGGTGGTGGTGGTATTAGTGGTGGTGGTATTGGTGGTGGTGGTATTGGTGGTGGTATTACTTTTGGTGGTGGTATTGGTATTAGTAGTGGTGGTATTGGATTGGTGGTGGTGGTATTGGTGGTGGTGGTATTGGTGGTGGTATTGGTGGTGTTGGTATTGGTGGTGGCATTGGTGGTGTTGGATTGGTGGTGGTGGTGGTATTGGTGGTGGTGGTATTGGTGGTCTTACTAGTGGTGGTATTGGTGGTGTTGATATTGGTGGTGGCATTGGTGGTGGTGGTATTGGTGGTGGTACTGGTGGTGGTGGTACTGGTGGTGGTGGTATTGGTGGTGGTGATGGTATTGGTGGTGGAGTTTGTGGTATTGGTGGTGGTATTGATGGTGGTATTGGTGGTGGTGGTGGTATTTGTGGTGGTGGTATTGGTGGTGGTATTGGTGTTGGTGGTGGTATTGGTGGTGGTGGTATTGGTGGTCTTACTAGTGGTGGTATTGGTGGTGTTGATATTGGTGGTGGCATTGGTGGTGCTGGTATTGGTGGTGGTACTGGTGGTGGTGGTACTGGTGGTGGTGGTATTGGTGGTGGTGATGGTATTGGTGGTGGAGTTTGTGGTATTGGTGGTGGTATTGATGGTGGTATTGGTGGTGGTGGTGGTATTTGTGGTGGTGGTATTGGTGGTGGTTTTGGTGGTGGTATTGTTGGTGGTATTGGTATTGGTGGTTGTATTGGTGGTGGTATTGGTGGTTGTGGTGGTAATGGTGGTGGTGGAGGTGGTGGTATTGATGGTGGTGGTGGTATTGGTGGCGGTGGTGGTATTGGTGGTGTTGGTATTGGTGGTGGTGGAGGTGGTGGTATTGATGGTGGTGGTATTGGTGGTAGTATTGGTGGTATTGGTGGTGGTGGTATTGATGGTGGTGGTGGTATTGGTTGTGGTGGTATTTGTGGTGGTGGTAGTAGTATTGGTGGTGGTATTGGTGGTGGTGGTGGTATTGGTGGTGGTATTGGTGGTGGTGGTATTGGTGGTGGTGGTATTAGTGGTGGTATTCGTGGTAGTATTGGTGGTGGTGGTGGTATTTGTGGTGGTGGTATTGGTGGTGGTATTGGTGTTGGTGGTATTGGTGGTGGTATTTGTGGTGGTATTGGTGGTTGTGGTAGTATTGGTGGTGGTATTGGTGGTGGTGGTATTGGTGGTGGTATTGGTGGGAGTGGTTTAGTGGTGATGGTGGTGGTATTGGTGGTGGTAGTATTGGTGGTGGTATTGGTATTGGTGGTATTGGTATTGGTGGTGGTATTGGTGGTGGTGGTATTGGTGATGGTATTGGTGGTGTTGGTATTGGTGGTGGTAGTGGTATTGGTGGTGGTGTTGGTGGTAGTGGCATTGGTGGTGGTGGAGGTATTGATGGTGGTGGTGGTATTGGTGGTATTGGTGGTGGTGGTGGTATTGGTGGTGGTGGTATTGTTGGTGGTGGTATTGGTGGTGTTGGTGGTGGTGTTGGTGGTGGTATTGGTGGTGGTGGAATTGGTGTTGGTGGTATTGGTGGTGGTATTGGTGGTGGTGATATTGGCGGTGGTGCTGGTGGCATTGGTGGTGGTGGTAGTGGTGGTATTGGTGGTGATGGTGGTAATGGTGGTGGTATTGGTGGTGGTGGTGGTGGTATTGGTGGTGGTGGTATTGGTGGTGGTGGTGGTATTGGCATTGGTGATGTTGGTGGTATTGGTGGTGGTGGTATTGGTGGTGGTGGTATTAGTGGTGGTGGTATTGGTGGTGGTGGTATTGGTGGTGGTATTACTTTTGGTGGTGGTATTGGTATTAGTAGTGGTGGTATTGGATTGGTGGTGGTGGTATTGGTGGTGGTGGTATTGGTGGTGTTGGTATTGGTGGTGGCATTGGTGGTGTTGGATTGGTGGTGGTGGTGGTATTGGTGGTGGTGGTATTGGTGGTCTTACTAGTGGTGGTATTGGTGGTGTTGATATTGGTGGTGGCATTGGTGGTGGTGGTATTGGTGGTGGTACTGGTGGTGGTGGTACTGGTGGTGGTGGTATTGGTGGTGGTGATGGTATTGGTGGTGGAGTTTGTGGTATTGGTGGTGGTATTGATGGTGGTATTGGTGGTGGTGGTGGTATTTGTGGTGGTGGTATTGTTGGTGGTTTTGGTGGTGGTATTGTTGGTGGTATTGGTATTGGTGGTTGTATTGGTGGTGGTATTGGTGGTTGTGGTGGTATTGGTGGTGGTGGAGGTGGTGGTATTGATGGTGGTGGTGGTATTGGTGGCGGTGGTGGTATTGGTGGTGTTGGTATTGGTGGTGGTGGAGGTGGTGGTATTGATGGTGGTGGTATTGGTGGTATTGGTGGTGGTGGTATTGATGGTGGTGGTGGTATTGGTTGTGGTGGTATTTGTGGTGGTGGTAGTAGTATTGGTGGTGGTATTGGTGGTGGTGGTGGTGGTGGTATTGGTGGTGGTGGTGGTATTGGTGGTGGTGGTATTGGTGGTGGTGGTATTAGTGGTGGTATTGGTGGTAGTATTGGTGGTGGTGGTGGTATTTGTGGTGGTGGTATTGGTGGTGGTATTGGTGTTGGTGGTATTGGTGGTGGTATTTGTGGTGGTATTGGTGGTTGTGGTAGTATTGGTGGTGGTATTGGTGGTGGTATTGGTGGGAGTGGTTTAGTGGTGATGGTGGTGGTATTGGTGGTGGTATTGGTGGTGGTAGTATTGGTGGTGGTATTGGTATTGGTGGTATTGGTATTGGTGGTGGTATTGGTGGTGGTGGTATTGGTGATGGTATTGGTGGTGTTGGTATTGGTGGTGGTAGTGGTATTGGTGGTGGTGTTCGTGGTAGTGGCATTGGTGGTGGTGGAGGTATTGATGGTGGTGGTGGTATTGGTGGTATTGGTGGTATTGGTGGTGGTGGTATTGTTGGTGGTGGTATTGGTGGTGTTGGTGGTGGTGTTGGTGGTGGTATTGGTGGTGGTGGAATTGGTGTTGGTGGTATTGGTGGTGGTATTGGTGGTGGTGATATTGGCGGTGGTGGTGGTGGCATTGGTGGTGGTGGTAGTGGTGGTATTGGTGGTGATGGTGGTAATGGTGGTGGTATTGGTGGTGGTGGTGGTATTGGTGGTGGTATTGGTGGTGGTGGTGGTATTGGCATTGGTGATGTTGGTGGTATTGGTGGTGGTGGTATTGGTGGTGGTGGTATTAGTGGTGGTGGTATTGGTGGTGGTGGTATTGGTGGTGGTATTACTTTTGGTGGTGGTATTGGTATTAGTAGTGGTGGTATTGGATTGGTGGTGGTGGTATTGGTGGTGGTGGTATTGGTGGTGGTATTGGTGGTGTTGGTATTGGTGGTGGCATTGGTGGTGTTGGATTGGTGGTGGTGGTGGTATTGGTGGTGGTGGTATTGGTGGTCTTACTAGTGGTGGTATTGGTGGTGTTGATATTGGTGGTGGTGGTATTGGTGGTGGTACTGGTGGTGGTGGTACTGGTGGTGGTGGTATTGGTGGTGGTGATGGTATTGGTGGTGGAGTTTGTGGTATTGGTGGTGGTATTGATGGTGGTATTGGTGGTGGTGGTATTAGTGGTGGTGGTGGTGGTATTGGTATTGGTGGTGGTGGTATTGGTGGGGGTATTGGTTTTGGCGGTGGTATTGGTATTAGTGGTGGTGGTATTGGATTGGTGGTGGTGGTATTGGTGGTGGTGGTATTGGTGGTGGTATTGGTGGTAGTGGTGTTGATGGTGGTATTGGTGGTGTTGATGGTGGTGGTGGTGTTGGTGGTGGTATTGGTGGTATTGGTGGTGGTTGTGGTGGTGGTATTGGCGTTGGTGGTGGTATTAGTGGTGGTGGTGGTGGTATTGGTGGTGGTGTTGTTCATAAAACAGGCTTTTGAAAACAACCCATCAGTTGCTTTAGTACAGATGACATGTAACACAGATGTGCTGATGTCAGCTTCTGCCCATTAGCACACGATTATGTGCTACCTGGAATCCACACGAATTAATTCGCTAATCATTTCTAAATCCATTTTACTTGGGGGGTTGAAACAGACACAAGATAATGCCAGGTTATAGTGATTGAAAGCGGCGCCCGTGTTACGGGGCGGCAGTGCTGCTTAAAAAAACACAAGCGGTTCCAGCTGAAGCAGCACATGTCCGGCCTGCAGTAGAAGAAACTCAATAAAGTAAATAGTGCTAACAAACTAAATAACTGGTCCCGTGTAACAACCAAAGTAAAGGGGCCAGTCGCCATAGGAGGGTATAAATGAAGACAAGGCCATACTAAGGAGGGACTAACAAGCCTATTAACTAATCCGAATGCAGCATTTACGAAAGACAATGACGCAAGCCAATGAAAAATATGGGAGGAGAGTGGATGCGGCTTATCTTCCATACTCTACTACAGCAGTCTCGCAGAGCGAGCAGGGCATGCATGCTGCCGCTAGGCTCGACCTAATAGGCACTTAAGCATACCTGTCAGAGTCACTGTTCTGCCTCGTGGCCGGGTGCGGCATCAGGGATCATTAAATGTGGATTGAGCAGCCCGCTAGCTCAGTATCCTCACCAGTGCTTTAAGGGGATGAAAAAGGTGAAGCATTCTAAAAGGGGCGTGATCTGTGTAATTAAGGGTGTGGTTTAAACATGTAAACTTAATTTCTGTGGTTCCCATACTGTGCCACCCAACTGGTTCCTCTTTGAGCTTTCTGTTATTGCATCCAGTCAGATATGAAACACTACTGACATACACCTAAATCTATCCAGGACTATTGGCTTTATCAGTGGTTGTTTGAAGTTTAGGATAAATGAGTAACAACAGCGAGTTTGTTGTACATAATACTGAGAATGTTATAATTCTGAAATTGTAAGACTGTGAATTATACATTACAAAGCCCTGTGGAGGAGGTATTGGTCCTTAGTCATCTTCAGAACGTCTCCATCACTTCTGTTATGCTCACTCTATGTTGGAATGTATGCCCTTTTTCTCTCCACATCTCGTCCATCTCCGTATCCTACACCTCATCTCTTTCCTCATCTGCATTCTCTCCCAATCTCTCCTGAATGCACGTTCTCGCATCTATTTCACTTCACCACCCCAAAACACATAGCTCACCCACTCACCTAGAAGCACTGCATTTTATTCTACTTTCACCTTGTCAATATTTTGATAACTGGGTCCCTCATTCACACACATTATATGGAATTCCAATTGCAACTGAATACTGCTCTGTGCACTCTATAGAGAAGCCAAGAAATGGATGACCACGTTCTCTTAACACCTTTCTGACCCACTGACAGGTACTGTAAGACACTTGCCTTCAAGATCAACTCCAGAGCTCTCAATCGTGACCCAATATAAACACCTGGGGACAACTCAGTTCAAAATATGCACTATACAAGGGAAATAACCTACATGCTAAAAGTACAGAAACACAACATCCTAGAAATAGCTAACAAACACGGTTAGGGAATGCAAGTTTAAGCGACAAGTGAAATATAGCAGCAACTAAATTGATGACATGAATGAACTATGTTGTTTTTTATATTCCTTGTTCAGAAATCAATCAGCATTTTTACAGTGAAGTTAAGATAGAGCCCGTTAGGGACCTGTTATAATGTCCGTTTTCAATTACTACCGGGTCTGAGACCTGGAGGGACCCGGCTCACTTAAAACCCTGATCCAGACACTAGCCAACAAAGTTGCTGTGTGGGTTCCTGAGCAAAGGAGAGTTCTACCTGCCCCATAACCACCTCACTCAGGGGAGTAGGAGACACTAAATTTACGGTGCTTGGGGTTGGGGAAGGATGGACAGGGACAGCCTTGGGGACTTTCAGTCGACCCCATACAAAGTAGTCGTGGTCTGCGAGCAGCAGGCTCCAAGATACCTATATGATCATATAGTTCAATCTGGCTTTTTTTTTACCAGCATGACCAGTCAGGCTGGTACATAGCTTAGGAAAGCAGGAATTTTTTCCCCTTCTTAGTAAATACATACTATAAATAGTAAACATAAGAAAAAATCACTTTAACCCCTTCGATGCTCATGACGGAGCGGTTCCGTCATGAGCATCGGTTGGGCTGTGCTCATGACGGAACCGCTCCGTCATGGGACCCACCCATGGGGGAAGCGCTGGCGCTCCCCCCATGGGCAGCCCAACATGTTGCAACAAAGGGGGATGGCAGCGGAAGAGTTTCCGCTGCCACCCCCGACCCCCCCTCGGCGATCCTGTGACGTCCGCGCATAGCGCACGCCGACGTCATCAGGAAGCGCTGGGACGCCCGGAAGCCATTTGCTTCCAGGCGTCCCAAGGAGGAGGGTGAGTGTTTGTTTGTCCGGTGGGGCCTGGGGGGCAGATCCACATGCCTTGATCCATCGGGGGAGAGGAAACAGTGTTTCCTCTCCCCCGATGGCTCAATGCAGGGCATTCCTGCTGTACGATCGCGCACAGCGTCGCGATCGTGCAGCAGGAATGCCCCCACTAGACACCAGGGATGTCTCTGTTATGTAAAGGAAGCGACCCCTTGGGCAAGGGTCGCTTCCTTAGGGGCCAAATACATTTTAAGACTTTTCTGCCCCCCCTGGGGACAGATTGGCTGGATTTCTGGCGTTTCTGGCCCCAGGGGGGGCAGAAAAGCCCACTAGAGCCAGGGAATTTTTTGTAATTAAATTGGAAGCGACCCCTTGGGCAAGATCGGTTTTTTTATTTGGCCTTTCTGCCCCCAGGGGAGGCAGAAAATCCCACTAGACACCAGGGTGTTTTTTAATTTTGAAATGGAAGTGACCCCTTGGGCAAGGGTCGCTTCCTATGGGGGATAATTATTTTTAAGACTTTTCTGCCCCCCCTAGGGACAGATCGCCTGATTTTTTTTGGCGTTTCTGGCCCCAGGGAGCTAATGTTTTTAATAAAGCCTGTGAACTGGGTCTACCCCAATCTTGGTCACAATCAGTTATAGTACCGGTTTTTAAAAAGGGGAATAGATGTGACCCTCGATGCTATAGACCAATCTCGCTGATAGATTCAGCCGTGAAGGCTTTAGGTAGAGCGGTTTTAAGTAAACTCACTGAGTGGCTCAATGAGACTAATATCCTCTCTAACCTACAGTATGCGTTTAGGAAAGGGAGAGGAACCACGGACAGTGTCTAAATTTGCTTCTATTATCTGGAAAATACACATTGGCGAAGAAGGGTTCACTTAATTTGGCATTTATGGATCTTTCTTCGGCCTTTGATCGCGTTAATAGATCCAAATTGTGGCACTTGTTACTAAAACTAGGCCTAGACGAAAATATAGTACATTTTTTGGCGGATCTGCATCAGGACCTTACAGCCACGGTGAGATTTGATCAAAAAGGTAACCTTACACGTAGCATTCGCATTATTAAAGGAGTGAGACAGGGTTGCAATCTAGCCCCACTTTTATTTACTTTATACATTAATAATCTTGATACGGTTCTAATGGATGCTAGCTTGGACATTCCTCGTGTAGGTGACCGGTTAATTCCGGCTCTCCGATACGCAGACGATGCTGCCCTTTTAGCTAGAACAGCGATTGGTTTACAGCATCTTTTAACATCGTTTGCTGATTTTATGAAGTCTTTGGATTTGGATGTTAACTTCTCAAAATCCCACACTATGGTTATGGGGGTAAAGCCCAAGAAATATAAAACCCATTATTGTGAAGGGAATATAATAACACGAGTGAGTTCGTTTGTATATTTAGGAGTGTTATTTGATGAGAAGGGTACATGGGTCCCACAAATGAAAGCCAAAAGAAATGCTATGGCCAGATCTACCTTCGCTGTTTTAGACTTTGCACGTAGATTGGGTGCGAAGCCAATGTATGCCATGTTAAACATCTATAGGGCTAAATGCCTGGCTATAGCAAATTATGGTGCAGATCTCTGGGGATATAGAGAAGCGGGCGAGTGGAAAATAAATTTTTAAGGAGTCTTTTATCCGTGCCTCAATCGACACCTACTTACATTATCCATCAAGAAACGGGTCTAGGTTTTATAACAGATACTATAGGTATGGCACCTTTACTTAAATGGATAAGTATCTGGACAAACCCGGAGCTTGGGATGAATCGCGATATTATCCGCGATTGTTTAGTTCTTGACTGAGTAAATAGCATCTCTTGGCTAAGCCATGTGAAAAGGACTGCATCTTATTTGGGGAGGCCAGAGCTATTTAGCTCCCCAGAGAAACTTCGAAAAGTGGATATGCGCTGGGTTAAAAACATGTACCTGCAATTATCAGAAATGGATAGAGAGGCTGTAGAATTAACCAAGCCCCTTGTGCGGGCACACCAGCTCTTATCCACCTCACAAACAATTGAACCATATTTAAATGTAGTTACTAACCTCCATCATCGTTTTCTCCTGGTGAGATTTAGATTTAATCAACTACATTTACTTCTGGCAGAACCAATGGGATGGCAAAAGCCGGAGGACCTGAATGTTTGCACTTGTGATAATTTCTCCACTCAGGACTCAATGCACTTTGTTCTATTTTGTGAGCACTTTTTGCACATCCAAAACCGGTTTATTTTACCCATTTTAAAAGACAAAGGTTTTAGTCAAGCTAGACCTGCTTTTATATATTTGCAAATGTTGACCAATGTTTGGGAAATTTTGAGCATAGCTAGCGTTTTGACTGCAGCAGTCAGAATACGGAAAAAGAGAAGGACCGCTATCAAATAATGTGTTCTTAATCTAATGAATTATTCCTGTGTATTTTAATAATTCAGATTCTGTTTTATTCTGTGATGATCATGTTTTTGTATTTTTGTATTTTTTTTTATTGTGATTTTAAATGTAGTATGCTTTTATGGTTTTAACTAACCGAATAAAGTAAATTTGACTGACTGACAATGCCTTTTATTTATGTGTTTTGAAAACCTGCAAGCGGTGCGTAAACACACACTTTGTACTTATAGTCGTTGCTTAAGAGAAGCAAGGCTGGCAGTAAAAGAGGCGCAGTTACTGCCAGCCTTGCTTCTCTTAAGCAACGACTATAAGTACAAAGTGCCTGTTTACGGACCGCTTGCAGGTTTTCAAAACGCATAAATAAAAGGCATTGTCATTTACAATGTCATAGCTCAAATGCGAGCCCTGTTGCATTGCAAATGCTTGTTTTACATGCCACTCAGATCCTATTTCCTGCCCCTTCATTGGAGACTCGCAGCTGGTTTTCTGGCTGAGTAATGACATCCTCGGATATCTTTTCCAAATCGCTCATTTGCTGCTTTCCTAGAGCCTGGATTCAATAGTGGTTGCGCCGGGCACTGTCCTTGGGAAGAGCACCCTCCATGCTGGAGATCACAGTAAGCAACATCATGTCTGATTTTCGCTCATTTTCACTGCCTCTATTTACTCTCCCTAAACTCAGTTGATTGTCAGAAACCCCTGCATGTTTTAAGGCAGGTTAGCAACGACAAACGAATGAGGGCCAAAAAGATAAAAAGTGTCTATGATTGTTGAAGCTGTCTAAGACCAGTGCGCTGAAGAATCTCAGTTCGATGTGTGAGCTGCTTGTCCAGTCCGTGTTAATTCTTTGCAATTTGGTAGTACTACTCCTGGTTGTATAATGCAATTATCAGGACTACAGGGAGAGGAGGTGGCATAACGGCCAGAGCTAACGACTTTGGAGCTGGAGAACCAGATTCGAATCTCGGCGTCAGCTCAACATCCTGTGATTCTGGGCGAATCCCTTAATCCCGTTGCTGCCAAAAAATGAATGTGTCATTGTGTAATGTAACTGATGCTCATCTAAAGCGCTCCAATACCTTCGGGTCCAGTTTGCGCTATATAAAACTGCCCAAAATAAAATAACATATAAAAGCAAATGAAAAACCAGGACTGGATGAATTATTCCCACTGGATCAGGGTAACACAGCCCCTGGTCGAGAGATATGTGGTAATGGAAAACGCTAGGATCTGCGGAGGTCGTGCTAAATGTGGTGGAGAATCTACCAGTCGATTTGCTTTCTCCTAGGCATAATATGTTTGACAATATTATAGGCCCATTTAGCTGTTCCCCCAGTTATCAAAGCTTTTTCCGTTACCACCCAGGCTCTAGGTGTATCCAATGCCAAAATGCCTTGCCTCAAATGACATTTTTTATGGCCAGGAGATGCTTAAGTATCGTTGTAGCAGTGAACAAACTGCGTAATGCAACACGAATTTTAGGCGCGTGAAAAAGTTGCTAGCCCATGATCACACAATTTGGTGTCCGAAAACCAAGGATTAGAACTGCTTTCATCTTGCTCCCAAGTCAATCAATTAGCTACTAAACATCAGTTCTTCCCCTCATTTAAGGTTTCTACATGTTGTATGCATGACTAGTGACGATCATTTTGAGTTGCTGGTTTTAATGGTAAACGTGATGCCAGATGCACACAAGGGATCGGATAGTTCATAGCGCTGCGAAGCTGCAGATTGTGGAGGTGTGCTTTGCTGTATTATGGAAGTAGTGTACACGCTCTGACAGAGCACACGCTGCATGTTTGTGGTTGAACAGTGGCAGGCGCATGCCATGGCTTTGTACTCGCAGTCCAAGGGGAGACAGTTACCACAGCATTTACTGGGTCGTTTTGCGGCCTCAATAGTGAAATAGCGTTTGGCTCTGGGTAAAGCTAAACTGTCGTCAATAAACTAGAGGACAGACCCATAAGCAGATGGAAGACCAAATGCACACGTAATAACGTGGCCGAATGGTCTAAGATGCTGGATTTAGGCTCCAGTCTCTCTGGAGGCATGGGTTCAAATCCCACCGCTGCCAAATGTTTTTTTTCAAAGAAATGTTGTTACATTAAATAGTGGACTTACTTTACACTGAATACCTCAACTCACATTTCCTTTTAATGATTCCAGACTTTAAGCACACGTTGAAGCCTCAGCTCCCATCTGTGTAACTAAGATATGAAGTGAAACAGAAACCTAACACTGTACAGTTGGTGACAACGTAGCCGCACAAGCAGGCTGAGCAGACGGCTTCCGCAGTGGCGGTCCCTGCCTTTTGCCGCCGCCGCCGAGCGCCTAAGAGCAGGGTGCTGGTGATAAATTTACCTGCCGCCCCCAAATCTCGTGCCGCCCGGGGCGTACCGCCCCCTCCGCCCCCCCTTGCTACGCCAGTGGGCTTCCGGAAATATATGAAAGCGGCGCCGTGCTGAAAGAAATCACAGCGCCCGTGCACATAAGTTAGACGCATGGCGGCCCGTGAAGAGGGAAACATGGTAATAAGAAATGAGTAATGAAAGCGTGCGCCGTGCATATTAAACTTATGAGCTGGCGGCTGAGAAGCGTGCGCCACCGCAATTTTAAAAAAACAAAGTAGTCCCTATACGAAGCAGATACAGACCTACAGCGTAACTAAGCTGTAGTTGGTCTGTGCTGCTTGCCTTAAAACGGAAGTGACGTTTCGGAATGCCACCCAATAATGAGCCACGAAAGCAGAGCAACACCTGAATGAACCAATGCCAAGCAGCAGGCGGGATTACCCTCCATATTCTGTTTACTACAGGTCTTGCTCGACCTGTAGGCTCGACCTAAAAGGACTATGACGAGGCAAATGCTGGCTGCATCATAGCGTTTCTTTCTCTTAATTGTCAGCCATTTTGCACAGCCGCTGCGCTGATGTATATCATGGCTAAAACACATTGTCAAAGCACTACAATACAGCCATTGCAAGGGTTTGCAACGTGAATAAACCATCAACAATTTGGATTGAATTTCAGACATCTCAGTAGGTTTTCCTGCTGTTTCAGAGATCTCAGTACAACATGCAGTCACTAAGGAAGTACGAGCCATTCCCTGGGGGCCTATTCATTTTTCCAAAGCTGATATAATTAAAAACATTGGGATGAATTCATAATGAACAGGTAATACAGAGAGTGTATCAATGACCATATACTACGTTATTATTTATTAGTATTCATTTTGTTTCTAAGCGAAACTGTGATTTGTTCACAACCGAAGTGATGTTAAGGTGCCCACAGGAGACACTAAAACTATCACTTGGAACTATGGAATGCTTTCAAAATATTTCACATGTTTTGTTACATTCAATAAATTGCCTGATATATATATATATTTTAAGTAAACCACATAGCCCTATCCCTGTTGCATAATTTATGCCGTCAGAGATAAAGACTTTATTTTTTAAAGTTATGTGAAGAGAGAAATGGACATCCACCTTTCTGAGTTAGAAGTGAGACAGACAAAGGTCCAAAGATCACCATGCGCTGTTCTCTTGAAAATTTAAATTGTATTGATATGTAGCATAATATCTAACAAAAACTCTTTTTGAGCAAAATGGCTGTTCACTAAGCTGGCAACAATTAAAGTAGTAAGTTAATGCATATCCACCATGGCCTATTTGCTGAGTGTTTTATAATTCGATTTAAGCACCATTGAATTTAGTTGTAGTTGTAGCGCACGGAGGCAATACCATTAAGTAAAAGAGTAATCTAACCTAATTATTTTTTTATGCTGTAAGCAACAAGTTCTCTAGCCTTCTCTCTTTATCGGGGATATTTAACCTTTTTGTCTAAGTGACGCAAAAAAGACCTTTCAAAGTTCATTTGTCCAGGAATGTCCCTTACTGCAACTCCTGGACTAAAAATTGTGGTTGGCATGGTCAGTTAGTGACATCGAATCATTGGTTAAGTGCACAATACAGACCAAAGCACATTCAAAGCACATTAAAACTTTAAATTAAGAAATAAGGGTTTAAAACTTGACAAAATGCCAGAATGCAACTCTTTGACTAATTTTGGACAGCGAATGATTGATTAGTCCAGCCCACATGTGTCCACCCTAAAATGATCTTAGGTACCACAAATGTTTGGTGCCCAGCGAAAGAGGCAGAAGCCTGTCCTGAGATTTATAGACAGTGTCTGTGATGTGGTGTAAGATAGCTGTGTCCTCCCTGACTGCGGACCCCAAAGAATGAAGGATGGATTTTTCCTTAATAGGATTGTGACATCATAGGTGGATAATGAGTTGGTTGCTCCAAAAGACCTACTTTGAGATTGTTGAGATATTTGCTGCTATTGTTTCTGGGTCTATGGGTTGTCAGCTGAAATGTGGGTTGTGTAGTATTTTCTTCTGTAAGAGGCAGACTGTGCAGTCCGGCACAATATGCCAGCCTTAGCCAAGGCTACTTCAGTATGGGGCTAGCACTGCTGTTGGTCATTCTGAATTTCCTTTGTGTGTGTGAGGAAATCGTGTGCTGTTGTTGCACATTTCTGTTGCTGATGTGTGTTTGGGCACACTTGCAGTGATACTTGTTACCACTCCCGCGCCTCTTTACCAGCTTGTGTAGCTTGTACGAGAAAGCTCAGCGAACGATCCTGTCTCAAATAATCTATATAGTACGAGTTTAAATCTCGGCAAGGCAAATTCAAATTTTTAATCTCCCGAGGTAAAGTTCAGGGAAGCTAAAAGCGCCATATAAAAACGCAAAAAGTTCCTATGTATAGCTTCCAGAGAGAGCCCTTGATTGAAGAGGCTCGGTCAGGCTATGAGACATTATTGCCACCTGCTGTCTCTTTAGAGCACAGCACTTATAGCCCTTTCTTTTGCACAACTCTGTTGTAGTTTTACAAATGTTAATTAAGTGTCATGAACAATTCTCGACGAATCTTCAAAGCAAAACTGATATCTAAAAAAACAAGCATTTGCAATGCAATATATCTCGCATTTACGCGAGTTTGAGCTATTGGCATTGTAAATGACAATGCCTTTTATTTATGTTTTGGGTTTTAAAACATAAGTAAGTAAGTAATAGTTTATTGTCTGGTCAATTAAAACCTTTACAATTTCTCATAAAAGAAAAGTTATAGCAGCAAAGTTCATGATTTAAGACTAATTAAAAATAACATTTCATAAAACATCAGTGCATTATGCTAACATCTATGATGCAATTATCAATAATTGTTGTCTAATACAGTACATTGATAAGGGGTTTCAACCTTTCAGTATATTAACGGATTTTCAAATGATTTGCTAATACTGTCCTTTTTCAGTTCCTGAGAATTTTTAGGAAGGAAACAAATCTAGAAGACTTAAAATTTGATAAAACAAGTACTCAGTTCTCAGTGGAGGGGTAAGTGTGCAATTATCAGTTGCTTTATGGACAGCTGCAGCAGTGGATTGCTGGGTTTTGAAACATAAATAAAAGGCATTGTTATTTACAATACTAAAAGCTTAAACTCTCGCAAATGCGAGACATATTGCATTGCAATAAAGGGCCTTCTCGACAGCTTGTTAGACTGTAAATATCAGAGTAAGAGACCGGCCTGCAACGTCTTCAAAGTAGTGATAAATAGGGCAGTGAAGAAGATGTGTAAGTGTTGTAAATTACACAGACACAAAGTGTGGAGTGAGAGTTACATATGATCCAAGCTATAAACACAAAAAAAAGCGCTCCAACATCTTTCGCTCTGTGATTACACTGTCGCGGCTCAGAAGGAAGAGCGGAAGGGGGGGCTATTTCCTGCCCTCTCCGTGATTTGAGTGTGCAGTGTGACATTGCGTAATGTCATTGCTATCTTTGGCCTAATAAAAATCACTCCAGCTGTAGTAGGGCCCTGGCTTCACCTCCTGGCGCAGGGCGGGCTGTGCTTTATGGCACGCATGGAGGGAGGGAGAGATGGTCTCGGGTGCAGCTCCAGCCTCGTACAGTGTCCCTGCTATTACTAGTGAGCAAGAGGCGCAGAGATGGTGGTATTGGTGGCAGTGGTATTGGTGGTGGTGGTGGTATTGGTGGTGGTATTGGTGGTGGAGGTATTGGTGGTGGTGGTACTGGTATTGGTGGTGGTATTGGTGGTGGTGGTATTGATGGTGGTATTGGTGGTGGTGGTATTGGTGGTGGTATTGGTGGTGGGGTATTGGTGGTGGTATTGGTGTTGGTAGTATTGGGGGTGGTTTTGGTGGTGGTGGTGGTATTGGTGGCGGTGGTATTGGTGGTGGGAAGAGTATTGGTGGTGTTATTGGTATTGGTACTGGTGGTGGTTTTGGTGGTGGTGGTATTGGTAGTGGTGGTATTGGTAGTCGTGGCGGTATTGGTACTGATGGTGGTATTGGTGGTGGTGGTACTGGTGGTGGTGGTAGTGGTGGTGGTAGTGGTGGTGGTATTGGTGGTGGTGGTATTGGTGGTTGTATTGGTATTGGTGGTGGTATTGGTGGTGTTATTGGTACTGGTACTGGTGGTGGTGGTGGTATTGGTGGTGGTGGTATTGGTGGTGGTATTGGTGGTGGTGGTAGTATTAGTAGTGGTATTGGTGGTGGTGTTTGTGGTGGTATTGGTGGTGGTATTGGTGCTGGTGGTTTAGTGGTGGTATTGGTGGTGATGGTATCGGTGGTGGTGGTGGCATTGATGGTGGTTGTATTGGTATTGGCGGTGGTATTGGTGGTGGTATTGGTGGTGGCGGTATTAGTGGTGGTATTGATGGTGTTGGTATTGGTGGTGGTGGTACTGGTGGTGGTATTGGTGGTGGTGGTATTGGTGGTGGTGTTTGTGGTAGTTGTATTGGTGGTGGTGGTATTAGTGGTGGTATTGGTGGTATTGATGGTGGTGGTGGTATTGGTGGTGGTATTGGTGGTGGTACTGGTGGTAGTATTGGGGGTGATGGTGGTATTAGTGGTGGTGGTGGTACTGGTGGTGGTATTGGTGGTGGTTTTGGTGGTGGTATTGTTGGTGGTATTGGCGGTGATATTGGTGGTTGTATTGGGGGTGGTATTGGTGGTTGTGGTGGTATTGGTGGTGGTGGAGGTGATGGTGGTGGTGGTATTGGTGGCGGTGGTGGTATTGATGGTGTATGGATTGGTGGTGGTGGAGGTGGTGGTATTGATGGTGGTGGTATTGGTGGTAGTGTTGGTGGTATTGGTGGTGGTGGTATTGATGGTGGTGGTGGTATTGGTTGTGGTGGTATTTGTGGTGGTGGTAGTAGTATTGATGGTGGTGGTATTGGTGGTGGTGGTATTGGTGGTGGTGGTATTGGTGGTGGTGGTGGTATTGGTGGTGGTGGTGGTATTAGTGGTGGTATTGGTGGTAGTATTGGTGGTGGTGGTGGTGGTATTTGTGGTGGTGGTATTGGTGGTGGTATTGGTGTTGGTGGTATTGGTGGTGGTATTTGTGGTGGTATTGGTGGTTGTGGTAGTATTGGTGGTGGTATTGGTGGTGGTGGTATTGGTGGTGGTGGTATTGGTGGTGGTATTGGTGGGAGTGGTTTAGTGGTGATGGTGGTGGTATTGGTGGTGGTATTGGTATTGGTGGTGGTATTGGTGGTGGTGGTATTGGTGATGGTATTGGTGGTGTTGGTATTGGTGGTGGTGGTGGTAGTGGTATTGGTGGTGGTGTTGGTGGTAGTGGCATTGGTGGTGGTGGAGGTATTGATGGTGGTGGTGGTATTGGTGGTGGTGGTATTGGTGGTGGTATTGGTGGTGGTGGTATTGTTGGTGGTGGTATTGGTGGTGTTGGTGGTGGTGTTGGTGGTGGTATTGGTGGTGGTGGAATTGGTTTTGGTGGTATTGGTGGTGGTGATATTGGCGGTGGTGGTGGTGGCATTGGTGGTGGTGGTAGTGGTGGTATTGGTGGTGATGGTGGTAATGGTGGTGGTATTGGTGGTGGTGGTGGTATTGGTGGTGGTGGTATTGGTGGTGGTGGTGGTATTGGCATTGGTGATGTTGGTGGTATTGGTGGTGGTGGTATTGGTATTAGTGGTGGTGGTGGTGGTGGTATTGGTGGTGGTGGTATTGGTGGTGATATTACTTTTGGTGGTGGTATTGGTATTAGTGGTGGTGGTATTGGATTGGTGGTGGTGGTGGTATTGGTGGTGGTGGTATTGGTGGTGGTATTGGTGGTGTTGGTATTGGTGGTGGCATTGGTGGTGTTGGATTGGTGGTGGTGGTGGTATTGGTGGTGGTGGTATTGGTGGTCTTACTGGTGGTGGTATTGATGGTGTTGATATTGGTGGTGGTGGTATTGGTGGTGGTACTGGTGGTGGTGGTACTGGTGGTGGTGGTATTGGTGGTAGTATTGGTGGTATTGGTGGTGGTGGTATTGATGGTGGTGGTGGTATTGGTTGTGGTGGTATTTGTGGTGGTGGTAGTAGTATTGATGGTGGTGGTATTGGTGGTGGTGGTATTGGTGGTGGTGGTGGTATTGGTGGTGGTGGTATTGGTGGTGGTGGTGGTATTGGTGATATTGGTGGTAGTATTGGTGGTGGTGGTGGAGTTTGTGGTATTGGTGGTGGTATTGATGGTGGTATTGGTGGTGGTGGTATTAGTGGTGGTGGTGGTATTGGTGGTGGTGGTATTGGTGGGGGTATTGGTTTTGGCGGTGGTATTGGTATTAGTGGTGGTGGTATTGGATTGGTGGTGGTGGTATTGGTGGTGGTGGTGGTATTGGTGGTAGTGGTGTTGATGGTGGTATTGGTGGTGTTGATGGTGTTGATGGTGGTGGTATTGGTGGTGGTTGTGGTGGTGGTATTGGCGTTGGTGGTGGTATTAGTGGTGGTGGTGGTGGTATTGGTGGTGGTGTTGTTCATAAAACAGGCTTTTGAAAACAACCCATCAGTTGCTTTAGTACAGTTGACATGTAACACAGATGTGCTGTTGTCAGCTTCAGCCCATTAGCACACGATTATGTGCTACCTGGAATCCACACGAATTAATTCGCTAATCATTTCTAAATCCATTTTACTTGGGGGGTTGAAACAGACACAAGATAATGCCAGGTTATAGTGATTGAAAGCGGCGCCCGTGTTACGGGGCGGCAGTGCTGCTTAAAAAAACACAAGCAGTTCCAGCTGAAGCAGCACATGTCCGGCCTGCAGTAGGAGAAACTCAATAAAGTAAATAGTGCTAACGAACTAAATAACTGGTCCCGTGTAACAACCAAAGTAAAGGGGCCAATCGCCATAGGAGGCTATAAATGAAGACAAGGCCATACTAAGGAGGGGCTAACAAGCCTATTAACTAATCCGAATGCAGCATTTACGAAAGACAATGACGCAAGCCAATGAAAAATATGGGAGGAGAGTGGATGCGGCTTATCTTCCATACTCTACTACAGCAGTCTCGCAGGGCATGCATGCTGCCGCTAGGCTCGACCTAACAGGCACTTAAGCATACCTGTCAGAGTCACTGTTCTGCCTCGTGGCCGGGTGCGGCATCAGGGATCATTAAATGTGGATTGAGCAGCCCGCTAGCTCAGTATCCTCACCAGTGCTTTAAGGGGATGAAAAAGGTGAAGCATTCTAAAAGGGGCGTGATCTGTGTAATTAAGGGTGTGGTTTAAACATGTAAACTTAATTTCTGTGGTTCCCATACTGTGCCACCCAACTGGTTCCTCTTTGAGCTTTCTGTTATTGCATCCAGTCAGATATGAAACACTACTGACATACACCTAAATCTATCCAGAACTATTGGCTTTATCAGTGGTTGTTTGAAGTTTAGGATAAATGAGTAACAACAACGAGTTTGTTGTACATAATACTGAGAATGTTATAATTCTGAAATTGTAAGACTGTGAATTATACATTACTAAGCCCTGTGGAGGAGGTATTGGTCCTTAGTCATCTTCAGAACGTCTCCATCACTTCTGTTATGCTCACTCTATGTTGGAATGTATGCCCTTTTTCTCTCCACATCTCGTCCATCTCCGTATCCTACACCTCATCTCTTTCCTCATCTGCATTCTCTCCCAATCTCTCCTGAATGCACGTTCTCGCATCTATTTCACTTCACCACCCCAAAACACATAGCTCACCCACTCACCTAGAAGCACTGCATTTTATTCTACTTTCACCTTGTCAATATTTTGATAACTGGGTCCCTCATTCACACACATTATATGGAATTCCAATTGCAACTGAATACTGCTCTGTGCACTCTATAGAGAAGCCAAGAAATGGATGACCACGTTCTCTTAACACCTTTCTGACCCATTGACAGGCACTGTAAGACACTTGCCTTCAAGATCAACTCCAGAGCTCTCAATCGTGACCCAATATAAACACCTGGGTACAACTCAGTTCAAAATATGCACTATACAAGGGAAATAACCTACATGCTAAAAGTACAGAAACACAACATCCTAGAAATAGCTAACAAACACGGTTAGGGAATGCAAGTTTAAGCGACAAGTGAAATATAGCAGCAAATAAATTGATGACATGAATGAACTATGTTGTTTTTTATATTCCTTGTTCAGAAATCAATCAGCATTTTTACAGTGAAGTTAAGATAGAGCCCGTTAGGGACCTGTTATAATGTCCGTTTTCAATTACTACCGGGTCTGAGACCTGGAGGGACCAGGCCCACTTAAAACCCTGATGCAGACACTAGCCAACAAAGTTGCTGTGTGGGTTCCTGAGCAAGGGAGAGTTCTACCTGCCCCATAACCACCTCACTCAGGGGAGTAGGAGACACTAAATTTACGGTGCTTGGGGTTGGGGAAGGATGGACAGGGACAGCCTTGGGGACTTTCAGTCGACCCCATACAAAGTAGTCATGGTCTGCGAGCAGCAGGCTCCAAGATACCTATATGATCATATAGTTCAATCTGGCTTTTTTTTTTACCAGCATGACCAGTCAGGCTGGTACATAGCTTAGGAAAGCAGGTATTTTTCCCCTTCTTAGTAAATACATACTATAAATAGTAAACATAAGAAAAAATAACTTTAACCCCTTCGATGCTCATGACGGAGCGGTTCCGTCATGAGCATCGGTTGGGCTGTGCTCATAACGGAACCGCTCCGTCATGGCACCCACCCATGGGGGAAGCGCTGGCGCTCCCCCTTTGGGCAGCCCAACAGGTTGCAACAAAGGGGGATGGCAGCGGAAGAGTTTCCGCTGCCACCCCCGACCCCCCCTCGGTGATCCTGTGACGTCAGCGCGCATAGCGCGCGCCGACGTCATTAGGAAGCGCTGGGACGCCCGGAAGCCATTTGCTTCCAGGCGTCCCAAGGAGGAGGGTGAGTGTTTGTTTGTCCGGTGGGGCCTGGGGGGCAGATCCACATGCCTTGAGCCATCGGGGGAGAGGAAACAGTGTTTCCTCTCCCCTGATGGCTCAATGCAGGGCATTCCTGCTGCACGATCGCGCACAGCGTCGCGATCGTGCAGCAGGAATGCCCCCACTAGACACCAGGGATGTCTCTGTTATGTAAAGGAAGCGACCCCTTGGGCAAGGGTCGCTTCCTTAGGGGCCAAATAAATTTTAAGACTTTTCTGCCCCCCCTGGGGACAGATCGCCGAATTTGTTGGCGTTTCTGGCCCCAGGGGGGGCAGAAAAGCCCACTAGAGCCAGGGATTATTAAAAAATTAAAATGGAAGCGACCCCTTGGGCAAGGGTCGCTTCCTTAAGGGGCACAATTATTTTTAAGACTTTTCTGCCCCCCCTGGGTACAGATTGGCTGGATTTATGGTGTTTCTGGCCCCAGGGGGGGCAGAAAAGCCCACTAGAGCCAGGGAATTTTTTGTAATTAAATTGGAAGCGACCCCTTGGGCAAGGGTCGCTTCCAGGGGCCTTAATTATTTAAAAAGTATATTCTGCCCCCCCCCCTGGGGGCAGATCGTTTTTTTTATTTGGCCTTTCTGCCCCCAGGGGAGGCAGAAAATCCCACTAGACACCAGGGTGTTTTTTAATTTTGAAATGGAAGCGACCCCTTGGGCAAGGGTCGCTTCCTATGGGGGATAATTATTTTTAAGACTTTTCTGCCCCCCCTGGGGACAGATCGCCCGATTTTTTTGGGCGTTTCTGGCCCCAGGGGGGGCAGAAAAGCCCACTAGAGCCAGGGATTTAAAAATAAATAAATTGGAAGCGACCCCTTGGGCAAGGGTCGCTTCCAGGGGACATATATTTTTTTATGTGTATTCTGCCCCCCCTGGGGGCAGATTTGCCCGTTTATTTGGCCTTTCTGCCCCCATTTGGGTAGTGACATAGCGTGTTATAATGTTAATTGTTTTATTTCTTGTGAATTGCAATTGTAATGCTTTATTTCTCCCTTTTTGTTCTAGTTCAAGGCTTTTGCTCTTTAGACTGTTCCAGGTTGCGGTTTCGTTACTTTTGGTTCTGCTGTTTGTGTAGTTGCTTGTGTTTGGTAAGAGATTTTTTTTTTGTACAATGTAAATGCGTTTTTTTTCTCTGCATGAATGTGTTTTTTGCAAATGGTGTAATAATAGCAGTATGTTTAGCTTCTGTTTTTTGAGTGTCAAAAACTTTTTGCATTTGTGCTTGATGTGTATTTTGTTGTCTTGTGAGTAATTGGTTTAGTTTTTTTCTTTCTAGTGGGATATCGTTGGTTTTTGCTGTCTCTCTGCAGAGTAGGTGCTGGTGAGTGTAGCTGTCTCTTGCAAGTGAATTGTATAGTTTGAGTATATAGATCTTTGTGATAAAGGCACACATTTTTTTTACTTACTTATTTTGCACAGTGTTGGTTGTTGTTGAGTTGTTTGTGCAGTCTCCTTTCTTAGTAAGGATAATGGCTAGCCGCAGGATTACTGCTCAGCAGGTTGTTGGTATGCTCTTTGAGTCTTCCTCTGACCATGGTTCAGAGACTGACTCTGCATCTGAGGCAGAGGAGGGAGGGGAAGATTCAGGCAGTGAGTTTTCTCTCCACATGGAATCATCGGATGATGAAGCTACTCTCAGTGTGGATGAAGCTACTCTCAGTGCGGATGAAGTGCCTGTGTTAGAGGAGGACATTGATGTGCCGACAGTGCGCCAAGAGGCATCTGGGCTGCAGCCTGGGGCTGCAAGGCTTCCCGTTGGTATAGTGCGGCAAGAGGCATCTGGGTTGCAGCCTGGGGCTGCAAGGCTTCCAGTTGGAAGTGATGACCTCTGTGTTGCCCCAGGCATGGTGCAGCCGGCATTGCCAGACTTTACTGGTGTTCCAGGGTGCAGAGTGAACACAGAAAAAATTTTGCCGATACATTTTTTTCAGTTGTTTATGGACGATGTGTTTTTGGCAGAGATTGTTGAGCAGATTAATTTGTATGCCGAACAGTTTTTGAGGGACAACAGTGCCAGCCTTAAGCCCCACTCTAGAGCTACCCGGTGGACTCCCACAAATCTGGAAGAGATGAAGAAGTTCTTGGGTTTAACTTTTTTGATGGGCTTGCTAAGGAAGCCATCAATGTCTTCATATTGGTCTACTAGTCCCTTGATGGCAACGGCTATATTTCCGGCAGTAATGAGTCGTGATAGGTATCTGCTTCTGCTTCGGATGCTGCATTTTGTCGATAATGGTTTAGCGTTGCCACGAGATCACCCTGAGTGTGACCGTCTTTTTAAGATTCGGCCTGTCATTGATCACTTTGTTGATCGATTTTCTGAGATCCATGCTCCAGGCAAAGAAATAGCTATTGATGAGTCTTTGGTCCTGTTCAAGGGCCGCTTGGTTTTTAGGCAATACATTCCTAGTAAGAGGGCACACTATGGAATTAAGCTGTATATGCTGTGTGACAGTAGGACTGGATATGTCTCTAATTTCAGGGTGTACACCGGTAAGGAATCCAGGATTAACCCCCTGGTTGTCCGTCCACTTTTGGAGTGACTGAGAAAATTGTGTGGGAACTTGGTAGAGGACTTTTTAACAAAGGTCACCATTTATATGTAGATGACTTCTACACTTGTGTGCGGTTGTTCAGGGAATTGGCCAAAGTGGACACTGTTGCTTGTGGCACAATCAGCTCTAACCGTAAAGGTTTCCCTAAAGAACTAGTTTGTCAAAAGCTTGTGTGGGGACAGTGCAGTGCGTTGGTGTTGCGAGGAACTTCTAGCTGTGAAGTTTTCAGACAGGAGAGATGTCTACATGCTGACTACCATCCATGATGAAAGCACTTCACCTGTGACTGGGGTCAGGTTGCTGAAGCGCGCAAACCTGTGTGCATTTTAGACTATAATAGGCACATGGGTGGTGTTGACAGAGTAGATCAGAGGTTGGAACCTTATGCTGCTCTTCGTAAGGCTTACATTTGGTATAAGAAGTTGGCTATCCATCTTTTCCACTTGGCAACCTTTAATGGTTTTGTTGTATTCAAGGATTCTTGTCCTGAGTCAAAAATGACTTTTGCTAAGTTTCAGGAGTCTGTAATAGGCAGCCTTGTTTTAGTTGAACAGGCAAGTGTTCCTAGAGTTGGAGTGGTGGAGGATGTGGCTAGATTGAAAGATCGCCACTTTCTTGATCACATTCCTCCCACACCCTCAAAAGACTTTCCCAGTAGGAGATGTAGAGTCTGTTGGCGAAGAGGTACGCGGAAGGAGACTCGTATGTACTGCCCCGAGCGTTCTTCTAACCCTGGGCTGTGTGTGCCTGCTTGTTTTAGAATGTACCACATGCAAAAGAATTTTTGGGAGCATCCATGAGTGCTAAAGTGAACTGCCTGGTCTCTATTGGTTTATATTTTTTGTTCAGTTTCAAGGTTGGCATTTGTGCAATGTATTTAGTTTCAGATTTTGTTTTAGTAGATTTGTTTCTATTTGCAATTTGTTTGTGTTTTCTTTTTTGTATAAAAAAATCCTAAATGTGATGGCGGTGTGTGTAGGCTGGCACTTGGCTGGTGGTGTGCGTGGACTGGCGCTTGGCTGGCGGTGTGCGTGGACTGGCACTTGGCTGGCGGTGTGCGTGGACTGGCGCTTGGCTGGCGGTGTGCGTGGACTGGCGCTTGGCTGGCGGTGTGCGTGGACTGGCGCTTGGCTGGCGGTGTGGGTGGAGTGGCGCTTGGCTGGCGGTGTGTGAGTAGTGACTTGCTGCTGGTCACTACACACACTGCTAGCCAAACGCTACTCCACGCAATCCGTGAGCTGGTGTGGTTGCTGTGTCAGGAATGTGGGCGTGTGAAAGTGATGGGCCCTTGAATGGCGCTGTCTGCTGGTGTGAGTGTTGTAATGTGCTGGGCCCACGGCTGGCAGTGTGAATGGTTTTGTATGTGTCACACATCTGAAAGGTGTTTGAATGGCCTGTAAAGAGGTTGGTGCCTTGTCGTGGCTTTACAGCTCACGAGCTGTGAGTCAATGGTTCAGTTTCTCGTCCTTTCAATTATTAACAGTGCATTTCATTTTTGTGAAATCTCTGGTTAATACAACTGTATATACTGAACCATCACTCACCCTCGTGCCAAATCCACCCAGTATGTCTGTGTGCTTGAGGAATAGGTGGTTGTGCAGAAATATTTGTCTTTTCTGTCTTTCTCAAGCCGGGTGTACCTTGTCCCTTTTTATGAATGTTGTAATGTGTTGGTTTCGTGCCTGGTGGTGTGAATGGTCTTGTGTGTATCACGTATGAAAGATGTGTGAATGGCCTGTAAAGCGGTTGGGGCCTTGACGTGGCTCTACAGCTCACGAGCTGCGAGTCACTGGTTCAGTTTTTTGTCCTTTCAATTATTAACAGTGCATTTCATTTTTGTGAAATCTCTTGTTAATAAAATTTTATATACTGAACCATCACTCGCCCTCGTGCCAAATCCAACCAGTATGTGTGTGTGCTTGAGGAATAGATGGCTGTGCAGTAATCTTTGTCTTTTTTGTCTCTCTGCCAAGGTGTACATTCTATCTAAGAATAACCTACCTACTGTAGATATTGTCGTAAACTAAACACCCATGGGAGTACATGCTGCTGTCTCTCTTGTGGATCCCAACAAGTTATCTTACCCACAATGTCCTGCAAACCTCAAATTGTGTCTGTCACATTTTTCTTGCATTATTGTGCCAAAATTTTCACGCTGCAGACAGAAACCACAAATTTCCTACCCCTCCGCCTTTTTCCAAGTATCCCAATAGAAATGGTACCTCACTCACGTGGGTGGGTCACGGATCCCCAACAGGCAAGGGCCCAAAACCTTGTGAGGCGACATCAAAATTACCTATCACAAACTAACCTGGTTTTCAAGTGGGGTCCCATGAGGTTTTGGCCCCGGGGTTGGCGGCCATCTAGGGAAACCTACCAAACCCACACATTTCTGAAAAGTACACACCCGGGGGATTCCAGGGAGGTATGGCTTGCGTGGATCCCCCAACGTTTTCTTACCCAAAATCCCCTGCAAACCTGAAATTTAGCTGAACAAATCACTTTTTTCACACATTTTTGTGTGGGAAAGTTGTGGCATCACCGGGCTGACACAAATTTCCTACCTCCCAGCGTTCCCCCAGGTCTCCCGAAAAAAATGGTGCCTCATTCGGGTGGGAGGCCCAAGTACCCGCGACAGGCAAGGGCCCAAAACGTATTGAGGCGACATCAAAATTGCCTATCACAAAACAACCTGGTTTTGCAAGGGGGGTCCCATGACTTTTTGGCCCGGGGCTCGGCGGCCACCTAGGGAAACCTACCAAACCCACACATTTCTGAAAACTAGACACCCGGGGGATTCCATGGAGGTATGGCTTGCATGGATCCCCCAACGTTTTCTTACCCAGAATCCCCTGCAAACCTGACATTTAGCTAACAAAATCACTTTTTTCACACATTTTTGTGTGGGAAAGTTGTGGCATCACCGGGCTGACACAAATTTCCTACCACCCAGCGTTTCCCCAGGTCTCCCGATAAAAATGGTGCCTCACTCGGGTGGGAGGCCCAAGTACCCGCGACAGGCAAGGACCCAAAACATATTGAGGCAACATCAAAATTGCCTATCACAAAACGACCTGGTTTTGCAAGGGGGTCCCATGACTTTTTGGCCCGTGGCTCGGCGGCCACCTAGGGAAACCTACACATTTCTGAAAACTAGACACCCGGGAATTCCAGGGAGGTATGGCTTGCGTGGATCCCCCAACGTTTTCTTACCCAGAATCCCCTGCAAACCTGAAATTTAGCTGAAAAAATCACTTTTTTCACACATTTTTGTGTGGGAAAGTTGTGGCATCACCGGGCTGACACAAATTTCCTATCACCCAGCGTTCCCCCAGGTCTCCCAATAAAAATGGTGCCTCACTCGGGTGGGAGGCCCAAGTACCCGCGACAGGCAAGGGCCCAAAACGTATTGAGGCGACATCAAAATTGCCTATCACAAAACAACCTGGTTTTGCAAGGGGGGTCCCATGACTTTTTGGCCCGGGGCTCGGCGGCCACCTAGGGAAACCTACCAAACCCACACATTTCTGAAAACTAGACACCCGGGGGATTCCAGGGAGGTATGGCTTGCGTGGATCCCCCAATGTTTTCTTACCCAGAATCCCCTGCAAACCTGAAATTTAGCTGAAAAAAAATCACTTTTTTCACACATTTTTGTGTGGGAAAGTTGTGGCATCACTGGGCTGACACAAATTTCCTACCACCCAGCGTTCCCCCAGGTCTCCCGATAAAAATGGTGCCTCACTCGGGTGGGAGGCCCAAGTACCCGCGACAGGCAAGGGCCCAAAACGTATTGAGGCGACATCAAAATTGCCTATCACAAAACAACCTGGTTTTGCAAGGGGGTCCCATGACTTTTGGCCCGGGGCTCGGCGGCCACCTAGGAAACCTACCAAACCCACACATTTCTGAAAACTAGACACCCGGGGGATTCCAGGGAGGTATGGCTTGCATGGATCCCCCAACGTTTTCTTACCCAGAATCCCCTGCAAACCTGACATTTAGCTAACAAAATCACTTTTTTCACACATTTTTGTGTGGGAAAGTTGTGGCATCACCGGGCTGACACAAATTTCCTACCACCCAGCGTTTCCCCAGGTCTCCCGATAAAAATGGTGCCTCACTCGGGTGGGAGGCCCAAGTACCCGCGACAGGCAAGGACCCAAAACATATTGAGGCGACATCAAAATTGCCTATCACAAAACGACCTGGTTTTGCAAGGGGGGTCCCATGACTTTTTGGCCCGTGGCTCGGCGGCCACCTAGGGAAACCTACACATTTCTGAAAACTAGACACCCGGGGAATTCCAGGGAGGTATGGCTTGCGTGGATCCCCCAACGTTTTCTTACCCAGAATCCCCTGCAAACCTGAAATTTAGCTGAAAAAATCACTTTGTTCACACATTTTTGTGTGGGAAAGTTGTGGCATCACCGGGCTGACACAAATTTCCTATCACCCAGCGTTCCCCCAGGTCTCCCAATAAAAATGGTGCCTCACTCGGGTGGGAGGCCCAGGTACCCGGGACAGGCAAGGGCCCAAAACGTATTGAGGCGACATCAAAATTGCCTATCACAAAACAACCTGGTTTTGCAAGGGGGTCCCATGACTTTTTGGCCCGGGGCTCGGCGGCCACCTAGGGAAACCTACCAAACCCACACATTTCTGAAAACTAGACACCCGGGGGATTCCAGGGAGGTATGGCTTGCGTGGATCCCCCAATGTTTTCTTACCCAGAATCCCTGCAAACCTGAAATTTAGCTGAAAAAAATCACTTTTTTCACACATTTTTGTGTGGGAAAGTTGTGGCATCACTGGGCTGACACAAACTTGGGCCCTTGCCTGTCGCGGGTACTTGGGCCTCCCACCCGAGTGAGGCACCATTTTTATCGGGAGACCTGGGGGAACGCTGGGTGGTAGGAAATTTGTGTCAGCCCGGTGATGCCACAAGTTTCCCACACAAAAATGTGTGAAAAAAGTGATTTTTTTCAGCTAAATTTCAGGTTTGCAGGGGATTCTGGGTAAGAAAACGTTGGGGGATTCACGCAAGCCATACCTCCCTGGAATCCCCCGGGTGTCTAGTTTTCAGAAATGTGTGGGTTTGGTAGGTTTCCATAGGTGGACGGCGAGCCCCGGGCCAAAAAATCATGGGTCCCCCTTGCAAAACCAGGTCTTTTTGTGATAGGCAATTTTGATGTCGCCTCAATACGTTTTGGGCCCTTGCCTGTCGCGGGTACTTGGGCTTCCCACCTGAGTGAGGCACCATTTTTTTCGGGAGACCTGGGGGAACACTGGGTGGTAGGAAATTTGTGTTAGCCCGGTGATGCCACAACTTTCCCTCACAAAAATGTGTGAAAAAAGTGATTTTTTCAGCTAAATGTCAGGTTTGCAGGGGATTCTGGGTAAGAAAACGTTGGGGGATCCACGCACGCCATAACTCCCTGGAATCCCCCGGGTGTCTACTTTTCAGAAATGTGTGGGTTTGGTAGGTTTCCCTAGGTGCCGGCAGAGCTAAGGTTCAAAAAGTACAGCTAGGCACTTTGCAAAAAAAGGGTAATTTTTCACTGTGAAAATGTGGTGTGTCCACGTTGCATTTTGCGCTGTTTCCTGTCGCGGGCACTAGGCCTACCCACACAAGTGAGGTACCATTGTTTTTGGAATACTTTGGGGAACACATGGTGGGTGGAATTTTGTGGATCCACGCAGATTCCAGAACTTTCCACCACAGAAAAGTGAGGAAAATGTGTTTTTTTTTACAATGTTTTAGGTTTGCAAGGGATTCTGGGTAACAGAACCTGGTGAGAGCCAGTTAAGTCAACCCATCCTGGATTCCCCTGGGTGTCTACTTTTCAGAAATGTGTGTGTTTGGTAGGTTTCCCTAGGTGCCGGCAGAGCTAGGGTTCAAAAACTACAGCTAGGCACTTTGCAAAAAAAGGGTCATTTTTCACTGTGAAAATGTGGTGTGTCCACGTTGCGTTTTCCGCTGTTTCCTGTCGCGGGCACTAGGCCTACCCACACAAGTGAGGTACCATTTTTTTTGGAAGACTTTGGGGAACGCGGGGTGGGTGGAATTTTGTGGATCCACGCAGATTCCAGAACTTTCCACCACAGAAAAGTGAGGAAAATGTGTTTTTTTGGACAATTTTTTAGGTTTGCAAGGGATTCTGGGTAACAGAACCTGGTGAGAGCCAGTCAAGTCACCCCATCCTGGATTCCCCTGGATGTCTAGTTTTCAAAAATGTATGGGTTTGCTAGGTTTCCCTAGGTGCTGGCAGAGCTAGGGTTCAAAAACTACAGCTAGGCACTTTGCAAAAAAAGGGTCATTTTTCACTGAAAATGTGGTGTGTCCACGTTGCGTTTTGGGCTGTTTCCTGTCGCGGGCACTAGGCCTACCCACACAAGTGAGGTACCATTTTTTGGAAGACTTTGGGGAACGCGGGGTGGGTGGAATTTTGTGGATCCACGCAGATTCCAGAACTTTCCACCACAGAAAAGTGAGGAAAATGTGTTTTTTTTGACAATTGTTTAGGTTTGCAAGGGATTCTAGGGAACAGAACCTGGTGAGAGCCAGTCAAGTCACCCCATCCTGGATTCCCCTGGATGTCTAGTTTTCAAAAATGTATGGGTTTGCTAGGTTTCCCTAGGTGCTGGCAGAGCTAGGTTTCAAAAACTACAGCTAGGCACTTTGCAAAAAAAGGTCATTTTTCACTGAAAATGTGGTGTGTCCACGTTGCGTTTTGGGCTGTTTCCTGTCGCGGGCACTAGGCCTACCCACACAAGTGAGGTACCATTTTTCTTGGAAGACTTTGGGGAACGCGGGGTGGGTGGAATTTTGTGAATCCACGCAGATTCCAGAACTTTCCACCACAGAAAAGTGAGGAAAATGTGGTTTTTTTGACAATTGTTTAGGTTTGCAAGGGATTCTGGGTAACAGAACCTGGTGAGAGCCAGTCAAGTCACCCCATCCTGGATTCCCCTGGGTGTCTAGTTTTCAAAAATGTATAGGTTTTCTAGGTTTTTCTAGGTTTCTAGGCACTTTGCAAAAAAGGGGTCATTTTTCACTGTGAAAATGTGGTGTGTCCACGTTGCGTTTTGAGCCATTTCCTGTCATGGGCACAAGGCCTACCCACACAAGTGAGGTACCATTTTTATCGGGAGAGTTAGGGTAACACAGAATTGTCGAGCAACTGTTATTACCTATTGACTTTCGATGCATTTCTGCCTTCCAAATGAAAGACAATGTGTAAAAAATAAGTCATTTTGAAAAATGACCTATAATTCACATGCTAGTATGGGTACTCCCAATTTCGGAAATGTGCAAATATCTACTGTTTCTAAACTCAACATTTTGTTCCCATTTCAGAAATACATAGGTGTCTTTCATACCGATTTTTCCATGTATACATTTTCCCAGAATAATTGCTATATACCCGGTACATAATAAAAAAACATTGCAAGACGCTGCTCAGTTATTGGCTCTGGGTTCGTCGGGTTCTTGGTGAACCTACAAGTCCTATATATCGCCACAACCAGAAAGGTCCAGCGGATGTAACGGTATATTGCTTTCAAATAGCTGTCATAATTAGAAGAAGTTACAGGTGAAAACGTTGACACGAATGGCTGTTTTTTTCAACTAATTTTCAATTTTTCCTTTATTTAACTGTTAGTTTCTATAAAGAAAACTTAATGTATCTACACAAATGACCCCTTGCAGAATTCAGAATTGTGTCTACGTTTTACAAATATATAGCTTTCCAGGATCCATTATTGCTTTCATACCCATTTCTACCATTAACTGGAAGGAGGTTGAAAGCACAAAAAATAGCAAAAATAGGCTATGTCCCAGAAAAATGCCAAAACTGTCTAAAAAATTTGGGTTTGCTGATAAAGTCTGCTTGTCCCTGAAAGCTTGGAAGATGGTGATTTCAGCCCCACAACCCCTTTTTTGATACCATTTGCAGGGAAAAAACCAAACGCTTTCATCTGTAGCCCTTTTTTCGCATTTTTCCCCCAAAAACCTGTATTTTGGCTAATTTCTGGGTTCCCTCCAGGGGAATCCACAAACCCTGGGTACCTTTAGAATCCCCATGATGTTGGAAAAAAAGGATGCAAATTTGGCGTGGATACCTTAAGTGGTCAAAAAGTTACAGGGGCCTAAGCGCGAACTACCCCAAATAGCAAAAAAAAGGCTTAGCACAGGGGGGGAAAAGGCCTAGCAGCGAAGGGGTTAACATCTTAACTGCTGAGGCTTCTCCCCCCGATATATTGAGCCCTTTTTTTGACTATCTGTGGTAGGCATCCACAACTTTTTCCCACATAAGATATGTAAGCCAAATTTGCGTCCTTTTTCCCCAAGTTCCTGAGGATTCTAAAGGTACCCAGGGTTTGTGGATTCCCCTGGAGAGGTCCGAGAAATAGGCAAAACATAGCATAATTTAGATTTTTGGGGAAAAATAAGAAAAAAGTGCTCTGCAAAAAGGTGTGTTTCTTCCCTAAACATGGCATCAACGAACGGTTTGCTCTGCTAAAGTCACCATTTTCCCAGCGTTCATGAATATGCAGAGGTGAATTAAAAAACTTTTTTTTACAACAATTTTCACACTTTTCAAAGAGGTATCCGATTTTTCCAAAGTTTTGTGCTTTTAATCTACTTCCAGTATGTGATGGAAACCGGTGTGAAACCCATGGGTGATCCTGGAAAGCTATAGATTTCTGAAGAGGAGACAAAATTCTGTATTCTGCAAGGGATCATTTGTGTAGCTCCCTCGAGGTTTGCCCAAATAAACTAACTTGAAATTAAAAAGGCTGAAAATGAGTGGGAAAAAAAGGTCATTTGTGGCAACATTTTCAGCTGTAACTTTTAATCCTGATGGCTGATTTACAAAAGCAACATACCATTACAACCACTAGACCATACTGGTTGCAGAGATATATAGGGTTTGTGGGTTGTCCAGGAACCCAAGGTACCCAGAGCCAACAACTGAGCTGCACTAAATAATGTTCTTTTTTAGTGTGTACAGACTATAGAGCAATTCACACGGTAAACTATATATAGAGAAAAATGAGTATCAAGGAAACCTATGTATTTCTGAATGGGGCACCAGATATGGAGTTTAGGGGCAGTGGTTATTAGTAAGTCTGGGCGGAGTTCACGTAGCAGCGCTTCGCAGAACTCCATGAAGCGGTAAAAAAGCTCTTCCACGCTACGCGGAGTTCTGCGAGCGGGCAGAGTTGCTCCACTTGCCCACCCAAATCCAGGCAGCGCTCAGCAAACATAGCTTCAACAGTCTCCAGCCCCCTACTGTACAGCGAGCTGCCTGCAATATGTCACTCTCAACCATGTGCAACATACTGTGCAGTTTTGTGACTAACAGGTACCCCATTTCAGTTTGTGGTCATTTGATTAAATTGTTTGAGTGCTGTAGACTTGGCCTCATGATTTATTTAAGTATTGTCATGAAGAATGATCCGCCGTCGTATCCGCGCTGTCATTTAAAGACAGCAAGATTGATGGCGCACTTACTCAGACAACCTGTGTTCCGCTCAGTTCTAATAAAGAATGTACGTTTCCAACTTTTTTCCAGACGGAATTTCTTTTCTTTTTCCTCGCTACGGGCTTTCCCGAATTCAGTCCTGCCAAGTATCCCGCATCACATGTGACACTAACGCATTTCAGTGTGGTGTTCCGCATCACCGCACTGAAATGCTTTGTCACGCATTTTTAATGCCACTGAAACTGGCTACCGCGCTGGTGCTAGCGTGCCGGCTCTGCTGCTCCAGACTTGCCGCCAGCAGCTCTGGCAGTGTGGCTCATAAACAGTTAAATTCTTGTGCTCCTCCTCAGCTCTGGCTGAATGAGTCACTGAGAGTGCTGGCTGCAGTGCTACAATGTTACATTTGCGGCCTCAGCCGCCTGCCAGCCTGGCTGCATTAATTAATTAATTCCCAGGCCGCCCGGGCCGCCGCGCGCCAGGTTGTCTTCCAGCCCACACTCTGCCGATTAAACACCCGGAGCGGGGCCTGCCCATAAATCCGGATGTGACCTCACGCGGTCCTGCAGCAAGTGAGGTCGCCAGAGAAGAAGCGGCGGGGGATTCGTAGTGCAGACATGCCAATAGACCCGATTCCAGTGTGCTGCCTCAGCTGCTGCTGGCTGCGCATAAATTAATAATTATTATACACCACTCAGCCGGCCGCAGCAGCGGCGTTCAGGGCAGCCCGAGGCATTCGTCGCACACTACTGTCAGTGACAGCATGATGGCCCGCCGAGCCGCGGCGCTGCATGACTGGCATGATTGGCGCAGGGAGTTTGCCAGCAGTGACGCGGACCTCTGGTGCTTGAGCCTTGAAATGACAAAGCATGCAGCCCCCAGACGTGAGGAGCAGAGCACGTTGTAACGCGGATGTTTTGTGCCAACAACTCCCCTTAACATTCAAAAGTCCGATGGAGAGTCCTGCTCGCGTCATCAGACATGTCAGGCCTACAGCTCTACAGACAAACCAAACTGCAGCTAGAAGCCTTATCGAGGAGCAACTCTCCCTTTCTTCTGCTAGGTCTCTGCTGTTAGAGCTCAGGGCACAGCAGTCGAGTCGTCACCTAGAAAGAGAGCCTTTATACACAGCAGAGACTTGGCATAGCACTGCACATCTCACAGAAAAGCGCGTGGAAGCTTGAATACGCAGTAAGGAAGAGGTCAGAAATGTCTTTTTTTAGTTAAGAAAATAGTTTGAAGTTCTCTGGTTACGTGTTTTTTTTTAGATCTGTTGTGTTCATCATGTATTCAGGTTAGATGCAAGGGACATGAATATCGTTGCACACTGCCTACGTGTCGCAATTCCTTCCTGTAAGTGGTTACTTTCTTAACCTGTGCCAGCCAGCCTCCCTGTGGCATACAAACCCCAAAATGCTGTATTACCATCAGCACATTTCACTCATCATCGTCAAAGTGAAATGATGGGCTCCTGCACAAAACTGTTTCTTGGAGCATTTTTATTGCTTTTGTTAATGACAAACTTTCAGGGCAGTTGTAACTCATGTTGCTGACACCTAGCCAATACCACGTTTTTCGGCTGGGTGTTTGCAAAATGAGATACAACTGTTCTGTGCTTTGGAGCAGTTTTAGTTTTTCGTTAGTCAAATAGGTGTAATTATTGATGTTTATATGTTTTTGTCTTTATTGCTTGATTTTGCTTGCGAGAAAGTGTCACTCATATTTGTTGAATGTCACTCATAATTACACTGAAATTATGAAAATGTCACACGTAAGCAATCTGAAACCTTGGCAGCTATGCGAATGACGTCAAGGGAAACAAATTTATTCAGGTGAACTTTTGGCCCTTAACAATTTAAGAACAAATTGAATCAGTAAATCATGTCTTTGGTGAAAAATAAAATGGTGAGGTTATTTTAGCTGTGGCAAGTGGTTTGCCTGTCTGGTCAGCCAGCATACAAATAAATCTGTATGAAGGGAATGTCTTTCTAGGCAGGGTGCAGGAAGGCACACCGTTAGCAATTTAATTTAAAAACAGTTTAATAAGTAAGAGAGAATGCCTACCTAACTACACACAGAAAGCATTTAAAGGCACTGTTTGTCACTCATTGCTTGCCCTCTCTTGCCCCTGGCTTTGGACCTCTTCCCTCTCTCCGCCGCATCGATTTCCTCCCCAAGAATCTTGCATCCGTGGAGCTTCAGAACTCCTGGTTCTTTTACGTCACTTCCGGTTCTCTTATTTCTTCCGGTTTGAGCTTCTTCTATACTGACATAACATTATCGCGATGGCCGCTAGTCTGGGAATTGGAATACAGCATGGTAAGGTTTGCTGCATTGGGGATTTTTAAGGTGATTTTGGGGAGTAGAGCCAACAATGCATGTGGCAATGGATAGTTGCACAGCATGCCGGTGAACTCTACTCCGCCAGCGGCTTGCCGAGTTTTTTCTAAATAACTTCGCACTCCGCTTGGAGTGCGGAGTGCCAAAACTCTGTGAACTCTGCATGTGGAGTAGAGTTCACCGCCCACCCTTAGTTATTTGTACATCTCTGAACTCCATACTAGCATGTGATTCAGAGGGCATTTTTCAAAACAACTTCGTTCTTGCACACTGGCTTACATTTGGAAGTCACAAATGCGGAGAGAGAAATCTAATAGGTATTAACAAATTATTAGGCTTTCCTGTTTTCAGTTTCTATTTTTGGTAAATTCTGGTGGTGTTTTTTCAGTGTTTTCCAGTGATTTCCATACCTCAAAAAAACAGTGCTTTTCAGTGGTTACTCATTTTCGCGCCATAAAAAACAACTGAAACAGTGTTTTACCGGTGTTTATGGAACGCTTCGCTTTTATTATTGCTTTTTCCATTTTCTTCAGAAATTGTATACTGCTCTACATTTCAGAAGTTAATACAGTCATGAAATACTTTCCATTGTCCTTTGATTCTGCAGCTCAGATTTAACACGCATTTGCAATGCAATAGGTCTCGCATTTATGCGAGTTTAAGCTATTGGCATTGTAAATGACAAAGCCTTTTATTTATGTTTTAAAAACAAAAACAAAAATAAAAGGCATTGTTATTTGCAATGTCAATAGCTCAAACTTCGCGTAAATGCGAGACCTATTACATTGCAAATGCTTGTTTTAAATGAAAGCGTGAATTGGTCACTCAGCGTTTGTCAATAAATATACGTAGAGAATTTTTTAAATGCTATGATGAAATTGCAGTGTGGCCGAAGGGCATATGCAAGTCAAAAAATGGGGTTAAGAAAAGACTTCCTCTAGCAAAAAAAATAATAAGTATTTGGGGCTTTGTTATTGCACTTGATTTTTTTGTCCGACAGTGATGGTAGCTTTTGCTCTTTTGACTGCTCTCCAACAGGATTGTGTAGCAAGTGCTGAAATGCAATAAGGTACTGTTAGGTGCACCATGCCAATAGGTCTCGCCTTTGGGACCTTGTTAGACTTGGCATCTTTTGGCGTGTTTCCCCTGACTTTTTGCTTTCTGACCTCCCGGTTTTGACTCTGTTTTTGCTGGTGTAATGATTCTGCGCACTTTCCTCGCTGCTGTCCAGTGGGAAAGTGCAAGTGCTCCTGTATAAAATGTGTTATGGATTGGCGTTTCCATGATTGGCCTATTTGGTTTATGTGCCAGTCCCTTGTAAAGTGCACTGCGAGTGCCAGGGCCTATAGACCAAATGCTGTTGGTGGGCTGCAGCACTGGATTGTGCCACCCACGCAAACAGCCCGTAAAGTGTAACTCGGGCCTGCCATTGCAGAGCCTGTGCGCAGCCTGGGGCTGCCATGTCGACTTGGCAAGTGCGCACACTTGCAAGTCCCTAAACCTTCCCTTTTCTACATGTTAGTCACCCCTAAGGGAGGCCCAAGGTACCCCTGTGGGCAGGGTGCGTTGTATGCGAAAGGTAGGACATGCCCTGGTGTGTGTGGCATGTCCTGATAGTGAATTACAGCCTAGTTCGTTTTTCACTATTGCAAGGCTACCTGTTCCCCATAGGCCAGAACGGGCAGTTTTGATTATTACAGCTTATAATCCTAACTGACCCCGGGAACATGGTAGAAACTCGAGTTTAGTATGCCTGGACTCAGAATGATAAAATGCATCTTTTAGTGAAGTTGGTTTTAACATTCTGTGTTTGAAAATACCACTTTTAGAAAGTGGGTATTTTCTTGTCTAACCATCCAAGCCTGCCTCTGCGAGGTTGTGTATTCCTTGTCTGGAGTGTGAGTGACAGGGGCTGGGGGATGCCAGGAGACAGGGTGAGTCAGCACAGGGCTGAATAGCAAGATCTACATGTAAATGGGTGGGAGGAGTTGCACCTGGGCCCTGAATAGGACAGTGCCTTCCCTCCACAATGCTGGCTCCACCTCCTGTGGTGCGTCTGATGTCCCTGGCCTACTCACTGAAAGAAGGGACGGAGACTTGTCAACAAAGTGCTCCAGAACTGGTTTGGACTAGGCAAAGGCCTCTCTGCCTTCAGAGAACAAAGGCATTTGGGATATAAATATTGGGGCCCTGACCCCATGAATTTAGATCTCGCTGGAATCAAGGAACCTGCCAAGACGAAGAGCTGGAAGAGCTGCCAGGAGGAGTACTGCCCCTTTGCTGTGTTGTTGCTTTGTTGGGTTGGCCTGCAGTTGCTGCTTCTGTCTTGGGCAGTGAAAGGACTGGACTGAACTTTCTACAAACTTGTGCTGAGTATCTCCAAGGGCCTGGAACCGAGCTGGCCTCCTGTTAAGAAGTCTCAGGGACTGCAAAGACTTCACAAGCCTCTGGGTACCGCTTCTGGAACGCTGTTTCAGTTGCCACAGAGGAAGGGAACTGCAACCGACTCCGTCAACCGAATCCATCCCTGGCCGGTGACCTGTTTGCACCGCAGACCGCATCGCCCCGCTTCGCATCTCTGGTCTCACCGTGGGCGACGTCCGACGCCGCCAACATCGAGCCGCTGCTTGCACCGTGACCTGTGGGCACCGCAGTTCGCATCGCATCGCTTCACTGAACCAGCCGGACCCGACCGACGCGGTCGCTGCAACTGGCTCAAGAGTCGTGACCGCATCGCCTTTGGGGCACCGCTCGCACGTCTGCGACGCACCGCTCCGACTCGCACCGCTGTCCGACGCCAGCTCCCGCACTCCGGCTTGGTTGCCTGCATCGCAACCTGTCAGCACCGCATCGAGCATCGTCTCACCCTGCATCGCACGCCTTGGACTCACCGACTCCGTCTGCACGACGCTCATCGAGCCGCTGCCTTCACCGCATCGAGGGACACCGCACCTTGCATCGCTCCGTCTTGCACCGCAACCGCGACGAACGCCGACCGGCTCGTACACTCCGTACCAGCCACAACGAGAAAGGTACTGTGACCGAGTCTGTTCACGACTCTGCTGGCCCGTATCGACGCGGTCGGCTGGAACTGTTAGACTCTGTGGTTTTCAGCATCGCGGTAGGCTCGGACGGAGCTACCGACTCGTACGAACTTTGCTTTTGTGCTATTCCTGCAAAGAAGAAGTTACCGTATCAAGCATTCATTTTTAAAGTATAGTATTGTGGATTTTTCGTCGTAATTGGTCTTGTCTTGAGTATATAAAAATTGGTTATTTTTCTAAACTGGTGTGGTGTCTGTTTGTAGTGCTTACACTGTATTACTGTTGGTTATGTGCAAATGCTTTACACACTGCCTCTGAATTAAGCCTGACTGCTCGTGCCAAGCTACCACGAGGGTGAGCAGGGGTTACTTCACGAGTGTAACACCCTTACCCTGACTAGGAAGAAGGGTCCCTACTTGGACAAAGGTGCAAGCCCTTGCCAACTAGAGATCCCATTTCTAACAGACCTTATAAGTATTTAGTTATGCAGCACAATATCCTTGGTGCAACAACATTAACTGTTGCATGGCTAAACACTTATAAGGTCCCAAAGGCGAGACCTATTGGCTATGCCAATGCTTGTTTTTAAACCCATGTTCTTGTTGCTTGCCCAGTCGTTTTCTGGCTGCCGATATACGCTGAGTGTTATACATGGAGATGTTACTTTTGAGCCAAAGTAAAATGTGATGTAACGCAACATATGTTTAAAATCCCGCTGCCTACCTCATTTGCTCCCAACACTAATCTATCAATAACACATTAATTTGTGAATCTCAGAAAGAAAAAACAAAATAATTTATAACTGTACACAAATAAAACCACTTGAATGTTAAAAAAACAACAACACATTGCAATTTACGTGGTGCTTGTTTGTGTAATTAGCCATTTTTTTTTAAAGCGGAAAATAGCCAATGTAATCACATCGGCCCAACTCAACAGTGCTCATTTGATTGACTTCAGAAGGGTGGAATCTGCCATGTGGTGGTTGCTGCTGTGGCCTGTAGGCTACCTCCGGAACCCGCGTGGGAGCGTTTAACTGAGCTTTCTTTCTTGCCTGTGTGGCAGTTTGCATTCCTATCAATAACAATTATAATCCCTTAAAATGTTAGTTACATTTAAACACTCACACTTAGAGTTGCAGAAGCACTGTTCGTTTGATTCCAGATGTGACCATTTCTGTTCAATCATAAAGCAAACCCTCTTTATTTTTAAGTCCTCGGCCCCACGGTCCCAAGACGGGAAGGAGGAGGGGAAGTTGGTAGAAAATGTAATTTCCTTTCATTAACTAGACTGCTCCAAAAATCGGTGCTTGTTAAGTTCAAAGCAGTCCTAGACGCGACATCAGTCTCAAGTCTCCTCAAAGCGGCCACATCTGTTAATAAGCATTTTCCTTCGGAATCACAATGGCTTTCAGGTCGTAGACAAATTTGCCCTCACAAAAACATATTCTGGGTCTGGTTTATGACACCTCGGTGCTCTCCGTGACCCCCAGCACTGCTGCAGTTTAGCCTAAAGGGGTGGGAGTGCGTGAAAGGGAGGGGAGGTCGGGTAGGTTAGCGGTGCCACACATCGAAAGGGGCGCGCTTTTGTTCCTGCCTCTGACAGTTATGCGCGAATACTTCCCCTTAATAGCCCCCCTGTCCAGGCCTGCCAAGTGTCACGCATCAGGCATGACGCTAACGCATTTCAGTGTGGTGTTCCCGCATCACCGCACTGAAATGCATTGTCACGCATTTGTGCCACTGACCGCACTCTGCTCTGAAGGCGCTGAAACTGCCTGCCCGCTACGCCAGGTGCTAGCGCGCGCCGGCGCTCAGACACCTGTGTGCGCCCCGGGCCGCAGCAGACTCCACTTGCGGCCAGCAGCGGCACAGTTAGTAAACAGTTAAAGATCTGCTCTCAGACAGTGCTACAAATGTTACAATCTGCCCTGCTGCCTGCATTGAAATTCCCGCCCGCTGCGCCGGCTGTGCGGCTACAGTGAGTCACTGACTCTGACTGCCCAATTACCGAGACCCGGGCGGGGCCTGCCCTCAGCAGTCGTCGCGTTACAGGCTGTGGCGCCGCGTGGGGGGGATGATGGGATGTGACCTCATGTCCTCCTGGAACAGGCAAGTGATGGAGCAGGATAAATGAAAAATTTTAACCTCCTAATAATTTACGTAAAATAATTAATAAACATGTTCGTTTAAGTAAATAACCAACAATGTATGTTACATGTGAAGGGTAAAGGTAACACGCTATTTTGTGTGTACATTAATCTACTTATAATTGTTGACGTGTCTAACATAAACGTAATATTTGCGTACTAATAGAATAATGAAATGCATGATTTGTGCTTTAAAAATAAAACGTGTAGTGGCAAAATAAAGCGATGGTAAGTAAGGGACGGCTTTATATGTTGCTTTTTGCTAGGTAATACCTAATTGGGGTACGTAGAATGATGGGAGGGAAACGAAAGGGTTTATATTCCTTATTTTAACAATATTTTGTTTATCTTTATAAATAGTGCGCTTAGGCCTGTTGAGCAGCGATATAAAATGGCCGCCATGAGCTAGAATACGCATGCGCAAGCCGTGAACTAGAATGACACGTGATCGCTCCAAGAGCCTAGGATGAAAGCATGGTCAAGGCTATTGTGACCTTACTGAGTAAATGTGTGCCAAGATGGATCAGCACGAAGCGTGAGAAGTCGAAAAGAATAAATGGACAAAAGAACTGTTGAACCTAGAATGTATCGGAAAATTATACAAGTTGGACTGATCGAAACGGATGCGTAATGTCACGAACTGTGGGAAACGATGCAAGTATGGACATTCCACAAAGAACTGGTTAGAACAAGGAAGTTTGATAAAAAGATGTATATGGACTGAAACGGACCAATTAGAGAGAATCACGCCATAAAGATGCAACATTTTTATTTAGTAAGCTAGAATTAGGGTATAAGAATACCTACTCTTGGTGGGGAGGGGATTGATGCTGTTAGTTGATGCTGCTGGTTGCTGAGAGATGCTTTTTGCTGTTTTTGGCTGCTGTTAGCTGGGTAAGGAGTTGCTGCTGCTGATGCTGACGAGCTGATGCTGCTGCTGCTATTTTATATTTTTATTTGAGTATAAGATGCTGCTTTTGGAGAACTTTTACTCCTGATAGATTTTCCATTTAGAACTATTAGACTTTTATTCTTAAAATACTGAAGAGGAAATGAACGAGAAGGCCTGTTTTTCCAGAACAGATAGATAGAGATTTTGGGAGTTCTTGCCGTGACGAACTTTATTTTTCCATCTAATAGGTATGCATTGCAATTTCAATTTATTCTTATAATGATGATAAATGTAATAATCTGAATAATAAGCTTAAACTTATTTCTTGCTTCAAAACTTTATATAAACATTATTATTCTTTAAACAAATGACTCAGTGGTTCTTTAGCTCAATGATTAATGAAAATGTTAAAAGGTTATTGTGATTGAGCTGGTCTTAATCACCATCAACTGATTCCTACTAGTTGGTCCATCGACCAATGAGCGGAATACCTTAAAAGCAATGAGAAATATTATGTCGTGTTAAAAAGAGGTATCCCGTCTCCTTCCAGCGAATCGTTCTACTGTTTTTCTCCTAGGTTGATGACGGAGGAAATCCAGGGAATAAATGAGTGAGTGAATGCATATGCGATGTTATGGGCCCCACTGTCTTATGGATATAATCTGTGTATTGGAGGGATAGTTGTACCTGGATGACCGAGTCATATAGGAGAAGAATTTTTATTGTTAGCGCTGGATCAGATTTCTTGGTATCAGAGTTATGGTTACTATAGATTAGTTTGGTGATTATTGATTATTGATAAATTCATGTCTAACACTTTATGTTGAGTCGCGTTATGTTATATGTAAGTTTTCACGCTTCCGGGAAGTAGGAAGTGGAACACGTGTGGCAAGAGAAGTCACATGGAATAGTGCATTGTCTGAGTTCATATTGGTGATAACACAGGTTGTGTTATGATAGGGACATTTTCCGCATAAAAGGTGTGTAAGTGAAATAGTGACCGGTTTTCTTGTGAAACTCTGGCCTTAATTCTCAGGAGCAGTATAGTCTCCACATGTGTTTTATCCCCAGAGAAACGGGTTTACCGCTTGCTTGAAAGAAGGGTAAGGTAGAGGGAAGTGCTACTTTATCGGCAAAACAGAAAAATTCTGTGGTAGGGTAGAGGTAAGCGCTGCCTACTGGAAAATACAGAATTCTTGTGTAAATGGACAAAGCTATCTCTTTGGTTTAGCGAATCAGACAATGGAAATGTGTTTTAAATGTTGTAACTAACGAAGAATTGTTGAAAAAGAAATTGCCGATAAATTTTGTAAAGGAGGGCTCAAGAGCAGAACTGACGTAGACAAAAGCCACGCTGGGATTGGACAGTGCGCTAGTCATACGGAGACAGGAGCAGAGCTGACGTAGACAAAAGCCGCGCTGGGATTGGACAGTGCATTGTAGACAGAAACTGCTGTGATTGGAGTGTTGGTGTGAGTCGGGCTAGTATTGGTTGGAAAAACGCATAGAGAACAGTGTTGAATTGCGGATCGTTTGAGGAGAGAAAGCGATTGTGAATTATGTCTTATTATGAGTATGGTAGAGAGAAAACGTCATGGATGTCGAAAGTTAAGAACTTTTTTAAGAAAGACAAAAAGGTAGTGACTAGAGAGGGACAAGTAATTCCTCCGCCGAAATCACCAGCTTCGCACATGATGCTGAAATATGGATATCATACATGCATATGGTTAGAAAATTGGACAAAATATACCAAGAATGATGGAGCATTGGCTTTCCCTGAGAATGGTTCATTTAGTGTAGCAGTACTTCGAATTTGAGAGAGAAGATGGCAATGTTAGAACCTAGACCTAGACCGACACAGTTTGAAGCTTTAAGTGAATGGGAAGATGAGATGTATGAACGTGAGAGATTCAGAGGATTAAAGAATCATGAGTTTGTGCCTGGAAGGTTATGGGGAGTAAATCATGAGGACAGAATAAAGCGTTGGAGATGTGCTAATATGACAGGAGGTTTGTTTCCAGCTTTTACAGTTGAGGAAGAAGCAAAGAAAAAGTGTACAGAGTTAAAGAAACATGTGGTTATGGAAAAGTATGGGTATTGTGGTAGTGAAACGGAAGATGAATTGCTGGAAGATATTTTAAACAGAAACCCACCTCCATACCAACAGACTTCTGCGGTGGTGACACCTAATGCACCGCCAATGGAAACTGGGAGGAATAAAATTCCTGAACGAAGAGATGAGATAAATAGGTCACAAGATCAATTAAAAACTTCACAAAATGAAGAGATAGAAAGTGACAATGCAACTGAATTAGCAAAAACCACAAGAGAATTGACTGAGAAAATAAGAGAATTGACAAAGAATATGGAAGCTGTAACTGTACCAGTAACGATAGGTCCAGTAATGCCAGTTTATGAGAATCAGAAAATTGATGAACGTTCTTTAGTGATTCCTATGAATTCACATTTGCAAAGAAAAAGAGAAGGGATGGAACTGGACAATCAAGGTGCACACCATTTGGTTAGTACCTATAGACCAAGCCCACCTACTAATTTGACGATAAATGAGAATGAGTTCAGGAGAATACCTATGGTAACGGAGTCTGCATCAGGGAAACCAGAAAGAAGTAACAATTGGATAGAATTAAATAGTACGCCTGTAGGTCCGACTCCAGGTGAGTTAAATGAATGGATGAAAACGCTAAAAACGAAAGAGACAGAAGTAAAACCATTAGATGTAATTAGGTTAAAAATAGACATGGAAGAATTGATTTTAGGAACGATTGGTACAGAAAAATTGAAAAATTATCAGGATGATGAGATTATGTTTTTTCGTGCAAAAGTCTAACATGGAGAGCTAGAAATTTACATGACAAATTAGAAGAGACAGCGAATGAACTAGGAGTAGAATTTGTAAAAGTGAGAACGTTGCAGAAACCATATAGAGTAGATTTTTGTGAGAAAGATATAGAGAATCTGAACACATCAGGACGATTGACCCAAATAAAAGAATTAATTGTTCTACTGAGAAAATGGGGTGATGTGGATAGATGGAGAAGTAGATGGATGAAAAAGAATGAGAAAGTAACAGATAAAGCATCTTTGGCTTTTGCAGTGACAGATAAGGAACCAATTGTAAGGGAGTACCCGATGAGAGAAACTCCAGGAGGTAGTTATGTGCATGTTCCGTGGCCTAGACAGGATATACTGTCATTTACAAATGATTTCCCAAAGTTGAGAGAGAAGCCAGTAGAATGGTACAGACAAGTGGAGAGATTTGTTAAAGTTTCAAAGGTGTTGTGGATAGACTTGGATGGATTGTTTGATATAGTAGTGCCAGCTGATTTGTGGACAGAATGTGAGATTACTATTGATTGGCCAACTGTAGAATATTCAAGGGATGCTAAAACAGGAGCGCCAGGACCAGAAGTGATGAGAAAGTACGATCAAGTAATTACCTTTTTGAAGAATAAGATTCCACCTAAAGAAACGGATTGGGTAAAAATAGACAGAACCACGCAGGAAAGTAAAGAATCAGTGCATGCTTACTATGAGAGACAGTTGTTAGTTTTCAAACAATATAGTGGTTATGAGACACTAAATGAGAAGGATATGAGTCATTTTGTATATAGATTTGTATATGGGTTGAAACCAGGGATAAGTGAGATGATTAAACAGCATATGATTTGTTGGCAGAATAGCACAGTCGATGAGGTTTTGAGATATGCTAAGTATTGCAGTGATGATATTGAGAGTAGACAGCGGAAATTGAAAGAGAAAGCCATGTGGGCACAGGTGAAAGTTGTAGAGAAGCAAGAAGCTCAATTGAGTAATACAGGTAATGAAGCAGGACAGGCTAGATTTCGACCAAATATAGGCAAAGGAAAAGGACAAATGAGCATAGATGAGGCAAAGAAAAAGTGGCCATGCCACAACTGCGGAAAGCTAGGGCATTGGAGAAACGAGTGTAAATTTCCTTCTAAACTTAATGTGGAAAATCAATCATTAAATTCACAGGTGCAGAGTGAGGTAGTTACTCCACAGAGTCAGGTGCCACAACCACCACTTCCCAAGAGTGTTAACCAACAGAAATTCAGTGCAGAAACAGGATTCTATGGAGGAGAGCAGGTAACACAGTTGCCGCGTGCAGCTGCCATTTCTCAATATTGGTTACGACAGGATGATGATGGGATGGATGAAAGCTTCTGACGGTGCCTAGGAGAGGGGGAAGAGTGCGTGCTTGGCGCAACTCTAGAGGTAGATCAAGCAGGTCCATTTGTGGATGGAGTAGTGAATGGTGCAAATGTAACATTCCTTGTGGACACTGGAGCTACCCGTTCTACTGTTAGGTCAGTGGAAATTCCAAACCTTCCTCTCTCAGGTGACCATATCCAAGTAGTTGGAGTATCTAATCAGCAAATTAAGACGCCTCTTACTAAATTAGTGGAGGTAAAGATTGATCCATTTAGTGAAATGCACCGATTTGTAGTGTGTGATTGTAGTCCTGTGAACCTATTAGGACGCGATCTATTGTGCAAAATGAATTGCACTATCTATTGTACTCCAGATGGAATTGCATTTCAGACCCCAGATGAAGATGTATTGTATAAAATGACACTGGTAAATTTAGAACCAGAAGTAAATGATTTGTTTCCTGTATTTGATGCAGAGAAAATCCCAATTGAACTGAAAAAGACAGTGAAAGAGGAAGTGTGGGACTTTACAGGAGAAGATATAGGATTAATGAAAGAAGTAGATCACGTTAAAATCTCCGTAAAAGAGGGAACGAGTTACCCAAATACGCCCCAGTATAAATTGACACCAGAAATAATTGAAGGAATAACGCCAGTAATAAATAAAATGGTTGAACAAGGGATTCTAAAAGAAATCATGAGCAGTCCATGTAATTCGCCAATAATGGGACTGAAAAAGCCAAACGGAACATATAGAATTGTACAGGATTATTTGAGGAAGGTAAACAAAATTGTAGTGCCTTGTTGCCCAATAGTACCGAACCCTGCTGTGATTCTATACCAGATTCCACGTGAAGCAGAATGGTACACAGTAATTGATTTATGTCATGCATTTTTCTCTATTCCATTGCATCCAGATAGCCAGCCATTATTTGCGTTCAGGTTTGGAGAGCGTATTTTGGCATGGTGCCGAATTCCTCAAGGGTACACAGAAAGCCCCTCGATCTTTAATCAGATTCCAAAGAAATCCTTGGAAGATTTAAAAATGCCAGAAAAGTCAGTGATGGTTCAGTATATTGATGACCTACTGGTGGCATCAAAAACGAAGGAAGCATGTGTCAATGATACAATTGCTTTGCTGAATCATTTAGCCAAAAGAGGACATAAAGTGTCCCCATCAAAATTGCAGTTTTGTCAACAAGAAGTCCAATATTTAGGGCATAAAATTGAGAAAGGAGTGCGAAAGGTAACGACTGAGAGAATAAAGATGATTCAAGGAATGAGAGCTCCAATGACGCAAAGAGAGGTAAGAATGTTTCTGGGAATGGTTGGATATTGTCGACAATGGATAAGCGGTTTTTCGTTGATCGCCAAACCGTTGCAAAAACTTACAAAGAAGGATGTTAAAGATCCTTTTGAAATGAATGATGAGGAAATGAAAGCATTCAGAGAGCTGAAAAAGAAATTGTGTGAAGCTCCAGCATTGGGAATGCCTGACTATGAGAAAGATTTTGAGTTGTATTGCAGTGAAAGAGATGGATGTGCATTTTCAGTCTTGGTACAGAGACATGGAACCATGAAAAGACCCATTGCATATTTTTCAGCTGTTTTAGACCCTGTAGCGAAAGCGTTGCCTGGATGTTTGAAAGCAGTTGCTGCTACTTGTGTGAGTCTGGAACAGAGTGAAGGCATAGTGATGGGATATCCACTGAGAGTATATGTTCCCCATTCTGTGGAAATTCTCTTGACAAGAACGAAAACTCAATACATGACACATAGTCGGCTGACTAGGTATGAAAAAGTAATTTTGAGTGCAGATAATGTGACCATTGACAGATGTATGAATGTGAATCCTTCGACATCATTGCCGGATGAAGAGAGTGTGATTGACATGGATGAAGTAGATCACGATTGTCTGAATGTGCTTGAATATTGTACAAAACCGAGACCAGATATACGAGATGAGCCCTTAAAGGAATCAGATTATATTCTGTTCGTGGATGGCTCATGTTTGAGAACAAATGATGGAGTTCTAAGTGCAGCGTATGCAGTTTGCACAGTAGCAACTGTAATGGAAGCATCTTGTCTGAAAGGGATACGGTCTGCCCAAGTCGCAGAACTAATAGCTCTGATTCAAGCTTGCAAGTTGGGAAGAAATGTACGGGTTACGATTGTGACAGATAGCCAATACGGTTTTGGAGTTGTGCACGACTTTGGTCAGATTTGGTCACAAAGAGGTTTCTTGACGTCTGCAGGAACGCCAATTAGAAATGGAGATTTTGTGAAAAAGTTGCTTGAGGCGATACAGCTGCCTAAACAGATTGCTGTTGTGAAGTGCAATGCACATAAAAATGGGGAAGACTACATAACTGTCGGCAATAAGTATGCTGATGAGATTGCACAGTACTGTGCAAAGAACGTGGTCTCTTTGAACAGGAACCGAGAAAGAGAGCATATTTCTTGTCCTTTGCTTTTTACTAACCCTGTTGAGACATGGGATGAGGTGAGACAGTTACAGGAAGCAGCAGATGATGAGGAAAAAGATACATGGATAAAAGCAGGATGTAGAAAACATGAGGAAAATGATGTTTGGGTTTACAGAGATGAAAGACCAGTTATGCCTGATAGCATGATTTCTGACATGGCACGGATGTACCATGGACAAGCCCATATTGGGAGAGATTCAATGATCAGACTTTTTAGACAAACATGGTATAATCCAAAATTCAGAGCCATAGCTGAGAGTCTTTGTCAAAGATGTCTTATTTGTCAACAGTTAAATCCAGGAAGGAAGACAGTAGTGAGTCTAGGAACAATAGGACGAGAAGGAGGTCCGTTCACTAGAATGCAAATGGATTTCATAGAAATGCCCCCGAGCAACAGACTAAGGTATGTCCTCGTAGTCGTCTGTTTGTTTTCCCGTTGGGTGGAAGCATACCCGACCAGAAGGAATGATGGAATCACGGTAGCAAAACTTATGCTGCGAGAATTCATTCCGAGGTATGGTTTTCCAGTCACGATTTGAAACAGATAGAGGAACACATTTCCAAAACGAATTAATTAAACTGATTTGTGAAGCACTTAGTATTAAACAGAAACTGCATTGTGCATACAGACCAGAGGCTTCTGGAATAGTAGAGCAAGTGAATGGAACAATTAAGAACAGGTTAGGAAAAATGTGTCAAGCCACAGGACTCAAATGGCCAGATGCCTTGCCATTAGTTTTAATGACAATCAGAAGTATTCCGGAAAGGAAAACTGGACTCAGTCCCCATGAGATAATTATGGGACGAGCAATGAGACAAGCACATGTACCTGTCAACAAACTACTGACTATAACTGATGATCTGGTGCTGGATTATTGCAAAGGATTGGCTGATGTGGTGCGTTCTGTGTTTCATCAGGTTGGACCGGATGCTACTACTCTTGAAAGAAAACCAGCTCACGACTTGAATCCAGGAGATTGGGTCCGCATAAAAGTCCACAGAAGAAGAAACTGTTTGGTTCCTCGCTGGGACGAACCACGACAGGTGATACTGGTGACAACCACTGCAGTCAAATGTGCAGGAGTAAAACACTGGGTGCATGCCAGTCACACCATCAGAGTTCCAGAACCTGAAGATCGACATGTGAGGCGACATCTGGAAGTGTTGGATTACAGTTCAGCATCGGAAGCGGAAGAAGAGACGAACAGGGTGCCAGAATCTGAAGATCGACCTGTATGTCGACATCTGGAAGACCCAACTACAAGTGCAACGACAGAAGAAGTGGAGGAAATAGCTGAAGTTCCAGAACTTGAAGATCGACATGTGAGTCGACATCTGGAAATATCAGACACCAGTTCAGAATCTGATACAGATCATTCGGATTGTGAGGAAATTCTGAAAAGAAATTGGAAATTTGAAAGCATAAGAGAAGAAACTGAGCACGAAGATAGTAACAGTGAGCAACCAAGTACAAGTTGTGGTAAAATCCTTCGGAGATAATATTAATAGATGAAGAAGGGAGAGTTTCAAACAGAAAGTTAGAAAAATCGGAAGATCCCCGAGGAGCAATAGGGACAGATAGCCAAACAAAAGAACAGGGAAATTTAGAAGCAGATAGAGAGATTGACACAAATTCGGAAGAACCTCGAGGAGGGACAGAAATAGGTGAACGAAGGAAGATAAGAAAAGAACCACAAGTAGAGGAAGAAAATGAAATTATAAGATTCAAAATAAGAGACAATAAAGAGAAAACTGAAACAGAGTCTGAAGAAAGTGGAGAAGAAAGAAACCAAAAACTAGAGTCAAGAAAAAGAACTTGGAAAACAGAAAGAGAGGAAAAAGGAAGTGAGGCAAAAAGGCCAAGAAAAGGAGACAATTGGCCCAACGAAGTAAGAAAATTATGATACAGGATCATAAGGTTAGATGGAAAAAGTGCTGAACAAGTGAATGAAATAAAGTCAGAAAGAGCAAGAAAAACAAGGTGGAAAACACTTGCAGAAAACGAAAAGAGTAAAGAAGGTAAATCCGAAGTATAGATCGCCTGAATGGTTGTACCTTGCTTTAACTGATATCAAAGAAGAAAAGAACACTCACGAGAACCCAGAACAAAGAAACCTAATGGGGGAAGGTGAAGTGCAACAAACTTGAAGAAATTTAAACGAATTTCAACCGGACTTGACAAAATACTGGATTTGACAAAGAAAGAATTCTGAAAAGAATTAAAAGAAAGTACCAAACGAAGACAAAAACATTGGAGTGCAGAGTGGCTAAGAAGTCATTTCTGAGGTGTAGTGACACAATTTTCTTGTAAATAAATAAATAGGTCTTGCCCCTGGCTTTGGACCTCTTCCCTCTCTCCGCCGCATCGATTTCCTCCCCAAGAATCTTGCATCCGTGGAGCTTCAGAACTGCTGGTTCTTTTACGTCACTTCCGGTTCTCTTATTTCTTCCGGTTTGAGCTTCTTCTATACTGACATAACATTATCGCGATGGCCGCTAGTCTGGGAATTGGAATACAGCATGGTAAGGCTTGCTGCATTGGGGATTTTTAAGGTGATTTTGGGGAGTAGAGCCAACAATGCATGTGGCAATGGATAGTTGCACAGCATGCCGGTGAACTCCACTCCGCCAGCGGCTTGCCGAGTTTTTCTAAATAACTCGCACTCCGCTTGGAGTGCGGAGTGCTAAAACTCTGTGAACTCTGCATGTGGAGTAGAGTTCACCGCCCACCCTTAGTTATTTGTACATCTCTGAACTCCATACTAGCATGTGATTCAGAGGGCATTTTTCAAAACAACTTCGTTCTTGCACACTGGCTTACATTTGGAAGTCACAAATGCGGAGAGAGAAATCTAATAGGTAATAACAAATTATTAGGCTTTCCTGTTTTCAGTTTCTATTTTTGGTAAATTCTGGTGGTGTTTTTCAGTGTTTTCCAGTGATTTCCATACCTCAAAAAAACAGTGCTTTTCAGTGGTTACTCATTTTCGCGCCATAAAAACAACTGAAACAGTGTTTTACCGGTGTTTATGGAACGCTTCGCTTTTATTATTGCTTTTTCCATTTTCTTCAGAAATTGTATACTGCTCTACATTTCAGAAGTTAATACAGTCATGAAATACTTTCCATTGTCCTTTGATTCTGCAGCTCAGATTTAACACGCATTTGCAATGCAATAGGTCTCGCATTTATGCGAGTTTAAGCTATTGGCATTGTAATGACAAAGTCTTTTATTTATGTTTTAAAAACAAAAACAAAAATAAAAGGCATTGTTATTTGCAATGTCAATAGCTCAAACTCGCGTAAATGCGAGACCTATTGCATTGCAAATGCTTGTTTTAAATGAAAGCGTGAAATGGTCACTCAGCGTTTGTCAATAAATATACGTAGAGAATTTTTTTAAATGCTATGATGAAATTGCAGTGTGGCCGAAGGGGCATATGCAAGTCAAAAAAATGGGGTTAAGAAAAAGACTTCCTCTAGCAAAAAAAAATAATAAGTATTTGGGGCTTTGTTATTGCACTTGATTTTTTTTGTCCGACAGTGATGGTAGCTTTTGCACTTTTGACTGCTCTCCAACAGAATTGTGTAGCAAGTGCTGAAATGCAATAAGGTACTGTTAGGTGCACCATGCCAATAGGTCTCGCCTTTGGGACCTTATAAGTATTTAGTTATGCAGCACAATATCCTTGGTGCAACAACATTAACTGTTGCATGGCTAAACACTTATAAGGTCCCAAAGGCAAGACCTATTGGCTATGCCAATGCTTGTTTTTAAACCCATGTTCTTGTTGCTTGCCCAGTCGTTTTCTGGCTGCCGATATACGCTGAGTGTTATACATGGAGATGTTACTTTTGAGCCAAAGTCAAATGTGATGTAACACAACATATGTATAAAATCCCGCTGCCTACCTCATTTGCTCCCAACACTAATCTATCAATAACACATTAATTTGTGAATCTCAGAAAGAAAAAACAAAATAATTTAGAACTGTACACAAATAAAACCACTTGAATGTTAAAAAACAACAACACATTGCAATTTACGTGGTGCTTGTTTGACCTCACGTCCTCCTGGAACAGGCAAGTGATGGAGCAGGATAAATGAAAAATTTTAACCTCCTAATAATTTACGTAAAATAATTAATAAACATGTTCGTTTAAGTAAATAACCAACAATGTATGTTACATGTGAAGGGTAAAGGTAACACGCTATTTTGTGTGTACATTAATCTACTTATAATTGTTGACGTGTCTAACAAAAACGTAATATTTGCGTACTAATAGAATAATGAAATGCATGATTTGTGCTTTAAAAATAAAACGTGTAGTGGCAAAATAAAGCGATGGTAAGTAAGGGACGGCTTTATATGTTGCTTTTTGCTAGGTAATACCTAATTGGGGTACGTAGAATGATGGGAGGGAAACGAAAGGGTTTATATTCCTTATTTTAACAATATTTTGTTTATCTTTATAAATAGTGCGCTTAGGCCTGTTGAGCAGCGATATAAAATGGCCGCCATGAGCTAGAATACGCATGCGCAAGCCGTGAACTAGAATGACACGTGATCGCTCCAAGAGCCTAGGATGAAAGCATGGTCAAGGCTATTGTGACCTTACTGAGTAAATGTGTGCCAAGATGGATCAGCACGAAGCGTGAGAAGTCGAAAAGAATAAATGGACAAAAGAACTGTTGAACCTAGAATGTATCGGAAAATGATACAAGTTGGACTGATCGAAACGGATGCGTAATGTCACGAACTGTGGGAAACGATGCAAGTATGGACATTCCACAAAGAACTGGTTAGAACAAGGAAGTTTGATAAAAAGATGTATATGGACTGAAACGGACCAATTAGAGAGAATCACGCCATAAAGATGCAACATTTTTATTTAGTAAGCTAGAATTAGGGTATAAGAAGACCTACTCTTGGTGGGAGGGGATTGATGCTGTTAGTTGATGCTGCTGGTTGCTGAGAGATGCTTTTTGCTGTTTTTGGCTGCTGTTAGCTGCGTAAGGAGTTGCTGCTGCTGATGCTGACGAGCTGATGCTGCTGCTGCTATTTTATATTTTTATTTGAGTATAAGATGCTGCTTTTGGAGAACTTTTACTCCTGATAGATTTTCCATTTAGAACTATTAGACTTTTATTCTTAAAATACTGAAGAGGAAATGAACGAGAAGGCCTGTTTTTCCAGAACAGATAGATAGAGATTTTGGGAGTTCTTGCCTTGACGAACTTTATTTTTCCATCTAATAGGTATGCATTGCAATTTCAATTTATTCTTATAATGATGATAAATGTAATAATCTGAATAATAAGCTTAAACTTATTTCTTGCTTCAAAACTTTATATAAACATTATTATTCTTTAAACAAATGACTCAGTGGTTCTTTAGCTCAATGATTAATGAAAATGTTAAAAGGTTATTGTGATTGAGCTGGTCTTAATCACCATCAACTGATTCCTACTAGTTGGTCCATCGACCAATGAGCGGAATACCTTAAAAGCAATGAGAAATATTATGTCATGTTAAAAAGAGGTATCCCGTCTCCTTCCAGCGAATCGTTCTACTGTTTTTCTCCTAGGTTGATGACGGAGGAAATCCAGGGAATAAATGAGTGAGTGAATGCATATGCGGTGTTATGGGCCCCACCGTCATATGGATATAATCTGTGTTTTGGAGGGATAGTTGTACCTGGATGACCGAGTCATATAGGAGAAGAATTTTTATTGTTAGCGCTGGATCACTAGTGAGGTTGGTCATAAGTGGTGCAGGGCCGGGGACTCGACTGGAGTCACTGCCATGGTCAAATTTAAAATTAATCAACATCATGATCCCCCGACGACTGGACTGAGGGCCTGAAGAATCGTGCTTGGGCGGCGCGGTTTGCCGCCGCCGGATGAGTCATTGTGGCTAGGACTGGAGGCGGCCCGCATATAAGTAAGTGCCTGGCTGACAGAGCCGTCTAATCATTCTCACTGACTCTCTTGGATAAAATACATTTGGTTTTTTATATTAGCGCGTGGTCAAATCGGCTTCCTCACTTAGCCTGCCCTGCTGTGTTACACAGCTGAAGTAAAGTTCCGAAGTCGGTCACAGATACACACAGTAAGAGTCTGGACAGGACTTGACTGTGTAGTTAAGCGATGAGCCGCCCAACGCTTTTTGAAATAATTACAGCGCCTGCTGTAGTGCCTCACTCAGTTTGAGGCTTGCCTAATCAATGCCCGGAAGTGCTGCTCTCAAGTCAGCGAGTTTAGTACTGACTGTTGGGTGTTGATTCTGTACTATAAGTTAAGCAGCTGGGAGCTAAGCTGTGTGCCTCTGGCTGCAGTGCCTGTGGGGCTGGGAAGGTAGCAGCGCGCCGATTGTGACCGCTTCGGTCATGATTTCATTTGGCCTGAGAGTAGTAATAGTTTTTAAATAACTACTCTACAGCGCCCGACCCTGGCTGCCGGCTCAGCTGTGACCCACCTATCTCACTGTGTGTGCCTCAGCCTTGCCCAGTGCCCGACCGCGGACGTGCGTAGATTCAGCTGACTCTGTTGACTTTAATTACGCACTGCAGCTGAGAAGACTCTCCATCTTCTCAGCTGCTGACAGTGCGTAATTAAAATTACGAATTTTGCGTTGTTGGGGGCCTCACATCACCAATACTTTTTTTCTCTCCATTCTTTGTATTGTAGTTCTATATTTTACCTTGTAAATTCAGAACTAGAAGAACCAAAAAACAAAACTCAACTGGGTGAGCTATGCACACATGAATGGAATTGAAAACCGTGTTTCAAATAGAAGAGGTGTGATGGAGCAGAGTAAATGAAAAAATTTAACCCCTAACAAATTTTATAAATAATTAATAAATATGTTCGTTTAAATGTATTAATCAACAATGTAAGTGAGGGAAGGGTAACACGCAAGTATATGTGTGCTGAATAATCTATTTACAAATGTCTGCGTGTCTAATTATAACATAAAATTAATTGCGTACTAAATAAATAATAAATGCATGATTCGTGCTTCATAGAATATAAAACGTGACGTTGCAAAAACAATAGTGATGGTAAGTAAGGAACAGCTTAAATGTTGCTTTCTGCTAGGTAATAACTAATTGGGGTACGTAGATGACGGGAGGGAAACGAAAAGGCTATGTTTCTCTATTTTAATTATGTTTTGTTTATTTCTAAATAGTGCTTCTAAGTCTAATCGAGTGGCGATATAAAATGGCTGCCGTTTATTAGAGTACGCATGCGCTGAGAAAACACATGACAAGGGAGAAAAAGTTGGAGAAAGACTGACCACGTGATGGTGCTGAAAGGCTAGGATGCAAGAATGGTCAAGGCTGATGTGACCTATTTGAACTGATAGTGTGCCGTGGTGATCAGCAGAGAATCGTGGGAAACAGTTTTAAGAGAAAGGACAATGCCTGCAGAGTTCTCGAATGTATCGAAAGAAGTTACAAATGTACTGATCGAAGCGGATGGAAACATGTCTTGAACTGTGAGAAAGGAAATGAACATATGCATTCCAGAAGAACAAGCTGGATCCGGGAGAATTTGATTAAAACTGAATAAATGAACTGAGTGGACCAATGAAAGAAAAGCGCGTTATTAATGTTGCAACAATTTAGTTAGCAAAGTTAGAATTAGGGTATAAGAAGGCCTACTCTTAGTGGGAGGGTAGTTGGTGGCTTCCAGTGCTTGGTGTTCCAGATCGATCCATTTACTGAGCGGGAGATGCTGAAAGACTGTTAGATGAGACGGGATGCTGACGAGCTGAAGTTTCTGTTGCTGTCTTATTTTTTCCAGTTGAGTATGAGAATCAGGTTATTTTTCAACTTTAAAATTAGGTTAGAAATCATTAGGCTAAATTAGGAAGATAGGCAGGTTAATTAGGGTTTTTCCTCATGACAAAATTTCCTTTCTGCAATAAAATTGATTTTGCTTAATAAATATTTGAATTAATAATGTATGAATAATTGAATAAAAAGTCTAAATTCTTTTCCATGCCTTTAAAATTATATAAAATTTGAGATTCTTAAATCAAACGACTCAGTGATTATTTACTAAATGATTGTGAAATTAGTAATTAGTTATTGTGATTTAGCTGGTCTTGATCACTATCAACTGATTTTCACTAGATGATCCATCGACAAAACAATGAGCAGGAATATCTTAAGAAATAACTAAGAAAGCGATAGGTTAAGGTAATAAGGTATCCCGGCTCCTTCCAGCGGTACATCATGATGATTTTCATTTAGTTTTTCTTTCTCCTAGGAGTATAGATTCGTAAAGGTGTAGAGGAAATCCAGGTGTGTGTGTGTGTGTGTTTGTTAGGCGATGTTATGGGCCCCATCGTCATGTGGATGTGAGAAAATATAAGTCGCGCCTGGATGACCGATAAGTGACCTAGGAGAAATAGTTTTCATTGTATCCGCTGCATCAGATTTCTTGGTAGCAGAGTTATGGTTTCTATAGATTAGTTTGGTGATTATTGATTATTTTGATGACTAATACTATATGTTGAGTCGCGTTATGTTATATGTGAGTTTTCACGCTTCTGGGATGTAGGAAGTGGAACACGTGTGGCAAGAGAAGTCACATGGAATTTGGTAAATGGTCTGAATTCATTTTTTGGTAATAACACAGGTTGTGTTATGTTAGGGATTTTCTGTACGAAAGGTGTGTAACTGAGATAGCAAATCACGTTTTCTTGTGAAACTCTGGCCTTAATTCTCAGGAGCATAGTCTCCACATGTGTCTTATCCCCAGAGAAACGGGTTTACTGTTTGCTTGAAAGAAGGGTAAGGTAGAGGGAAGTGCTACTTTATCGGCGAAAGTTAATAATTCTGTGGTAGGGTAGAGGTAAGCGCTGCCTACTGGAAATACAGGATTCTTGTGTAAAAGGACAAAGCTGTCACTTTTGTTTAGTGAATCAGACTATGGAATTGTTTTAAATGTTGTAACTAACAAAGAAACATTGAAAAGAAAAATTGCCGATAATTTTTGTAAAGGAGGGGTAAAAGAGCAGGAGTGACATAGACAGTGCCGCGCTAGGATTGGATAGTGCGCTAGTCACGTGAACGCAAAGACAGGAGTGACGTAGAAAAGTGCTGCGCTAGGATTGGTTGGTCCGCAGAAGAAGGAAATCGTTCTGATTGGTGTGTTGGTGTGAATCGCGCTGTGATTGGTTGAAGTTCTGTACACGGAACAGTGCTGGTTTTGAAGAGAAAAACCAATCGAAAACATGCCGTATTATGAGTATGAAAGGGAGAGAACGTCATGGATGACAAAAATTAAGAATTTCTTTAAGAAAGACAAAAAGGTTGTGACTAGAGAGGGACAAGTAATTCCTCCGCCGAAATCAGCAGCTTCACATATGATGCTGAAATATGGATATCATACATGCATATGGTTAGAAAATTGGACAAAGTATACGAAGAATGATGGAGCATTAGCTTTCCCTGAGAATGGTTCATTTAGTGTAGTGGTTTTGCGGAATTTGAGAGAAAAGATGACAAATTTAGAACCTAGACCTAGACCGACACAGTTTGAAGCGTTGACGGAATGGGAAGATGAGATGTATGAGCGAGAGAGATTCAGAGGTTTAAGGGATCATGAGTTTATGCCTGGAAGAATGTGGGGAATAAATCATGAGGATAGAATAAAACGATGGATATGTGCTAACATGACAGGAGGTTTGTTTCCGGCTTTTACAGTTGAGGAAGAGACTAAGAGAAAACGTACTGAGAAAAAGAAACATATGGAGAGGGAAAAATATATGCATGAAAGTGAAACGGATGATGAATTTCTGGAAGATATTCTAAATAGAAATCCCCCTCCGTATCAGCAGAGTTCTACAGTGGTGACACCTAATGCGCCGCAAATAGAGACTGTGCGAAATAAAAGTCCTGTAAAAAGAATTGAAATAAATAGGTCACAAGATCACATAAGAACTTCACAAAATGAAGGAGTAGAAAGTGACAATGCAACTGAATTAGCAAGAACAACAAAAGAACTGACTGAGAAAATTAGGGAATTAACGAAAAACATGGAAGCTGTAACTGTACCTGTAACAATAGGTCCAGTAATACCAGTTTTTGAGAATCAGAAAATTGATGAACGATCTTTAGTGATTCCTATGAATTCACAATTTCAGAGAGAAAAAGAAAGGATGGAAGCAAGTGCAAGTACAAGTAATTTGGCTAGTACCTACAGACCAAGTCCACCTACAAATTTGACAGTGAATGAGTGTAATGGTAGGAAAATGCCTATGGTAACAGAATCTGCAACAGTGACCCCTGAAAAGAGTGGTAATTGGATAGAACTAAATAATACTCCTATAGGTCCGACTCCTGATGAGTTAAATGAGTGGATGAAGGCATTTAAAATAAAAGAACCAGAAGAAAAACCATTAGATGTAATTAGGTTAAAGATTGACATGGAAGAATTAATTTTAGGGACGATTGGTACAGAAAAGCTGAAAAATTACCAGGATGATGAGATTATGTTTCTGTGCAAAAGTATTACATGGAGAGCTAAAAATTTACATGACAAACTGGAAGAAATAGCAAGTGAAATTGGAGTAGATTTTGCGAAAGTAAAAACATTGCAGAAACCGTACAGAGTAGACTTTTGTGAGAAAGATATTGAAAATTTGAACACAGCAGGAAGGCTGACACAGATAAAAGAGTTAATTGTTTTACTGAGAAAATGGGGTGATGTGGACAGATGGAAAGTCAGATGGATGAAAAAGTATGAGAAAACTGCAGACAAAGCTTCTTTGGCTTTTATGATAACTGAAAAGGAACCTGTTGCAAGAGAATACCCTATGAGAGAAACTCCAGGTGGTAGTTATGTGCATGTTCCCTGGACTAGACAGGATATACTGTCATTTACAAATGAATTCCCGAAGCTGAGAGAGAAACCAGTTGAATGGTACCGACAAGTGGAGAGGTTTGTGAAGGTTTCAAAGGTGTTGTGGATAGATTTAGATGGATTGTTTGACATAGTAGTGCCAACTGATTTGTGGTCTGAATGTAAAATTACAGTTGACTGGCCAACTACAGAATATCCAAGAGATCCTAAGACAGGAGCTCCAGGTCCTGAGGTAATGAGGAAATATGATAAAGTGATTACCTTTTTGAAAAATAAGATTCCTCCTAAAGAAACAGATTGGGTAAAAATAGACAGAACTACACAGGAAAGTAAGGAGTCCGTACATGCCTATTATGAAAGATTGTTGTTGGTTTTCAAGCAGTATAGTGGATATGAGGAGTTGAGTGAAAAGGATATGAGTCATTTTGTATATAGATTTGTGTTTGGACTGAAACCAGAGATTAGTGAAATGATTAAACAACATATGATTAACTGGCAAAACGGCACTGTAGATGAGGTACTGAGGTATGCTAAGTATTGTAGTGATGATATTGAGAGTAGACAGCGTAAATTGAAAGAGAAGGCAATGTGGGCACAGGTGAAAGTGGCAGAGAAACAAGAAGCTCAATTGGATAATAGTGGGAATGAAACAGGACAGAATAAATCCCGACCTAACATAGGTAAAGGGAAAGGTCATATGAGTCTAGAAGAGGCAAAGAAAAAATGGCCATGTCATAATTGCGGAAAATTAGGGCATTGGAGAAACGAGTGTAAGTTCCCACCTAAACCTAATCCGGAAAATCAATCATTAAATCCACAGGTGCAGAATGAGGTAGTTGTTCAACAAGGTCAGGTGCCACAACCACCACTTCCCAACAATGTTAACCAGCAAAGATACAGTACAGAAACAGGATTCTACGGAGGAGAGCAGGTAACACAGTTGCCGCGAGCAGCTAACATTTCTCAGTATTGGTTGCGTCAGAGTGAGGATGAATCGGATGAAAGTTTCTGACGGTGCCTAGGAGAGGGAAAGAGTGCGTACTTGGCGCAACTCTAGAGGTAGATCAGTCTGGTCCCTTTGTGGATGGAGAAGTGAATGGTGCAAATGTAACATTCCTTGTCGATACTGGAGCTACCCGTTCTACTGTTAGATCAGTGGAAATTCCAAACCTTCCTCTCTCAGGTGAATATATCCAAGTAGTTGGAGTAGCGAATCAGCAGATTAAAACACCACTTACTGAATTAGTGGAAGTAAAAATTGGTTCTTTTAGCAAAATGCATAGATTCGTAGTGTGCGATTGTAGTCCCGTAAATCTTTTAGGTCGTGACCTTTTGTGCAAGATGAACTGCACAATGTATTGTACGCCAGATGGAATTGGATTTCAGACCCCAGATGAAGATGTATTGTATAAAGTGACATTGATGAATCAAGAACCTGAAATGAATGGTTTGTTTCCTGCATTTGATGCAGAAAAACTTCCAAAAGAACTGAAAGAGACAGTGAAAGAGAATGTGTGGGATTTTACAGGAGAAGATATTGGATTAATGAAAGAAGTAGATCCCGTAAAAGTAACAGTAAAAGAAGAAACAACTTACCCAAATACGCCACAGTATAAATTGACTCCAGAAATAATTGAAGGAATAACTCCTGTAATAAATAAAATGATTGAACAGGGAATTCTAAAAGAAATAATGAGCAGTCCATGTAATTCACCTATAATGGGACTGAAAAAGCCAAACGGAACATATAGAATAGTACAGGATTTGAGAAAGGTCAATAAAATAGTTGTGCCTTGTTGTCCAATAGTGCCAAACCCTGCAGTAATTCTATACCAAATTCCACATGAAGCTGAGTGGTACACTGTGATAGATTTGTGTCACGCATTTTTCTCTATTCCTTTACATCCAGATAGCCAGCCATTATTTGCGTTCCGGTTCGGAGGGCGTATTTTGGCATGGTGCCGAATTCCTCAGGGGTATACAGAAAGCCCCTCAATCTTTAATCAGATTTTAAAGAAGTCCCTGGAAGATTTGAAAATGCCAGAAAAGTCAGTGATGGTGCAGTATATCGATGACCTGTTGGTGGCATCGAAAACAAAAGAAGCATGTGTAAGCGATACAATTGCTTTACTGAACCATCTAGAGAAAAGAGGACATAAAGTGTCCCCTTCGAAATTGCAGTTTTGTCAAAAAGAAGTCCAATATTTAGGGCATAAAATTGAGAAAGGAGTGCGAAAGATAACGACAGAGAGAATAAAAATGATTCAAGGAATGAGAGCACCAATGACGCAAAGAGAGGTAAGAATGTTTCTGGGAATGGTTGGATATTGCCGACAATGGATAAGTGGTTTTTCCTTAATTGCTAAGCCATTACAAAAATTGACCAAGAAAGATGTAAGAGACCATTTTGAATTGAATGACGAAGAAATGAAATCTTTCAAAGAGTTGAAAAAGAAATTGTGTGAGGCCCCTGCTTTAGGAATGCCTGACTACGAAAAGGATTTTGAATTGTACTGCAGTGAAAGAGATGGATGTGCATTTTCAGTACTGGTACAAAAACATGGAACAATGAAGAGACCAATTGCTTATTTTTCAGCTGTTTTAGATCCTATAGCAAAAGCGTTGCCTGGATGTCTGAAAGCTGTTGCTGCTACTTGTGTAAGTCTGGAACAAAGTGAAGGTATAGTGATGGGGTATCCACTGAGAGTATATATTCCCCATTCAGTAGAGATTCTTTTGACAAGAACAAAAACACAGTACATGACACATAGTCGGCTGACTAAGTACGAAAAAGTAATCTTGAGTGCAGAAAATGTGACCATAGATAGATGTATGAATGTGAATCCTTCGACATCATTGCCAGATGAAGAGAGTATAATTGAACAAGATGAAGTAGATCATGATTGTCTGAATGTGCTGGAATATTGCACAAAACCAAGAGCTGACATAAAAGATGAGCCTTTAAAAGAATCAGATTATGTCATGTTTGTGGATGGCTCATGCTTGAGAATGAAAGACGGAGTTTTAAGCGCAGCTTACGCAGTGTGCACAGTGGCGACTGTGATGGAAGCGTCTTGTCTGAAAGGAATAAGATCTGCCCAAGTTGCAGAACTGATTGCTTTGATTCAAGCATGTAAGTTGGGAAGAAATGTACGAGTTACGATTGTGACCGATAGCCAGTACGGTTTCGGTATAGTGCATGATTTCGGTCAGATTTGGTCACAAAGAGGTTTCTTGACGTCTGCAGGAACACCTATCAGAAATGGAGATTTTGTAAAGAAACTGCTTGAGGCGATACAGCTGCCTAGGCAGATAGCTGTAGTGAAATGCAAAGCACATAAGAAAAATGAGGATTACATGACTGTCGGAAATAATTACGCCGACGAGATAGCCAAATATTGTGCGGAGAACATGGTATCCCTGAATAAGAATCGCGAAAGGGAGCATATCTCTTCTCCTTTGCTTTTTACTAACACTGTCGAGACATGGGATGAGGTGAGACAGTTACAGGAAGTTGCAAATGATGAGGAAAAAGATTACTGGATAAAAGCAGGATGTAGAAGACAAGAAAACAATGGTGTGTGGGTTTACAGAGATGAAAGACCAGTTATGCCTGATAGCATGATTTCAGACATGGCACGGATGTACCATGGACAAGCTCATATTGGGAGAGATGCAATGATCAGACTTTTTAGACAAACATGGTATAACCCAAAATTCAGAGCCATAGCTGAAAGTCTTTGTCAAAGATGTCTTATTTGTCAGCAGTTTAATCCAGGAAGAAAGACAATAGTGAGTCTAGGAACAATAGGACGAGAAGGAGGTCCGTTCACTAGAATGCAATTGGATTTCATTGAAATGCCCCTTGTAACAGACTAAAATATGTTCTAGTGGTCGTCTGTTTGTTTTCTCGTTGGGTGGAGGCATACCCGACTAGAAGGAATGATGGAATAACGGTAGCAAAACTTATGCTGCGAGAGTTCATTCCAAGGTATGGTTTCCCAGTCATGATTGAGACAGATAGAGGAACACATTTTCAAAATGAGTTGATTCAATTAATTTGTGAAGCATTAAGTATTAAACAAAAACTGCATTGTGCATACTGGCTTCTGGGGTAGTAGAGCAAATAAATGGAACAATTAAGAACAGGTTAGGAAAAATGTGTCAAGCTACAGGACTCAAATGGCCCGATGCACTGCCCCTTGTCCTGATGACCATCAGAAGTATTCCTGAAAAGAAAACTGGACTTAGTCCTCATGAAGTGATCATGGGACGAGCAATGAGACAAGCACAAGTACCTGTCAACAAGTTACTGACTATAACTGATGATCTAGTACTGGATTATTGCAAAGGACTGGCTGATGTGGTGCGTTCTGTGTTTCATCAGGTTGGACCGGATGCGACCACTCTTGAAAGAAATCCAGCCCACGACTTGAATCCAGGAGACTGGGTCCGCATAAAAGTCCACAGGAGAAGAAACTGTCTAGTTCCTCGCTGGGCCGAGCCACGACAGGTAATCCTAGTGACAACGACTGCAGTCAAGTGTTCAGGAGTGAAAAACTGGGTCCATGCCAGCCACACAATCAGAGTTCAAGAACCTGAAGATCGACATGTGAGTCGACATCTGGAAGTGAGTGATGAGAGTTCAGCGTCTGAGACAGAAAGAAGCAGAAAAAGGGTGCCAGAACTTGAAGATCGACCTGAAAGTCGACATCTGGAAAACCCAACTGCAAGCACCTCTATAGAGGAAGAAGAAGAAGAAGAAGAAGAAGGAAAAATTGCAGAAATTCCAGAACTTGAAGATCGACCTGTAAGTCGACATCTGGAAATATCTGACACGAGTTCAGGATCTGATGATTCAGTTGAAAACTGTGAAGAATTTCGAAGGAGAACTTGGAGATTTGAACCAATTAGAGAAGAGAATGAACAAGAAAATGATCTAAATGAGCAACCAAGTACAAGTTATGGTGGAAATCCTTCAAAAGTAATATTAATAGACAAAGAAGGGAAAGAGACAATTAAAAAGCTAGAAAATTGAGAAGAACCCGAGGAGCAATAGGGACAGATAGTGAAACAAAAGAACAGGGAAAATTAGAAGCAGAGAGTGAGATAAATACCAATTCGGAAGAACATCGAGGAGGGACAGTAATAGGTGAACACAAGAAGGAGAAAATAGAACCACCAGTAAAAGAAAATGAGATCATAAGTTTCAAAATAAGAGACAATTGTGAGAAAATTGAAACAGAATCTGAAGAAAGCGGAGAAGAAGAGAAAACAAGAACTGAATCAAGAAAAAGAAACTGGAAATCAGAAAGAGAAGAAAAAGAAGGTGAAGCCAAAAGGCCAAGAAAAGGAGACAATTGGCCCAGCAACTATATAAGAAAATTGAGATACAGGATAATCAGAACAGGAGAAAAAAGTGCTGAACAGGTGAATGAAATAACAGGTCAAAAGGAACAAGAAAAGCAAGTGGAAAACGATTGCAAAAGTCTAAAAGAATAAAGAAAGTGAATTCGAAATACAAGTCACCTGAGTGGCTGTACATCGCTCTAACTGATTACAAAGAAGAAAGAAACACTCACGAGAACCCGAGACTACGAAACCGAATGGGTAAAGGTGAGGTGCAACAAACCTGAATTGAAGACTTACAGTGCTTCTGCCGGATGTGACAATTTTACTGGATATGACAAATCACCGGATGTGACAACGAAAGAATTCTGAAAAGAGTTAAAAGAAAGTACCAAGCAAAGACTTTTGAATGCAGAGTGGCATCTAAGTCATTTCTGAGGTGTAGTGACACAATTTTCTGAGATTTAACAAAAGATAAAAACAAAAATGGAGAATACTAGAGATAGAAGAGATAAATGTGAGTTTTTAAAAAGATGGTGTAAAATGTGCTGCTTTTGTACAGGATTATTAATGACAGTATGGATAGTTTTAGCAATCACAATTCCTATTAGTATAGCTGTAGTAGAAGCAAAGAATGATACTAAACCAGAAAAAGAAACTAATATTAAAGAACCAGTTATTTTAAGAAGTAGTGCAGAATTACATAAGGATAAGTCAGTAGCAGATTTTTCTAAAAATGTTTTTACAAAATTGTTGTACGAATATGTAGAGACAATGGATGTGAGAGATTGTTATGTTTGTATGCAGTTGCCTGCATCAGTGTCAGAAGGTGTGACTTATCATCACCTACCTCTAACTTATGGAATAACATGTAGTGTCATAGCAAGTTTATTTTATAAAACAGGTAGATTAGAGTTTTATTACACTGATGTAGATAAGATTTTTGCAAATGTTCCTGTAGTTCCAGAACTTAACAAAATAAAACAAGCAAAGGTTTTAGGAGAATTCTTTTTAGAGCATAGAATTTTAACATTAGAAGAAATAGCTAAAAACAACCTTACCTGTGAGTTAAAGAAAGAAGAAAAAGTATTTTTAGAAATGGTTGAAGAAAGAAGAATGAAATTTCAAAGAGAAGCAATAAAGAGAAAAGAACACATCTATGGACGTTTGAGGAAGAAAATCATGAAGGGAAAAAGATAAATGCAGCAATGACATTAGATTGGCCGCAAACAGGAAAGTTGTGTATTAGGAGAAATAAGACAGTCTATGACAATTATTTTGTAGGTTCCAGTACCTGCCATGACAATTATCAAATTTTGGGAGGTTGGGGATTCAAAGGTGGAAAAGATCCAATATTTCCAGGTATCTATTATATTTGTGGGAATAGAGCTTATTACAGGTTACCGGACCATTGGTATGGAACTTGTTATGTAGGCCTGGTCTTTCCAAAAATCTTTCATATGGACAGAGCAGAAAAAGGAACATACAAGATGATTAATAGCTTTACACGTAGAAAGAGGGAAAGTTTTTCAGAAATTGTAGGTGATATTTTTGGAGCATTAATACCAGCAGTGGGAATATCTTTGAATGCGTTTAAAATTCGGAAATTATCCACAGTAGTAGATCGTTTGTCTACAGATACTGCGGGAGGGTTCTTGATGGTAAATACCGAAATGGTTGCCATGAGAGCTATGGTGATGCAAAATCGGCTTGCCCTTGAAATTCTTTTGGCAAAAGAGGGTGGAGTTTGTGGAATGTTGAAAGTCCAACATTGTTGCACTTACATTCCTGATAAAAGTGAAAATATACAAAAGTATATTACAAATATTACAAATTTGCACAAAGAACTAGTTCCACTGGAGGTTGAAAGTGTCCTTGGAAAACTTGGTAGAGGGTTTTCTTCAGTAGCAAATTGGTTAACAAGAATGAGTAGACTAATGATAGGGAAAGTTATAATAATAGCAACTGTAGCAATATTGTTAGCCATGGTGTTGAAAATTGTAATAACGTGTATAAAAAGAAAAGTAAGACAAAATAAGATAAAAAGAAATAACAGAATAATGAAAGAGAGAGAGAGAGAAATGGGTGAAATTGAGTTAGAGAAAATGAAAGAAAGTATGTATAAAGAGACAAGAAGACAAGATGAAATGGAAACAGATGTGTAACTAACAAAAAGCAAAAGGATGAAAGACATATGCTGCCTGAAAAAGAAGTATAACTTGGGTTTTATGTGGTGATTTAAAAATCACCAAAGGGGGGAGTTGATGGAGCAGAGTAAATGAAAAAATTTAACCCCTAACAAATTTTATAAATAATTAATAAATATGTTCGTTTAAATGTATTAATCAACAATGTACGTGAGGGAAGGGTAACACGCAAGTATATGTGTGCTGAATAATCTATTTACAAATGTCTGTGTGTCTAATTATAACATAAAATTAATTGCGTACTAAATAAATAATAAATGCATGATTCGTGCTTCATAGAATATAAAACGTGACGTTGCAAAAACAATAGTGATGGTAAGTAAGGAACAGCTTAAATGTTGCTTTCTGCTAGGTAATAACTAATTGGGGTACGTAGATGACGGGAGGGAAACGAAAAGGCTATGTTTCTCTATTTTAATTATGTTTTGTTTATTTCTAAATAGTGCTTCTAAGTCTAATCGAGTGGCGATATAAAATGGCTGCCGTTTATTAGAGTACGCATGCGCTGAGAAAACACATGACAAGGGAGAAAAAGTTGGAGAAAGACTGATCACGTGATGGTGCTGAAAGGCTAGGATGCAAGAATGGTCAAGGCTGATGTGACCTATTTGAACTGATAGTGTGCCGTGGTGATCAGCAGAGAATCGTGGGAAACAGTTTTAAGAGAAAGGAAAATGCCTGCAGAGTTCTCGAATGTTTCGAAAGAAGTTACAAATGTACTGATCGAAGCGGATGGAAACATGTCTTGAACTGTGAGAAAGGAAATGAACATATGCATTCCAGAAGAACAAGCTGGATCCGGGAGAATTTGATTAAAACTGAATAAATGAACTGAGTGGACCAATGAAAGAAAAGCGCGTTATTAATGTTGCAACAATTTAGTTAGCAAAGTTAGAATTAGGGTATAAGAAGGCCTACTCTTAGTGGGAGGGTAGTTGGTGGCTTCCAGTGCTTGGTGTTCCAGATCGATCCATTTACTGAGCGGAGATGCTGAAAGACTGTTAGATGTGACGGGATGCTGACGAGCTGAAGTTTCTGTTGCTGTCTTATTTTTTCCAGTTGAGTATGAGAATCAGGTTATTTTTCAACTTTAAAATTAGGTTAGAAATCATTAGGCTAAATTAGGAAGATAGGCAGGTTAATTAGGGTTTTCCTCATGACAAAATTTCCTTTCTGCAATAAAATTGATTTTGCTTAATAAATATTTGAATTAATAATGTATGAATAATTGAATAAAAAGTCTAAATTCTTTTCCATGCCTTTAAAATTATATAAAATTTGAGATTCTTAAATCAAACGACTCAGTGATTATTTACTAAATGATTGTGAAATTAGTAATTAGTTATTGTGATTTAGCTGGTCTTGATCACTATCAACTGATTTTCACTAGATGATCCATCGACAAAACAATGAGCAGGAATATCTTAAGAAATAACTAAGAAAGCGATAGGTTAAGGTAATAAGGTATCCCGGCTCCTTCCAGCGGTACATCATGATGATTTTCATTTAGTTTTTCTTTCTCCTAGGAGTATAGATTCGTAAAGGTGTAGAGGAAATCCAGGTGTGTGTGTGTGTGTTTGTTAGGCGATGTTATGGGCCCCATCGTCATGTGGATGTGAGAAAATATAAGTTGCGCCTGGATGACCGATAAGTGACCTAGGAGAAATAGTTTTCATTGTATCCGCTGCATCAGGTGCAACATCTTTAGGTGCCATTCAAGCTTCCTTGCATAGAACAGCTGTATTATGAGCAGTAGGCGCATCAGCTTCCTTGACGGAAGTATCACAATTTTGCAGCGTGCACTGATAATCCTTGTGTACACAAATAATCTATAGCATGGGAGCAGCTCCATGTTGCTCTCTCTCACCTGAGTACTTCTCTTCCTCTCCCACGCTCCGTGTTGTTCTCATTCGTTTGTATGCTCCTTCCGATCCCACAGTATTCCTCTCCCTTGTGTGCTGCTTTTCCCCTCCCCATCTCATCCCCCCCACAACTGCACCTCCAATTCCCCCACCCCTCAGTCCTATGTTTTTTAATTATTTGTTTTGAATGTTATACTTTACCGATTCCTTTCGTAAAAAAAAAAGAGGGACTTGCGTCAATTTGGAAGCGTGCATGCATGGTCATGCACAAGGCGCTTGCATAATGACACATATATTACATCACGTATGCGCTATCGCACCTTTTTTTCTCTTTGTTGCTGCTGCTGTAAAGAGTACAGCATAATGGATTGGTAGAGCCAATAGGCCTCAAAGAAAATACCTATTGGATTTGATTTAATCTTAGAGGGGGATCCTGGGGGCCCAGTGGGCAAAGGCTGGCTGAGGTAGGAATAAAGTTGTTTTTCTGCCGCCCACCCTGCAACACTACTAAAGGCAGAGATGAGAATGTTGTTGGGGCCTCGCATCCTGTTTGGGCCGGGTCCCACGTGGGACAGATAGGCACTGGAGACCACACTGTGAAGGTCTGCATCTGCGCATCATTAGTAGCCAGGGAGGAGTGAGGGCCCACTCGGCAAAGCCTGACTATGGCAATCGGTTGTTAATTGGCTTTTCTGTCGATCCGTCCGGCAACACATCAATGCGTCCAACAAGGCTCTGGCAGCACAGTCCTGTGTCTTCCTGCCTCAGCCTGTGCCCCTGTCCGACCCAGGTGTATGTCTACCTTATGTGCACAGAACTTTTAAAAAGTACTGCCTCTGAAAAACGTGTTTAATATCATGGTTACACATTCGTTTAACAGTATGATCTGGTTACAAGGGCTCAAGTGCTCTTCAATTTCTGGTGCTTTGCAGTAGTTTTAAAACCTTGTTAGGGTTTCTTGTTGCTCAAATGGTTGTAATTTCTGATATTTATATGTTTCCCTCTTCGTCTTTGCTTAATTTTGCTCACAAGAAAGTGTCACTCATAATCGTTGAAATGTCACTCATAATTATAAGAAAATTATGAAAATGTCACACATAGCAATCTGAAACCTTGGCAGCTATGCCTGTCAGGAAGTATTAAACCTGCCAAATGCAGACAATTACAGGCTGGCTCACCAGCGAAATGCAGGCAGGGCGATGACTGATGCAAGGCCTCCGAGCTAAAGGGAAGCGTTTGCATTTCTTTTGGCTTGCAAATGTTTCGTGTTTCGTATAAATGCAATGGGGGGGGGAGGGGGAGGCTTAAGTCCACTTGTCTGGCCATTGCTGAATATTTCGGCAGATAATCCTTCCAACATGTACAGGCAAAATAACATTGTAGAAACTATCACTTTTTTTTTCTCCACCCCGGTTTATGTTTTACAAATCAGCTTGCACAAAACCTAGAAAAAGAACAATTTGAAGACTATTATTGAGGCAAATAATTCAACCAAAGGACATTTCTATATTGTAAAGAAAGTGATCCCTAATCTCAAATCAAGCCTCCGGGTGCTCTGAAACAAGTTGTGTGAAAACCACCCTGCCTTCTTCCACCCAAAAATTGGTCCTCTAAGAGAAAGCATCTCTTCCACCGCCCCTTGGTTTGATGACTTCACCCAACAGTATCTCCCTGCCCTACCTCTCTTTCCCAGTTCTCATCAGTCATTGATTGTGATATTAGATGTTCTTCAAAAAACACATCTGTCGTTATTTTATGTATTGGATTTACTTATAGGATTTTACCCGAAGGGTAACTCATGGGATGTTTGGAATGTAAACGTGGTCAGCCTGCGACTCAATGCACTGCTACCTCTCATCACGGCCAACCAAACAGGCCCATCTCAGGCTTATCCTGTGCAGCAACGACACTTGAAACATTAGTCACCAACAGTTTTCCTCCCACCTAGAGCCATGTAGCCGTCTCACTGTTTAATCGGACTTCAGACCTTGCAAGGGCACCGAGTCAACACTCCTAAATATCAGGAAGCGAAATGTCATAGTGGGTAAGTAAACTATGGACCTAAACTTCCTTCATGGGGCTCTCTGCGTCCCCCAAGCCTCCCTCCTTCCACCTCCTCTAGAATCGACCCTCCTTAGTATAGGTTACTTAAAGAAATTACAACACTACGGATGTGGGCGGGAGACATTAATCCCTCATTCATGCCTGAGGTGATTTGGTGAAACCTTTTCTACACTGTTTCCAGTGAAAACGGGGCTGGCCCACGCAAACATGAAGTAAATATTAGTGCAAGAGTGAATCCAATCCGCCTTGCCCGATTGCTCCTCTCGCTCTGCCTGGATCAACATATTTTCCACTGACTCAGGACCCCGCATACAGTGCTGAGCCTGCCAGGCAGAAGGCAACTCTCTCCTCACACCAGGGGGGCAAAGCAGGGCCCTGTAGCCCCGCAGTGCCTGTCGGGGGGGGCAGTCTTCCCTATGGTGGAGGGGGCCCTCACACACATCCAGTGACAGTATAATCTGGCTAGATATGAAAAGTTACTTCTGCCGTCTGGCTGCAGCCTATGCGTGGAAAACGGCAGGAATCAAAAAAACAACAAAGTTGCACAATTTTAATTTATTGTTGCAATATACGAGACCAGACGAGAAGGTGACCCTGCGACTCTCTCCCCCTGAGCATATGAGGAGGGAGAAAAACAGAGAGTGAACTGGAGGGGAAAACAGGGGAAGAGAAACGAAAGAGGGCAATAAAGAAACACCAACAGAGCACAGAAAAGGAGAGAGGTAATAGTGTCGGGTGTGCATGTAAGCGGAAGAGGGACTGGATAGCAAAGCGAGAGAGAGAGAGAGCGCGCGTCAGGAGAGAGAGGTTATAAAGCTGCAGGCGAGGAAAAAGCTGAGCCAGAGGAGACGAGTAAGAGACCAGATATGACAAGCCCGCGAGTGGTGCAAGAAACTTGAGCGTGCCGCCTCTTTCCCCGGTGCCCACCCCCGTCGCCCACTCCTTTGTTAACAACAACAAAGCCTTGTTAAGTAAATGGTCTTTTTAAAGACCTGTGAAGTACTCGGGTGCGGCCGCAGTAAGACAGACGGCAGACCACAACAGCTCCTCTCCCCCCACGTGAGCCAGGCAGGGGGCCTGGTGTTGCTCTGGCCCTTGGGCCATTCACACCACGGCTCCCCATGTGCCGGACCAGCCCAGAAGCACTGTTTTCTCCTGACACCTCCGCGCCAGCCACCACAGTTTGTAATGCTTTTGCTCCATCAAGTGGCCAAGTGGTGCAAAAACTATGAAAATCAGTGACACTCGGTTTAAACCGGGTCAGCTGATTTTCATCCGGTAGGGTACTGTCGGGCAGAGTCGGTTTTAACCGATTTCCGGACAGCCTACAAATTATCTACTATTCTATGTTCCTCCCAGTGTCTCAATAAAAATGGTACCTCACTTGTGGGGATAGGCCTAGTGCTCGCAACAGGAAATGACCCAAATGCAACATAGACACATCATATTTTTCACTGAAAAAGGAACCCTTTTTTTGCAATGTGCGTTGCTCTTGAATTAGGGCCCTAACTCAAACCTAGCAAACCTGTACATTTTTAAAAACTAGACACCTCGCCGAATCCAGGGTGGGGTGACTTCCATGGCTCTCCCAGTTTTTCCTACCCAGAAGGCCTTGCAAACCTCAACCTTTGACTAAAAGCACACATTTTCCTCATATTTCTGTGCAGAAAAGTTCTGGAATTTGTGAGGAGCCACAAAACTTCTACCACCCAGAATTTTCCTACGTCTCCCGATAAAAATGGTACCTCACTTGTGTGGGAGACTTAGTGCTTGAAACAGGAAATGGCCCAAAACACAACATGGATACCACATTCTTCCACTGAAAACGGACCCTTTTTTGCAGTGTTGGTAGCTGTCAATTTTGGGCCCTAACTCAGTCTCCATTTAGGGAAACCTAACAAACCTGCACATTTTTTAAAACTAGACACCTAGGAGATTCCAGACTGGGGATACTTGTGTGGCTCTCACCAGCTTTTCTTACCCAGAAGCTTCTGTAAATCTCAAAGTTTGACTAAAAACACACATTTTACTCACAGTTCTGTGAGGAAAACAGCTGGAATCTGCAGGGAGCCAGAAATTTCCTACCACCCAGCATTCCCGAAGACTCCTGATAAAAAATGGTACCTCACTTGTGTGGGTAGGCCTAGTGCCCACGACAAGAAGCAGCCCAAAATGCAATATGGACACATCACATTTTCCAACTGAGAACTGACCCTTTTTTCCAATGTTGGTAGCTCTCAATTTTGGGCCCTAACTCAGCCAGAACCTAGGGAACCCTAGCAAACATGTGCATTTTTTAAAACTATAGACCTAGCCGAATCCAGGGTGGGGTAACTTACATGGCTCTCACCAACTTTTCTTTCCCAGAAGCCTCTGTAAACCCCATGACTAAAATCAGATATGGTTCTAACATTTCTGAGGAAAACTTCTGGAATCTGTGGGAAGTCACAAATTTCCTACCACCCGGCATTCCCCCATGTCTCCCAATGAAAATGGTACCTCACTAGTGAGGGCAGGCCTAGTGCCTGCGACAGGAAATAGCCCAAAATGCAACATTGACACACCACATATTTCCACTGAAAACTGACCCTTTTTTTGCTTTGTGGGTAGTTGTGGATTTTGGGCCCTAACTCAGCTGTCACCTAGGGAAACCTAGCAAACCTGTAAATTTTAAAAATTAGACACCTACTGGAATCCAGGGTAAGGTGATTTATGTGGCTTTTCTTACCCAGAAGCCTTTGTAGACCTCAAAGTTTGACTACAAACACATATTTTCCTCACATTTCTGTAGGGAAAAGGTCTGGAATCTATGGGGACCCACACAGTTCCTACCACCAAGCATTCCCCCAAGTCTTCTGATAAAAATGGTACCTCACTCGTGTGGGTAGGCCTAATGCCAGCAAGAAGAAACGTCCCAAAACACAACATAGACACATCATATTTTTCACCTGAATACTGCCCTTTTTTTGCAATGTCGGTAGCTATCGATTTTGGGCCCTAACTCAAACAGCACCTAGTGAAACCTAGCACAACTGTACATTTTTAAAAATTAGACACCTTGAGGAATTCAGGGTGGGGTTACCCACTTAGCTCTCACCAGCTTTTCATTCCAAGAAGCCCTTCGACACGTCAACTGAAAACACACATTTGCCTCACATTTCTGTGAGGAAAACTTTCTGGAATCTGGAAAGCCAAAACTTTTTTAACACTCAGCATTCCCACAAGTCTCCTGATAAAAATGGTACCTCACTTGTGTGGGTAGGCTTAGTGCCCACAACTGGAAATGGTCAAAAACACAACATGGACACATCATATTTTTTAACTGAAAACTGGCGCTTTTTTGCAATGTCGATAGCTGTGGATTTTAGGTCCTATCTCAGAGGGCACAGAGGGAAACCTAGCACCCCTCTACATTTTTAAAAACTATACACCTTGAGGAATTCAGGGTGGGGTGACTTGCATGGCTCCTTGTAAATCTCAAACTTTGACTAAAAACACATTTTACTCACATTTCTGTGAGTAAAACTTTATGAAATCTGTGGGGAGCCACAAATTTCATCCCACCTAGCATTTCTCCAAGTCTCCCAATAAAAATGTTACCTTACTTGTGGGAGTAGGCCTAGTGCCCACACCAGGAAATTATGGACCTGTCCAGCGCATTTGATTACGTCTTCCGTTCAAAGCTGTGAGTCATCTTAGAGAGCATGAGTGTTGACGTGGGGCTGGTTACATTCTTATGGCACCTCCATCATGACCTTTCAGCCTCAGTCAGGTTTGGGAACGCTGGAGAATGCACAGAGTCGTTCAGCATTAAGCGTGGGGTGCGCCATGGTCGCGTCCTTGCCCCAGTTCTATTCCTTCTCTTTACAAACAACCTGGAGAAAATATTGGTTTCTACTGGGGCGGACGTTCCGCTTGTGGAAAAAAAGGTTGTGCCCGCACTGCTTTATGGTGACGACGCTGTTCTCCTGGCGAGGACTGCCAACGGCCTTAAAAAACTGATCATCAGTTACGTTAGCTTTATGAAGGACCTAGGCCTGGAGCCAAATTTCAAGAAAACGTTCACAATGATATGTGGCCCAAAAAACACTAAAACCCGTACATTACATATAGAGGGCAAACCCCTAGAGAGGGTCAGTTCCTTCCCCTATCTAGTTCAAAGTAGAGAGGGAGTGGCCTCACTATCCAAGAGATGGGGTACCAAATACAAATGTATAAACAAAGATTTTTCTTGGATTACAACTCTCAAAGAGTAAATCTACCACATTCAACCATATACAGGACATACAAATGTTGTAAATCCGCTATTGTTTAAGAACCCATAAACCAATTATAAACACGAAAAGATCTCAAATAAGTATTGCAAAAAATTCATTTATTAAAAACACAATCAATGATATAAGAGACAATAATATAACCAATTATATATAGACAAATAAAAATTTATATTTAAACAAATTCATACATATAACAAATCAATTTCAATATACATGAGAGACAGAAACAAGTGACACATTAAAAATCATCAAAAATACGTTCATTCGATTGAATCTGTTGCGTTGGAGTCTATCAATCCTTTTTAAAATTAGGCTCAAACGTTCCTCGAATTTAACAATAGAAAAAAAGCGTTGACGCGTTTCGGTGTGCTAAGTATTTTTACACCACCTTCTTCAAGACTCTTAAAATAAATGTCTCTCCTAGAGTTAGCACATATGACACTGTATGCGATATGTATGAATTTGTTTAAATATAAATTTTTATTTGTCTATATATAATTGGTTATATTATTGTGTCTTATATCATTGATTGTGTTTTTAATAAATGAATTTTTTGCAATACTTATTTGAGATCTTTTCGTGTTTATAATTGGTTTCTGGGTCCTTAAACAATAGCGGATTTACAACATTTGTATGTCCTGTATATGGTTGAATGTGGTAGATTGACTCTTTGAGAGTTGTAAACCAAGAGAAATCTTTGTTTATACCTTCCCCTATCTAGGCCTGGATTTTGACGAAGGATGTTCGTGGCATATGTGCATTAAAAATAGAGTAACCCGATACACCCAAGCTGTAGGCACTACTTTCTTGCTATGTCTATTGGTAAAAAGCCCATTGCTCCTAAATTAGAGATATACAACCGCAAATGCTTGCCGATTTTAACATATGGAATGGGTATCTGGGGTTGTAGGAATGCACATGCACTGCAGATAGAGGAGAATAGATTCTGCCGCCGGTTATTAGGCGTCCCTTCCTCATCTCCGCATTATTCCCTTCATCTGGAGCTAGGCCTGGAGTATGTCCAAGATACCATTAGTGCTGCCCTCTTGGTCCTTTGGTGCTCAATTTGGTCCAACCAAGAAGCCGACCTTAACCGGGCTGTTATTAGAGATTGTTTAAGCTGCGCCCGTGGTTTGACCATTCCATGGCTTCAATATATTAAAACCTGTTTTTCAGCACTTGGCTGCGCCTCATTGTTTGAGCATCCAGAGTCAATCGAAAAAAAGGACAGAAAGTGGGTTTGGGACAGTTTTTGCAAGCATAAACAAATTTCTAGGGAACTATTGGAAGTGGCCAAACCCTCAGTTAGAGATTATTGCCTTAATCAAGCAACTCCATCAATTGCTCCGTATCTATTATACGTGACCAACGTTTATGAAAGAAATTTGTTGACAAGATTTAGGCTGGGTTCTTTTCGTTGGATGATATGTTTTCCCTTAGGTCAGTATTCTTCTAACACTGTTGCCACTTGTCCATGTGATGAGCAATCGAGCCAAACTATTTTACATTTTGTTTTTTTCTGTCAATTTTATCTTCCGTTTACTAGGAAGTTTTTATTACCGTTACTGCGCAGACTTAACTTTTCTAAGTGCAAAGCGGCTCTCTTCTACCTACAGCAACTCAGCGATTGTAACGTTTGCTTTGCAGTTGCAAGCTTTCTGAAGTGCACTTTAGCTAAGAGAAGGAGTTTGCTGTTTTGATGTAAAAAGCACTCTAGTGATTTTAGTAATCATTGTCTCTGATATGTTTTTTTTAAATGCCCATTGCTGACGTCAATTTTTAATAATTTTTAATCAATTGCCACCTTGTTGTAGCTCCCTGGAATCGGAACGGGAACTCTTGCACTGTCACTTTATTTGATGTCAAATGAGTCCTTTTTGCACTGTCACTTTATTTGTCGTATATTAACATGAGGTGTCTATACGTTTTAAATTGTAGCAGTCCCTGACATACAAGACATGGACTTTCACAGGACTTGTCCTATTTTTAATATGTGGTTGTCATTTATTTAACATGTGTGCCTATAATGTATTTTTGTTTTTCTTCTTTTACCTTGTGTGTACCTTTTATGAGCTGTCCTTGGAAGATCAAATAAAGACAACTTGACTTGAAGAAAAAAAAAATTGTGGGTAGGCTTAGTGCCGACAAAAAGAAACGGCCAAACACCCAGCATGAACACATCATATTTTTCTACTGAAAACTGACCCCTTTTTTGAAAAGTCAGTAGTTGTAGAGTTTGGGCCCTAGCTCAGTCAGCACATAGGGAAATCTAGCAAACCTGCACACTTTTGAAAACTAGACACTTAGGCAAATCCAGGGTGGGGTGACTAATGTGACTTTCACAAGCTTTTATTTCCCAGAAACCAGTGCAAACCTGAAACAATTAAAAACACACATTTTCCTCACATTTCTGTGAGGAACACTTTATGGAATCTGTTGGGAGCCACACATTTCCCACCACCCAGCATTCTCCCAAGTCCCCCAATAAAAATGGTACCTCACTTCTGTGGGTAGGCCTAGTGCCCTGTAGTAAAGTGCCCTTTTTTATGGTCACCCCCTCACTTTTTCTCTCCAATGCTGATGGTTATATGACTCTGAAAGTGCACTTGAGCCTGCTAACCAGATCCCAGTGCCAGTGCTCTCTTCCTAAAAATGATGTATGTGAATTGGTAACCCCAATTGGCAAGGACTTTTACCCCCTTATAAGTCCCTGGTAAGTGGTACCAGTGGTACCCAGGGCTTGGGAGTTAAAGGGGTCACCAGGGCCTGAAGCACATATTGTGTCACCCTGAGTGACCCAAGTAAACAGATGACCGCAGTCCTGCCCTTGCAGACTGCAGGAGCAATGCAAACTGCCCCAACTCGACTTTGTCCTCACCTTGAGTGGCAAGGTCACAGCACTATTTTTAATATATATCAGTCACCCCTAAGGTAGCCCCCTCCTGAGCCCAGGAGGAAGGGTGCATTATATTAAAGGTGTGGACATATAAGTACAAGCTTATATGTCCCTATAGTAGCCTACATCCGTTATGGGCTACTATAGGTTTTAAGGGGCCATAGGCTAACATGGGCTAGCACCTGAGCACCCCGAAGTTGCCAGCTCCATTATGGTCCCACTGCAATATGTCATGTTTGGTATCAAACAACTTGTCTCATCAAATACGACCTTTTTCTAAAGTCAGATTTTTGCACACAGGTGGCTACCTTAGAGGTTGCCCACCTGGTTGCCCCAGCTTTTCCTGTGCCCTGGCTGACAGCCTACAGCTGCTGCCACCAAGACAGGAATATGACCCCTGCCAAGAGCTGTGAACACTCCCAGGAGTAAGAAACAGCCTGCCTGGGAAGGAGTTGACACCTCTCTTCTTGACAGGATGGCTAGTAAAGTGGGCACATCAATGCAGTGAGCTTCAAAGCTTCCACCGCCTTTGACATGCAATCAGGCTGCCTACCAGAGGAGGGCGCAACCACCCCCCTGCCCCCAGGCACATTTGCTCCCAGGATGGCGGAAAAATTAGATAGTCAGGAGGTGTACACCCCCAGAAGGCTAGCCACACCCCTAGGGTGGGCTACCTGATCTGTCCAGCCAAGGAAGGGTTCTGACACTTTTCTGCCACTTTTAAAAGTGACTGAATACAGGGTCCTGGGTAGAAAAGGTGGAACACACCCCCGGATGTGGTCACCTTAGGGGCTGATTAGCTGCTGGAGCTTCTAGCCCATTGGCAACTTGCACCCACACCCCCTAAATCTAGTATTTAAGGGGCACCCCTGGCACCAGAACCTCAGATCTGATTCTACTTGCAACTTAGACAAAGAAGAGACCTCAAGTCTGTGACTTCCAGACCTGCACAAAGCAAAGGTGCGATACTGTGCACCTGGCAACCACCCTGCAACTGCACAACTGTGACTCGTTCCAGACCTTAGACCGGCTCCCCAAAAAAGAGGAACCCCTCTGAGAGCCAGAGGCAACTCCAGAACTCCTTTAGACTAGAGGTACTAGTCCCCTGCAGCGCCCAGACAAATTGCACTCCTCAAACTAAAAAATCTGGCCATTGGGCCCGCTGAGGAAATCGCCCAAAAGTAAATGGTCTAGTGCATTGTGGGAAACATAGTCCAGACCTTCAGCACGTTTCAGGGGGCTATTGTTTTTCCCGGACTCCAGGACCTCGAAGTAACTTCAAGCTAAGCTTGCCGCTGCCATTGGCTTGTTGGTGGCCAGTCTGGCTACCACTACCTTTGCTCAACGCTGTGCCTTGAGAGAACCCTGCAGCATCTTCAACCTGCCACACCAGTGGCCCAGTTGTCGAGCTTTGCATCCGTTTCCTCACCTGCACCATCTAAGGGGTAAAACCAGCACCCCTGTGGCTCGCACTTCAGCACCAGGACAGCCAGGACAACTCTGCACCCGGGCCCGACAAACCAGGTAGAATTCAACTGACTGTCATGGCCTGGTCCTGGGACCCGCATCACCTTATCCACAGTGGTTTCTACTGAACTCGACCTGTAAGGGACCAATTGTAGCTAGTGTTTTTCTCCCTTAACTGTAATGTTAAAGTTCTGAGGTAGTAAACTGCACTGATTTATTTTTCCTTCTAAAATCCATAACTCCGTTTACACTCATACGATTGTGTTTATTTTGGAGGCTAAGTTTCATAAAAATCTTCTTTATTTATACCCTGTCTAATTCACAGTTCTTTTGTTACCTCCAAATACGCCACGCCCTGCAGGCCCATGATCTCCCAGACGTTTCGCTACTCAAGTATAGTCCACCTTGAGGCGAAGGTTTTCTTTGGACGTCTGGGTAAGGGGGCCATCTCCGTGATCTATCGCTCGCTGGTAATCCATGCCCCTGACGGCCTTGATCAGGCTAGCCAGAGGTGGGAGGCCTTTGTGAGAGAACTGGATGAAGATAAATGGAGGGAGGCCTGTATGGTGCCGTAGAGCTGGCGATTTCATCACAGTTACATATGATTCAATTTAACTACCTACACGCGACAAACCTCACCCCACAGCATTTACAGCACCTACTCCCCGATGCCCCTTCCACCTAGCATGGGATTGTCCAATGTTGAGGCCTTTCTGGGGGGGGTGGGGGGGTCAGGTGCTTTCCTCTGTTCTTGGCCACATTTTAGATCTCACACCCTGGGATGTGCTGTTGGGGTTGGTGGAGGAATTTGGGGGCCCCTGGGCTGAACGAGTTTTCTTAGGGGTGGTCTGTTTGATCACAAAAAGAGATTTAGCTCGTACCTGGAAGCAGCAAACACCACCTACCATCAGGTGCTGGCGTAAGGGGGGCACACCGGGAGAAGCCGGCTTTTGAGGCTCGTGGCTGTCCTCAGAAGCATGACCAGATTTGGGGGAGGTGGTGTAGCCATTATGGACTGTCGATATGATTCTATACTGTTTTGCAATATTGATGTCTGGGCTTGTTGTACTGTTATACGCATACAGTTTTCTCTTTCGCTCTGTGATACTATGTGTCTTGCTACACAACCTTCAATAAAGTTGGTTATAAAAATAAAAATCTGCTTACTTTTTATAAATTGGTGTTGGATTTCTTTCGAGTCATGTCAATTACTTATGAGCCCTGTTGGTACTCTGAAATGCTTAACGTGTCCCTCTAGTAAAGCCTGATTGCGCTGTGCCACACTATCAGGCCTCAGCTAGGGATTCATTAGTGTGAATCCAAAGAACCGATTTGGGGTATCATGAGAGTGTTGCACAGTGAACCCTAACCAGCCTCACTACATAATACTCCACTTTCGTACATTGGTGAACAGCGGTAGGATTCTGAACTTCCGTTTCACAGTACCACTTGGTCATAAGCAATTCTGAACAAGAAATCCACTATTTACATGAGACCCAAATAATTTTTTCAAATTTTTCAAAAAAGTTTTAATTGGAATTGTTAGGGCCCTATGTACGCCCCCATTCCAAAGTAAAGTAAAAGAAAGTTAGGAAAATGTTTTAAAAGTTTTTGTAAAGTTTTAAAAAGGTCCCAACTTTCAAATAAAAAAATAGTGCACAATGGAGGCTGACAAGAACCTCAACCTGTCTGTCTTCCCAGCTCTGAAAATAAGTGATCTAAGAGTTTCCTGCAAATCTAGGGGCAATGTCTATAGAGCTACAGCCAAAAGGGAAGACCTTGAAAAGGCACTCCACACCTATGAGAAAGAAAGGCAAGAGAGGGATGGCCATTCCACAGAAGTGAACCCTGAAGAGCATGAGGATGATGCCCCAGCCCAAATAAAAGATGATGGGGAAGAAGGTAAAGACCACACATCTCCACCCTTTCCCAGATACCCTTCACCAGCATAAGTGACAGAAGTCACTCTAGCAGGCCCCCTTCTGGTAAGGTGGTAGTTAGCCTTTAGGAAGAGCTTGATCTCCTCTCACTAGAGGATACAAAGATTGAACTGGAGGAAAGGAGACTAGCCCTTGAAGATGATGGTGGCAGCAATGTAAATAGGTAAAAAGGGAAAACCCTTGACCCTAAGATCCCACCCTAAGATCCCCAAAGGGATTGTTGAAAAGTTTAGTGACGGTGATGACATCGATAAATGTTTTGCAGCCTTGGAGAGGACCTGCAAAATGAGGAGGATAGGTCACCATCAGAAGGGCTCCCTATTGTGGGATTTGTTCTCAGTCAAGGGCAGGGATAGACTTCTGACCCTTAATGAGGATGTGGCTGAGTCATATCAGCATAGGAAGGAGACCTTGACAGAAGGATTTGGACTCACCACAGAAGAGTACAGAGTGAAGTTTAGGGACACCCATAAAGGTCAAAACCCAATGTGGGTGGATTTCGTAGACTCCTCAGTGAAAGCACTGAAAGGCTGGATAAAAGGCAATGAGGTGGATACTTGGGCTGTACAATTTCATTATGAAAGAGCACATTTTAACTAATTGTATCACAGAGAGATTGCCTCAGCATCTGGTGGATTCAAGGTTGTCTTCTCCCAGAGAGCTGGGGAAGATAGCTGACAAATGAGTCAGAACCAGATTGTCCAGGTAGGACCATGGTGGGAAAGACCGGAAAAAGGGTGCTCAGACTTCCAAAGCAGGGAAAAGATGTGAGCAACAACAAAGAAAAAAAAGGAGTTCTGTAAAGGCCCCCAAAATTCTTCTCAGGAAGGTGGACCCCGAGACACAACCCAGTCCAAAGGTAGGGGTTATCAGGGAAAGCACTGGGACCCTACAAAAGTTTCTGGGATATGCCATGACTGCCATCAGCCAGGGCATAAAAGAGCATGCTCCAAATGTCCCACAGCGGTGGACAATCCAAGGGATTGGCTAGCATAGAAGTGGCGATTGAGGTGTACTCTGGAAAGGCCAAAGGTTACACAGAGGGTACTTTAGCTTCCCTGGGTGGGGTGGATATTGATGTTTGAAGCCTTGGCAGTCTTACATCCAAGCATGGAGAAGTACAGACAAAGGAAAGATCAATGGGACTTAAATAGAGGCTCCAATGGATACAAGTGCCAGTGTCACTATTGTGGCAGCAAGACTGGTTTCCCCAGACCAAACGATACCTGGTGTTAGTCACCAGATAACCAATGCTGACAGTGAGACTATGCTGCATCCAATGTCCTTGATAAGCTTAGAATAGGGAGGGGTTTCTGGCCCAAGGAAGGTGGTTGTGTCCCTTGCCAACCCAGTGGAGTGTCTGTTGGGAAATTATATGCAAACTTCTGCTTGGGCAAAAGTGGAAAGGAAGGCTCATGCAGAAATTCTGGGTCCCCCCCCCCCCGAGTGTGTGTGTATGCCAACAAGAGCACAGGCAGCACAACAGGGAAGTCACTGGAGTTTGGAGCCTGAAATAATGGCCCAAACAAGAGGAAGGGCAAAAAGTCAGATAAATCAGCTTCAAAGACGCCACAGGGCCAGATAGAGAGTTCTCCTGAGGGAGATGCCCTGGTGCCTGAGGAAAGAACTGCAGCTGAAAAAGCCTGGCATGACTTGGCAGAGCTCCTAGGTGCAGGGGCAGCCTCCAGAGAGGACATATGCCAATGGCAAAAGTCATGCCCTACTCTTGAAGGCCTTAGGCAGCAAGCTGCAGGGCACGAAGAAGGAGATGTCAGTGGTACCCACAGGGTATACAGGAAAGATGGGCTCCTATACACTGTTTGGATCCTGGTGATAGCCTCCCTGTCACAAACAAGCTTAATAGACTGTCTGAACAAATCAAAATCTGCATAAAGGCATAGGGCATCATAGTGCTAGAGCTAGGGGAGATAGAACCCGCTGACAGTCCTGGGGCTAGCCCAGTGGTACTGGTCACCAAACCTCACTCATAGGGTGACAAACCAGAAAGGAGGTTTTGAGTGGATTACAGGAGTTTAAATGCAGTAACTAAAATCTGATGCACACCTCATACCAAGAGCAGATGAGCTCATTGATAAATTTGGTGCAGCTACATTTTTGAGTACCTTTGGAGAGATCAGCTTTTTCAACCCCTGATGGACACTTTCAATTCACAGCAATGCCTTTTAGACGGGAAAATGCACCTGCCACTTTCCAAAGGTTGGTGAATCAAGTTCTTTAGGTATGGACAACTTTAGTGCAGCATATCTGGATGATATTGCTGTATTTAGTTATAACGTGCATTTGTAAAGTGCTCGTTCACCCAGAAGGATATCTTGGTGCTGAATAACACATGTTTAC